>JACGCM010000428.1:0-1200000 GCA_014058105.1 Kingdonia uniflora | reverse complement strand
CCACTTTTAGCTGATTGGTACTTGGCAGCCGAGATTTGTGAGAAACTAAAATTGTTCTTTGAAGTAACGGAAATATTTTCTGGGTCTAAATATCCTATAGCTAACTTATACTTTCCTAAAATTTGTGAAGTCAAGATATCAATATATGATTGGCTTAAGTCTAGTTATGGGGAAGTTAGATCGATGGGAGAAAGAATGATTACTAAATTTCAGAAGTATTGAAGTGCAATTCATACGATTATGGTTGTGGCAACTATTATGGATCCAAGGTACAAGATGAAGCTGATCAAGTTCTATTATCCAATTATTTACGAAGGCGAATCTGTGATTGAAATTCAAAAAAATTGCAAATTATGTTTTGATATATTGGAGGAGTATAAAATGCTGTTCAAGTAGTCTTGGAGGTCAATCCTCAAATGCCACATCTTCCCAACTGCAAGAGAGTCGAATTGCAAAGAATTATTTTCTGAAGAGGTTTGATTTGTTTGTCTCTAATGCGACCACTACTGAGACTGTTAAGTCAAAATTAGATTCTTATTTTGAGGAGGGTGTCTTACCTAGGACAGATAACTTTGAGATATTAAGTTGGTGGAAAGCAAATGAGAGTAAATATCTGATTTTGCATTGTATTGCTAGAGATGTGCTGGCTATTCCCGTGTCCACTGTTGCTTCAGAGTCTACTTTTAGTACTAGTGGTAGATTTGTGAAACCTCATCGTAGCAGACTACATCCAAAGACATTGGAAGCCTTAATGTGTGTGCAAGACTGGTTATGGGCGGAAATCAAAGGTAATAGTTGGATGTTTCTATTTATTTTTTTAATATTGTCTAAATATTAATGATTTTGTTTTTATATTTTAAGGTTAACTAATTAGTTTTTATTGTATGATTAGATCCTTCTTTGGTAACACAATTTACAGTAAGCTCAATAAGTGAAGATGTAGATGCAGATCAGGTAAATGATTGTTATTGATCATTTTAGACTATGAATTATTTAAATATGGTTAATATTTTTATTTATGAAGATTTATAACTATGCATGGTTTAATTCTTTAATAGGAACCATGTCTCACAAGTGCGAGCGCTTAAGATGATGTCAAAGATGCTTTGAGAAGATTTCGGGTATTTGCTTTGCTTTAAGGATTTATGTGGGAATATTTTTGTATCTTAGATATTACTCTTGTTTTAGTTTATCTCTGAATTTGAACTCCTGTTACAGCAGTAACATAGATTTTTATGTTTTTGCAGTCAGAAACCTGATAGCTTTTAACAATATATGTATGTTTCTTTACGGTGTCATATATTCTCTTATGCATATTCAGTCTTTTTACTAACTTGCTAAGATTTTTAAGAAAAACCTTGGGTGTCTGCTATGTGACTGTTAACTGAATGATACCTTGGAATTAATGTCGATTGCACAGGAAAATTCAGATCGTTTTGGCCTGTAAAGCCAGTTTGTCTTTGTTTCTTTGTGGTTGTTCTTGTGTTGGGTAAATATGGACCAATCTCCAAGCCCTGTTGGTTGTGTGAGTATTGAATCTGGTAAAAAATATATTTTCTACAAATCATTTAATGGCAAAATCAATTTTTGGGCCAAGGTTTATAGTTCATAAAGCATTTACAAGGTGATTCATTATAAGTGACCTTCTTTGATACATACATTCATTCTTCTGTTTAGACATTCTTGAAACTGGATGTATAGTCAGTGTTGTGTCATACGGCTTTTAACTTACTGGTTTGTTAATGACTACCAATCAGGAATAATAGTCCTTTCTTTACAGATCTTACTCGAAGATGATGTCTTTCTAGCTCAGGGTCCTACAAAGTCATATTAGATGTTGGTTTTGGTTTTATTGGTTAAATCAGGGATGCATACTAAAGAAGATGTGATATTAAAAGTGGAGGTTTTTATATAAGCCTGTGTGGCTGTATCACTATGAA
Source organism: Kingdonia uniflora (assembly GCA_014058105.1). NCBI lineage: Eukaryota > Viridiplantae > Streptophyta > Magnoliopsida > Ranunculales > Circaeasteraceae > Kingdonia > Kingdonia uniflora. The sequence goes on along the minus strand of JACGCM010000428.1, from coordinate 1,198,060 downwards.
TCAACAAGTGTGGCTGTATTACTATGAATCAACAAGTGATCTAAATCCTCAATGCATCCTCTCACTTTGAAACAAAACTGATAGAAGTCTGAATCAAACTATCAACTGTGACCACTCCTTTCCATACCTTCCAATTAAATACTAGTACTTTCTTTGGTAATGCCTTGAACCATAACCACTTCATTCTGTCAATCTTAGCACCGAAGATCCTCTAGAAAGTCCATGTTGTTTATATACAAAAATTCCCATCATCAGAGAGAGCCCTTGTAGCTTGATCATTTGCAGTCCTCAATTTATATTTGTGTTTTAGAATGCTCTTCCAAGTCTCAGGTACTTGCTCATGTAGTTTATCCCAATACCAGTCCCCATCATTATTAATGACCTCTTTCACTTGTATTTGTTGGTAAACCTCTTTCACTTGTATTTGTTGGTGAACCTCTTTTACTTGCTCATTTTAGCTAATAAATGAGTAAGATTATCTCTATTTGCCAGAAATATATGTCTAACGTCTATTTGACAATGCTTTCATCTCCTAATACAGAATGGGAAGCTACAGATAGTGCATATGAGACAGGGCAGATTCTTAAAGCATACAGACAGGGTATCATGGTTTTACTCTGATTTTTGTTTTCCATTGAAGGCATCATTTTCTGTAATGAATATAATAAGGGGGCTAAATGGCATTTGAACTCTTAGTGGTGATAGCGTCTTACGACCATAACAGTAGGGAACAAACATTGGCCAATTATTTTTCTTGATATAATATCTCTATAAATGCTTCTAGAGTTCCTTTTTAGTGATGACAGCTTTTCCTTCATCTACATTCTTCTGTGAAGATTATTTCTTTCCTTCACAATGTTGTATTTGTTATGTGTATCTCTCACTTTACTTTTTGATCATTTATGTCTCATTCATCTTATTATCATGGAAATATTTTTAGACCCTAAAATGTGCCCATGTTATTTTTTTGTTTTAAATAAGTGGTATTATTAAGCAATGATTGCTTCATGTCTCTATCTCTCCCTCAGAGGAAGTTTTTATTGTCTTTCTTCCTAAATATGATACATGACTTTACATTATTCACCATCACAGTGCACCATAAATAATTAATAATGATTCTGATCACTTTAGACTTTAAGGATTGGATATATCTTTAATACGACATTGGTGATAAATCTACATTTAAATGGGGCAGATTCGGGGATCCCCACATATTTTAAATGGGGATCGGGGCGGGGATGAGAGGTGGGAACCTAAGCGGGGATGGGGATGGTATTGGCTCCCCAATTCCGCACCATTGCCATCCCTAGGGAGAAGTGCGAAATCCGAAGCGGTCATAAATTTCAACCGCGAATATTGTGATTAATTTGTTAATTATCCTTGCATGTTGTCAGTCGAAACAGAATTCTTAAAAACTACACAACCTCACAAGGGAGTACTCGGTAGCCAAGAATCTGATAATTACAATATAAAGCAACGGGAAGGTGCGAAATCCGTACCGGTCAAAAATTCAATCCTCGAGTAATGTAATTCATTTGGTAATAATCCAAGAATTTTGGCGGTTGGAAAAAAACTCTTTAAAATAATCCAACCTCTCAAATGAGTTGACGGTAGCCAAGATTCTTAGAATTACGATCTAAAGCGACAAAAAGGTACGAAATCCGTCCAGGTTAAAATTTGGAAACGGGAGAATTGCAATTAATTTGGTAACAATCCTAGAATGATTGCAGTCTAAATGGAACTCTTAAAAATTATACAACCTCTCAAAAGAATAGGCGGTACCCAAGCTTCTCAGAATTTTGATATAAAGTAACGGAGATGTGTGAAATCCATACTGGTCTAAAATTCAAACAGCGAGTATTGTTATCCATTTGGTAACAATCCTAGCCTGCTGGTTGTTGGAATGAAACTCTTGAAAATGATCCAACCTCTCAAACGAGTTGACAGTAGCCAAGCTTCTCAGAATTACGACCTAAAACAACGGAGAGGGGCGAAATCTGTACCGGTCAAAAATTGAAACAGGGAGTATAGCGATTAATTCGGTAACAATCCTAGCTTGTCGTCTGTCGAAATAGATCTCTAAAAAACTATACAACCTCTCAAACGAGTTGTCGGTAGCCAAGAAACTTATAATTTTGATCTAAAGTAACGGAGAGGTGCAAAATCCGTACCGGGCAAAACTGAAGCCGGGATATTGCCATTAATTTTGTAACAATCCTAGCAAGTCGTCGGTCAAAAAGGAACTCTGAAAAAAAACATAATCTCTTATATGCGCAGTCGGTACCCAAGATTCTCAGAATTGCGATATAAAGCAGCGGAGATGTGTGAAATACGTATCGGTCAAAAAACACAAACCGCGAGTATTGTTACTAATTTGGTAACAATCCTACCATGATGTCAGTCAGAAAGAAACTCCTAAAAATGATCCAACCTCTGAAACAAGTTAACGGTAGCCAAGCATCACAGAATTATGATCTAAAGCAACGATGTGGGGCGAAATCCGTACCAGTCAAAAATTAAAACCGGGAGTATTGCGATTAATTTTGTAACTATCCTAGCTTTTTTTTAGTCATAAAGGAGCTCATAAAAACTATACAACCTCCCTAAGGAGTAGTCAGTAACCAAGCATCTCAGAACTACGATGTAAAGCAGCGAAGTGGTGCAAAATCCATTCCGGTAAAAAATTCAAACCGCGAATATTATTATTCATTTGGTAAAAGTTCTAGCATGTTGGCGGCCGGAAAAAACTCTTCAAAATGATTCAACCTCTCAAACGAGTTGACGGTAGCCAGGCTTCTCATGATTATGATCTAAAGCAACGGGGAGGTACGAAATCCTTACCGGTCAAATATTCAATCCTTGAATATGGTTATACATTTGGTAACAATCCTAGCATCTTTCCAGTCGGAAAGAAACTATTAAAAATAATCCAACCTCCCAAACGAGTTGCCGGAAATCATGCTTCTCATAATTACGATCTAAAGCAACGGAGAGGTCCGAAATCCGTACCGATCAGAAACTCAAACCGGTAGTATTGCGATTAATTTGTTAATTATCCTAGCTTGTTGGCGGTTGCAAAGGAATTCTGGAAATCTTCATAACCTCTCAAACGAGTAGTCGGTAGACAAGCTTCACATAATTAATATCTAAAGCAACTTATTGGTACAAAATTTGTACCGTTCAAAAATTGATACCGCGAGTATTGCCATTCATTTGGAAACTATCGTAGCATGTAGTCGGTCGAAAAGAAACTTTTAAAAATTATGAAACCTCTCAAATTAGTTGTCGGTAGCCAAGCTTCTCAGAATTACGATCTAATGAAACCGAGGGCTGTAAAATCCGTACCGGTCTATAATTCAAACCGCAAGTATTAATATTCATTTGGTAATAATCCTAACATGTTGGCGGTTGGAAAGAACTCTTAAAAATGATCCAGCCTCTCAAACGTGTTGACGGTAACCAAGCTTCATCGAATTACGATCTATTGCAACGGGGAGGTGCGAAATCCGAACCATTAAAAATTGAAACTGGGAGTATTGCAATTAATTTGGTAACTATCCTAGCTTGTAGTCAGTTGAATAGGTACTCTTAAAAACTATGCGACCTCTCAAACGAGTTGTCGGCAGTCAAGAATCTCTTAATTTCGATCCACAGAAACGGAGAGGTTCAAAATCCGTTCTAGCAAAATCTCACACCTAGAGTATTGCAATTAATTTGGTAACTATCATAGCTTGTTTTTGGTCAAAAAGAAACTCTGAAAAACTATATAACCAAACAAAGGAATAGACGGTAGACAAGCTTATCATAATTACGATATAAAGCAACGGAAAGGTATGAAATTGGTATCGGTCAAAAGTTCAAACCTCGATTATTGTTATTCATTTGGTAATAATCCTAGCATGTTCTTGGTCCAGAAGAAACTCATAAAAATGATCCAACTGTAGTAGCCTACACGTAGCCTTCGAAGAGACAGCTAAAGCCCACTTCATAGCCTACTCAAATACATCGAAGCCCTCTCGACCCCTTAAAAAGACTCCGCAGAAACCCCCCAGAGACGAACCATCGACACTGGACAAAACTTCAGGAATGAATCAGTACATTGTAGAAGACATCCTTCGATCATATCCACAGACGATCGAAGTAAATAAAGACAGACAACCATCTCACCAGACAGAACTTCGAGAATGAATTAACGTCCCAGCAGCTGGTATCCTTCGACCTCACTATCATGCAGTCGAAGCAAGATAAGACAGGCAACTACCTAATCAGACAAGATAGCGCATTGATTGGACTGTGCATCCACAGTGGCAAGCCCAACCACTGTGCCATACAGAACCATCACCAATAAATGCAGTAGTAACAGTATCGACAAGACCGGCGACCGTCACTCGCTGGGATTTTTTGACAACATAATCATGTAAACTTGACCGACACCTGGTGACTCAGCTCCCTATGCTTCTATAAATAGAGGAGAGGGGAACACAGAAAAGGGTTAGAAAAATCTCTTCCGGTATTTGCGTTTTTACCTTTGACCACCCAGAAAATTTGTACTCGAACCCCCTAATTTACTCTTTAGTAATATAATTTTTCTTAAAAATCCTAATCAGAGGTCGTTGAGAGTCACATTCGGGCCTCTACGCAAGTATTTGCCTTTAGTTTAATCTTATCATTGGCCGATTACTTGTTCCCTTTGATTGAGGCTCGAGTTTACTTTGAAAGGATGAACTCCTCATCTAAACGGAGTTAGCTCCCTACACCAACCTTTCAAACGAGATGACGGAAGCCAAGCTTCACAGAATTGCGATCTAAAGCAATGGAGAGTTGCAAAATCTGTACCGGTCAAAAATTGACACCGGGAGTATTACAATTAATTTGGCAACTATCCTAGCTTGTTGTCGGTCGGAATAGAACTCTTAAAAATTATAAACCTCTCAAACGAGTTGTCAGTAGCCAAGAAATTTAGAATTTTGATCTAAAGTAACGGAGATGTGCGAAATCCGTTCCGGCAAAAACTCAAACCGATAGTAATGCAATTAATTTGGAAACTATCCTAGCTTATTATGATCGAAAAGGAGATCTTAACAACTATACAACCTCTCAAACGAGTTGTGGGTAGCAAAGGAATCTCAAAATTTTGATCTACAGCAACGGAGGGGTACAAAATCCGTACTGGCAAAAAATTAAACTGGGAGTATTCCGATTAATTTGGTACCTATCCTAGCTTCTTGTCGGTCGAATGTGAACTCTGGAAAACTACATAACGTATCAAAGGAGTAGTCGGTAGCAAAGCTTCTTAGAATTACGATATAATGAAACGGAGAGGTGTGAAATTTGTATCGGTGAAAAATTAAAACCGCGATGATTGTTATTCATTTGGTAGAAATCCTAGCATGTTGTCGGTCAAAATGAAACTCATAAAAATGATCGAACATTTCAAACGAGATGACGGTACCCAAGCTTCTCAGAATTACGATCTAAAGCAACTGAGAGTTGCGAAATCCGTACCGACAAAAAGATACACAGGAATTATTGTAATTAATTTGGTAACTATCCTAGCTTATTGTCGGTCAGAATGATACTCTTAAAATTGATGTAACCTCTCAAATGAGTTGTCGATAGCCAAGCTTCTTTGATAGGCGATCTAAAACAACGGAGAGGTGCGATATCCATTCCGGTCAAAAGCTCAAACCGGTAGTATTATGATTAATTTGGAAATCATCCTAACTTGATGGTGGTCATAAAAGACCTCTTAAAATCTTCATAACCTCTCAAACAAGTAGTCGGTAGCAAAGCTTCACATAATTTACATCTAAAGTAACTTATTGGTGCAAAAAAAATTCTGCCCAAAAATTAATACCGTGAGTATTGCCGTTCATTTAGAAAATTATCGTAGCATGTAGTCAGTCTAAAAGAAACTCATAAAAATGATCCAACCTCAAAGCGAGTTGACGGTTGCCAAGCTTATCAGAATTATGATCTAAAGCAACGGAGGAGTGTGAAATTCGTACCGGTCAAAAATTTAAGCCGCGACTATTGTTAATCATTTGGTAACAATCCTTGCATGTTGGCGGTAGGAAAGAAACTCTTAAAAATGATCCAACCTCTCAAACGCGTTGACGGTAGCCAAGCTTTTCAAAATTACGATCTAAAGCAACGGAGAGGTACGAAATCCGTAACGGTCAATAATTCAGGCCACGAATATTGTGATTAATTTGGTAACTAACTACCTGAGCTCGTTGTCAGTTGAAAAGAAATTCTAAAAATCTATACAACCTCACAAACGAGTACACGGTAGCCAAGATTCTTATAATTTCGATATAAAGCAACGGAGATGCGCAAAATCAGTATCTGTCAAAAATTTAAACCGCAAGTATTGTTATTCATTTGGTAACAATCCTTGCATGATGGAAGATGGAATGAAACTCTTAAAAATGATCTAACCTCTCAAACGGGTTGACGGTAGCAAAGCTTAACAAAATTAGGATCTGAAGCAACGAAGAGGGGGAAAATATGTACTGGTTACCGACTACATGCAAGTATTGCGATTAATACGGTAAAGATCCTAGCTTGTTTTCTGCCGAAAAGGATCTCTTATAGGCTGTACAACCTCTCAAACGAGTTGACAGTAGCCAAGAATCTCGTAATTTCGATCTAAAGGAATGGAGAGGTGCGAAATTCGTACCGGCAAAACTCCAGCCGGGAGTATTGCCATTAATTTTGTAACTATCCTAGCTGGTTGTCGGCCGAAAAGGAATTCTGCCAAACATCATAACCTTTGAAATGTGTTGTCGATACCCAAACTTCTTTGAATTGCGATAAAAAGCAACGGCGAGGTGCGAATTCTGTATCGGTCAAAAAGCTTAAACCGCTATTTTTTTAATTCATTTGGTAACAATCCTACCATGTTGCCGGTCAAAAAGAATCTCATAAAATTGATCCAACCTCTCAAACGAGTTGATGGTAGCCAAGCTTCTCAGAATTAAGATCTAAAGCAACGGAGAGGTGCGAAATCCGCAACGGTCAAAAATTCAAGCCGCGAGAATTGTTAATCATTTGGTAATAATCCATGCATGTTGGCAGTAGGAAAGAAACTCTTAAAAATGATCCAAACTCTCAAACGAGTTGATGGTTACCAAGCATCTCTGAATTACGATATAAAGTAACGGAGAGGTGTGAAATCCGTAACGGTTAAAAATTCAATCCGCGAATATTGCGGATAATTTGGTAACTATCCTAGTTTGTCTTCTGTCGAAAAGGAATTCATAAAAACTATACAACCTCATAAATGAGTACTCGGTAGCAAAGAATCTTACAATTGCGATATAAAGCAACCGAGATGTGCGAAATCCGTACCGGTCAAAAAGTTAATCCGCGTGTATTGTTATTCAATTGGTAATAATCCTAGCATTTTTGCGGCTGGAAAGAAACTCTTATAAATAATCCAACCTCTCAACGAGTTGACGGTAGCCAAGCTTCTTAGTATTACAATCTAATGCAATGGAGAGGTACGAAATTTGTAGCGGTCTAAAATTGAAACCGGGAGTATTGTTATTCATTTGGTTAATCCTTGCATGTTGGCAGTTGGAATGAAACTCTCAAACGGGTTTGCCGTAGCCAAGCTTCTCAGAATTAAAATCTAAAGCATCAGAAAAGGGAGAAATATGTACAGGTCAAAAATTTAAAATGGGAGCATTGCGATTAATTCGGTAACAATTCTAGGTTGTTGTCTTTCGAAAAGGAACCCTTAAAGGAGTACTCGGTAGAAAAGCCTCCCTGAATTACGATAAAAAGCAACGGAGAGGTGTGAAATCCATTTCGGTCTAAAATTAAAACCACGAGTATTGTTATTCATTTGGTAACAATCCTAGCATGTTTTTTTGTCAAAAAGAAACTCATTAAAATGATCCAACCTCTCAAACGGGTTTACGGTAGCCAAACTTCTTAGAATTACGATCTAAAGCAACGGAGATGTGAGAAATGTGTACCGGCCAAAAATTAAATCCAGAAGTATTACGTTTAATTTTGTAACTATCCTAGCTTGCAGTCGGTCGAAAAGGAATTCTTAAAAGCTATACAACCTCATAAATGAGTACTCCGTAACCTAGAATTTCATAATTACAATAAAAACCAATGGAGAGGTGTGAAATCCATATAGTTCAAAAATTTAAACCGCGAGTATTGTTATTTATTTGGTAACAATCCTAACATTTTGGTGGTTGAAAAAAAATCTTAAAAATAATCCATCCTCTCAAACGGGTTGACGGTAGCCAAGCTTCTCAGAATTGCGATCAAAAGCAACGGAGATCTGCGAAATCCGTACCAGTCAAAAATTGAAACCGGGAGTATTGCGATTAATTTGTTAACTATCATCGCTTATTTACAGTCAAAAAGGAACTCTTAAAAGCTGTACAACCTCTCAAAGGAGTTGTGGGTAACCAAGCCTCTCAGAATTACGATATAAAGTAATGGAGAAGTGTGTAAAATCCATACCGGTCAAAAATTCAAACTGCGAGTATTGTTATTCATTTGGTAACAATCCAAACATGTTTTCTGTTGGAATAAACCTCTTAAACATGATCCAACCTCCCAAACGGGTTGACGGTAGCCAAGCTTCTCAGAATTGTGATCTAAAGCAACGGGGAGGGGCGAAATTCGTACCGGTCAAAAATTGAAACGGGGAGCATTATGATTAATTCGGTAACTATCCTCAGTTGTTGTCTGTCGAAATTTATCTCATAAAATGAATACAGCCACACAAACAAGTTTTTGGTAGCCAGGAATCTCATAATTTCGATCTATGGTAACGGTGAGGTGCGAAATCCGTATCGGCAAAAACTGAAACTGGGAGTATTACCATTAATTTGGTAACTATCCTTGTTGTTTTTCAGTTAAAAAGGAACTCTGAAAAACATCCTAACCTCTCAAATGTGTAGTCGGTACCCAAGCTTCGCAGAATTTCTATATAAGGCAACAGAGTTGTGCGAAATCCGTATCGGTCAAAAAATTAAACTGCGAGTATTGTTAATCATTTGGTAACAATCCTAGCATGTTGGCGGTAGGAAAGAATCTCTTAAAAATGATCCAACCTCTTGGACGAGTTGAAGGTAGCCAAGCTTCTCAGAATTGCGATCTAAAGCAACGGAGAGGTACAAAATCCCTAACGGTAAAAAATTCAAGCCACAAATATTGCTATTAATTTGGTAACTATCCTAGCTTGCTATTAGTTGAAAAAAAAATTGAAAAACTATACAACCTCACAAACGAGTACTCAGTAGCCAAAAATCTTATAATTACGATATAAAGCAACGGAGAGGTGCAAAATCCGTTCTGGTCAAAAATTCAAACCCCGAGTATTGTTATTCATTTGGTAACAATCCTAGCATTTTGGTGGTTGGAAAGAGACTCTTAAAAATATTCTAACCTCTCAAACGAGTTGATGGTAGCCAAGCTCTCATAATTGTGATCTAAAGCAACGGCGTGGGGAGAAATCCCAACCGGTTATAAATTAAAGCTGGGATTATTGCGATTAATTCAGTAAATATCCTAGCTAGTTGTCTGTCGAAAAGGATCTTTTAAAAACAATACAACCTCACAAACAAGTTGACGGAAGCCAAGAATCTCATAATTTCGATCTAAAGCGACGGAGAGGTGCGAAATCCGTACCGGCCAAAACTCAAACTGGGATTATTGCCATTAATTTGGAAACTAACCTATGTTGATGTTGGTCGAAAAGAAATTCTATAAAATTACTTAACTTCTAAAAAGTGTAGTCGATACCCAATCATCTCTGAATTGCGATATAAAGCAATGGAGAGGTTCGAAATCCGTATCGGTCAAAAAACTCAAACTACTATTTTATTTATTCATTTGGTAACAATCCTACCATGATGTCAGTTAAAAAGAAACTCATAAAAATGATCCAATCTCTCAAACGGGTTGACGGTAGACAAGCTTATTTGAATTATGATTTAAACCAACGGAGTGGTGCAAAATCCGTACCGGTCAAAAATCTAAACCACGAATATTGTTAATCATTTGGTAATAATACTTGCATGTTAGCGGTATGAAAGAAACTCTCAAAAATGATCCACCCACTCAAACGAGTTGACGGTAGCCAAGCTTTTTAGAATTACGTTCTAAAGTAACGGAGAGGTGTAAAATCCATAATAGTCAAAAATTCAAACTGCGAGTATTTTTATTCATTTGATTACAATCCTAGCATGTTGGCAGTTGGAATGAAACTCTTAAAAATGATCCAACCTCTCAAACGGGTTGACGGTAGCAAAGCTTCACAGAATTATGATCTAAAGCAACGGAGAGGGTAGAAATCTGTACTGGTCAAAAATTGAAACTGGGAGTATTACGATTAAATCGATAATAATCCTAGCTTCTTATCAGTTGAAAAGGAACTCTTAAAGGAGTGCTTGGTAGCAAAGCTTCTCAAAATTATGATATAAAGAAACGGAGAGGTGCGAAATCTGTTTCGGTCAAAAAGTCAAACCACGTGTATTGAAATTCATTTGGTCAGAATCCTAGCATGTTTCTGGTCGAAAAGAAACTCATAAAAATAATCCAACCTCTCAAACGAGTTGACAGTAACCAAGTTTATTTAAATTATGATCTAAAGCAACGGAGATCTATGAAATCCGTACTGGTCAAAAATTGAATCCGAAAGTATTACGATTACTTTGGTAACTATCCTAGTTTTTGTCGGTTGAAAAGGAATTCTTAAAAACTATACAACCTCAGAAACGAGTACTCGGTAACCAAGAATTTCTTAATTACGATATAAAGCAACGGAGATGTGCGAAATCCATACCGGTCAAAAATTCGAACCGCAAGTATTGTTATTCATTTGGTAATAATCCAAGCATTTTGGCGGTTGGAAAAAACTCTGAAAAATAATTTAACCTCTCAGACGGGTTGACGGTAGCCAAGCTTCACAGAATTACGATCTAAAGCAACGGAGTGGTGCGAAATACGTACCGGTCAAAATTAAAAAAGAAAGTATTGCGATTAATTTGGTAACTATCCTAGCTTATTTTTAGTCAAAAAGGAACTCTTTAAAACTGTGTAACCTCTCAAAGAAGTTGCCGGTAGCCAAGCTTCACCGAATTGTGATATAAAGCAACGGAGAGGTGTGAAATCCATAACGGTCAAAATTTTAAACTACGAGTATCGTTATTCATTTGGTAACAATCCAAGCATGTTGTCTGTTGGAGTAAAACTCTTAAAAATAATCCTACCACTCAAATGAGTTGACGGTAGCCAAGCTTCTCAGAATTACAATTTAAAGCAAGGGGGAGGGGAAAAATCCGTACCGGTCAAAAATTTAAACATAAACATGGAGTACTATGATTAATTTGGTAACTATCCTAGCTTGTTGTTTGTCGAAATGGATCTCATAGAAAGTGTACAGCCTCACAAACGAGTTGTCGGTAGCAAATTATCTCAGAATTTCGATCTAAAGCAAAGTAGAGATGGGAAATCAGTACCGGCAAAAACGAAAACCGGGAGTATTGCCATTAACTTGGGAACTATCCTAGTTTGTTGTCGTCCGAAAAAGAACTCGGAAAAAGAACATAACCTGTCAAATGTGTAGTCGGTACCCAAGCTTCACAGAATTAAAATATAATGCAACGGAGAGGTGCGAAATCCGTATCGGTCAAAAAACTCAAACTGTTATTTTTTAATTTATTTGGTAACAATCCTGCCATGTTGTCGGTCATATAGAAACTCATAAAATTGATCCAACCTCTCAAACGAGTTGACGGTTGCCAAGCTTCTCGAAATTACGATCTAAAGCAACGAAGAGGTGCAAAATCCGTACCGGTCCAAAATTTAAACCGCGAGTATTGTTATTCATTTGGTAACAATCTTTGTATGTTGGCGGTAGGAAAGAAATTCTAAAAAATGATTCAACCTCACAATCGAGTGGACGGTAGCCAAGCTTCTCCGAATTACGATCTAAAGTAAGGCAGAGGTACGAAATCTGAAACGGTCAAAAATTTTACCTGCGAATATTGCGATTAATTTGGTAACTATCCTAGCTTATTATCAGCAGAAAAAGAATTCTTAAAAACTATGCAACCACACAAGCGAGTATTCGGTAGCAAAGAATCTTATAATTACGATATAAAGCAACGGAGAGGTGCGAAATCCGTACCGGTCAAAAACTCAATCTGCGAGTATTGTTATTCAATTGGTAACAATCCTAGCATTTTGGCGGCTGGAAAGAAACTCTTATAAATAATCCAATCTCTCAAACGAGTTGACGGTAGCCAAGCTTCTCTGAATTACGATCTAAAGCAACGGAGAGGTACGAAACCTGTACCAGTTAAAAATTGAAACAAGGAGTATTGCAATTAATTTGGTAACTATGCTAGTTTGTTTGTAGTCAGGATGGAACTCTTACAAGCTGTACAACCACTCAAAAGAATAGTCGGTACCCAAGCTTCTCATAATTATGATATAAAGCATCGGGAGGTTTGAAATCCAGACTGGTTAAAAATTCAAATTGTGAGTATTGTTATTCATTTGGTAACAATCCAAGCATGTTGTTTACTGGAATGAGACTCTAAAAAATTATCTAACCTCTCAAACGAGTTGACGGTAGCCAAGCTTCTCGAAATTACGATCTAAAGCAACGGAGAGATCCAAAATTTGTACCAGTCTAAAATTGAAACCGAGAGTATTGCGATTAGCTCGGAAACAATCCTAGCTTGTTCTTAGTCGTAAAGGAACTCGTTAAAGCAATACAACCTCTCAAATGAGTTGTTGGCACCCGGGAATCTCAGAATTTTGATCTAAAGCAACGGAGAGATGCGAAAACAGTACCGGCAAAACTCAAACTGGGAGTATTACTATTAATTTGGTAACTTTCCTAGTTGGTTGTCGTCTAAAAACGAACTCGGAAAAAGAACATAACCTCTCAAATGTGTAGTCGATACCCAAGCTTAACAGAATTGAGAAATAAAGCAACGGAGAGGTGCGAAATCCGTATCGATCAAAAAATTCAAACTGTTATTTTCTTAATTCATTTGGTAACAATCCTACCATGCTGTCGGTCAAATAGAAACACATAAAATTTATCCAACCTCTCAAACGAGTCGACGGTTGCCAAGTTTCTCAGAATTACGATTTAAACCAACGGAGAGGTGCAAAATTCGTACCGGTCAAAAATTGAAACGGGGAGTATTATGATTAATTCGGTAACTATCCTAGCTTGTTGTCTGTCGAAATCTATCTCATAAAAATTTAAACCGCGAGTATTGTTATTTATTTGGTAACAATCCTTACATGTTATGGGTTGGAAAGAAATTCTTAAAAATGATCCATCTTCTCAAACAAGTTAATGGTAGCCAAGCTTCTCCGAATTATAATCTAAAGTATGGGAGAGGTACGAAATCCGAAATGGTCAAAAATTAAAACCGCAAATATTATGATTAGTTTGGGAAGAATCCTAGTATGTAGTCAGTTGAAAAAAAAATCTTAAAAACTATTCAGCCTCACATGCGGGTACTCGGTAGCCAAGAATCTCATAATTATGATATAAAGCAACGGAGAGGTGCGAAATCCGTACCGTTAAAAAATTCAATCCATGAGTATTGTCATTCATTTGGAAACAATCCTAGCATTCTGGTGGCAAGAAAGAAACTCTAAAAAATAATCCAACCTCTCAAATGAGTTGACGGTATCAAGCTTCTCAGAATTACGATCCAAAGCAACGGAGCGGTACGAAATCCATACCGGTTTAAAATTGTAGCCGAGAGTATTACAATTAATTGGGAAACTATCCTAGCTTGTTTGAAGTCGAAATGGAACTCTTAATAACTATAGAACCTCTCAAATCAATAGTCGGAACCCAAGCTTCTCAGAATTATGATATAAAGCAACGGAGTGGTGTGAAATCCATACTGGTCAAAAATTCAAACTGCGAGTATTGTTATTTATTTGGAAACAATCCTAGCATGTTGGCAGTTCGAATGAAACTCTTAAAAATGATCCAACCTCTCAAGCGAGTTGACGGTAGCCAAGCTTCTCAGAATTAGGATATAAAGCAACGAAGAGGTGCGAAATCTGTACCGGTCAAAAATTGAAACTGGGAGTATTACGAATAATTTGGTAACTATCCTAGCTTGTTGTCTGTCGAAATGGATCTCATAGAAAGTGTACAACCTCACAAATGAGTTATCGGCAGCCAAGAATCTCATAATTATGATCTAAAGTAACGGAGAGGTGCGAAATCCGTACCGGCCAAAACTAAAACTGGGATTATGGCCATTCATTTGGTAATTATCCAAGCTGGTTGTCAGTCAAAAAAGAACTCTGAAAAGCTACATAACCTCGAAAATGTGTAGTTGGTACCCAATCTTCTCAGAATTGCGATATAAAGACACGAAGAGGTGCAAAATCCGTATCGGTCAAAAAATTTAAACTACTATATTTTTAATTCATTTGGAAACAAAATTATCATGTTTTCGGTCAAAACTAAACTCGTAAAATTGATCCAACCTCCCAAACAAGTTGGCGGTACCCAAGCTTCTCAGAATTATGATCAAAAGCAACGGAGGGGTGCGAAATCTGTACCAGTCAAAAATTTAAACTGTGTATTATTATTCATTTGGCAACATTCCAAGAATTTTGTCTATTGGAATGAAACTCTTAAAAATAATCCAACCTCTCAAACGAGTTGACGGTGGCCAAGTTTCTCAGAATTACGATCTAAAGCAACGGAGAGGGTCAAATCTGTACCAGTCAAAAATTGAAACCGGGAGTATTAGAATTAACTCGATAACTATCCTAGCTTGTTGTTAGTCGAAAAGAAATACTTAAAAATATTACGGCCCCTCAAATGAGTTGTCGGTAGCCGAGAATCTCATAATTTTGATCTAAAGCAACTGAGAGGTACGAAATCATTACCGGTAAAAACTCAAGCTGGGAGTATTGCCATTAATTTGGTAGCTATCCTAGCTAGTTGTCGTCCAAAAAGGAACTCAAAAAACAACAATAACCTCCCAAATGTGTAGTCGGTACCCAAGCTTCTCAGAATTGCGATATAAAGCAACGGAGAGGTGCAAAATCCGTATCAGATGAAAAATTCAAGCTGCTATTTGTCTAATTCATTTCGTAACAATCCTACCATGTTATTGATCAAAGAGAAACTTATAAAATCTATCCAACCTCACGAACGAGTTGACGGTAGCCAAGCTTTTCAGAATTACGATCTAAAGCAACGGAGAGGTGCGACATCCCTATTGGTCAAAATTTTAAACTGCGAGTATTGTTATTCATTTGGTAACAATCCTTGCATGCTGGTAGTTGGAAAGTAATTCTTAAAAATGATCCAACCTCTCAAACGTGTTGACGGCAGCCAAGCTTCTCCGAATTACGATCTAAAGAATGGGAGAGGTGCGAAATCCGAAATGGTCAAAAATTTATGCCGCAAATATTGCGATTAATTTGATAACTATCCTAGCTTGTTGTCAGTCGAGAAAGAATTCTTAAAATCTGTACAACCCCACAGGCGAGTACTCGGTAGCCAAGAATTTCATATTTACGATATAAAGCAACGGGGAGGTGCGAAATCTGTACCGGTCAAAAATTTAATCTGCGAGTATTGTTATTCATTTGGTGACAATCCTTGAATTTTGGCAGTTGGAATGAAACTCTTAAAAATAATCTAACCTCTTAAAGGTGTTGAGGGAAGACAAGCTTCTCAGAATTGCGATCTAAAGCAACGGAGAGGTATGAAATCCGTACCGGTTAAAAATTGAAATCGGGAGTATTGCAATTAATTTGGTAACTATCCTAGCATGTTTGCTGTCAAAATGTAACTCTTAAAACTGTACAATGTCTCAAAAAATAGTCGGTACCCAAGCTTCACAGAATTATGATATAAAGCAACGGAGGGGTGTGAAATCCATACTGGTCAAAAATTTAAATTGTGAGTATTGTTATTCATTTGGTAACAATCCAAGCATGTTGTTTGTTGAAATATAGCTCATTAAAATTAACCTCAAACGATATGACGGTATCCAAGCTTCTCAAAATTACGATCTAAACCAGCCAAGAGGGGAGAAATATGTACCTGTCAAAATTTTAAATTCGGAGTATAGCGATTAACTCGGCTACAATCCTAGCTTGTTGTTAGTTGTAAAGGATCTCTTAAAAACAATGCAACCTCTCAAACGAGTTGTCGGCAGTTGAGAATCTCATAATTTCGATCTAAAGCAATGGAGAGGTGCGAAATCAGTACCGACAAAAGCTCAAACTGTGAGTATCGCCATTAATTTGGTAACTATCCTAGCTGGTTGTCGTCCAAAAAGGAACTCGAAAAAAGAACATAACCTCTCAAATGAGTAGTCGGTACCTAAGCCTCACAGAATTGAGATATAAAGCAACGGAGAGGTGCGAAATCCGTAACGGTCAAAAAACTCAAACTGCAATTTTTTTAATTAATTTGGTAACAATCCTAACATGTTGTCGGCCAAATAGAAACTCATAAAATTGATCCAACCTCTCAAACAAATTGATGGTAGCCAAGCTTCGCGCAATTACGATCTAAAGCAACGGAGATGTACGCAATTACAATCATTGCATGTTGGCGGTAGGAAAGAAATTCTTAAAAATGATCCAACCACACAAACGAGTTGACGGTAGCCAAGCTTCTTTGAATTATGATTTAAAGTAAGGGAGAGGTGCGAAATCCAAAATGTTCAAAAATTTAAGCCGCGAATATTGCGATTAATTTGGTAACTATCCTAGCCTTTTGCCAGTCGAAATAGAATTCTAAAAAACTATGCAACCTCACAAGGGAGTACTCGGCAACAAAAAATCTTATAATTACGATATTAAGCAGCAGAGAGTTACGAAATTTGTACCGGTCAAAAACTTAATCCGCGAGTATTGTTATTCAATTGGTAACAATCCTTACATTTTGGCAGCTAGAAAGAAACTCTTAAAAATAATCCAACATCTCAAATGAGTTAACGCTAGCCAAGCTTCTCTTAATTACGATCTAAAGCAACGGAGAGGTACGAAATCCGTACCGGTTAAAAATTAAAACCGGAAATATTGCAATTAATTTTGTAACTATGCTAGTTTGTTTCCAGTTGAAATAGAACTCTTAAAAGCTGTACAACCACTCAATAGAATAGTCAGTACCCAAGCTTCTCATAATTAAGATATAAAGCAACGGAGAGGTGTGAAATCCATACTGGTCAAAAATTCAAATTGCAAGTATTGTTATTCATTTGGTAACAATCCAAACATGATGTCAATTGGAATAAAACACTTAAAAATTATCTAACCTCTCAAACGAGTTGACGGTAGCCATGCTTCTCAGAATTACGATCTAAAGCAACGGAGAGAGGCAAAATCTGTACCAATCAAAAATGAAAATCGGGAATATTGCGATTAGCTCGGTAACTATTCAAGCTTGTTGTTAGTCGTAAAGGAACTCTTTAAAACAATACAACCTCTCAAATGTGTTGAAAATCCCAGAATTTCGATTTAAAGCCATGGAGAGTTGTGAAATCAGTACCGGTAAATACACAAACTGGGAGTATAGCCATTAATTTGGTAACTATCCTAGCTGGTTGTCATCCAAAAAGGAATACGGAAAATGAACATAACCTCACAAATATGTAGTCGGTACTCAAGCTTCACAGAATTGAGATATAAAGCAACAGAGAGGTGCGAAATCCGTATCGGTCAAAAAACTCAATCTGCTATTTTTTTAATTCATTTGGTAACAATCCTACCATATTGTCAGTCAAATAGAAACTCATAAAATTGATCCAGCCTCTCAAACGTGTTGACGGTAGCCAAGCTTTTCAGAATTACGATCTAAACCAGCGGAGAGGTGCGAAATCCGTACCGGTCAAAAATTTAAACCGTGAGTATTGTTATTTATTTGGTAACAATCCATGCATGTTAGGGGTTGGAAAGAAATTCTTAAAAATGATCCATCCTCTCAAATAAGTTAACGGTAGCCAAGCTTCTCCGAATTACGATCTAAAGTATGGGAGAGGTGCAAAATCCGAAATGTTCAAAAATTAACGCCGCGTACAATTTGAATAATTTGGGAACTATCCTAGGATGTTCCCAGTCAAAAAAATATCTTAAAAACTATTCGACCTCACAAGCAAGTACTCGGCAGCCAAGAATCTCATAATTGTGATATAAAGCAATGGAAAGGTGTGAAATCCGTACCGTTCAAAAATTTAATCCATGAGCATTGTTATTCATTTGGTACAATCCTAGCATTTTGTGGGTTTGAAAGAAACTCTTAAAAATAATCCAACCCCTCAAACGAGTTGACGGTAGAAAAGCTTCTCTGAATTACGATTTAAGCAACGGTGAGGTACGAAATCCGTACCGGTTTAAAATTGTAGCCGGGAGTATTGCAATTAATTTGGTAACTATCCTAGCTTTTTTTAGTCGAAATGGAACTCTTAAAAACTGTACAACCTTTTAAAATAATAGTCGGTACCCAAGCTTCTCTGAGTTATGATATAAGGCAACGGAGAGGTATAAATTCCATACTGGTCAAAAATTCAAACTGCGAGTACTACTATTTATTTGGTAACAATCCTAACATGCTGGCAGTTGGAGTGAATCACTTAAAAATGATCCAACCTCTCAAGGGAGTTGACGGTAGCCAAGCTTCTCAGAATTAGGATCTAAAGCAACGAAGAGGGGCGAAATCCGTACCGGTCAAAAATTAAAACTATGAGTATTACGATTAATTTGGTAATTATCCTAGCTGGTTGTCTTCCGAAAAGGAACTCATAAAAAAAACATAACCTTTCAAATGTGTAGTCGGTACCCAAGCTTCTCAGAATTGCGATATACAGCATCGGAGAGGTGCAAAATCTCTATCGGTCAAAAAATTCAAAATGCTATTTTTTTAATTCATTTGGTAACAATCCTACCATGTTATCGGTCAAATAGAAACTTATAAAATCTATCCAACCTCTTGAACAAGTTGACGGTAGCCAAGCTTCTCAGAATTATGATCTAAAGCAACGGAGAGGTGCGACATCCATACTGGTCAAAAATTAAAACCGCGAGTATTGTTATTCATTTGGTAACAATCTTTGCATGCTGGCGGTTGGAAAAAATTTCTTAAAAATGATCCAACCTCTCAAACGAGTTGATGGCAACAAAGCTTCTCTGAATTAAGATCTAAAGCAAGGGAGAGGTGCGAAATCCGATAAAAAAATTATGGCGCAAATCTTGCGATTAATTTGATAACTATCCTAGCTTGTTGACAGTCAAAAAAGAATTCTTAAAAACTGTACAACCTCACAAGCGAGATCTCGGTAGCCAAGAATCTCATAATTACGATATAAAGCAACGGAGAGGTGCGAAATCCGTACCGGTCAAAAATTTAATCCGCGAGTATTGTTATTCACTTTGAAACAATCAAAGCATTTTGGCGGTTGGAAAGAGGCTCTTAAAAATAATCCAACCTCATAATGGTGTTGAAGGAAGCCAAGCTTCTCAGAATTGCGATCTAAACCAACGAAGAGGTACAAAATCCGTACCGGTTAAAAATTAAAGCCGGGAGTATTGTAATTAATTTGGTAACTATCCGAGCATGTTTGTAGTCAAAATGGAATTCTTAAAAACTGTACAATGTCTCAAAAGAATTGTCGGTACCCAAACTTCTCTGAATTATGATATAAAGCAACGGAGGGGTGTGAAATCCATACTGGTCAAAAATTTAAATTGTGAGTATTGTTATTCATTTGGTAACAATCCAAACATGTTGTCTGTTGTAATATTACTCATAAAAATTAACCAACCTATCAAACGATTTGACGGTAGCCAAACTTCTCAAAATTGCGATTTAAAGCAACGGAGAGGGGAGAAATTTATACCGGTCAAAAATTGAAACCGGTAGTATTGCGATTAACTCGGCAACAATCCTTGCCTGCTGTCAGTCATAAAGGAACTCTTTAAAGCAATACAACCTCTCAAACGAGTTGTCGGCAGCCGAGAATCTCAAAATTTTAATCTAAAGCAACGGAAAGGTGCGAAATCAATACCGACAAAAACTCCAACTGTGAGTATTGCCATTAATTTGGTAACTATCCTAGCTGGTTGTCATCCAAAAAGGAACTTGGAAAAGGAACATAACCTCTCAAATGTGTAATCGGTACCCAAGCTTCACAGAATTGAGATATAAAGGAACGGAGAAGTACGAAATCCGTAACGGTCAAAAAACTCAAGCTGCTATTTTTATAATTCATTTGGTAACAATCCTAGCATGTTGTCGGTCAAATAGAAACTCATAAATATGATCCAACCTCTCAAACGAGTTGACGGTTGCCAAGCTTCTCGCAATTACGATCTAAAGCAACGGAGAGGTACATAATTCGTACCGGTCCAAAATTTAAACCGCGAGTATTGTTATCATTTGGTAGCAATCCTTGCATGTTGGTGGCAAGAAATAAATTCTTAAAAATGATCCAACCTCACAAACGAGTTGACGGTAGCAAAGCTTCACCGAATTATGATCTAAAGTAAGGGAGAGGTGCGAAGTACGAAATGTTCAAAAATTTAAGCTGTAAATATTGCGATTAATTTGGTAATTATCCTAGCTTGTTGTCAGTCGAAAAAGAATTCTTAAAAACTATGCAACCTCACAAGCGAGTACTCGGTAGCAAAGAATCTTATAATAAGTATATAAAACAACGGAGAGGTGCAAAATCCGTACCGGTCAAAAACTCAATCTACGTGTATTGTTATTCAATTGGAAACAATCCTAGCATTTTGGCGGCTGGAAAGAAACTCTTAAAAATAATCCAACCTCTCAAACGAGTTGACGGTAGCCAAGCTTCTCTGAATTACGATCTAAAGCAACGGAGAGGTACGAAATCCGTGCCGGTTAAAAATCAAAACCGGGATTATTGCAATTTATTTGGTAACTATCCTAGTTTGTTTGCAGTCGAAATGAAACTCTTAAAAGCTGTACAACGACTCAAATGAATAGTCGGTACCCAAGCTTCTTATAATTAAGATATAAAGCAACGGAGAGGTGTGAAATCCATACTGGTCAAAAATTCAACTTGCAAGTATTGCTATTCATTTGGTAATAATTCAAGCATGTTGTCTGTTGGAATAAAACTCTTAAAAATTATTCAACCTCTCAAATGAGTTTACGGTAGCCAAGCTTCTCAGAATTACGATCTAAAGCAACGGAGAGAGGCAAAATCTGTACCAATCAAAAATTAAACCGAGAGTATTTCAATTAGCTCGGTAACTATCCTAGCTTGTTGTTAGCCATAAAGGAACTCTTAAAAAAAATACAACCTCTGAAACGAGTTGTTGGTAGCCGAGAATCTCATATTTCCGATCTAAAGCCACGAAGAGGTACAAAATCAGTACTGGCAAAAACTCAAACTGGGAGTATTGCCATTAATTTGGTAACTATCCTAGCTGGCTGTCGTCCAAAAAGGAACTCGAAAATTGAACATAACCTTAGAAATGTGTAGTCGGTACCCAAGCTTCACTAAATTTTGATATAAAGCAACGGAGAGATGCGAAATCCGTATTGGTCAAAAAACTTAAACTACTTTTTTTGTAATTCATTTGGTAACAATGCTACCATGTTGTCGATCAAATAGAAACTCATAAAATTGATCCAACCTCTCAAACGAGTTGACGGTAGCCCAGCTTCTCAGAATTACGATCTAAACCAGCGGAGATGTGCGAAATTCGTACCGTTCAAAAATTTAAACCGCGAGTATTGTTATTTATTTGGTAACAATCCTTGCATGTTAGGGGCTGGAAAGAAAATCTTAAAAGTGATCCATCCTCTCAAACAAGTTAACGGTAGCCAAGCTTTTCCAAATTACGATCTAGAGTATGGGAGAGGTGTGAAATCAGAAATGATCAAAAATTAGCGCCCCGAATATTACGATTAATTTGGGAACTATCCTAGCTTGTTGTCAGTAAAAAAAATTTCTTAAAAACTATTCAACCTCACAAGTGAGTACTCGGTATCCAAGAATCTCATAATTAGAATATAAAGCAACGGAGAGGTACGAAATTCGTACCGTTAAAAAATTCAATCTGTGAGTATTGTTATTCATTTGGTAACAATTCTAGCATTTTGGCGGTTGGAAATAAACTCTTAAAAATAATCCAACCTCTAAAACGAGTTGACAGTAGCCAAGCTTCTCAGAATTACGATCTAAAGTAACGGAGAGGTACGAAATCCATACCGGGTTAAAATTATAGCCGGGAGTATTGTAATTAATTTTGTAACTATCCTAGGTTGTTTTCAGTTTAAATGGAACTCTGAAAACTTGTACAACCTCTCAAAACAATAGTCAGTACCCAAGCTTCTCAGTATTATGGTATAAAGCAACGGAGAGGTGTGAAATCCATACTGGTCAATAATTCAAACTGCGAGTATTGCTATTTATTTGGTAGCAATCCAAGCATGTTGGCAATTGGAATGAATCTCTTAAAAATGTTCCAACCTCTCATGCGAGTTGACGGTAGCCAAGCTTCTCAGAATTAAGATCTAAAGCAACGAAGAGGGGCGAAATCATTACCGGTCAAATAATTGAGCCGGGAATATTACGATTAATTTGGTAGCTATCCTAGCTTTTTGTCTGTCAAAATGGATCTCGTAAAAACTATACAACCTCCCAAACGAGTTGTCGGTTGCCTAGAATCTCATAATTATGATCTAAACTAACGTAGAGGTGCGAAATTCGTACCGGCCAAAACTGAAACCGGGAGTATTGTCATTAATTTGGTAATTATCCTAGCTGGTTGTCTGTCAAAAAGGAACTCTGAAAAATATCATAGCCTCTTAAATGTGTAGTCGGTACCCAAGCTTCTCAGAATTGCGATATAAAGCAGCGGAGAGGTACGAAATCTGTATCGGTCAATTAACTCAAACCGCTATTTTTTTTATTCATTTGGTAACAATCCTACCATGTTGTCGGTCAAAAAGAAACTCATAAAAATGATTCAACCTCTTGAACAAGTTGGCGGTAGCCAAGCTTATCAGAATTGCGATCTAAAGCAACGGAGAGATGCAAAATCCGTACCGGTTAAATATTTAAACCGCGAGTATTGTTAATCATTTAGTAACAATCCATGCATGTAGGATGCTGGAAAGAAACTCTTAAAAAATATCCCACCTCTCAAACGAGTTGACGGTTGCCAAGCTTCTCAGAATTATGATCTTAAGCAACGAAGAAGTACGAAATCTGTAACGGTAAAAAATTCAAGCCGTGAATATTGCAATTAATTTGGTAACTATCCTAGCTTGCTGTCAGTCGAAAAGAAATTCTTAAAACTATGCAACCACAGAAATGAGTACTCCGTAGCCAAGAATCTCATAATTGCGATATAAAGCAACAGAGAGGTGCGAAATCCGTACTGGCAAAAACTGAAATCGGGAGTATTGCGATTAATTTAGTAACTATCCCAATGGGTTATAAGTCAAAAAGAAACTCTGAAAAAGAACATAACATAACAAAGGAGTACTCGGTAGCCAAACTTCACCGAAATACGATAAAAAGGTGTTATTGATTTGGTAATAATCATAGCATGTTTTTGGTCGAATAGAAACTCATAAAAATGACCCAACCGCTCAAACGTGTTGACGGTAGCCAAGCTTCTTAGAAATGCGATCTAAAGCAACGAAGAGGTGTGAAATCCGTACCGGTCAAAAATTGTATCCAGAAGTATTACGATAAATTTGGTTACTATCCTAGCTTGTTATCGGTCGAAAAGAAGCTCTTAAAAACTATACAACCTCACAAACGAGTACTCGGTATCCAAGAATCTCTTAATTACGATTAAAAGCAACGGAGTGGTACGAAATCCGTACCAGTCAAAAATTTAAACTGCGAGTATTGTTATTCATTTGGTAACAATCTTGGCATTTTGGCAGTTGGAAAGAAACTCTTAAAAATAATCCAACCTCTCAAACGAGTTGACGGTAGCCAAGCTTCTCGTAATTGCGATCTAAAGTAACGGAGAGGTGAAAAATCCGTATCGGTCAAAAATTGAAACTGGGAGTATTGCGATTAATTTTGTAACTATCCTAGCTTGTCTTCAATCAAAAAGAAACTCCTAAAAACTATACAACCTCTCAAAGGAGTAGTTGGTAGCCAAGCTTCTCAGAATTATGATTTAAAGCAACGGAGAGGTGTAATATTCATACCGGTCAAAATTTCAAACTGCGACTATTGTTATTCATTTGGTAACAATCCTAACATGTTGGCAGTTGGAATGAAGCTTTTCAAAATGATCCAGCCTCTCAAATGAGTTGACGGTAGTAAAACTTCCTAGAATTACAATCAAAAGCAACGAAGAGGTGCGTAATCTGTATCGGTCAAAAATTGAATCCGGGAGTATTGCCATTAATTAGGTAACTATCCTAGTGTGATTTCAGTCGAAATGAAATTTCTAAAAACAATACATCCTCTCAACGGAGCTGTCGGTAGCTAAGCTTCTCAAAATTACGATATAAAGCAACTAAGAGGTGTGAAATCCATACCGGTCAAAAAGTTAAACTGCGAGTATGGTTATTCATTTTGTAACAATCCTAGCATGTTGGCAGTTGGAATGAAGCTTTTCAAAATGATCCAACCTCTCAAACGAGTTGATGGCAGTCAAACTTCTTAGAATTGCGATCTAAAGCAACGGGGTGGTGCGTAATCCGTACCGGTCAAAAATTTAAACTACGAGTATTATATTCATTTGGTAATAATCCTAGCTTTTTGTCGGTCAAAATGAACTTTTAAAATCTATATTACTTCTCAAACTAGTTGTCGGTAACAAAGAATCCCTTAATTTTGATCTAAAGCAGCGAAGGGGTGCGAAATCTATACGGGTAAAAACTCAAACCGGGAGTATTGCGATTAATTTGTTAACTATCCATGCTGGCTATCGGCTGAAATAGAACTCTGAAAAACTACATAACCTTACAAAGGTGTAGTCGGCACCCAAGCTTCTCAGAATTACGATATAAAGCAATGAAGGGTTCCGAAATCCGTATCGTTCAAAAACTGAAGCCGCAATTTTTTTTATTCATTTGGTAACAATCCTACCATGATGTCAGTCGAAAAGAAACGCATAAAAATGATCCAACCTCTGAAACGAGTTGACGGCAGCAAAGCTTCTCAGAATTACAATCTAAAGCAACGAAGAGGTTAGAAATCCGTACCGGTCAAAAATTCTAACCGCAAGTATTGTTATTCATTTGATAACAATCCTACCATGATGTCAGTCGGAAAGAAACTCATAAAAATGATCTAACCTCTGAAATGAGTTGACGGTAGCCAAGCTTTTCAGAATTACGATCTAAATCAACGGAGTGGGGTTAAATCTGTATCGGTCTAAAATTGAAACCGGGAATATTGGGATTAATTTGGTAACTATCCAAGCTGTTTGTTAGTCAAAAAATAACTCTTAAAAACTATACAACCTCTCAAAGGAGTAGTCAGTAGCCAAGCTTCTCAGAATTTTGATATAATGCAGCGAAGAGGTGCAAAATCCATATTGGTAAAAAAGTCAAACCGTGAGTATTGTTATTCATTTGGTAACAATCCTAGCATGTTAGGGGTTGGAAAGAACTCTTAAAAATGATTTAACTCCCAAACGAGTTGACGGCAGCAAAGTTTCTCAGAATTATGATCTAAAGCAACGGGGAGGTGCGAGATCATTTTCGGTTATATATTCAAACCTTGAATATTATTATTCATTTGGTAATAATCCTAGCATCTTTCCGGCTAGAAAGAAACTATTAAAAATGATCCAACCTCTCAAACGAGTTCCCGGTAACCAAGCTTCTCAGAATTAGAATCTAAAGCAACGGAGATGTGCGAAATCCGTACCGATCAAAAATTCAAACTGACAGTATTGTGATTAATTTGGTAATTATCCTAGCTTGTTGGCGGTCACAAAGGAACTCTTTAAATTTCCATAACTTCTCAAATGAGTAGTCGGTAGAAAAATTTCACATAATTAACACCTAAAAACAACTTATTGGTGAAAATCTGTACCGTTCAAAAATTGATACCGCGAGTATTTCCATTCATTTAGAAACTATCGTAGCATGTAGTCGGTGGAAAAAAACTTTTAAAAATGATGAAACCTCTCAAACGAGTTGTCGGTAGCCAAGCTTCTCAGAATTACGATCTAATAAAACTGAGGGCTGCAAAATTTGTATCGGTCAAAAATTCAAACCGGGAGTATTCTTATTCATTTCGTAACAATCCTAGCATGTTGGCAGTTGGAAAGAACTCCTAAAAATAATCCAGCCTCTCAAACGCGTTAACGGTAACCAAGCTTCATCGAATTGCGATCTATTGCAACGGGGAGGTGCGAAATCTGAACCATTAAAAATTGAAACCGGAAGTATTGCAATTTATTTGGTAACTATCCTAGAATTTTGTCAGTCAAAAAGGAATTCCTTAAAACTATGCAACCTCTCAAACGAGTTATCGATAGCCAAGAATCTTTGAATTTCGATCAAAAGCAACGGAGAGGTGCGAAATCCGTTCTGGCAAAAACTCACACAAGGAGCATTGCAATTAATTTAGTAACTATCCTAGCTTGTTGGCGGTCAAAAAGGAACTTTGAAAAACTACATAACCAGGCAAAGGAGTAGTCGGTAGCCAAGCTTCTCAGAAATACGATTTAAAGCAACGGAGAGGTGTGAAATTGGCATCGGTCAAAAGTTCAAACCTCGATTATTGTTATACATTTGGTAATAATCCTAGTATGTTTTCGGTCGAGAAGAAACTCATAAAAATGATCCAACCTTTTAAACGAGATGACGGTAGCCAAGCTTCTCAGAATTATGATCTAAAGCAACGGAGAATTGCAAAATTCGTACCGGTCAAAAATTGACGCCGGGAGTATTGTAATAAATATGGTAACTAACCTTTCTTGTTGTCAGTCGGAATGAAACTCTTAAAAATTATACAACCTCTCAAGCGAGTTGTCGGTAGCAAAGAAATTTAGAAATTCGATGTAAAGCAACGGAGAGGTGCGAAATCGGTTCCGGCAAAAGCTCAAACCGATAGTAATACAATTAATTTGGTAATTATCCTAGCTTGTTATGTCCAAAAAGGAGCTCTTAAAAACTATACAACCTCTCAAACGAGTTGTGGTTAGCAAAGGAATCTCATAATTTTGATTTAAAGCAATGGAGGGGTGTGAAATCCGTACTGGCCAAAAAATTAAACTGGGAGTATTCTAATTAATTTGGTAACTATCTTAGCTAGTTGTCGGTCGAAAGTGAACTCTCGAAAACTACATAACGTATCAAAGGAGTAGTCGGTAGCGAAGCTTCTCAGAATTACGATATAAAGAAACGGGGACGTGCGAAATCCGTATCGGTCAAAATTTAAAACAGCGATGATTGTTATTCATTTGGTAACAATCCTAGCATGTTGTTGGTCGAAATGAAACTCATAAAAATGTTCCAACATTTCAAACGAGATGATGGTAGCCAAGCTTCTTAGAGTTACGATCTAAAGCAACAGAGATTTGAAAAATCCGTACCGGCGAAAATGTACCCAAGGATTATTGCAATTAATTTGGTAACTAACTTAGCTTATTGTCGGTCAGAAAGATACTTTAAAAAATGATGCAACCTCTCAAATGAGTTGTCGGTAGGCAAGCTTCTTTGATTTACGATCTAAAGCAACAGAGAGGTGCGAAATCCGTTCCGGTCAAAAGCTCAAACCAGTAGTATTGTGATTAATTTGAAAATCATCCTAGCTTGATGGTGGTCAAAAAGGAAATCTTAAAATCTTCATAACCTTTAAAATGAGTTTTCGGTAGCCAAGCTTCACATAATTTACATCTAAAGCAACTTATTGTTGCTAAATTCGTACTGTCCAAAAATTGATACCGTGAGTATTGCCATTCATTTAGAAACTATCGAAGCATGAATTCGGTCGAAAAGAAACTCTTCAAAATGATGAATCCTCTCGAACGAGTTGCCGGTAGCCAAGCTTCTCAGAATTACGATCTAATGAAACCGAGGGCTGCGAAATCCCTACAAGTCAAAAATTCAAACCGCGAGTATTGTTATTCATTTGGTAACAATTTTAGCATGTTGGCGGTTGGAAAGAAACTCTTAAAAATAATCCAACCTCTCGAACGAGTTGATGGTAGCCAAGCTTCTCAGAATTATGATCTAAAGCAACTCAGAGGTACAAAATCTGTACCGGTCAAAAATTAATATCGGGAGTATAGGGATTAATTTGGTAACTATCCAAGCTTGTTGTCAGCTGAATAGGAACTCATAAAAAACTATACAACCTCTCAAAGGAGTAGTCGCCAGCCAAGCTTCTAAGAATTATGATATAAAGCAACGGAGATGTGAAAAATTCATTTCGGTCAAAAATTCAAACCGCTAGTATTGCTTTTCATTTGGCAGCAATCCTAGCATGTTGGCGGTTGGAAAGAAACTCATAAAAATGATCCAACCTCGCAAACGAGTTTCTAGTAACCAAGCTTCTCAGAATTACGATCTAAAGCAACGGGGAGGAACAAAATCCGTACCGGTCAAAAACTCAAACCGGGAGTATTGCGATTAATTTGAAAATTATCCTAGCTTGTCAGTGGTTAAAAAGGAACTCTTAAAATAATCATAACCTCCCAAAAGAGTTGTCGGTAGACAAGCTTCACATAATTAACATCTAAAGCAACGTATTGGTGCAAAATCCGTACCGTTCAAAAATTGATACTGCGAGTATTGTCATTCATTTGGAAATTATCGTAGCATGTAGTCGGTCTAAAAGAAATTCTTAAAAACGATCAAACCTCTCAAACGAGTTTTCGGTAACCAAGCTTCACAGAATTATGATCTAATGAAACCGAGGGATACGAAATCCGTACCAGTCAAAAATTCAAACCGTGAAAATTGTTATTCATTTGGTATCAATCCTAGCATGTTGACGGTTGGAAAGAACTCTTAAAAATGATCCAGCCTCTCAAACGTGTTGACGGTAACCAAGCATCGTCGAATTACGATCTAAAGCAACGGAGAGGTTGAAATCCGTACCATTAAAAATTGAAACTAAGAGTATTGCAATTAATTTGGAAAATATCCTTGCTTGTTGTCAGTATAAAAGGAACTCTTAAAAACTATACAACCTCTCAAACGAATTGTCGGTAGCCAAGAATATCATAATTTTGATCTAATGCAACGGAGAAGAGAAAAATCCGTACCGGAAAAAACATAAACCGAGAGTATTTCAATTTTTTTGGTAACTGTCCTAGCTTGTTATCGGTCAAAAATGAACTCTTAAAAATTATGCAACCTCAGGTTTCGGTATCCAATAATCTCCGAATTTCGATCTAAAGCTACGAAGAGGTGTGAAATCCGTACAGGCAAAAACTCAAACCATGAGTATTGTAATTAATTTGGTAACTATCCGAGCTTGTTGTCGGTCAGTATGGTACTCTTAAAAATTATACAACCTCTCAAATGAGTTATCGGTAGTCAAGAAATTTTGAATTTTGATCTAAAGCAACGGAGAGGTGCGAAATCCGTTCCGTCCAAAACTCAAACCGATAGCAATGCAATTAATTTGGTAACTATCCTAGCTTGTTATAGTCGAAAAGGAGCTCTTAAAAAATATACAACAGGGGGGGTATTTCAATTAAAAAATATACAAAAGGAACTCTAGCGAGTTGTGGTTAGCAAAGGAATCTCAAAATTTTGATCTAAAGCAACAGGGGGGGTGCGAAATCCGTACCGGCAAAAAATTAAGCCGGGAGTATTTCAATTAATTTGGTAACTATCCTAGCTTATTATCGGCCGAAAGTGAACTCTGGGAAACTACATAACGTATCAAAGGAGCAGTCGGTAGCCAAGCTTCTCAGAATTACGATCTAATGAAACCGAGGGCTGCAAAATCCGTACCGTTCAAAAATTCAAACTACGAGTATTGTTATTCATTTGGTAACAATTCTAGCACGATGGCGGTTGGAAAGAAACTCTTAAAAATAATCCAACCTCTCGAACGAGTTGACGGTAGCCAAGCTTCTATGAATTAAGATCTAAAGCAACTGAGAGGTACAAAATTCGTACCGGTCAAAAATTATTACCGGGAGTATAGCGATTAATTTGGTAACTATCCAAGCTTGTTGTCAGTTGAATAGGAACTCATAAAAACTATATAACCTCTCAAAGGTGTAGTCGCTAGCCAAGCTTCTATGAATTATGATATAAAGCAACGGAAATGTGCAAAATCCATTCCGGTCAAAAATTCAAACCACGAGTATTGTTTTTCATTTAGCAACAATCCTAGCATGTTGGCGGTTTGATAGAAACTCTTAAAAATGATCAAACCTCGCAAACGAGTTGCCAGTAACCAAGCTTCTCAGAATTACGATCTAAAGCAACGGAGAGGTGAGAAATCTGTACCAGTCAAAAGCTCAAACCGGTAGTATTGTAATTAATTTGGAAATTATCCTCGCTTGTCGGTGGTTAAAAATGAACTCTTAAAATCATCATAACCTCTCAAACGTGTAGTCGGTAGCCAAGCTTCACATAATTAACAACTAAAGCAACATATTGGCACAAAATCCATACCGTTCTAAAATTGATACCGCGAGTATTTCTATTCATTTGGAAACTAACATAGCATGTAGTCGGTCGAAAAGAAACTCTTAAAAATGATCAAACCTCTCAAACGAGTTGCCGGTAACCAAGCTTCTCTGAATTATGTTCTAATAAAACTGAGGGATGCGAAATCTGTGCCAGTCAAAAATTTAAACCGCGAGTATTGTTATTCATTTGGTAACAATCCTAGCATGTTAACGGTTGGAAATAACTCTTAAAAATAATCTAACCTCTCAAACGTTTTGACGGTAACAAAGCGTCATTGAATTGCGATCTAAAGCAACGGAGATGTGTGAAATCCGTACCATTAAAAATTGAAACTATGAATATTGTAATTAATTTAGTAACTATCCTTGCTTGTTGTTAGTATAAAAGGAACTCTTAAATACTATATAACCTCTCAAACAAATTATCGGTAACCAAGAATCTCAGAATTTTGATTTAATGCAACAGAGAGGTGAAAAATCTGTACCGACAAAAACTTAAACCGGGAGTATTACAATTAGTTTGGTAACTATCCTAGCTTGTTATCGGTCGAAAAGAAACTCTTATAAACTATACAACCTCGGGTTTCGGTAGCCAATAATCTTTAAATTTTGATCTAAAACAACGGAGAGGTGCGAAATCCATACTGGCAAAAAATTAAACCAGGATTATTGCGGTTAATTTGGTAACTATCCTAGCTAGTTGTTGGTCAAAAAAGAACTCTGAAAAACTATATAACCTACCAAAGGTTTAGTCGGTAACCAAGCTTCTCCGAATTACAATATAAAGCAACAAGAGGTACGAAATCTGTATCGGTCAAAAATTCAAACCGTGATTATTGTAATTCATTTTGTAATAATCCTAGAATGTTGTCGGTCGACAAGAAACTCATAAAAATGATCCAACCTTTCGAACGAGATGACAGTAGCCAAGCTTTTTAAAATAATGATCTAAAGCAACGGGGTGTTGCAAAATCCATACCGGTCAAAAAATTGACACCAGGAGTATTGCAATTAATTTGGTAACTATCTTTGCTTGCTGTCGGATGGAAAGTAACTCTTTAAAACTGTACAACTGCTCAAATGAGTTTTCGGTAGCCAACAATATCAGAATTTCTATAAAAAGCAACGGATAGGTGAGAAATCCGTACCGGCAAAAATGCAAACTAGGAGAATTGCAATTAATTTTTTAACTATCCTAGCTTATTATGGACGAAAAGGATCTCTTAAAAACTTTACAACCTCTCAAACGAGTTGTCGGTAGCAAATGAATCTCATATATTTGATCTAAAACAACGGAGACGTGCGAAATCCGTAGCAAAAAAAACTTAAACCGGGAGTATTTCGATTAATTTAGTGACTATTATAACTTGTTGTCGGTTGAAAGTGAACTCTGAAAGACTATATAACGTATCAAAGGAGTAGTCAGTAGCCAAGCTTCTCAGAATTACGATATAAAACAACAGAAAGGTACAAAATCCGTATCGGTCAAAAATTAAAACCGCGATGATTGTTATTCATTTGGTAACAATCCTAACTTGTTGTCGATCGAAAAGGAACTCTTAAAAACTATACAACCGCACAAACGAGTACTCGGTAGCCAAGAATCACATAATTACTATATAAAGCAACGGAGAGGTATGAAATCCTTACCGGTTAGAATTTCAAACCTTGAGTATTGTTATTCATTTTGTAGTAATCCAAGCATGTTGGCGGTTGGAAAGAAACTCTTAAAAATAATCAACCTCTCAAATGAGTTGACGGTAGCCAAACTTCTTAAAATTACGATCGAAAGCAACTGAGAGATGCAAAGTCCGTACCGGTCAAAAATTATAACTGGGAGTATTGTGATTAATTTGGTAACTATCCTAGCTTGTTGTCAATCGAATAGGAACTCTTAAAAACTATTCAACCTCTCAAAGGAGTAGCTGGTAGCTAAGCTTCCCAGAATTATGATATAAAGCAGCAGAAATGTGCAAAATCCATACCGTTCAAAAATTCAAACCGCGAGTATTGTTATTCATTTGGTAACAATCCTAACATGTTGGCAGCTGGAAAGAAACTCTTAAAAATGATTCAACCTCTTAAACGAGATGACGGCAGCCAAGCTTCTCGGAATTATGATCTAAAGCAACGAAGAGGTGCAAAATCCGTACCGGTCAAAAATTCAAACCGTGAATATTGTTATTCATTTAGAACAATCCTAACAGCTTGCTGAGTGGAAAGAATCTACTAAAAATGATCCAATCTCTCAAAAGAGTTGTCGGCAACCAAGCAATACTTCCGGTTTCAATTTTTGACCGGTACGGATTTCGCACCTCTCCGCTGCTTTAGATCGTAATTCTGAGAAGCTTGGTTACCGTCAACTCGTTGGAGAGGTTGGATCATTTTTAAGTGTTTCTTTCCAACTGTCAAGATGCTAGAATTGTTACCAAATGAATAACAATACCCGCGGTTTGAATTTTTGACCGGTACGGATTTCACACCTGTCTGTTGCTTTAGATCTTAATTATGAGAAGCTTGGCTCCTGGCAACTCATTTGAGAGGCTATATTTTTTTATTCTTTTTTGGAAAATGTGCAGGGCTAAGCCCCATATAAATTAAAATGAAACATAATTACAAGGTGGGGATATACCCTAATCACAAGGAATAGGGGGTCTGGACACCAATCTAAGGTCCAAAATAGGTTTACATACAAAAGTGGAGTAACAAATAAGACAATATCAAATATTTATCATACTCCTTTCCATCCTTGCACATTGAACTAGCATTTTAAGCTCATCAGAGAAATCTAAATAGTTTATCACTCCATATCCAATTATCACTAGCAACTTTGAAAGATGGTCTGCCACCATATTGGACTCTCTGTAAATATGAATGATCTAAAAAATTTCAAGCCTACTAATAGAATGAAGAATAGATCGATAGATTGCTCTAGCATCCCATGGGGGATCAATAAGTCCTTTGACTATGCTCACTGCAATTTGAGAGTCAGAGCCCACCAGAATTCTAGGAATTTCTAACTGGAGCACAAGTTAGGTTACATCATTTTTAAGAGTTTCTTTTCAACTGACAACATGCTAGGATAGTTACCAAATGAATCATATTACTCGCGGTATGAATTTTTGAACAGTACGGATTTCGCACCTATCAGTTGCTTTAGAACGTAATTCTAAGAAGCTTATCTACTGACTACTCATTCGAGAGGTTGTGTAGTTTTTAAGAGTTTCTATTTGACCTACAAGCAGTTAGGATAGTTACCAACTAAATCGCAATAATTGCGATATGAATTTTTAAACGGTAGGGATATCGCACCTTTTTGTTTCTTTAGATCGTAATTTTGAGAAGTTTGGTTACAGGAAACTCGTTTGAGAGGTTGGATCATTTTGAATTGTTTCTTTCTAACTTCCAACATGCTAGGATTGTTACCAAATAAATAACAATACTCGCAGTATGAATTTTTTAACGGTATGGATGTCGCACATCTCCGTAGTTTTAGATCGTAATTTTCAGAAGCTTAGCTACCGGCAACTCGTTTCAGAGGTTGCATCATTTTTAAGAGTTTCTTTTCGACCGACAACAAGCTAGGATAGTTATCAAATTAATCACAACAGTCCCGGTTTCAATTTTTGAACGGTATGAATTTCGCACCTCTCCACTGCTTTATATCGTAATTCTGAGAAGCTTGGCTACCGACTACCCTTTTTATAGGCTATGTAGTTTTTCAGAGTTCCTTTTCGACCGACAACAAGCTAGGATACTACCAAATTAATTAGAATACTCCCAGTTTAAAGTTTTTGCCGGTACGGATTTCGTACCTCTCCGCTGCTTTAGATAAAAGATCTGAGATTCCTTTGCCACCGACAACTCATTTGAGAGGTTGCATAGTTCTTAAGAGTTCCTTTACGACCATAACAAGCTTGGATAGTTACCAAACAAATTGCAATACTCCCAGCTTGAATTTTTGCCAGTATGGATTTCGAACCTCTCCGTTCCTTTAGATTGAAATTTTGATATTCTTTGTTACCAGCAACTCTTTTGAGAGGTTGTATAGTTTTAAAGAGTTCATTTCCATCTAACAACAAGCTAGGATAGTTACCAAGTTAATTACAATACTCTCAGTATCTATTTTTTACCGGTACGGATTTCATAACTCTCCGTTGCTTTAGATAGTAATTCTGAGACGTTTGGCTACCGTCATCTCGTTCGAATGGTTGGATCATTTTTATGAGTTTCTTATCGACCGACAACATTCTAGGAATGTTACAAAATGAATAACAATTATCGCAGTTATAATATTAGACCGATACAGATTTCGTACCTCTCTGTTGCTTTATATCGTAATTCTGAGAAGCTTGGCTACCGACTACTACTTTGATAGGTTATGTAGTTTTTCAGAGTTCCTTTTCGACCAAAAATAAGGGAGGATAATTACCAAATTAATCGCAATACTCCTAGTTTGAGTTTTCGCCAGTGCGAATTTTACACTTTTCCGTTGTGTAGGATCAAAATTATGAGATTCATGGCTACCGACACCCCATTTGAGAGGTTGTATAGTTTTTAAGTTCATTTTCAACCGATAACAAGATAGGAAAGTTACCAAATTAATTACAATACTCCCGGCTTATGTTTTTGCCAGTACGGATTTTGTACCTCCCCGTTATTTTAGATAGAAATTCTAAGATTCTTGGCTGCCGATAACTCGTTTGAAAGGATGTATAGTTTTAAAGAGTTCATTTTCGACTGACAACAAGTTAGGATAGTTGCCAAATTAATTACAATACTCCCGGTTTTAATTTTTAATGCTTCGGATTTCATACATCTCCGTTGCATAAGATCGTAATTCGATGAAGCTTGATTACCGTCAACACGTTTGAGAGGTTAGATCATTTTTAAGAGTTTTTTTTCCTACCGCCAACATGCTAAAATTGTTATCAAATGAATAACAATACTCGTGGTTTGAATTTTTGATCGGTACGGATTTCGTAGCCCTCGGATTTCGTAGCCCTCGGTTTCATTAAATCCTAATTTTGAGAAGCTTGGCTACCGACAACTCGCCTGAGAGGTTTTATCATTTTCAAGAGTTTCTTTTCAACCGACTTCATGCTACGATAGTTTCCAAATGAATGGCAATACGAGGAACCATAAGCAGTACTTGACAGCAGGTAGACAAAAGTGAGGATTGATGTTTCATTTATTGTAAACATCTCTAGCTTGTGAACTATCATTCATCTTTTTTTATTGTAAAAGAGGCTCTAATCCAAGTATCATTCAGAATGATGTGAAGCGTGGCTGTGACTGGCCTCCTCTTGTTCTCAAAAGCTGCCATGTTTCTTGTTTTCCAGATGTTATAGACATATGAACAAAAGGCAATAGTAATGATCTTGTACATTGGATTGTCAGCTCCCCCATGTTGTTCATCCAATCTGCCTCACTCTCTAATGTTCCCACCTGCCTAGCAATGCCACTTTATGCAAGAATAAATCCCCAGATTCTGCTAGCATAGTAACACTCCATGAACAGGTGGCTTGTACTTTCATTACCTGCATTACACAAGTAACAATTAGTGCTTGTTAAAACATTTCTTTGAACCAGCCTTTCTTGAGTTTGAACATTTTCCAAACAATAAACCCGTGCCTAGGGACAAGATGGTTACCCAAGCAGAGTTTATCCCACATGGGTTTCTATCTAACAGCCCTTAAACTGTTGTAAGTAGAGGCAACACTAAAGTTACCATGCGTGTCAGGGGTCCATACAACTCTATCAACAAAATAAGGGGAGTTAGCAATAATAGGCAAGCTGCTAGCTATGTCAACAATACTATAATAGATATGCTGCGGCACCTCCCATTCAAAATTACAAATAAGATTACTAACTTTAGCATTCAACCCAATATAGGATTCATACCTGTGGTGGCTTTCAAAATGGTTAAGCAGGATTCCTTGTTTATGCCAGGGATCATGCCAGAATTCAGTATTTTTCCCATCACCAAGAACATGTTTAACAAACTTACTAGCAGCTGCTCTGGAATTAAGTACCTGCCGCCACACCCATGAGCAGTTACCAGGGGGTTTGCATTGTCCAAAAATGTTTTGTCAAAATAAGATTTGCCCTGGTCCACTTTGTCCAGCTATTGTCATTATTACCTTTAGCAATTTTAAACGTATGTCTCATAACTGCAGCCACATTCCAAGTTGCAAGGTCTCTCAATCCCAACCCCGCATTTGTAGGGTACACAACTCACTCCATCAATAGGTTTAACTCTTTTAAGACTGTTATGACCAAACCACAAGAACTTTGCACAAATGAGATTAATTTGGTCAATCACAAGTTTAGGTAAGATAAAAATATTAATCCAGTAAATATGTGCACTGCATAAGACTGAGTTAATAAGTTGTAATCTACTAGCATAAGAGAGAAACCTGTTCTTCCAGGAGAACACCCTCAGGGTCATTTTTTCATTGAGGGGGCTGCAATCCTTAGCCCTAAGTCTAGTAAAAATGAGAGGAATGCCTAAGTACTTAAAGGGGAGCTTTTCTCAAGAAAGGAGATAAACTGGTCTTTTACAGCTTGCTGCACTCCAGAGAAATAGAGAGCAAACTTGTTCTTATTAACCTCCAGACCAGTCATCGCATAAAATGCATTAAGACAGTTCTTAATTGCCTGGGCAAACTCTACATCCCCATTGCAAAAAAGTAGAAGGTCATCAGCAAAAGCAAGGTTAATAATCAAGGGGTTCTTACATTTAAAGTGAGAGGTGAGAACCCCTTTAGACACTTCATTTTCAAGGAGAAGCCCCATAGCTTCCATGATGAGCACAAAGAGGTAAGGAGACATAGGGTCCCCATGTCTCAACCCTCTCCATCCTCTAAAATAGATCTATAGAAATATAGTAAGAAGGGGTAGAGATACACTCCATTATCCATCCAACAAAAACACTAGGAAAGTTAAGAGTAGTAAGAACAGTGGCAATGGTTTCCCATTGCACCATGTCATAAGCTTTCTTAATGTCAATTTTGGTAGTGCATTTAGCTTGTGGGGCTTCGAGATGGTAATTCCTTACAAGCTCATGAGCAATAAGTAAATTATCAACAACATTCCAACCTTCAAT
This sequence comes from Kingdonia uniflora, assembly GCA_014058105.1. Classification (NCBI taxonomy): domain Eukaryota; kingdom Viridiplantae; phylum Streptophyta; class Magnoliopsida; order Ranunculales; family Circaeasteraceae; genus Kingdonia; species Kingdonia uniflora. Next base: position 1,160,337 of record JACGCM010000428.1, on the reverse strand, counting down.
GAATGCAGATTGACAAGGGCTTATAAGACGGCCTATAACCATTTTAATCCTCTTAGTGACAATTTTAGAGATGACCTTATCAACCACGTTGCAACAAGAAATAGGTCTAAAATCACTGAAAACATTAGGATTGGGAATCTTAGGGACAAGAGCAATAACAATGTTATTTACCTGCCCAAGGAGTTTGCCACTCCTGAAGAAGCTCTTTATGGCTTTCAGGAAGTCAATTCCAATGATGTCCCAGTATTCTTTAAAAAATTGAGCGCTAAATCCATCAGGACCAGGAGCTTTGGAATTATCAATAGAATAAAGAGCTTCCACAATATCACTGTCAGTGATGGGGGCTATCAGTTTTTCATGATCTTTAGCGAGAACCAACTTCTTATAAGACAGATTCTGAACAACATTTTTATCAATGGTAATGGCATTAGACCCCAAGATCTCCTTGAAGTAATCAACAGTGGTTCCTGCAACAATATCAGGGTTAGAAATAAGAACATTATTCTCATCTCTAAGAGTAAATATGGTGTTCCTCCTATGTCTTTCTTTAACAGCTTTATGGAAGAATGAGGTATTGGTATCACCAAGTTGCAGCCAGTGAATCTTAGCTTTTTGTTTGTAAAAGGATTCCTCCTGTCTAGCTAAAAACGTATAAGTGCACACTGCTTCTCTCTTAACCTAAATAAGAGTAACATTGTCAATATCGGCTTGCATAGCATTCTGGATAGCCTCCAACTCAACCTTATCATGCTTGGTTCTAGCCATAAGGTCCCCCACCATATCCTTATTCCAATTCCTGAGGCTGACTTTAGTTGCTCTGAGCTTTCCCACAAGCCTAAACATAGGATTTCCCACCACTGTTGTATTCTACCCTTCTGTGACAGCATTCTTATAGCCTTCCATGTGAACCCAAAATTGATAGTACTTGAAGCATTTCCTTCTTTGAGGCCTGAACTGCATGAGATTAGTGATACTGGGGGAGTGATCAGACACCCCAGGAGCCAGAAACTCAGTTTCAGAGTGGGGGAAGCAGGCTTCTAACTTTTCATTCACTAAGACACTGTCCAGTTTGACCAAGATTCTATCCTCCCCCATCTTCTTATTCGACCATGTGAAATGATGCCCCTTGTACTTGTGATCCTTGATGTTGGTACTCTGAAGATACCATTGTTGTTTAGTAAGGACAGTAGTGAGCACTGGTCTTCCTCCATGTTTATCGTCATTAGAAGAGGAAGAGTTGAAGTCTCCAAGTAACGCCCATGGTTTATCTATTAACCTAGTTAATCTCTGCAAGTCCCCTCAGATTACATTTATGCGAGCAAAGTTGTTAGAACCATAAATGAAAGACAACATGAAACTATAATCAAGGCATTCAATGAGATAGTGGATTGCTTGTGGGAAGTTCCCTATAATAGTTACATTCCTAAGAGCCGGGTCCCAACACACAAGAATCTTGCCTTTGCTAAAATTGGTGGCATTACTCACACTGTTCCAATTAGGGCATATGAAGTTGAGTACTCTACTCTCACTACCCAGTTGGAGTTTAGTTTCAATAATGCCAACAATAGCAATCTTATGCATACTAATAAGTTTCTTAATTTCTCTATGTTTAAGACTATCATTCAGCCTTCTAATGTTCCATGCAGCAACATTAATCATTAATTACCTTGGGGAGGGTTTTGGGGTATTGCTAGCCTCCTTAAGGTACTTTTCTGGGCAAGGAGGAAGAGTCATTCGCATCTTTTCTGCTTGTCTTACCTTCAGCTCCTGCTATGCCTTTTTTAACGCAAGAGCTCTCTTGCTGACTCACTCTTTCTGGTGATTGCATTAAAGTTGGTGGCTGCTCGTTGATTGTTATTGTTCCTTGAAACCTACACACTAGCACCATTATTAGAAATCTGGCCTTTGTCTGAGGGGTTGGGATGTTCACTCATTTTAGACTGGCCTCCCACACTCTCAATGGATTCACTTCTCAGAGGGGTATTAATGCTCTCAGTATCGTTGTCTCTATTGGAAGATCTCTTCTTAGGGCAAGCTACCTGCACATTAGCATTTAAGTTAGATAAAGGGGCATTTTCTGGATGGGTGTTGGTAACACTCATTTTCTGGCCTCCCTGTCTCTCTATGATATCACTCCTCACTGGGTTTAATACACTCCCTCCAGTAATGCTCGCTCCTTTAGCCTGCAAAGAAGAAAAATCATTAGAAAAATTGGCTTTTTCTATAGGGTTTTTGGTGGCACTAATCTCCCCATTTTCATTCAATGTTGAATCACTCAACTCACTACTCTCTAAATTTGTTGAGGCTATCAAACTCACATTCTCTCAAAGATCTCCATTGGTCTGCTTGAGGTCACTGCCCGCTATACTTCCAGCTGAAGTAGTTTTGTTGCTCCCCACGATCTTTTCAATATCTTCTTCAGTACCACACAGTAGGCCAAAGCCACCTCCATTCACAATCTTATTTGTACTTTCTTCCTTTGTCATATTGTTGGCGTTCTTAGATGTTTTCTTCTTGTTGGGAACAATCCATCCTTCCACGTTATAATAAGTCTGCTCCCCCTTTTTCTCTTTGCCCACATATGTTATCTGTTTCTTGTGCTCTCCTCCTCTGTTAGTGGGTTTCCCTTTCTTCCCCATATTGATGTGTGTGTTCTTTGGGATAGCTTCCTTCACAAGCTCTCTATGTACTTCTGTTACATTGTTATACTCACATTTCAATGTGCTATGCCCAAACAGGCAGCAATCGTCACACTTAGGTGGCAACCAAGCATACTCAACATCAATATTCATCACCTCGCCATCATCAACATCATATGGGATAGTACACGAAAGGTCAGACTGGTAATTAATCTCCACGTACACTCTAGCGTATCCCAACCTGCTCCCGTCTTCAGTTGCTCTGTCAAGGCACAAAGGAATCCCTACAACACTAGCAATCTGTCCCAATCCTCGGGGTTCCATAAATACTTTGGTACCCTCCTAAAAATTATCCAAATGGGAATTGTGCTTAGGCTTGTAATTTCTTTCTCAATGTGCAAGGACCAAGGCCTAATCACAAATAGCCTATTGGCTACATGTTGAGATCCCAACTCAATAACCTTTTCTCTGCCCTCTTCCTTGCAAAATGTGAATATAAACAAGTTATTATTTTGGAGCTTCATCTCAAAATCACCTTTCACTCCCCATAATTGAGACAAGGACTGTTTCACATAATTAAAATCTAATCTCTTTCCCACAAAATACCCCACTACATATGCCTCACAAGCTTTGATGCTCTCCTCAAAATCCGTTGATTTAATCTTTGCTCTCATAGTACCTTCGACCAGCTCTGGGGGTGTGTATGACAGTTTTGATTTACCCCGTACTTTTGGAGCAGCTCCCAACATCTGTGCCCAATTAAGGGAAGGAACAAAAGCTCGTGAACTACTTGCATCTGATTTGAGAGGGGGAAATTCGTGAGGGCAAAGAGTCGGAGTAGTCTCAGGGTTTTCTGGGACGTTATTCTGTGGAAAATCACCATTTGTTTGTTCGTCCTTAAGCTGCTGAGATTCACCATAGTCAACTCTAACTACATCATCTTTGCACAAGGAACTATCTGTATTAATCTTATCACCAACACCCCTTCCATGACAAGCTTTCAAACATATACCAGTCTTAACTTCTCCATTCGTACACCCAGCTATGCAGGTAGAGGCCTCACATGCCATAGCATCACAAACCACAAAATCATTTTGGGACAGAGTTAGGACTTGGGCATACCTCGATTGATTGAGCTCTCTCTCTTCCCCTTGCGTGTTAGTATTACTTTGGCCTTGCGAGAGCGGAGTATTACTTTGAGCAAGAACAAACTCCTCATTGGCCTTACATGTAAGTATCACTTCATCAGACTTTGTAAGATGGACTTGCCAATTTCTTATTGTGAGTTGTACTCTGTTATCTCATTTGCACCAAAACTGGAAGTACTTCCTTCTACAGCATGTTCACCAAGTACATTAGCCTCATACACTTTATCATCCTCTCTCCCGGGGGACACACCACCAACAACTCCATCAATCTTTTTTCCCACCAAACCACTCCCATACAGCTCGGGCCCATTGCATTCATCACCATTAACTACTCCCGTACTTCCACCTACCCTATTAGTCTCAACATTAACTTTTTCAACTACCTCTACCTTATTCTCATCTGTAATCTGATCTCGAAGAGTTTGCTGCTGATCTTTGAAGGTTGAATGGTGTCTCTTTGTGCTTACAGATGGCTGCTTTTGTTTAGTAACGAACTCAATGAACAATTTTCTCTCTTGTTCATCTAGGCTATCAATCTTTTTGTCATACAAGATCTTCAGAACAACTAGTTCATCACTTGATATGGTAGTATTTTGGCTGTTCTTCGACTTCCCATGGATGATTTCATAGAGCTCAAGTAACGACAAATCCAGTATGGTTTTCTTTGTATTCAGCGAGTTGGAACAAGGATTGGGGTACGGTAGAGGGTGGGATGGTTCAGTAGCATTTAAAGTGGGGGTAAATGCATTCGGAATAGAAGCATAATGAGGAGAGATTAATTGCTCAGAGAGAGAAGAAGGCTGTTGTGAGAGAGTTGTTTGTGAGACAGGTGGAGGGTGTGAACCATGGCCAGCGGCCATGGTTGAGGCGAAGGAGACGAGCCCAGAACTTTCAAATTTTGGCGTCATCTAATAGATTGAAATTGCAACAATATACCTTAATTTACCATATTAAGTGAAGAACAGCCTTGAAAGGACCAGATTTATTCAGTTCAACGTACACAGGGGCGGAGGCAGGATTTTATGTTTGGGGGCGATGGTAATATCATGAATTATATTAGGATATTGGGGGGTTTGGGGCCCCAATATTTTTTTTAGCCATTTAACGGTATTTTAAAGTTAAAAATTAATCAAATATAGTATTATATTTGACTAACAAATTATACGTATTCACTTCTCCTCTTATCAAAAAAATCAAAGTTTTTTTATTTGATGGCATCAAGAATTGATACTTAGACTCTTGGATTAGGAGCCCCTCACTTTACTAGTTGAGCTAACCTTCCTTGTTGTCATTAGAACAAAAAAAATTTATACATATTTAAAAAATAATTATTTATATACCTATATAGGTATTTTTTAACAAATTTTTTGGAGGGGCGACCGCCCCCCCTAAATCCGCCCCTGAACGCATAGGAATAAAACTAGAAATAAAACTCATAGACTAACATGCACCCTAGCAAAAAAAAGGATTTCTGCTAACATGCACATGTGGAAAAGTAGGTGGGAGCTTTTATTTGAGAACTAATTCATAAAAGGCTAAGCTTCACATAATTAACATCTAAAGCAACTAATTGGTGCGAAATCTGTATCGTTCAAAAATTTATACTACGAGTATTGCCATTCATTTGGAAACTATTCTAGCATGTAGTCGGTCGAAAAAAAACTCTTAAAAACGATGAAACCTCTTAAACCATTTGCCAGTAGCCAAGCTTCTCAGAATTACGATCTATTGAAACCGGGGGCTGCGAAATCCGTACCGGTAAAAGATTCAAACCGCGAGTATTTTTATTCATTTGTTAACAATCCTAGCATGCTGGCGGTAGAAAGAACTCTTAAAATTGATTCAACCTCTCAAACGAGTTGAAACCGAGAAAATTGCAATTAATTTGGTAAATATCCTAGCTTATTATCAGTTGAAAGGAACTCTTAAAAACTATACAACCTCTTAAATGAGTTGTCGGTAGCAAAGAATATCAGAATTTAGATCTAAAGCAACGGAGAGGTGCGAAATGCGTACCGACAAAAAATCAAATCGGGAGTATTACAATTAATTTGGAAACTATCCTAGATTGTTGTCGGTTGAAAATGAACTCTTAAAAACTATACAACCTCCCGAACAAGTAGTTGAAAGCCAAGCTTCTCAGAATTACGATATAAAGCAACGGAGAGGTGCAAAATTCGTACCTGTCAAAAATTGAAACCGAGAGTATTGCGATAAATTTGGTAACTATCCTAGTTTGTTGTCACTCAAAAAGGATATCTAGAAAATGATACAACCTCTCAAACGAGTTGTCGGTAGCTAAGAATCTCAGAATTTAGATCTAAAGCAACCGAGAGGTGAAAAATCCGTACCGAAAAAAACTCAAACCGGGAGTATTACGATTAATTTGGTAACTATCGTAGCTGGTTGTCGATCGAAATGGAACTTTGAATAATTACATAGTCTCTCAAAGGAGTAGTCGGTAGCCAAGCTTCTCAGAATTACGATATAAAGCAACGGAGAGGTGCGAAATTCGTACCGGTCAAAAATTCAAACCGTGAATATTGTTATTCATTTTGTACCAATCCTATCATATTGACGGTTGGAAAGAAATTATTAAAAATGATCCAACCACTTAATCGAGTTGCGGTAATCAAGCTTCCCAGAATTACGATCTAAAGAAACAGAGAGGTGCGAAATCCGTACCGTTAAAAAATTAATTTCGCGATTATTGCGATTTAGTTTATAACTATCCTAACTTGTTGTCGGACGAGTAGAAACTTTTAAAAAGTGCACAACCTCTCGAACGAGTTGTCGGAAGCCAGACTTCTCAGAATTACGATCTAAAGCATCGAAGAGGTACAAAATTCGTACCTGTCTAAAATTGAAACTGGGAGTATTACGATTAATTTGGTAACTATCCTAGCTTATTGTCACTCAAAAATAATATCTTCAAAATGATACAACCTCTCAAACAAGTTGTCGGTAGCCAAGAATCTCATAATTTTGACTAAAGCAACGAAGAGGTGCAAAATTTGTACCGGCAAAACTCAAACCAGGAGTATTACAATGAATTTGGTAATTATCCAAGCTGGTTTTCGATCGAAATGGAAATCTGAATAATTATATAGCCTCTCAAAGGAGTAGACGGTAGCCAAGCTTCTCAGAATTACGACATAAAGCAACGATGAAGTACAAAATTCGAATCAATCAAAAATATAAACCTTAATTTTTTTTATTAATTTGGTAACAATCCTAGCATGTTGTCAGTCGAAAAGAAACTCATAAAAATGATCCAACCTCTCAAATGAATTGACGGTAGCCAAGCTTCTCACAATTATGATCTAAAGTAACGGAGAGGTGCGAAATCCGTACCGGTCAAAAATTGAAAGCGGGAGTATTGCGATTAATTTTGTAACTATCCTACCTTGTTATCGGTCGAAAAGAAACTCTTAAAAATTATACAACCTCTCAAATGAGTTGTCGGTATCCAAGAATTTCAGAATTTTGATCTAACGCAACGGAGATGTGAGAAATCTGTACCAGAAAAAACTCAAACCGGGAGTATTGCGATTAATTTGATAACTATCCTAGCTTGGTGTCAGTCGAAAAGGAACTCAGAAAAACTACATAACCTATCAAAGGAGTAGTCGGTAGCCAAGCTTCTCAGAATTACGATATAAAGTAACGGAGGGGTACGAAATCCGTATCGTTCAAAACTTCAATCCGCGAGTATTGTTATTCCTTTAGTGAATATCCTATCTTATTGTCGGTCAAAAAGAAACTCATAAAAATGATCCTACTTCTTAAATGAATTGACGGTAACCATGATTCATAGAATTACGATTAATTTGGTCATTATCCTTGTTGTCGGTCGAAAAGAAATCTTAAAACAATACAACCTCACAAATAAGTACTCGGTAGCCAAGAATCTCATAATTAAGATAAAATATGACGGAAATGTGCGAAATCCGTACCGTCAAAAATTTCAACGGCAAGTATTGTTATTAATTTGGTAACAATCCTAAAATGTTGGAGGTTGGAAAGAAACTCTTAAAAAATGATCCAACCTCTCAAACGTGTTGATGGTAGCCAAGTTTTTCAGAATTACAATCTAAAGCAACGGAGATGTGCGATATCCGTACCGGTCAAAAATTGAAACTGTGAGTATTGCGATTAATTTTGTAACTATCCTAGCTTGTTGCCATTCAGAAAGGAACTCATAAAAACTTTATAACCTCTCAAACGAGTCGTCGGTAGCCATGAATTTCATAATTTCTATCTAAAGCGACGAAGAGGTGCGAAATCCGTACCGAAAAAACTCAAACCAGGAGTATTACCATTAATTTGGCAACTATCCTAGCAAGTTGCCGATTGAAAATGAACTTTGAAAAACTACATAACCTCTCAAAGGAGTAGTCTGCACCTAAGCTTCTCAGAATTACGATATAAAGCAATGGAGAGGTGTAAAATCCGTATCAGTCAAAAAATCAAACCGCAATTTTTTTTATTCATTTGGAAACAATCCTACCATGTTGTTGGCTGAAAAGAAAATCATAAAAATGATCCAACCTCTCAAACGAGTTGATGGTAACCAAGCTTCTCAGAATTATGATCTAAAGCAACGGAGAGGTGCGAAATCCGTACTGGTTAAAAATTGAAACCAGGAGTATTACGATTAATTTGGTAACTCTTCTTACATGTTGTCAGTTGAAAAAGAACTCTTAAAAACTATGCAACCTTTCAAACGAGTTACCAGTTACCAAGCTTCTCAGAATTTCAATAAAAAGAAACAAAGAGGTACGAAATCTCTATCGTTCAAAAATTCATATCGCGATTATTGTGATTAGTTGGTAACTATCCTAGTTTTTTGTCGGTAGAATAGAAATTCATAAAAACTACATAACCTATCAAAAGAGTAGTCGGTTGCCAAGCTTCTCAGAATTATGATATAAAGTAACGGAGATGTGTGAAATTCGTATCGTTGAAAAATTTAAACCGCGAGTATTGTCATTTAATTGCAAAATATCCTGGTATGTTTTTGGCCGAAAGGAAACTCTAAAAAATGATCCAATATCTCAACCAAGTTGACGGTAACAAAGCTTCTAATAATTACGATCTAAAGCAACGGAGAGGTGTGAAATCCTTACCGGTTAAATATCGAATCCGTAAGTATTACGTTTAATTTGGTAACTATCCTAGCTTGTTGTCAGTCAAAAAGGAACTCTTCAAAACTATACAACCTCTTAAACGAGTTGTCGGTAGACAAAAATCTCAAAATTTTGATCTAAAGCAACTGAGTGATACGAAATCCGTACCGGTGTAAACTCAAACTGGGAATATTGCCATTAATTTGGTAACTATCCTAGTTGGTTGTCGGTCGAAAAGGAACTCTGAAAATCTACATAACCTCTCAAAGGAGTAGTCGGTACCCAATTTCTCAGAATTACGTTATAATGCAACGGAGAGGTGCGAAATCCGTATCGGTCTTAAATTCAAACCGCTATTTTTTTTATTCATTTGGTAACAATCCTACCATGTTATCGGTCGAAAAGAAACTCATAAAAATGATCCAACCTCACAAACGAATTGACGGTAGCCAAGATTCTTAGAATTACGATCTAAAGCAACAGAGAGGTATAAAATCCATACTGGTCAAAAATTTGATATCGGGAGTATTGCGATTAATTTGGTAACTATCCAAACATGTTGTCAGTCGAAAATGAACTTTTATAAACTATACAACCTCTCAAAGGAATAGTCGGTACCCAAGCTTCTCAGAATTGCGATATAAAGCAACAGAGAGGTACGAAATTCATATCGGTCAAAAATTTAAATCGTGAATATTGTTATTCATTTTGTAACAATCCTAGCATGTTGGCGATTGGAAAGAAACAATTAAAAATGATCAAACCTCTAAATCGAGTTGCCGGTAACTAAGCCTCTCAGAATAACTATCTAAAGAAACAGAGAGGTATAAAATCTGTACAGTTCAAAAATTCATATCGCAATTTTTGCAATTTAGTTGGTAATTATCCTAGCTTGTTGTCGGCCAAATAGAAACTCATAAAATCTACACAACCAAAGAATCGAGTTGTCGGAAGCCAAGCCTCTCAGAATTACGATCTAAAGCAACGGAGAGGTGCAAAATTCCTACCCGTCAAAAATTAAAATTGGAAGTATTGCGATTAATTTGGTAACTATCATTGCTTGTTGTCACGTGAAAAAGAACGCTAAAAAGCTATACAACCTCTCAAACGAGATGTCGGAAGCCAAGAATCTCCGAATTTCGATCTAAAGTAACGGAGAGGTACGAAATCTGTATCGCTCAAAAATTCAAACTGTAAATTTTATTTATTCATTTAGATACAATCTTAGTATGTTTTTGGTCGAAAAGAAACTCATTAAAATTTTCCAGCTTCTCAAACGAGTTGGCGGTAGCCAAGCTTCTCAGAATTACAATCCAAAGAAATGGAGAGATGCAAAATCCGTACCGATCAAAAATTTAAGCAGGGAATATTGTTATTCATTTGGTAACAATCCTTGCATGTTGGCGGGTGGAAAGAATCTCTTAAAAAAAATCCAACCTCTCAATTGAGTTGACAGTAGCCAAGCTTCTTAGAATTTTGATCTAAAGCAACGGAGAGGGGCAAAATTCGTACCGGTCAAAAATTGAAACCGGGAGTATAGTGATTAATTTGGTAACTATCCAACCTTATTATCGGTCGAAAAAAAACTCATAAAAAGTATACAACCTCTCAAATGAGTTCTCGGTAGAAAAGAATCTCCGAATTTTGATCCAAAGCAACGGAGAGGTGCGGAATCTGTACCGGCATAAACTCAAACTGGGAGTATTCTGATTAATTGGGTAACTATCCAACCGGGTTGTCGGTCGAATTGGAACTCTGAAATAGAACATTACTTCTCAAAAGAGTACTCGGTGGCCAAGCTTCTCAAAATTATAAGATAAAGTAGTGGAGAGGTGTGAAATCCATTTCGTTCAAAAATTCAAACCACAAGTATTGTTATTCGTTTGGTAACAATCCTAGCATATTTTTGGTAAAAAAAAACTCGTAAAAATGATCCAACCTCTCAAACGAGTTGACGGTAGCCAAGCTTCTTAGAATTACGATACAAAGCAACGGTGAGGCGGTGAGGTGCTAAATCCGTTCTGGTCAAAAATTGAATCCTGAAGTATTGACATTAGTTTGGTAACTATCATAACTTGCTATCGGTCGAAAAGGATCTCCTAAAAACTTTACAGCCTCACAAACGAGTACTCGGTAGCCAAGAATCTCAAAATTTCAATCTAAAGCAACGGAGAGGTGCAAAATTCGTACTGGCCAAAAATTTAAACCAGGGGAGTTACTATTAATTTTGTACCTATCTTAGCTTATTGTAAGTCGAAACGGAATTATTAAAAACTATACAACCTCTCAAACGAGTTATCGGTAGCCATAAATCTCATAATTTAGATCTAAAGTAACGGAGTGGTACACAATTTGTACCGGCAAAAACTCAAACCGGGGGTATTGCCATTAATTTGGTAACTATTCTAGTTGGTTGTCGGTCGAAAATGAATTCTGAAAAACTACATAACCTCACAAAGGAGAAGTCAGTACCCAAGCTTCTGAGAATTACGATATAAAGCAACGGTGAGGTGCGAAATTTGTACCTGTCAAAAATTTAAACCGCCCTTTTTTTTATTCATTTTGTAACAATCCTTCCATGTTTTCCATCGAAAAGAAACTCATAAAAATGATCCAACCTCGCAAACGAATTGACGGTAACCAAACTTCATAGAATTATGATCTAAAGCAGCGGATAAGTGCAAAATCAGTACTGGTCAAAAATTTGAAACTTGGAGTATTGCGATTAATTTGGTAGCTATCCTTGCATGTTATCAGTCGATAAGGAACTCTTTTAACTTTACAACCTCTCAGAGGAGTTGTCGGTACCCAAGCTTCTCAGAATTATGATATAAAGCAACGGAGAGGTACGAAATTCATACCGGTCAAAAATTAAAACCGTGAATATTGTTATTCATTTTGTAACAATCCTAGCATGTTGGCGGTAGGAAAGAAACTATTAAAAATGATCCAACCTCTCAATCGAGTTGCCGACAACCAAGCTTCTCAGAATTACGATCTAAAGGAAATGAGAGGTGCGAAATCTGTACTGTTCAAAAATTCATATCACGATTATTGTGATATAGTTCGTAACTATCCTAGCTTGTTGTCGATCGAATAGAAACTCTTAAAAACTACACATCCGCACAAACGAGTTTTCGGAAGCCAAGCTTCTCTGAAATACGATCTAAAGCACCGAAGAGGTATGAAATTCGTACCTGTCAAAAATTGAAATCGGGAGTATTGCAATTAATTTGGTAACTATCCTACCTTACTGTCGGTTGAAAAGGAACTTTAAAAAACTATACAACCACTCAAACGAGTTGTCGGTTGTAAAAAGCTCTGAATATTGATTTAAAGCAACAGAGAGGTGCGAAATCTGTACTGGCAAAAACTCAAGCCGGGAGTATTCTGATTAATTGGGTTACTATCTTAGCAGGTTATCGGTCGAATAGAAACTCTGAAAAAGAAAATAACGTCTCAAAAGAGTACTCGATGGCCAAGCTTCTCAGAATTACGAAATAAAGTAGCGGAGAGGTGTGAAATCCGTTTCATTCAAAGATTCAAACCGCGAGTATTATTATTCATTTGGTAACAATTCTAGCATATTTTTGGTAAAAAAAAACTCGTAAAATGATCTAACCTCTCAAACGAGTTGACGGTAGCCAAGCTTCATTGAATTACGATCTAAAGCAACGGTGAGGTACGAAATCTCCACTGGACAAAAATTGATTCCGGAAGTATTTATATTAATCTGTGCCGGCAATAACTCAAGCCGGGAGTATTGCCATTAATTTGGTAACTATCCTAGCTGGTTGCCGATCGAAATGGAATTCAGAAAAACTACATAACCTCCCAAAGGAGTAGTCGGTACCCAAGCTTCTCACGATTACGATATAAAGCAACGGAGAGGTGCGAAATCCGGATTGTCAAAAATTTAAGCCGTTATTTTTTTTTGTTCATTTCGAAGCAATCCTAACATATTGTCGGTCGAAAAAAAACTCATAAAAATGATCCAACCTCTCAAACGAGTTGACGACATCAAAGATTTTCAAAATTATGATATAATGCAACGGAGTGGTGTGAAATCCGTATCGGTCAAAAATTCATACCACGAATATTATTATTCAATTTGTAGCAATCCTAGCATATTGGCGGTTGGATATAAACTGTTATAATTGATCCTACCATACAAACGGGTTGCTAGTAACCATGGTTTTATGAATTACGATCAAAAGAAACATAGAGGTACAAAATTCGTACCGTTCAAAAATTCATATCGTAATTATTGCGATTTAGTTGGTAACAATCCTAGCATGTTGTCGCTCGAAAAGATACTCATAAAAATGATCCAACCTCTGAAACGAGTTGACGGTAGCCAAACCTCTAAGAATTACGATCTAAAGCTACGGAGATGTGCAAAATCCGTACCGGCCAAAAATTCAAACCGCGAGTACTGTTAATCATTTGGTAACAATCCTTGCATGTTGGCGGTTCAGAAGAAACTCTTAAAAATGATCCAACCACTCAAACGAGTTGACGGTAGCCAAGCTTCGCTGAATTACGATCTAAAGTAATGGTAGCCATGCCGCGAATATTGTGATTAATTTGGTAACTATCCTAGCTTATTGTCAGTCGAAGAGGAACTCTTTAAAACTATACAACCTCTCAAATGAGTTGTCGGTATCAAAGAATGCCAGAATTTTGATCTAAAGCAACGGAGATGTGTGAAATCCGAACCTGTCAAAAATTAAAACCGAGAATATTGCGATTAATTTGGTAACTGCCTACCTTATTATCGGTCGAAAAAGTACTCTTCAAAACTATACAATCTCTCAAGAGAGTTGTCGGTAGCCAGGAATTTAAGAATTTTGATCTAAAGCAACAGAGAGGTGCAAAATCCGTACAGGAAAAACTTTAACCGGAAGTATTGTGATTAATTTGGTAACTATCATAGCTTGTTGTCGATCAAAGAAGAACTCTGAAAAACTATAAAACCTTTCAAAGGAGTAGTCGGTAGCAAAGCTTCTCAAAATTACGATATAAAGTAATGGAGTGGAGCAAAATCCGTAACGTTCGATACTTCAAGCCGCGAGTACCGTTATTCATTTTGTAAATATCCTAGCAAGTTGTTGGTCGAAAAGATACTCATAAAAATGATCCAACCACTCAAACGAGTTGACGGTATCCAAGCTTCTTAGAATTACGATCTAAAGCAATGGAGAGGTGTGAAATCCTTACCGGTCAAAAATTGAATCCAAAAGTATTGCCATTAATTTGGTAACTATCCTCGCAGGTTGTCGGTCAGAAAAGAACTCAGAAAAACTACATAACCTCTTAAAGGAGCAGTCGGTACCCAAGCTTCTCAGAATTACGATATAAAGCAGCGGAGATGTACGAAATCCGTATCGGTCTAAAATTCAAATCGCTATTTTTGATTCATTTGGTAACAATCCAACCATGTTGTTGGCCGAAAAGAAACTCATAAAAATGATCCAACCACACAATCAAGTTGACGGTAGCCAAACTTCTCGGAATTACGATCTAAAGCAATAGAGAGGTGTGAAATCAACACCGGTTAAAAATTGATACCGGGAGTATTATGATTAATTTTTTAACTATCCTTGCATGTTGTCATTTGAAAAGGAACTCATAAAAAATATGCAACCTCTCAAAAAAGTAGTCGCTAGCCAAGCTTCTCAGAATTACGATAAAAAGCAACAGAGAGGTGCAAAATCCACACCGTTCCAAAATTCAAACCACAAGTATTGTTAATTATTTGGTAACAATCCTAGCATGTTAGCGGTTGGAAAAAACACTTAAAAAAGATCAAACCTCTCAAACGAGATTACGGCAGCCAAACTTCTCAGAATTTCGATATAATGCAATGGAGAGGTACGAAATTCGTATCGGTCAAAATTTTAAACTGTGAATATTGTTATTAATTTTGTAACAATCCAAGCATGTTGGCGGTTGGAGAGAAACTCTATAAAATAATATAACCTTTCAAACGTGTTGCCAGTAACCAAGCTTCACAGAATTACAATCTAAAGAAACATAGAGGTGCGAAATCTGTACCGTTCATAAACTTATATCGTGATTATTGCGATTTAGTTGGTAACTATCCTAGCTTGTTGTCGGTCAAATAGAAACTAATAAAAACTGCAAAACCTCACGAATGAGTTCTCAGAATTGCGATCAACTGCAACATAGAGGTACAAATTTCGTACCAATAAAAAATGGAAGCAGGGAGAATTGTGATTAATTTGTTAACTATCCTATCTTGTTGTCACTCGAAAATAAACTCTTAAAAACTATAGATGCTATCAAACGAGTTGTCGGTAGCCAACAATCTCAGAATTCCGTTCTAAAGCAATGGGGAGGTGTAAAATCCGTTCAGGCAAAAATTCAAACAGGGAGTATTACGATTAATTTTGTAACTATCCTAGCTATTTTTCAGTCGAAATGGAACTCTGAATAACAACATGGCCTCTCAAAGGAGTAGTCGGTAGCCTAGCTTCATAGAATTATGATATAAAATAACGGTGAGGTACGAAATCCGTATCTATCAAAAATTCAACATGCAATTTATTTTAATCATTGGGTAACAATCCTAGCATATTGTCGGTTGAAAAGAAACTCATAAAAATTATCCAACCTCTCAAACGAGATGGCGGTAGCCAAGCTTCTCAGAATTACGATCTAAAGCAACGGAGAGGCGCGAAATCCATACTGGTAAAAAATTCAAAATACGAGTATTATTATTCATTTGGTAACAATCCTAGAATGAAACTCTTAATAATGATCCAACCACGCAAACGAGTTGACGGTAGTAAAGCTTCTCAGAATTACGATCAAAGCAACGGAGAAGTGCGAAATCCGAATTGTTCAAAAATTGAAACCGGGAGTATTGCAATTAATTTGGTAACTATCCTACCTTGTTATCGGTCGAAAGGGAACTCTTAAAACCAATACAACCTCTCAAATGAGTTGTCGGTAGCAAAAAATCTCTAAAATTTGATCTAAAGCAACGGAGAGGTTCAAATCTGTACGGGCAAAAACTCAAGCCGGGAGTAATTTGATTAATTTGATAACTATCCTAGCGGGTTGTCGGTCGAAAAGGAACTCTAAAAATGGCCATAACGTAAAAAAGGAGTACTCGGCAGCCAAGCTTAGCAGAATTACGATCTAAAGCAACGGAGATGTGTGAAATCCGTACCGGTCAAAAATTTAAACCGGGTGTATTGCGATTAATTTGTTAACTATCCTACCTTGTTATCGGTCGAAAAGGAAGTCTTAAATGTTATGCAGCCTCCCAAACGAGTTGTCGGTAGCCAAAAATCTTAGAAGCTCGATCTAAAACAACAGGGAGGTGGAAAATCTGTACCGACAAAAATTTAAACTGGGAGTATTGCGATTAATTTGGTAACTATCCTAGCTAGTTGTCGGCTGAAATGGAACTCTTAATAACTACATTGCCTCTCAAAGAAGTAGTCGGTATTCAAGCTTCTCAGAATAACTATATAAAGCAACGAAGAGGTAAGAAATCCGTATCGGTCATAAAGTTAAACCGCAATATTTTTAATTCATTTGGTAGCAATCCTAGGATGTTGTCGGTCAAAAAGAAGCTTAGAAAAATGATCCAACCTCTCAAACGAGTTGGCGGTATCCAAGCTTCTCAGAATTACGATATAAAGCAACGGAAAGGGATGAAATCCGTATCGATCAAAAATTCATACCGCAATTTTTATTATTCATTTGATAAAAATCATAGCATCTTGTTGATCGAAAAGAAACTCATAAAAATGATCCAACCTCTCAAATGAGTTGGCGGTAGCCAAGCTTCTCACAATTATGATCAAAAGCAACAGAGAGTACGAAATTTATTCCGGTCAAAAATTCAATCCGCGAGTATTGTTATTCATTTGGTAACCATCCTAAGAAAATCTTTAAAATGATTCAACCTCTCAAACGAGTTGACGGTAGCCAAGCTTCACTGAATGACAATCTAAAGTAACGAAAAGGTGTAAAATCCGTACCGGTCAAAAATTTAAGCCGCAAATATTCCTATTAATTTGGAAACTATCTTTGCTTGTTGTCAGTCGAAATGGAACTCTTAAAAAGTATATAACCTCTCAAATGAGTTGTTAAAGCTAAGAATCACATAATATTTATCTAACGCAACGAAGAGGTACGAAATTCGTACCAGCAAAAATTCAAATAGGAATATTGTGATTAATTTAGCAATTATCCTAGCGGGTTATCGGTCGAAAAGGAACTTTGAAAAAGAACTTAACATCTCAAAAAAGTACTCGGTAGCCAAGCCTCTCTAAATTATGATATAAAGCAACGGAGAGGTGCGATATTTGCTTCAGTCAAAAATTCAAATCGCAGGTATTATTATTCATTTTGTAACAATCCTAGCATGTTTTTGGTCAAAAATATACTCATAAAATTGATCCAACCTCTCAAATGAGTTGACGGCAGTCAAGTTTCTTAGAATTGCGATCTATAGTAAGAGAGAGGTATGAAATCCATACCGGTTAAATATCGAATTCGGAAGTATTGCAATTAATTTGGTAACTATTCTAGCTTGTTATCGGTCAAAAAGGAACACTTAAAAACAATACAACCTCACAAATGAGTACTCGGTAGCCAAGAATCTTAGAATTACGATATAAAGCAACAGAGAGGTGTGAAATCTGTACCGGTCAAAAATTTAAACTGCAAGTATTGTTATTCATTTGGTAACAATCCTAGCATGTTGGCGGCTGGAAAGAAGCTCTTAAAAATGATCCAGCCTCTCAAGCAAGTTTACAGTAACTAAGCTTCTCAGAATTGCGATCTAAAGCAGCAATAAGGTGCGAAATCTGTACCAGTCTAAAAGTTAAGCCGTGAATATTATTATTGAACTTGTAACAATCCAAGCATGTAAGCGGTTGGATAGAAACTATTTAAAATGATCCATCCTCCCAAACGTGTGGCCGGTAACATAGCTTCTCGGAATTACGATCTTAAGAAACAAAGAGGTGCGAAATCTGTACCGTTCAAAAATTCATATTACGATAATTGAGATTTAGTTGGTAACTATCCTAGCTTATTTTCGGTCGTATAGAAACTCATAAAAACTACACATCCTCTCGAACGAGTTATCGGAAGCCAAGGTATTCAGAATTACGATCTAAAGCAACGAATAGGTGCGAAATTCATACCTGTCTAAAATTGAAACCGGGAGTATTGCGATTAGTTTGGTAACTATCCTAGCTTGTTGTCAATCGAAAAGGAACTCTGAAAAACTGCAAAACCTATCAGAGGAGTAGTCGGTGGCCAAGCTTCTCAGAATTGCGATATAAAGCAACGGAGAGGTACAAAATCCGTATCGTTCGTAACTTCAAGCCGTGAGTACTGTTATTCATTTGGAAAATATCCTAGCATGTTGTCAGTCGAAAAAAAACCCATAAAATGATCCAACCTCTCAAACGAGTAGACGATAACCAATCTTCATAGAATTACGATCTAAAGCAACGGAGAGGTGTAAAATCCGTACCGGTCAAAAATTGTATCCGAAAGTATTGTCATGAATTTGGTAACTATCCTAGCAGGTTGTCGTTCGAATAAGAACTCGGAAAAACTACATAACCACTCAATGGAGTTGTCGGTACCGAAGCTTCTTAGAATTACAATATAAAGAATCGGAGAGGTGCATAATCCGTATCGGTCAAAAATTATAATAGCTATTTTTTATTCATTTGGTAACAATCCTACCATGTTGTTGGTCGAAAAGAAACTTATAAAAATGATCCAATCTCTCAAATGAGTTGACGGTTGCCAAGCTTCTCAGAATTACGATCTAAAGCAACGGAGAGGTGCGAAATTTGTACCGTCTAAAAATTGATACCGGGAGTATTATGATTAATTTGTTAACTATCCTTGCATGTTTTCAGTCGAAAAAAAACTCTTATAAACTATGAAACCACTCAAAGAAGTAGTCGGTAGCCAAACTTCTCAAAATTACGATATAAAGTAACCGAGAGATGCAAAATCCATACCGGTCAAAAATTAAAACTGTGAGTATTGTTATTCATTTGCTAAAAATCCAAGCATGTTAGTGGTTGGAAAAAAACTCTTAAAATAGATTCAACCTCTCAAATGAGTTTTGGTAGCCAAGCTTCCCTGAATTACGATATAAAGGAATTGAGAGGTAGGAAATTCGTATCGGTCAAAACTTTAAACCGCGAATATTGTTATTAATTTTGAAACAATCCTAGAATTTTGGCATTTGGAAAGAAGCTATTAAAAATGATCCAATTTTTCAAACGAGTTGCCAGTAACCAAGCTTCACAAAATTATGATCTAAAAAAACAGAGAGGTACGAAATCCATACTGTTCAAAAATTCATATCGTGATTATTGTGATTTAGTTTGTAACTATCCTAGCTTGTTGTCGGTCGAATGAAAACTCTTAAAAACTGTACAGCCGCACAAACGAGTTTTCGGAAGCCAAGCTTCTCAAAATTATGATCTAAAGCAACGGAGAGGTGCGAAATTCGTACCTATTAAAAATTGAAACCGGGAGTATTGAGATTAAATTGGTAACTATCCTACCTTGTTGTCGGTTGAACAGGAACTCTTAAAAATTATACAGCCTCTCAAACGAGTTGTCGATAGAAAAGAATCTCCAAAATTTTATCTAAAGCAACGGAGAGGTGCGAAATCTGTACCGGCAAAAACTTAAGCCGAAACTATTCCAATTAATTGGGTAACTATCCTAGCGGGTTGCCAGTCGAATATGAACTTTGAAAAAGAACATAACGTCTTAAAAGAGTACTCGGTGGCCAAGCTTCTCAGAATTACGTGATAAAGTAGTGGAGAGGTGTGAAATTCGTTTCGTTTAAAATTAAAACCACGAGTATTGTTATTCATTTGGAAAAAATTCCAGCATATTTTAGGTAAAAAAAAAACTCATAAAATGAACCAAACTCTGAAACGATTTAACGATAGCCAAGCTCCTTATAATTATGATCTAAAGAAACGGTGAGGTGCAAAATCCGTACCGGTCAAAAATTGAATCTGAAAGTATTGATATTAATTTGGTAGCTATCCTAAATTTTTGTCGGTCAAAAAAGATCTTTTAAAAACTATACGACCTCTCAAACGAGTACCCGGTATCCAGAAATCTCTGAATTTAAATCTAAAGCAACGGAGAGATGCAAAATCCTTATCGTTCTTAAACTCAAACCGAGAGAATTACGATTAATTTGTTAACTATCCTAGCTTGTTGTCAGTCTAAAAGGAACTCCTAAAAACTATACAACCTCTCAAAGGAGTAGTCGGTAGCCAAGCTTCTCTGAATTACGATATAAAGCAACGGAGTGGTGCAAAATCCGTACCGGACAAAAATCAAGCCGCGAGTATAGTTATTCAATTGGTAACAATCCTAGCATGTTTGGGGCTTAAAAGTAACTCTTTAAAATGATCCAACCTCTCGAACGAGTTGTCAGAAGCTAAGCTTCTCATAATTACGCTCCAAAGCAACGGAGATGCGCGAAATCCGTACCGGTTAAAAATTGAAGCCGCAATATATTTTATTCACTTGACAACAATCCTAGCATGTTGTCGGTTCATAAGAAACACATAAAAATTATCCAACCTCATAAATGAGTTGGTGGTAGCCAAGCTTTTCAGAATTACGATCTAAAGCAACGAAGAGGTGCAAAATCCGTACTGGTCAAAAATACTAACTGCGAGTAATTTTATTCATTTGGTAACGATCCTCGCATGTTGGCAGTTGGTAAGAAACTCTTAAAAATGATCAAACCTCTCAAACGAGTTGACGGTAACAAAGCTTCTCGGAATTACGATCTAAAGCAACTGAGAGGTGCGAAATCCGTATTGGTCAAAAATTGAAACTGGGAGTATTTGAAAACTATCCTACCTTGTTGTTGATCGAAAGGGATCTCTTAAAATCAATACAACCTCTTAAACGAGTTGTCGGTCGCAGAAAATCTCTGAATTTTGTTCTAAAGCAACGTAGAGGTTCAAATCAGTACCGGCAAAAACTCAAACCGGGAGTATTCCGATTAATTTGGTAACTATCCTAGAAATTTGTCGGTTAAAAAGGAACTCTGAAAAAGACCAAAACGTATCAACTGAATACTCGGTAACCAAGCCTCACATAATTACGATCTAAAGCAACGGAGATGTACGAAATCCATACCGGTCAAAAATTTAAACCGGAAGTATTGCAATTAATTTGTTAACTATTATATCTTGTTGTCAGTCGAAAAGGAAGTCTTTAAAGCTATGCAACCTCTCAAATGTGTTATCGGTAGCCAAGAATCATAGAATTTGATCAATAACAACAGATAGGTGCGAAATCCGTACCGGTCAAAAACTCAAACTGGGAGTATTACGATTAATTTGGTAACAATCCTAGCATATTATCGGTAGCCAAGCTTCTCAGAATTATGATAAAAAGAAATGGACTTGTGAGAAATCTGTAACGGTAAAAAATTCAAACTGCGAGTATTATTATTCATTTGGTAACAATCCAAGCATGTTGGAGGTTGAAAAGAAACTCTTAAAAATGATCCAACCTCTTAATCAAGGTGACGGTATCCAAGCTTCTCAAAATTATGACCTAAAGTAACGAAAAGGTGTAAAATCCGTACTGGTTACAAATTGAAACAAGGAGTATTGCAATTATTTTGGTAACTATGCTACCTTGTTGTCAGTCAAAATGGAACTCTTAAAAACTATTTAACCTTTCAAACGAGTTGCCAGCAAAGAATCTCAGAATTTAGATCTAAAGCAACGGAGAGGTACAAAATCTGTACCAGCAAAAACTCAAACCGGGTGTATTGCGATTAATTTGCTAACAATCCTAGCATGTTGTCGGTCGAAAAGAAACTCATAAAATTTTTCCAACCTCTTAAGCGAGTTGACGGCAGCAAAACTTCTCAGAATTACGATCTAAAGCAACGGAGTGGTACGTAATTTGTACCTATAAAAAATGGAAATCTGGAGTATTATGATTAATTTCAAAACTATCCTAGCTTGTTGTCACTCAAAAATGAACTCTTAAAAACTATTCTACCTCTCAAACGAGTTGTTGGTAGCCAAGAATCTCAGAATTTCGATCTAAAGCAACGGAGAGGTGCAAAATCCGTACAGGCAAAAATTCAAACCGGGAGTATTGCGATTAATTTTGTTACTATCCTATCAAGTTGTAGGTCGAAATGGAACTCTGATTAATTACATAATCTCACCAAGGAGTAGTCGGTAGCCAATCTTCTCAGAATTACGATATAAGGCAGTGGTGAGGTACGACATTCGTATTTGCCAAATATTCTAACTGCAAATTTTTTAATTCATTTGGTAACAATCCTAGCATGTTATCGGTGGAAAAGAAGCACATTAAAATGATCTAACCTATCTAACGAGTTGGCGGTAGCCAAGCTTCTCAGAATTACGATCTAAAGCAACGGGGAGGTGCGACATCCGTACTGGTCAAAAATTAAAACCGCGAGTATTCTTATTCATTTGGTAAAAATCCTAACATGTTGGCGGTTGGAAAGAAACTCTGAAATATGATCAAACCTCTCAAACGAGTTGACAGCAGCTAAGCTTCGCAAAATTATGATCTAAAGAAATGGAGAGGTGCGAAATCTGTACCAGCAAAAACTCAAATTGGAATATTGTGATTAATTTGAAAATAACATCTCAAAGGTGTACTCGGTACCCAAGCTTCTAAGAATCATGATATAAAGCAACGGAGATGAGCGAAATCCATTTCGGTCCAAAATTGAAAAAACGGGTATCGTTATTCATTTGGTAACAATCCTGGCATGTTTTTGGTCAGAAAGATACTCATAAAGCTGATCCAACCTCTCAAACAAGTTGACCATAGTCAAGCTTTATAGAATTACGATCAAAAGAAGGGGAGAGGTGAGAAATTTGTACCAGTCTAAAATAGAATCCGGAAGTGTTGTGATTAATTTGGTAACTACTCTAGCTTGTTGTCGATCGAAATGGAACATTGAATAACTACATAGCCTCTCAAAAAGAGTAGTTGGTAGCCAAGCTTCCAAGAATTACGATATAAAGCAACGGAGAGGTGCGAAATCCGTATCGGTCAAAAATTAAAACCACAATTTTTTTATTCATTTGGTAATAATCCTTGCATGTTGTTGGACCAAAAGAATCACATAAAAATGATCCAACCTTTCAAATGAGTTGATGGTTTCAAAGCTTATTGAAATTAAGATCTAAAGCAACGAAAAGGTACAAAATTCATACCGGCCAAAAATTTAAACCGCTAGTATTATTATTCATTTGTTAATGATCCTATCATGTTGGCAGTTGGAAAGAAACGATTAAAAATGATCTAACCTCTCAAACGTGTTGATGACAGGCAAGCTTCTCAGAATTGCAACGGAGATTTGCAAAATTTGTATCGGTCAAAAATTGAAGCCGGGAGCATCGCAATTAATTTGGTAACTATCCCATCTTGTTTTCGTCAAAAAGGAACTCTTCAAAACAATACAACCTCTCAATCGAGTAGTCGGCGGGAATGAATCACAAAATTTTGATCTAAAGCAACGGGGAGGTACAATATCTGTAACGGCAAAAAGACATAGCGAAAGTATTGCGATTAATTTGGTAACTATCCTAA
The DNA here is from genome assembly GCA_014058105.1 of Kingdonia uniflora. NCBI lineage: Eukaryota > Viridiplantae > Streptophyta > Magnoliopsida > Ranunculales > Circaeasteraceae > Kingdonia > Kingdonia uniflora. The sequence goes on along the minus strand of JACGCM010000428.1, from coordinate 1,136,769 downwards.
TGGGTTTTCGGTTGAAAAGGAACTCTTAAAAAGAAGATAACGTTTCTAAAGTGTACTCGGTAACCTAGCTTCTCAGAATTATGAGATAAAGCAACGGAGAGGTGTGAAATTCATTTCGTTTAAAAATTTAAACCACGAGTATTGTTATTCATTTGGTAGCTATCCTAACATGTTGGAGGATGGAAAGATACTTATAAAAATGATCCAACCTCTCAAACGAGTTGATGGCAGCCAAGCTTCGCCGAATTACGAACTAAAGCAACGGAGTGGTGTGAAATCCCTACTGGTCAAAAATTCAAGCCACGAATATTACGATTAATTTGGAAACTATCCTAGCTTGTTCTCCGTTGAAAAGGAACCCTTAAAAACTATACAGCCTCTTAAACGTGTTGTTGAAGCATAGAATCTCAGAATTTTGATTCAAAGCAACATAGAGATACGAAATCCGTAGATGCAAATACTCAAACTGGAATATTGTGATTAATTTGTTAACATCCTAGTGGGTTATCGGTCCAAATGGAACATAACATCTCAAAGGAGTCCGCGGTAGCCAAGCTTCTAAGAATTACGATATAAAGCAACGGAGAGAAGCGAAATCTGTTTTGGTAAAAAATTCAAACCGCGGATATTATTATTCATTTGGTAACAATCCTGGCATGTTTTTAGCTTGAAAAGATACTCATAAAAGTGATCCAACCTCTCAAAAGATTTGACGGTAGTCAAGTTTCTTAGAATTACGGAGAGGTGTGAAATCCGTACCGGTCTAAAATTGAATCCGGAAGTATTACGATTAATTTGAAAACTATCATTTCTTGCTGTCGGTCGGAAAAGAACTCTTAAAAGCTATACAACCTTACAAACGAGTACTCGGTAGCCAAGAATCTCATAATTACGATATAAAGCAACGGAGAGGTACGAAATCCGTACCGGTAAAAAAATTAAACTGCAAGTATTGTTATTCATTTGGTAACAATCAGAATATGTTGGCAGCTGGAAAGAAACTCTTATAAATAATCTAACATCTCAAACTAGTTGACGATAGCAAAGGTTCTCAGAATTACGATCTAATGTAACGGAGAGGTGCAAATTTGTACCGTCAAAAATTTAAACCGGGAGTATTGTGATTAATTTTGAAACTATCCTTGCATGTTGTCAGTCGAAAATGAACTTTTAAAAGCTATTCAACTTCTCAAAGGAGTAGTCGGTAGCCAAGCTTCTCAGAATTATGATATTAAGCAACTGAGAGATGCAAAATCCATACCGGTCATAAATTATAACCACGAGTATTGTTATTCATTTGGCAACCATCCTAGAATGTTTGTGGTTACAAAGAAACTCTTAAAAATGATCCAACCTCTCAAACGAGTTTACGGTAGCCAAGTTTTTCATTACGATCTAAAGCAACGGAGAGGTACGAAATTGGAACCTATCAAAAATTGAAACCAGGAGTATTGCAATTAATTTATTAACTAACCTAGTTTGTTGTCACTCGAAAATGAACACTTAAAATCAATACAACCTCTCAAACGAGTTGTCGGTCGCCGGGAATCTCAGAATTTCTATCTAAAGCAGCGGAGTGGTGAGAAATCCGTACAAGCAAAAATTTAAACCGGGAGTATTGCGATTAATTTTGTAACTATCCTAGCTAGTTGTCGGTCGAAATGGAACTCTGAATAATTGCAAAGCATCTCAAAGGAGTAGTTAGTAGCCGAGCTTCTACGAATTACGATATAAAGCAGCGGTGAAGTACGACATCCATATCGGTCAAAAATTCATACCGTAATTTATTTTATTCATTTAGTAATAATCCTAGCATGTAATCGGTTGAAAAGAAACGGAAAGGTACAAAATCCGTACCGGTCAAAAATTCAAACCGCGAGTATGTTTATTCATCTGGTAACAATCCTAACATGTTGGCGGCTGGAAAGAAACTGTTATAAATGATTCAACAACTCAAATGAGTTGACGGTAGCCAAGCATCACAGAATTACGATCAAAAGCAATGGAGAGGTGCAAAATCCGTACCGGTCATAAGTTTAAGCCGTGAATATTACGATTAATTTGGTAACTATCCTAGCTTGTATTCAGTCGTAAAGGAACTCTTAAAAACAATACTAACTCCTAAACGAGTTTTTGAAGCAAAGAATCTCTGAATTTCGATCTAATGTAACGGAGAGGTACGGAATCCGTACCAGCAAAAACACAAACTAGAATATTGTGATTAATTTGGTAACATCCTAGAGGGTTATCGGTCGAAAAGGAACTATGAAAATGAACATAACATCCCAATGGAGTACTCGGTAGCCAAACTTCTCAGAATTGTGAAATAAAGCAGCGGAGAGGAGCGAAATCCGTTTCGGTCAAAAATTCAAATCGCGGGTATTGTTATTTATTTTGTAACAATCCTAACATGTTTTTGGTTGAAAATTGAATCCGGAAGTATTACAATTAATTTGTAACTATCCTAGCTTGTTGACGGTCAAAAAGGAACTCTTAAAAGCTATACAACCTCACAAACGAGTACTCGGTAGCCAATAATTTCATAATTGCGATCTAAAGCAATGGAGAGGTGCGAAATCCTTACTAGTCAAAAATTTAAACCGTGAGTATTGTTATTAATTTGGTAACAATCCAAGCATGTTGGTTGTTGGAAAGAATCTCTTAAAAATAATTTAACCTCTCAAACGAGTTGACGGTGCTAAGCTTCTCAGAATTACGATCAAAAGCAACGAAGAGGTACAGCATTTGTACCGGTCAAAAATTTAAACTGCGAGTATTATTAATAATTTGGTAAAAATCCTAGCATGTAGGCGGTTAGAAAGAAACTCTTAAAAATTATCTAACCTCACAAATGAATTTACGGTAGCCAAGCTTCTCATAATTACGATATAAAGTAACAGAGAGGTACGAAATCTGTACCGGTCAAAAATTCAACCCGCAAATAATGTTATTCATCCTGTAACAATCCTAACATTTTGGCGGATGGAAAGAAAAATTAAAAAATGATCCAACCTCCTAAATGAGTTGCCGGTAACCATGCTTCTCAGAATTATGATCTAGAGAAACTGAGAGGTTCGAAATCCGTACCGTTCAAAAAATGATGTCACGATTACTTCGATTTAGTTGGTAACTATTCAAGCTTGTTGTCGGTCAAATTGGAACTCATATAAACTACACAACCACTCTAACGAGTTGCCGGAAGCCTAGCTATTCAGAATTACGATCTAAAGCAGCGGAGAGGTGCGAAATTCGTTCCTTTCAAAAATTGAAACCGAGAGTATTGTGATTAATTTGGTAACTATCCTTGCTTGTTGTTACTCGAAAAGGATATTTTTAAAATGATTTAACCTCTCAAACAAGTTTTTGGTAGCCAAGAATCTAAGAATTTTGATTTAAAGTAACGGAGAGGTGCAAAATCCGTACCGGCAAAAACCCAAACCAGGATTATTACTATTAATTTGGCAAATATCCTAGCTGGTTGTCGGTCAAAATGGAACTATGAATAACTACATAGCCTCTCAAAGGAGTAGGCGGTAGCCAAGCTTCCCATAATTACGACATAAACCAATGGAAAGGTAGGAAATCCTTATCGGTCAAAAATTCAAGCCGTAATTTTTTTTATTCATTTGGTAACAATCCTACCATGTTATTGATTGAAACGAATTTGATAAAAATGATCTAACCTTTCAAACGAGTTGACGGTTGCAAAGCTTCCCAAAATTTCGATCTAAAGCAATGGAAAGGTACGAAATTTAAACCGGCCAAAAATTTAAACCGTGAGTATTGTTATTCATTTGGTAACAATCCTATCATGTTGGCGGTTGGAATGAAACTCTTAAAAATAATCCAACCTCTCAAACAAGTTAATGGTAGCCAAGCTTCCCAGAATAGCGATCAAAAGCAACGGAGAAGTGCGAAATCCGTACCGGTCAAAAATTGAAACTGGGAGTATTGCGATTAATTTGGTAACTATCCTATCTTGTTATCAGTCAAAAATGAGCTCTTAAAAACTATACAACCTCTCGAACGAGTTGTCGGTAGAAAAGAATCATAAAATTTTGATCTAAAGCAACAGAGAGGTACAATATCTGTATCGGTTAAAACACAAACCGAGATTATTGCAATTAATTTGGTAACTATCCTAGCGGGTTTTGGTCGAAAAGGATCTCTTAAAAAGAACATAACGTCTCAAAACTGTATTCGGTAACCACGCTTCTCGGAATTACGTGATAAAGCAACGGAGAGGTGTGAAATTCGTTTCGTTCAAAAATTTAAACCACGAGTATTGTTATTCATTTGGTAACTATCCTAACGTGTTAGCAGGTGGATAGAAACTCTTAAAAATGATCCAACCTCTCAAACGAGTTGACGACAGCAAAGCTTCGCAGAATTATGATCTAAAGCAACGGTGAGGTGCGAAATCCGTACCGTTCCAAAATTCAAGCCACGAATATTGTGATTAATTTGGTAACTATCCTAGCTTGTTCTCAGTCAAAAAGGAAGAATTAAGAACTATACAACCTCTTAAACGAGTTATCGAAGCAAAGAATCTCTGAATTTCGATCTAAAGCAACATAGAGGTGCGAAATCCATAGATTTAAAAACTCGAACTGGAATATTGTGATTTATTTGGTAACATCCTAGTGGGTTATCGGTCAAAAAAGAACTATGAAAAGGTTGATAACATCTCAAAGGAGTGCTCGGTAGCAAAACTTCTCTGAATTACGATATAAAGTAACAGACAGGACTGAAATCCGTTTTGTCCAAAAATTAATTTCGTGGGCATTGATATTCATTTGGGACCAATCCAAGCTTGTTTTTGGTCGAAAAGATACTCATAAAAGTTATCCAACCTCTCAATCTAGTTGACGGCTGTCAAGCTTCTTAGAATTACGATCTAAAGCGAGGGAGAGGTGCGAAATCCGTACCGGTCCAAAATTGAATCCGAAAGTATTGCGATTAATTTGGCAACTATCCTAGATTGTTGTCGGTCGAAAAGGAACTCTTAAAAGATATACAACCTCACAAACGAGTACTCGGCAGCCAAGAATCATAGAATTACAATTTAAAATAATGGAGAGGTACGAAATTCGTACCGGCCAAAAATTTAAACCGGGAGTAATGTTATTTATTTGGTAACAATCATAACATGTTGGCTGTTGGAAAGAAGCTCTTAAAAATAATCAAACCTCTTAAACGAGTTGACGGCAGCCAAGCATTTCAGAATTACGATCTTAAGCAACGGAGAGGTACGAAATTTGTACCGGTCAAAAATTTAAGCCGGGAGAATTGCGATTAATTTGGAAACTATCCTTGCACGTTGTTAGACGATAAGAAACTTTTAAAAACTATACAACTTCTCAAAGGAGCAGTTGGTAGCCAAGCTTCTCAAAATTATGATATTAAGCAGCTAAGAGGTGTAAAATCCATACTGGTCAAAAATTATAGCCGGGAGTATTGTTATCATTTGGCAACAATCTTAACATGTTGGCGGTTCAAAAGTAACTCTTAAAAATGTCCCAACCTCTCAAAGGAGTTTTCGGTAGCCATGCTTCTTATCATTACGATCTAAAGTAACAGAGAGGTACGAAATCCGTACCGGTCAAAAATTTAAGCCGCAAATATTGTTATCCATCCTGAAATAATCATAGCATGTTGGCGATGGGAGGAAAGTATTAAAAATGATCCAACCTCCCAAACGAGTTGTGGGTAGCCAAGCTTCTTAGAATTACGATAAAAAGCAAATGAGTGGTACGAAATCCCTAACGTTCAAAAATTCAAACCGCGAGTATTATTATACATTTGGTAACAATCCAAGCATATTGGAGGTTGAAAAGAAATTCTTAAAAATGATCCAACCTCTCAATCGAGTTGACGGTAGCCAAGCTTCGCAGAATTACGACTTAAAGCAACGAAAAGGTGTGAAATCCATACCGGTCAATAATTAAAACTGGGAGTATTGCGATTATTTTGGTAACAATCCTAGCTTGTTATCAGTTGAAAAGGAATTCCTAAAAAATATTCAACCTCTCAAACGAGGTGTCTGTAGCAAAGAATCTTTGAATTTCGATCTAAAGCAACGTAAAGGTACAAAATCAGTGCCAGCAATGACTCAACCAGGAGTATTGCGATAAATTTGGTAACAATCCTAGCAATTTTCAGTCGAAAAGAAACTCATAAAAATGTTCCAACCTCTAACGGGAGTTGACGGTAGCAAAACTTCTCCGAATAACGATCTAAAGCAACGGAGAAGTGCGAAATTCGAACCTGTCAAAATTAAAGCCGAGAGGTTTGTGATTAATTTAGTTGCTACTCCAGCTTGTTGTCACTAAAAAAGAAACTCTTACGGACTATGCATCCTCTCGAACGAGTTGTCGGTAGCCAAAAATCTCAGAATTTCAATCTAAAACAACGGAGTGTAGCGAAATCCGCACATGCCAAAATTTAAACCGAGAGTATTGCAATGAATTTTGTAACTATCCAAGCTAGTTGTCGGTTGAAATAGAACTTTGAATAATTACATAGCCTCTCAAAGGAGTAGTCGGTATCCAAGCATCTCAGAATTATGATATAAAGCAATAGTGAGGTACGACATCCGTATCAGTCAAAAATTCAAACCGCAATTTTTTTAATTCATTTGGTAACAATCTAAGCATGTTGTTGGTCAAAAAGAATCTCATCAAAATGATCAAACCTTTTAAACGAGTTGACGGTTGCAAAGCTTCTGAAAATTACGATCTGAAGCAACGAAAAGGTACGAAATTCGTACCGGTCAATAATTTAAACTGCGAGTATTGTTATTCATTTGGTAACCATCCTATCATGTTGGCGGTTGGAAAAAAACACTTGAAAATGATCCAAACTCTCAAACGTGTTGATGGTAGCCAAGCTTCTCAGAATTATAATCTAAAGCAACGGAGAGGTGCGAAACCGTACCGGTCAAAAATTAAAACTGGGAGTATTGAGATTAATTTGGTAACTATCCTATCTCTTTGCCGGTTGAAATGGAACTCTAAAAAACTATACAACTTCTCAAACGAGTTGCCGGTAACAATGAATCTTAAAATTTTGATCTAAAACACCGAAGAGGTACGATATCAGTACAGGCAAAAACTCAAACCGAAAGTATTGAGATTAATTTTGTAACTATCCTAGCTGGTTTTCAGTCAAAAAGTAACTCATAAAAATAATATAACGTCTTAAAAGTGTACTCGGTAACCAAGCTTCTCAGAATTGCAAGATAAAGCAACGAAAAGGTGTGAAATTCGTTTCGGTCTAAAACTCAAACCACGAGTATTGTTATTTATTTGGAAACTATCCTAACATGTTGGTGGATGGAAATAAACTCTTAAAAATTATCCAACCTCTCAAACGAGTTGATAGTAGCCAAGCATCGCAGAATTATGATCTAAAGCAACGGAGAGGTGTGGAATCCGTACCGGTCAAAAACTTTAACCGGGAGAATTGTGATCAATTTGGTAATAATACAGGCTTGTTGTCAGTAGAAAAAGAACATTTAAAAATTATACATCCTCTCACAGGAGTAGTCGGCAGCCAAGCTTCTCAGAATTACGATAAAAAGTAACGGAATGGTGCGAAATCCCTAACGGTAACTAATTCAAACCGCGAGTATTATTATTCATTTGGAAACAATTCACATGATGGAGGCTGAAAATAAATACTTAAAAATGATCCAACCTCTCAACCGAGTTGACGGTAGCCAAGATTCTCTGAATTACGACTAAAAGCAACAAAAAGGTGTGAAATCCGTACCGGTCAAAAATTGAGACCGGGAGTATTACGATTATTTTGGTAACTATCCTAGCCTATTGTCTGTCAAAAATGAACTCTTAAAAACAATTCAACCTCTCAAACGAGTTGTCAGTAGTAAAGAATCTCAGAATTTCGATCAAAAGCAACGGAGAGGTACGAAATTTGTACCAGCCAAATCTTAAACAGGGAGTATTGTGATTAATTTCGTAACAATCCTAGCATGTTGTTGGTGGAAAAGAATCTCCTATAAATGTTGTAACCTCTAAAGTGAGTTGACGGTAGCAAAACTTCTCAGAGTTATGATCTAAAGCTACGGAGGGGTGCGAAATTCAAACCCGTCTAAAATTGAAATCGGGGAGTATTGCGATTAATTTTGTAAATATCCTAGATTTTTGTCACTCGAAGATGAGCACTTAAAATCTATACAACCTCTCAAACGAGTTGTCGGTAGCCGAGAATCTTAGAATTTTGATATAAAGCGACGGAGAGGTGCGAAATCCGTACAGGCAAAAATCCAATCCGGGAGTATGTTGTCGATTGAAAAGAAGCACATTAAAATGAGCCAACCCGTTAAACGAGTTGGCGGGAGCCAAGTTTCTTGGAATTACGATCTAAAGCAACAGAGAGGTGCGAAATCCGTACCGGTCATAAATTCAAACCGCGAGTATTGTTATTCATTTGGTAACAATCCTAACATGTTGACGATTCGAAAGAAATTCTTAAAAATGATCCAACCTCTCAGACGACTTGACGGTAGCGAAGTATCACTAAATTACGATCTAAAGCCACAGAGAGGTGCAAAATTCCGTACCGGTCAAAAATTCAAGCCGCGAATATTGCGATTATGGTAACAATCCTAGCTTGTTCTCAGTCAAAACGGAACTCTTAAAGACAATACAACCTTTTAAACGAGTGGTCGAAGTAAAGAAAATCTCTGAATTTCGATCTAAAGCAACATAGAGGTGCGAAATCCGTAGAAGCAAAAACTCAAACTGGAATATTGCGATTAATTTGGTAACATCCTAGTGGGTTATTGGTCGACAAGAAGCTATCAAATGGAACATAACATCTCAATGGACTACTCGTGAGCTAAGCTTCTCTGAATTGCGAAATAAAGTAACGGAGAGGAGCGAAATCTGCTTCGAACAAAAATTCAAATCGTGGGTATTGTTATTCATTTGGTAACAATCCAAGTATGCTTTTGGTCGAAAAGATACTCATAAAAATGATCCAAACTCTCAAACGAGTTGACGGCAGTCAAGCTTCTTAGAATTACGATCTAAAGCCTGGAAGATGTGTAAAATACGTACCCGTCAAAAATTGATTCTGGAAGTATTACAATTAATTTGGTAACTATCCAAGCTTGTTGTCGGTCGAAAAGAAACTCTTAAAAGCTATACATCCTCACAAATGGGTACTCGGTAGCCAAGAATTTTATAATTGCGATCTAAAGCAACGGAGAGGTGCAAAATCCGTACCGGCAAAATATTTAAACCGCGAGTATTGTTAATCATTTGGTAACAATCCAAGCATGTTGGCTATTATAAAGAAACTCTTAAAAATAATTTAACCTCTCAAACGAGTTGACGGTAGCTGAACTTCTCAGAATTACGAATTAAAGCAATTGAGAGGTGCGATATTTGTACCGGTCAAAAATTTAAACCGCGAGTATTGTTATTAATTTGGTAACAATCCTAGCATGTTGGCGGTTAGAAAAAAACTCTTAAAAATTATCCAACCTCTCAAGCGAGTATACGGTAGCCAAGCTTCTCATAATTTTGATCTAAAGAACAAAGAAGTACGAAATCCCTACCGGTCAAAAATTCAAAACGCGAGTATGCTTATTCATTTAGAAACAATTCTAACATGTTGGCGGTTGGAATGAAACTCATAAAAATGATCCAACCTCTCAAATAAGTTGGCGGTACCCAAGTATCGCTGCATTACGATCTAAAGCAACCGGGAGTATTCCGATTAATTTGGTAACTATCCTATCTGGTGTTCGGTTGAAAAGGAACTCTTAAAAACTATAGAACCTGTCAAACGAGTTGTCAGTAGCAAAGATTCTCAAAATTTTGATCTAAAGCATCGGAGAGGTACGATATCTGTACCAGAGAGGTGTAAAATTACGAGATAAAACAACGGAGAGGTGTAAAATTAGTTTCGGTCAAAAATTTAAACCTCGAGTATTGTTATTCATTTGGTAACAATCCTAACATGTTGGCGGATGGAAAGAAACTCATAAAAATGATCCAACCACTCAAACGAGTTGACGGTAGCCAAGTATCGTTGAATTACAATCTAAAGCAACGGAGAGGTGCGAAATCCGTACTGGTCAAAAATCCTAGCATCTTTTTGGTTCAAAAGATACTCATAAAAATAATCCAACCTCTCAAAGAAGTTCACGGCAGTCAAGCTTCTTAGAATTTTAATCTAAAACAAATGAGAGTTGTGAAATCCGTACCCATCCTAAATTGAATCTGGAAGTATTATGATTAATTTAGTAACTATCTTTGCTTATTTTTGGACAAAAAGAAACTTTTAAAAGCTATACAACTTTTTAAACGAGTACTCGGTAGCCAAGAATTTCATAATTGCGATCTAAAGCAACAGAGAGGTGCAAAATCCGTACCGGCAAAAAATTTAAACCGCGAGTATTATTATTCATTTGGAATCAATCAAAGCCTGTTGGCTATTAGAAAGAAACTCTTAAAAATAATTTAACCTCTCAAACGAGTTGACGGTAGCTAAGCTTCTCAGAATAATGATCTAAAGTAACGGAGAGGTACGAAATTTGTACCGATCAAAAATTTAAACTGGGAGTACAGTGATTAATTTAGAAACCATCCTTGCATGTTGTCAGTCAAAAATGAACTTTTAAAAACTATACAATTTCTCAAAGGAGTAGGCGGTAGCCAAGCTTCTCAGAATTATGATATTAAGCAACTGAGTGGTGCAAAGTCCATACCGGTCAAAAATAATAACCGCGTCTATTGTTATTTATTTGGCAACAATCCTAGCATGTTGGCGGTTAGAAAAAAACTCTTAAAAATGACCCAAGCTCCCAAACAAGTTTACGGTAGCCAAGTTTTTCTTAATTGCGATCTAAAGCAACAGAGAGGTCCAAAATCCGTACCGGCCATAAATTCAAACCGCAAATAATGTTATTCATCCTGTAACAATCCTAGCATGTTGGCGGTCGGAAAGAAACTATTAAAATGATCCGACCTCCCAAACAAGCTGCCGGCATCCAAGCTTCTCAGAATTACGAGATAAAGCAACGGAGGGGTGTGAAATTTGTTTCAGTCAAAAATTCAAGCCACGAGTGTTGTTATTCATTTGATATCAATCCTAGCATATTTTTGGTGGAAAAGAAACTTGTAAAAATGATCCAACCTCTCAAACGAGTTGACTGTAGCAAGGCTTCTTTGAATTGCGATCTAAAGAATTGGTGAAATGTGAAATCCGTACAGGTAAAAAATTGAATCCGGAAGTATTGAGATTAATTTGGTAACTAGCCAAAGTTGTTTTCGGTTTATAAGGAACTCTTAGAAACTATACAACCTCTCAAACGAGTAATCGGCAGCCAAGAATCACAGATTAATCTTGGTAACAATCCTTCCTTATTGTCAGTTGAAAAAGAGCTCTTAAAAGCTATACAATCTCTCAATGGAGTAGTCGGTAGCCAAGCTTCTCAGAATTACGATAAAAATCTACGGAGTGGTGCGAAATCCCAGTCGATCAAAAATTTAAACCGCGTGTATTATTATGCATTTGGTAACAATCCAAGCATGCTGGAGGTTGATAAAAACTCTTAAAAATGATCCAAGCTCCCAATCGAGTTGATGGTAGCCAAGCTTCTCAGAATTACGACCTAAAGCAACGAAAAGGTGTAAAAATCGTACCGTTCAAAAATTGAAACTAGGATTATTGTGATTATTTTGGTAACTATCCTAGCTTGTTGTAAGTCAAAAAGGGGCACCTAAAAACTATTCAGCCTCTCAAATGAGTTGTTGGTAGCATAGAATCTCCAAATTTTGATCTAAAGCAACGAGGAGGTACGAAATCAGTACCAGTAAAAACTCAAACCGAGAGTATTGCGATTAATTTGGTAACAATCCTAGGATATTGTCGGTCGAAAAGAAACTCATTTAAATATTTCGACCTCTAAAGCGAGTTGACGGTAGCAAAACAACTCAGAATTACGTTCTAAAACAATGAATAGGTGCGAAATTCAAACCTTTCAAAAATTGAAACCGGGAGTATTGCGATTAATTTAGTAACTATCCTAGCTTGTTGTCACTCGAAAATGAACTCTTAAAAACTATTCAACCTCTCAAACGAGTTCTCAGTTGCCAAGCTTCTTAAATTTTCGATCTAAAGCAACGGAGAGGGGCGAAAACCGTACCGGCAAAAAATTTAAATCTCGAGTATTATTATTAATTTGGTAACATTCCAAGCATGTTGGCTGTTGGAATAAAACTCTTAAAAATAATTTAACCTCTCAAACGAGTTGATAGTAGCCAAGCTTCTCAGAATTATGATATTAAGCAACTGAGAGGTGCGAAATCCATACCGGTCAAAAATTATAAGTGCGTGAATTGTTATTTATTTGGCAACAATCCAATCATGTTGGCGGTTAGAAAAAATCTCTTAAAAATGATCCAATCTCCCAAACGAGTTTACGGTAGTCAAGCTTCTCATAATTACAATCTAAAGCAACAGAAAGGTACGAAATCCGTGTCGGTCAAAAATTCAAACCGCAAATATTGTTTTTCATCCTGTAACAATCCTCGCATGTTGGCGGTCGGACAGAAACTATTGAAATGACCCAACCTCCCAAACGAATTGTCGGTAACCAAGCTTCTCAGAATTACGAGATTAAGCAACGAAGAGGTGTGAAATTCATTTTGATCTAAAATTCAAACCACAAGAATTATTATTCATTTAATAACAATCCCAGCATATTTTAGATCGAAAAGAAATTCATAAAAATGATCCAACCTCTCAAACAGGTTGACTGTAGCCAAACTTCTTTGAATTGCAATTTAAAGAACCGGTGAGGTGCGAAATCTGCACAGGTCAAAAATTGAATCTGGAAGTATTGAGATTAATTTGGTAACTAGCCAAACTTGTTGTCAGTTGATAAGGAACTCTTAAATCTATACATCCTTTTAAGCGAGTACTCGGTAGCCAAGAATCTCCGAATTTCAATCTAAAGACGCGAAGTGTTGTGAAATCCGTTCCGGTCGAAAACACAAACCGAAAAAATTGTGATCAATTGGGTAACAATCCTTGCTTATTGCCAGTAGAAAAAAAACTCTTAAAAGCTATACAACCTCTCAAAGAAGTAGTCGGTAGCCAAGCTTCTCAAAATTATGATAAAAATAAACGGAGTGGTGCGAAATCCCTAATAGTCAAAAACACAAACGGTGAGTATTATTATGCCTTTTGTTACAATCCAAGCATGTTGGAGGTCGAAAAGAAACTCTTAAAAATGAACCAACCTCCCAATCGAGTTGACGGTAGCCAATCTTCTCAGAATTACGACCTAAATCAACGAAAAAGTGTGAAATCCGTACCGTTCAAAAATTAAAACTAGGAGTATTGCGATTATTTAGGTAACTATCCAAGCTTGTTGTAAGTCGAAAACGAACTCCAAAAAACTATTCAACCTCTCAAACGAGTTGACGGTAGCAAAAAATCTCCAAATTTTGAACTTAAGTAACGGAGAGGTACGAAATCAGCACCAGTAAAAACTCAAACCGGGAGTATTACGATTAATTTGGTTACAATCCTAGCATGTTGTCAATCGAAAAGAAACTCATAAAAATGTTCCAACCTCTAAAGCGAGTTGATGGTAGCAAAACATCTCAGAATTACGTTCTAAAGCAACGGGGAGGTGCAAAATTTGAACCTTTCAAAAATTGAAACTGGGAGTACTTTGATTAATTTAGTAACTATCCTAGCTTGTTGTCACTCAAAAATGAACTCTTAAAAACTATACAACCTCTCAAACGAGTTGTCGGTAGCCGAAAATGCAAGAATTTAGATCTAAAGCAACGGAGAGGAGCAAAATCCGTACTGGCAAAAATTCAGGCTGGGAGTATTGCGATAAATTTTGTAACTATCTTAGCTTGTTGTCGGTCGAAAAGGACCTCTTAGAAGCAATACAACCTCACAAACGAGTACTCGGTAGCCAAGAATTTCATAATTACAATCTAAAGCATCAGAGAGGTGCGAAATCCGTACCGGCAAAAAATTAAACCACGAGTATTATTATTCATTTGGAAACAATCCAATCATGTTTTCTGTTGGAAAGAAACTCTTAAAAATAATTTATCCTCTCAAACGAGTTGACGGTAGTTAAGCTTCTCAGAATTACGATCTAAAGCAACGAAGAGGTGCAAAATTTGGACCGGTCAAATATTTAAACTGGGAGTATTGTAATTAATTTGGAAACAATCCTTGCATGTTTTTAATCAAATTAGAACTTTTGAAATCAATACAACTTCACAAAGGAGTAGTCGGTAGCCAAGCTTCTTAGAATTATGATATTAAGCAACTGAGAGGTGCGAAATCCATACCGGTCAAAAATTATAACCGCGTGAATTGTTATTTATTTGGCAACAATCCAAGCATATTGGCGGTTAGAATGGAACTCTTGAAAATGATCCAACCTCCCAAGCAACTTTACGGTAGCCAAGCTTCTCATAATTATGATCTAAAGCAATAGAAAGGTACGAAATCCATGTCGGTCAAAAATTCATACCGTAAATATTGTTTTTCATCCTATAACAATCCTAGTATGTTGGCAGTTGGAAAGAAACTATTAAAATGACCCAACCTCCAAAACGAGTTGCCGGTAACAAAGCTTTTCAAAATTAGGAGATAAAACAATTGAGAGGTGTGGAATTTGATTCGGTCTAAAATTCAAACCACGAGAATTATTATTCATTTGATAACAATCCTAGCGTATTTTAGGTCGAAAAGAAACTCGTAAAAATGATCTAACCTCTCAAACAAGTTGACTGTAGCCAAACTTCTTTGAATTGCAATCTAAAGAACCGGTGAGGTGCGAAATTCGTACAGGTCAAAAATTTAATCTGGAAGTATTGAGATTAATTTGGTAACTAGCCAAACTTGTTGTCGGTTGATAAGGAACTCTTAAATCTATACATCATCTCAAACGAGTACTCGGTAGCCAAGAATTTAAGAATTTCAATCATAAGCCGCGAAGTGGTGTGAAATCCATTCCGGACAAAAAAACAAGCCGAAAAAATTGTGATCAATTTGGTAACAATTCTTGCTTGTTGTCAATAGAAAAAGAACTCTTAAAAGCTATTCAATCTCTCAACGAAGTAGTCGCTAGCCAAGCTTCTCAGAATTACGATAAAAATCAACGTAGTGGTGCGAAATCCTTAACGGTCAAAAACTCAAACCGTGAGTATTATTATGCATTTGGACACATTCCAAGCATGTTGGAGGCTGAAAAAAAAACTCTTAAAAATGAACCAGCCTCCCAATCGAGTTGACGGTAGCCAATCTTCTCAGAATTACGACCTAAAGCAATGAAAATGTGTGAAATCTGTACCGTTCAAAAATTAAAACTGGGAGTATTGCGATTATTTAGGTAACTATCCTAGCTTGTTGTAAGTCGAAAAGGAACTCCTAAAAACTATTCAACCTCTCAAACGAGTTGTCGGTAGCAAAAAATCTCCAAATTTTGAACTAAAGCAACGGAGAGGTACGAAATCAGCACCAGTAAAAACTCAAACCGGGAGTATTACGATTAATTTGGTTACAATCCTAGCATGTTGTCAATCGAAAAGAAACTCATAAAAATGTTCCAACCTCTAAAGCGAGTTGATGGTAGCAAAACATCTCAGAATTACGTTCTAAAGCAACGGAGAGGTGCAAAATTCGAACCTTTCAAAAATTGAAACTGGGAGTACTTTGATTAATTTAGTAACTATCCTAGCTTGTTGTCACTCAAAAATGAACTCTTAAAAACTATACAACCTCTCAATGAAGTTGTCGGTAGCCGAAAATTTAAAAATTTCAATTTAAAGGAACGAAGAGGAGCGAAATCCGTACTGGCAAAAATTCAAGCTGGGAGTATTGCAATTAATTTTGTAACTATCCGAGCTTGTTGTCGGTCGAAAAGGAACTCTGAAAAGCAATACAACCTCACAAACGAGTACTTGGTAGCCAAAAATTCAGAATTACTATCTAAAGCATCGGAGAGGTACAAAATCCGTACCGGCAAAAAATTTAAACCACTAGTATTATTATTCAATTGGTAATGATCCAAACATGTTAGCTGTTGGAATGAAACTTTTATAAATTATTTAACCTCTCAAACAAGTTGACGGTAGCTAAGCTTCCCAGAATTATGATCTAAAGCAATGGAGAGGTACAAAATTTGTACCAGTCAAAAATTTTAACCGGGAGTATTGTGATTAATTTGGAAACAATCCTTGCTTGTTTTCAGTCGAATTAGAACTCTTGAAAACAATAAAACTTCACAAAGGAGTAGTAGGTAGCCAAGCTTCTCAGAATTATGATATTAAGCAACTGAGAGGTGCAAAATCCATACTAGCCAAAAATTGTAACCGCGTGTATTGTTATTTATTTGGCAATAATCCTAGCATGTTGGCGGTTAGAAAGAAACTCTTAAAAATTATCCAACCTCTTAAACGAGTTTACGGTAGCCACCAAGCTTCTCATAATTACGATCTAAAGCAACATAGAGGTACGAAATCCGTACCGGTCAAAAATGCAAACCGCAAATATTGTTTTTCATCCTGTAATAATCCTAGCATGTTGGCGGTTGGAAAAAGCTATTAAAATGATCCAACCTCCAAAATGAGTTGTCGGTAACCAAGCTTCTCAGAATTACGAGATAAAGCAACAGAGAGGTGTAAAATTCATGTCGGTCAAAAATTCAATCCGCGAGTATTGTTATTCATTTGATAACAATCCTAGCATATTTTTGGTCCAAAAGAATCTCGTAAAAATGACCCAACCTCTCAAACAAGTTGACTGTAGCTCTGCTTCTTTAAATCGCGATCTAAAGAACCGGTGAGGTGCAAAATCCGTACCAGTCAAAAATTGAATCCGAAAGTATTGAGATTAACTTGGTAACTAGCCAAACTTGTTATCGGTTGATAAGGAACTCTTAAAAACTATACAACCTCTCAAACGAGTACTCAGTAGCCAAAAATCTTAGAATTTCAATCTAAAGCAACGAAGTGGTGTGAAATCCGTACCGGTAAAAAAATCAAACTGGGAGAATTGTGATCAATTTGGCAATAATCCAAACTTGTTGTTAGTAGATAAAGAACTCTTATTGGCTAGGAAACCTCTCAAAGGAGTAGTAGGCAGCCAAACATCTTATAATTGCGATAAAAAGCAATGGAGTGGTACAAAATCCCTAACGGTCAAAAATTCAAACCGCGAGTATTATTATGCATTGCGTAACAATCCAAGCATGTTGGAGGTTGAATTGAAACTCTTAAAAATGATCCAACCTCTCAATCGAGTTGACGGCAGCCAAGCTACTCAGAATTATAACCTAAAGCAGCGAAAAGGTATAAAATTTGTACCGTTTAAAAATTAAAACCGAGAGAATTGCGATTATTATGGAAACTATCCTAGCTTGTTGTCAGTCGAAATGGAACTTCTTAAAGTTGTTGAACCTCTCAAACGAGTTGTCGGTAGCAAAGAATCTCCAAAATTTTATCTCAAGCAACGGTGAGGTACGAAATCAGTACCAACAAAAACTCAAATCGGGTGTATTGCGATTAATTTGGTAACAATCCTAGCATGCTATCGGTCGTAAAGAAGCTCATCAAAATGTTCCAACCTCTAAAGCGTGTTGACGGTAGCCAAACTTTGCAGAATTACGTTCTAAAGCAATGGAGAGTTGCGAAATTTGAACTTGTCAAAAATTAAAACCTGGAGTATTGCAATTATTTTAGTAACTATCCAAGCTTGTTATCACTCGAAAATGAACTCTGAATAACTATACCACCTCCCAAACGAGTTGTCGGTAGCCAAAAATCTAAGAATTTTTATCTAAAGCAACGGAGAGGAGCGAAATCCGCACCGGCAAAAATTTAGACTGGGAGTATTGCGATTAATTTTAAAACTATCCAAGATAGTTGTCGGCTGAAATGAAATGCTAAATAATTACATAGCCTCTCAATGGAGTTTTTGGTAGCCAAGCTTCTCAGAATTGTGATATAAAGCAGCGGTGATGTACGACATCCGTATCAGTCAAAAATTGAAACCACAACATTTTTTATTCATTTGGTAACAATCCTAGCATATTGTGATTTATTTTGTAACAATCCTAGCATTTTTTATTCATTTGGTAACAATCCTAGCATTTTTTATTCATTTGGTAATAATTACATAGCCTCTCAAATTAGAATATTGTGATTTATTTTGTAACATCCTAGTGGGTTATCAGTCGAAAAGGAACTATGAAAAGGAACATAACATCTCAATTGAGTACTTGGTAGCCAAGCTTCTCAGAAATGCGAAATAAAGCAACGGAGAGGAACAAAATTTGTTTCAGTCAAAAATTTAAATCGCGGGTATTGTTATTCATTTGGTAACAATCCTAGCATATTTTTGGTCAAAAGGATACTCATAAAAATGATCTAACCTGAGTTGACTTTAGTCAAGCTTCTTAGATTTATGATCTAAAGCAAGGGAGAGGTGTGAAATCCGTACCTGTCCTAAATGAAATCCGGAAGTATTACGATTAATTTAGTGACTATCCTAGCTTGTTATCAGTCATAAATGAACTCTTAAAAGTAATACAGCCCCACAAACGAGTACTCGGTAGTTAAGAATTTCATAATTGTGATCTAAAGCAACGGAGAGGTGTGAAATCCGTACCGTTAAAAAATTAAAACCGCGAGTATTGTAATTCATTTGGTAATAATCCAAGCATGTTGGCTGTTGGAAAGAAACTCTTTAAAATAATTTAACCTCTCAAACGAGATGACGGTAGCTAATCTTCTCAGAATTATGATCAAAAGCAGCGTAGAGGTACGACATTTGCGCCGGTCAAAAATTTAAACTGCGAGTATTGTTATGAATTTGGTAACAATCCTAGCATGTTGGCGGTTGGAAGGAAGCTCTTAAAAATTATCCAACCTCTAAAACACGTTTACGGTAGTAAAGCTTCTCATAATATTGTTATTCATCCTGTAACAATCCTAGCATGTTGGCGGTTGGAAAAAAACTATAAAAAATTATCCAACGTCCCAAACGAGTTGCCGGTAACCAAGCTTCTCAGAATTATGATCTAAAGAAACAGAGACGTTCAAAATCTGTACCGTTCAAAAACTGATATCGCAATTATTACGATTTAGTAGGTAACTATCCTAGCTTGTTATCAGTCAAATAGAAACTCATAAAAACTGCACAACCTCTCGAATGAGTTGTCGGAATCTTAACTATTCAGAATTACGATCTAAAGCAACGGAGAGATGCAAAATTTGTACCTGTCAAAAATTGAAACCAGGAGTATTGCGATTAATTTGGAAACTATCCATGCTTGTTGTCACTCGAAAAGGATATCTTTAAAATGATACAACCTCTCAAACGAGTTATCGGCAGCCAGGAATCACAGAATTTTAATTTAAAGTAATGGAGAGATGCAAAATCCGTACCGGCAAAGACTCAAACTGGGAGTATTGCGATTAATTTGGTAACTTTCCTAGTAGGTTGTCGGTCAAAATGGAACTATGAATAACTGCATAGCCATTCAAAGGAGTACTCGGTAACAAAGCTTCCTGGTATTACAATAAAAAGTAACGGAGAGGTACGAAATCCGTATCGGTCCAAAATTCAAACCGCAATTTTTTTAATTCATTTGGTAATAATCCAAGCATGTTGTTGGCCGAAAAGAAACACATAAAAATGATCCAACCTTTCAAACGAGTTGACGGTAGCAAAGCTTCTCAAAATTACGATCTAAAGCAACGGAAAGGTGCGAAATTCGTACCGACCTAAAATTTAAACTGCAAGTATTGTTATTTATTTGGTAACAATCCTATCATGTTGGCGGGTGGAAAGAAACTCTTAAAAATGATCCAACCTCTCAAACGAGTTGATGGCAGCCAAGCTTCTCAGAATTATGATCTAAAGCAACGGAGAGGTGCGAAATCCTTACCGGTCAAAAATTGAAACAGGGAGTATTACGATTAATTTGGTGACTATCCTATCTTGCTGTCGGTCGAAAAGGAACTCTTAAAAACTATACAACCTCTCAAACGAGTTGTCAGTAGCAAAGAATCTTAAAATTTTGATCTAAAGCAACGGTGAGGTACAATATCTGTACCAGCAAAAACTCAAGCAAAAATTATTGTGATTAATTTGGTAACTATCCTAGCAGGTTTTCGGTCGAAAATGAACTCTTAAAAAGAGCATAACGTCTCAAAAGTGTACTCGGCAACCAAGCTTATCAAAATTATGAGATAAAGCAACGGAAAGGTGTAAAATTCGTTTCGGTCAAAAATTCAAACACTAGTATTGTTATTCATTTGGTGACAATCCTAACATGTTGGCGGATGGAAATAAACTCTTAAAAATGATCCAACCTCCCAAACGAGTTGACGGTAGCCAAACTTCGCAGAATTGCGATCTAAAGCAACGGAGAGGTGCGAAAACCGTACCGGTCAAAAATCATCCCGCGAATATTACGAGTAATTTTGTAACTATCCTAGCTTGTTCTCTGTTGAAAATGAACTCTTAAAAACTATGCAACCATTTAAACGAGTTGTCGAAGCAAAGAATCTCTGAATTTTGATATTAAGCAACATAGAGGTGCGAAATCTGTAGTAGCAAAAAATCAAACTGGAATATTGTGATTAATTTGGTAACATCCTAGTGGGTTATCGGTCAAAAAGGAACTATGAAAAGGTACATTACATCTCAAAGGAGTACTCGGTAACAAAGCTTCTCAGAATTACGATATAAAGCAACGGAGAGGAGCGAAATCTGTTTCGGTCAAAAATTGAAATCGCGGATATTGTTATTCATTTGTTAACAATACTAGCATAATTTTGGTCAAAAAGATACACATAAAAGTAATCTAACCTCTCAAACGTGTTGATCGTAGTCAAGCTTCTTAGAATTATGATCTAAAGCAAGGGAGAGGTGAAATCCATACCGGTCCAAAATTGAATTCGGAAGAATTACGATTAATTTTGTAACTATCCTTGCTTCTTGTCGGTCAAAAAGGTACTCTTAAAAGCTATACAACCTCACAAACGAGTACTCGGTTGCCAAGAATCGTAGAATTATGATATAAAGCAACGGAGAGGTACAAAATCCGTACCGGTCAAAAAGTTAAACCACAAGTATTTTTATTCATTTGGTAACAATTAGGGCATGTTGGCTATTGGAAAGAAACTCTAAAAAATAATCTAACCTCTCAAACGAGTTGACGGTAGCCAGGGTTCTCAATTTATACCGGGAGAGTTGCAAAATTTGTACCGGTCAAAAATTTATACCGGGAGTATTGTGATTAAAATGGAAACTATCCTTGCATGTTGTCAGTTGTAAAGGAACTTTTAAAAACTATACAACTTCTCAAAGGAGTAGTCGGTTGCCAAGCTTCACAGAATTGTGATATTAGGCAACTGAGAGGTGCAAAGTCCATACCGGTCAAAAATTATAACCGTGAGTATTGTTATTCATTGGGAAACTATCCTAGCATGTTGGCGGTTAAAAAAACACTCTTAAAAATGATCCAATCTCTTAAACGAGTTTATGGTAGCCAAGCTTCTCATAATTACGATCTGAAGCAACAGAGAGATACAAAATCCGTACCGGTCAAAAATTCAAATCGCAAATATTGTTATTCATCATGTAGAAATCCTAGCATGTTGGCGGTCGAAAAGAAATAATTGAAATATAACCAACCCCCCAAACGAGTTGCCGGTAGCCAAGCTTCTAAGAATTACGATCTAAAGAAACAGAGACGTTCAAAATCCGTACCGTTCAAAAATTGATATCGCGATTATTGACATTTAGTTGGTAACTATCCTAGCTTGTTGTCGATCGAATAGAAACTCATAAAAACTACACAACCTCCCGAATGAGTTGTTGGAAGCCTAGCTATTCAGAATTACGATCTAAAGCAACGGTGATGCGCAAAATTCGTACTTGCCAAAAATTGAAACTTGGAGTATTGCGATTAATTTGGTAACTATCCTTGTTTTTGGTCACTCGAAAAGGATATCTTTAAAATGATATAACCTCTCAAACGTGTTGTCGTAAGCCAAGAATCCCAGAATTTTGATTTAAAGTAACGGAGAGGTGCATAATCCGTATCGGCAAAAAATCAAACCGGGATTATTACGATTAATTTGGTAACTATCCTTGCTGGTTGTCGGTCGAAATGGAACTATGAATAACTGCATAGCCTCTCAAAGGAGTAGAAATCCATATCGGTCAAAAATTCAAACCACAATTTTTTAATTCATTTGGTAACCATCCAAGCATGTTGTTGGTCGAAAAGAATCTCATAAAAATGATCCAAGCTTTCAAACGAGTTGACGGTTGCAAAACTTCTCAAAATTACGATCTAAAGCAAGTAAAAGGTGCAAAATTGGTACCGGCCAAAAATTTAAACCGCGAGTATTGTTATTCATTTGGTAACAATCCTATCATGTTGGCTGTTGGAATGAAACTCTTAAAAATGATCCAACCTCTCAAACGAGTTGATGGTAGCCAAGCTTCACAAAATTACGATCTAAAGCAACGGAAAGGTGCAAAATCCGTACTGGTTAAAAATTGAAACCTGGAGTATTGCGATTAATTTGGTAACTATCCTATCTTGTTGTCGGTCGAAAGGGAACTTCTAAAAACTATAGAACCTCTCAAACGAGTTGTCGGTAACAAAGAATCTTAAAATTTTGAACTAAAGTAACGGAGAGGTACAATATCTGTTCCGACAAAAACTCAAACCAAAAGTATTGTGATTAATTTGGTAACAATCCTAGCGGGTTTTTAGTCGAAAAGGAACTCTTAAAATGAACACAACGTCTCAAAAGTGTACTCGAAAACCAAGCTTCTCAGAATTACGAGATAAGGCAACGGAGAGTGTGAAATTTGTTTCGGTCAAAAATTCAAACCACGAATATTGTTAATCATTTGGTAACAATCCTAACATTATGGCGGATGGAAAAAACTCTTAAAAATGATCAAACCTCTCAAACGAGTTGACGGTTGCCATGCTTCGCTGAATTACGATATAAAACAACAAAGAGGTGGGAAATCCGTACCGGTCATAAATTCAAGCCGCGAATATTGTGATTAATTTTGTAACAATCCTAGCTTGTTCTCAGTAGAAATGGAACTCTTTAAAACTATACAACATCTTGAGCAAGTTATCAAAGCAAAGTATCCCAGAATTTCAATCTAAAGCACCATTGAGGTGCGAAATCCGTCGAAGCAAAAACTAAAACTGGAATATTGTGATTAATTTGGTAACTATCCTAGCTAGTTATCGGTCAAAATGGAACTATGAATAGCTACATAGCCTCTCAAAGGAGAAGCTGGTAGCCAAGCTTCCCAAATTACGATATAAAGCAACGGAGAGGTACGAAATCCGTATCGGTCAAAAATTTAAACCAATTTATTTTAATTCATTTGGTAGCAATCCAAGCATGTTGTTAGTCGAAAAGAATCACATAAAAATGATCCAACCTTTCAAACAAGTTGACGGCTGCAAAACTTCTCAAAATTACGATCTAAAGCAATGGAAAGGTGCAACCGGCCAAAAATTTAAACCGCGAGTATTGTTATTCATTTGGTAACAATCCTATCATCTTGGCGGTTGGAAAGAAACTTTTAAAAATGATCCAACCTCTCAAACGAGATGATGGTTGCCAAGCTTCTCAGAATTACGACCTAAAAGTAACGGAGAGGTATGAAATCCGTCCAGGTTAAAAATTGAAAATGGGAGTATTGCAATTAATTTGGTAACTATCCTATCTTGTTGTCGGTGGAAAAGGAACTCTTAAAAATTATAAAACCTCTCAAACGAGTTTTCGGGAGCAAGAAATCTTAAAATTTTGATCTAAAGTAACGGAGAGGTTCGATATCTGTACCGGCTAAAACTCAAACCGAAAGTATTGCGATTAATTTGGCAACTAACCTAGTGGGTTTTCGGTCAAAAATGAACTCTTAAAAAGAACATAACGTCTCAAAAGTGTAATAGGTAACCAAGCTTCTTTGAATTATGAGATAAAGCAACGGAGAGGTGTGAAATTTGTTTTAATAAAAAATTCAAACCACGAGTATTGTTATTCATTTGGTAACAATCCTAACATGTTGGCAGATGGAAAGAAACTTTAAATAATGATCCAACCTCTCAAGCGAGTTGACGGTAGCCAAGCTTCGTAGAATTACAATCTAAAGCAACGGAGAGGTACGAAATCCGTATCGGTCAAAAATTCAAGCTCCGAATATTGCGATTAATTTGGTAAGTATCCTAGCTTATTCTCAATCAAAAGGAACTCTTAAAAACTATACAACCTCTTAAATGAGTTATCGAAGCAAAGAATCACAAAATTTTAATCTAAAGCAACATAAAGGTGCAAAATCCGTAGAAGCAAAAACTCAAACTTGAATATTGTGATTAATTTGATAACATCCTTGTGGGTTATCGGTCAAAATGGAACTATGAAAAGGTACATAACATCATAAAGGAGTACTCGGTAGCCAAGCTTCTCAGAATTATGATATAAAGCAACAGAGAGGAGCGAAATATGTTTCGGTCTAAAATTCAAATCGAGGGTATTGTTATTCATTTGGTAACAATCCTAACATGTTTTTGGTTGAAAAGATACTCATAAAGGTGAACCAATCTCTCAAACGAGTTGACGCTAGTCAAGCTTCATTGAATTTTGATCTATAACAAGGGGGAGGTGTAAAACCCGTACCGGTCCAAAATTGTTTATGGAAGTATTACGATTAATTTTGTAACTATCCTAGCTTGCTGTCAGTCGAAATGGAACTCATAAAAGCTATACAACCTCACAAACGAATACTCGGTAGACAAGAATCTCATAATTACAATATAAAGCAACGGAGAGGTACAAAATCTGTGCCGGTCAAAAAACTTAAACTGTGAGTATTGTTATTCATTTGGTAACAATCAGAGCATGTGGTTGTTGGAAAGAAATTCATAAAAATAATATAACCTCTCAAAGGAGATAACGGTAGCCAAGGTTCTCAAAATTTTGATCTAAAGCAACGAAGAGGTAGGAAATTTGTACCGGTCAAAAATTTAAACCAGGAGTATTGCGATTAATTTGGAAACTCTCATTGCATGTTGTCAGTCGATAAGGAACATTTAAAAACTATACACCTTCTCAAAGGAGTAGGCGGTAACCAAGCTTCTCAAAATTATGATATTAAGCAAGTGAGAGGTGCCAAATACAATCCTAGCATGTTGGCAGTTAGAAAGAAGCTCTTAAAAATGACAACCTCTCAAACGAGTTTACGACAGCAAAGCTTCGCATAATTATGATCAAAAGCAACAGTGTGGTACGAAATCCGTACCGGTCAAAAATTCAAACCGCAAATATTGTTATTCATCCTGTAACTATCCTAGCTTTTTGGCGGTTGGTTAGAAACAATGAAAAATGATCAAATCTCCCAAACGAGTTGCCGATAACCAAGCTTCTCAGAATTACGAGGTAATGCAACGGAGAGTGTGTGAAATTCGTTTCGATCAAAAATTCAAACCGCGAGTATTGTTATTCATTTGGTAATAATCCTAGCATATTTATGGTCGAAAAAAAACACGTAAAAAGGATCCAACCTCTTAAACGAGTTGACTGTGGCCAATCTTCTTTGAATTGCTATCTATGGCAACGGTGAGGTGCGAAATCCGTACAGGTCAAAAATTGAATTCTGAAGTATACAACTATGTTGTCGGTTGATAAGGCTCTCTTAAAAACTATACAACCTCACAAACAAGTACTCGGCAGCCAAGAAAGTTAGAATTTCAATCTAAAGCAACGGAGAGGTGAGAAACCCGTACGGGTTAAAAAATTAGACCAGGAGAATTACGATCAATTTGGTTACAATCCTAGCTTGTTGTCAGTAGAAAATGAAATCTTAAAAACTATACAACCTCTCAATGGAGTAGTCGGTAGCCAAGCTTCTCAGAATTACGATAAAATGCAACGGAGTTGCGCAAAATCCCTAATGGTCATAAATTCAAACCGCGAGTATTATTATTCTTTTGGAAACAATCCAAGCATGTTGGAGGTTGAAAAGAAACTCTTAAAAATGATCCAACCTCTTAATCGAGTTGACGGTAGCAAAACTTTTCAGAATTACGACCTAAAGCAACGAAAAGGTGTGAAATCTGTACCGGTCATAAATTTAAGCTTGGAGTATTGCGATTATTTTGGTAACTATCCTAGCTTGTTGTTTTCGAAAAGGAACTCCTAAAAACTATTCAACCTTTCAAACGAGTTGTCGGTTCCCGAGAATCTCATAATTTTGATCTAAAGCAACGGAGAGGTGCGAAATCCGAATAGGCAAAAATTCAAATCAGGAGTATTGCGATTAATTTTGTAACTATCCTAGCTAGTTGATGGTCAAAATGGAACTCTGAATAATTACATCGCCTCTCAATGGAGTAGTCGATAGCCATGCATTTCAGAATTGCGATAGAAAGCAGCAGTGAGGTACGACATCCGTATCGGTAACAAATTCAAACCGTAATTTTTTTATTCATTTGGTAACAATCCTAGCATTTTGTCAGCTGAAAAGAAGTACATTAAAATGATCCAACCTCACAAACGAGTTAGCGGTTGCAAAGCTTCTCGGAATTACGATATAAAGCAACGGAAAGTTGCGAAATCCGCACCGGTCAAAAATTTAAACCGCGAGTGTTGTTATTCATTTGGAAGCAATCCTAACATATTGGCAGTTGGAAAGAAGCTCTTAAAAATGATCCAACCTCTCAAATGGGTTGACGTTAGCCGCCTTCGCAAAAATATGATCTAAAGCAACGGAGATGTGCAAAATCCGTACCGTTCAAAAATTCAAACCGCGAGTATTGTTATTCATTTGGTAACAATCCTAGCATATTTTCGGTTGAAAATAAGCACATTAAAATGATCCAACCTCTCAAATGAGTGGGCGGTAGCCAAGTTTCCCAGACATACGATCTAAAGCAGCGAAGAGGTGTGAACTCCGTACCGGTCAAAAATTGAAATCGCAAGTATAGTTATTCATTTGGTAATAATCCTAACATGTTGGCGGTTGGAAATAAACTCTAAAAATTGATCCAACCTCTCAAGTGAATTGACGGTAGCAAAGCATCGCAGAATTACGACCTTAAGCAACGGAAAGGTGCAAAATCCATACCGGTCTAAAATTCAAACCGCGAATATTGTGCTTAATTTGGTAACTATCCTAGCTTGTTGTCAGTCAAAAAGGAACTCTTAAAAACTATACAACCTCATAAATGAGTTGTCGAATCAAAGAATCTCAGAATTTCAATCTAAAGCAACTGAGAGGTGAAGAATTCGTACCCGCAAAAACTCAAAATGGAATATTGTGATTAATTTGGAAATATCCTTGTGGGTTATCGGTCGAAAAGGAACTATGAAAAGGAACATAAGATCTCTAAGGAGTACTCGGTAGCCAACCTTCTCTGAATTACAAAATAAAGCAACGGAGAGAAGCGAAATCCATTTCAGTCAAAAATTTAAATCGTGGGTATTATTGCTCATTTGGTAACATTCCTAGCATGTTTTTTATCGAAAGGATACTCATAAAAATGATCCAACCTCTCAAACGAGTTGACGGTATTCAAGCTTCTTAGAATTATGATCTAAAGCAATGGAGAGGTGTAAAATCTGTACCAGCCAAAAATTAAATCCGGAAGTAATAAGATTAATTTGGAAACTATCCTAGCTTGCTGTCAGTAGAAAAAAAAAAACACTTAAAACCTATACAACCTCACAAACGAGTACTCGGTAGCAAAGATTCTCATAATTACGATATAAAGTAACGGAGAGGTACAAAATCCGAACCGGTCAAAAATTTAATCTACGAGTATTGTTATTTATTTGGTAACAATCAGAGCATATTGGCCGTTAGAAAGAATTTCTTATAAATAATCTAACCTCTCAAACGAGTTGACGGTAGCCAAGATTCTCAGAATTACGATCTAAAGCAACGGAGAGGTGCAAAATTTGTAACGGTCAAAAATTTAAACTGGGAGTATTGTGATTAATTTAGAAACTATCCTTGCATATTGTCAGTGAAAAAGGAACTTTTAAAATCTATACAACTTCTCAAAGGAGTAGTCAGTAGCAAAGCTTCTCAGAATTATGATATTAAGCAACTAATAGATGCAAAATCCATACTGGTAAAAAATTATAACCGTGAGTATTGTTATTCATTTAGCAAGATTCCAAGCATGTTGGCGGTTAGAAAGAAACTCTTAAAAATTATCCAACCTCCCAAACGAGATTACGGTAGCCAAGCTTCTCATAATTGCGATCTAAAGCAACAGGGAGGTACAAAATCCGTACCGGTCAAAAATTCAAATAGAAAATATTTTTATTCATCTTGTAACAATCCTAGCTTGTTGGCGGTCGGAAAGAAACTATTAAAAATGATCCAACCTCCCAAACGAGTTATCCGTAACCAAGCTTCTCAGAATTATGAGATAAAGCAACGGAGAGGTGTGAAATTCTTTTCGGCAAAAAATTCAAGCCACGAGTATTGTTATTCTTTTGCTAATAATCCTAGCATATTTTTTTGTGGAAAAGAAACACGTAAAAATGATCCAACCTCTCAAATGTATTGACTGTAGCCAAGCTTCTTTGAATTGCGATCTAAAGCAACGGTGAGGTGCGAAATTCGTACAGGTTAAAAATTCTATCCGAAAGTATTGAGATTAATTTGGTAACTAGCTAAACTATTTTTCGGCTAAAAAAGGAACGCTTAAAAGCTATACAGCCTCACAAACGAATACTCGGTAGCCAAGAATCACATAATTTCAATCAAAAGCAATGGAGAGGTGCGAAATCCCTAACGGTCAATAATTTAAACCGCGAGTATTATTATTCATTTGGTAACAATCCAACCATGATGGAGGCTGAAAAGAAACTCTTAAAAATGATCCAACCTCGCAATCGAGTTGACGGTAGCCAAGCTTCTCAGAATTATGACCTAAAGCAACGAAAAGGTGTGAAATCAGTACCGACCAAAAATTGAAGCCGGGAGCATTGCGATTAATTTGGTATCTATCCTAGCTAGCTGTAAGTCGAAATGGAACTCCTAAAAACTATTCAACCTCTCTAACGAGTTGTCGGCAGCAAAGAATCTCCAAATTTTGATCAAAAGCAACGGAGAGGTCCAAAATCTGTACCAGAAAAAACTCAAACCGGGATTATTGCGATTAATTTGGTAACAATCATAACATGTTGTCAATCGAAAAGAAACTCATAAAATGTTCCAACCTCTAAAGCGAGTTGACGGTAGCACAACTTCTCAAAATAGCGATCTAAAGCAATGGAGAGGTTCAAAATCCGTACCGGTCAAAAATTGAAACTGGGAGTATTGCGATTAATTTGGTAACTATCCTATATTTTTGTTGGCCGAATAGGTTCTCTAAAAAACTATACAACCTCTCAAACGAGTTGTCGGTAGCAAAGAATCTTAGAAATTCGATCTAAAGCAACGGAGATGTACGATATTTTTACCGGCAAAAACTCAAGCCAAAAGTATTGCAATTAATTTGGAAACTATCCTAGCGGGTTGTTGGTCGAAAAGGAACTCTGAATATGAACATAACGTCTCAAAAGAGTACTCGATAACCAAGCTTCTCAGAATTACGAGATAAAGCAACGGAGAGGTGTGCAATTCGTTTCGGTCAAAAATTCAAATCACGGGAATTGTTATTCATTTGGTAACAATCCAAGTATATTTTTTGTCGTAAAGAAACTCATAAAAATGATCCAACCTCTCAAGCGAGTTAACTGTAGGAAAGCTTCTTTGATTTACGATCTAAAGAAACAGTGAGGTGCAAAATCCGTACAGGTCAAAAAGTTAAACCGCGAGTATTGTTATTTATTTGGTAACAATCCTAACATGTTGACAGTTGGAAAGAAACTCTTAAAAATGATTCAACCACACAAACGAGTTAACGGTAGCCAAGCATCACAGAATTATGAACTAAAGCCACGGAGAGGTGTAAAATTCGTTCCCGTCCCAAATTGAATCCGGAATTATTGCGATTAATTTGGTAACTATCCTGGCTTGTTGTCAGTCGAAAAGGATTTCTTAAAAGTAATACAGCCTCACAAACGAGTACTCGGTAGCCAAGGATCACATAATTGCGATTTAAAGCAACGGAGAGGTACGAAATTCTTACCCGTCAAAAATTTAAACCGCAAGTATTGTTATTCATTTGGTAACAATCCAAGCATGTTGACTGTTCCAAAGAAACTATTCAAAATAATTTAACCTCTTAAATGAGTTGACATTAGCCAAGCTTCTAAGAATTACGATCTAAATCAACGGAGAAAAGTAAAACTTGTACCGGTAAAAAATTTAACCCGCTAGTATTGTTATTCATTTGGAAACAATCTGAGCATGTTGGCAGTTGGAAAGAAACTCTTAAAAATTATCCAACCTCTCAAACGTGTTTACAGTTGCTAAGCTTCACATAATTACGGTCTAAAGCAACAAAGAGGTACAAAATCCATACCGGTCAAAAATTAAAGCCGAAAATATTGTTATTCATCCTGCAACAATCCTAGCATGTGGACAGTTAGAAAAAAGCTATTAAACTTGATCTAACCTCCCAAACGAGTTGCCGGAAACCAAGCTTCTCAGAATTGCAATCTAAAGAAACAGAGACTTTCGAAATCCGTACTGTTCAAAAATTGATATTGCGATTATTGCAATTTAGTTGGAAGCTATCCTAGCTTGTTGTCGGTCGAATAGAAACTCATAAAAACTTTGTAACCTCTCAAAAGTGTTGTCGGAAGACTAACTATTCAGAATTACGATCTAAAGCAACGGAGAGGTGTGAAATTTTAACCTGTTCAAAATAGAAACTGGGAGTATTGCGATTAATTTGGTAACTATCCTAGCTTGTTGTCCCTTGAAAAGGATATCTTTAAATTGATGCAACCTCTCAAACGAGTTGACGGTAGCCAAGAATCACAAAATTTTAATTAAAAGAAACGGAGAGGTGCAAAATCTGTATCGGGAAAAAAACTCAAAATTGGTGTATTACGATTAATTTTATAACTATCCTAGCTGGTTGTCGGGTGAAATGGAACTCTGAATAACAACATAGCCTCTCAAAGGTGTAGTCGGTTGCCAAGTTTCTCAGAATTACGATATAAAGCAACAGAGAGGTACGAAATCCGTATCGGTCAAAAATTGAAACCGCAATTTTTTTAATTCATTTGGTAACAATCTTAGCATGTTGTTGGTCGAAAATAATCACATAAAACTGATCCAACCTTTCAAACGAGTTGACGGTTGCAAAACATCTCCAAATTTCGATCTAAAGCAGCGAAAAAGTGAAAAATTTGTATCGGCCAAAAATTCAAACCGCGAATATTGTTATTCATTGGTAACTCTCCTATCATGTTGGCACTTGGAAAAAAACTCTTAAAAATGAACCAACCTCTCAAACGAGTTGATGGTAGCCAAGCTTATCAAAATTGCGATCTAAAGCAACAGAGAGGTGTGAAATCCGTACCGTTCAAAAATTGAAGCCGGGAGTATTGCGATTAATTTCCTAACTATCCTATCTGGTTATCGGCCGAAATGAGACTTTTTAAAATTATACAACCTCTCAAACGAGTTGTCGGTAGCAAAGAATCTCAAAATTTTGATCAAAAGCAACGGAGAGGTACGATATCTATACCGGCAAAAACTCAAACCAAAAGTATTTCGATTAATTTGGCAACTATCCTAGCAGGTTTTCAGCCAAAAAGGATCTCTTAAAAATAACATAACGTCTCAAAAGTGTAATCGGCTACCAAGCTTCTCTAAATTACGAGATAAAACAACGAAGAGGTTTGAAATTCGTTTCGGTCTAAAATTTAAACCACGAGTATTGTTATTCATTTGGAAACAATCCAAACATGTTGGCGGATGGAAAGATACTCTTAAAAATTATCCAACCTCTCAAACAAGTTGACGGTAGCGAGGCTTCGCAGAATTACGATCTAAAGCAACGTAGAGGTGCAAAATCCGTACCGGTCAAAAATTCATGCCGCGAATATTGCGATTAATTTGCTAACTACCCTAGCTTGTTCACAGTCGAAAAGAAACTCATAAAAACTATACAACCTCTTAAACGATTTGTCGAAGAAAAGATCTGTGAATTTTGATCTAAAGCAACATATAGGTGCGAAATTCGTAGAAACAAAAACTCAAACTGGAATATTGTGATTAATTTGGTAACATCCTAGTCGGTTATCAGTCAAAAAGGAACTATGAAATGGAACATAACATCTAAATAGAGCACTCGGTGGCCAAGCTTCACGGAATTACGATATAAAGCTGCGGAGAGGAGTAAAATCCGTTTCAGACAAAAATTCAAATCGCGGGTATTGTTATTCATTTGGTAACAATCCTAGTATGCTTTTGGTTGAAAAGATACTTATAAAAGTGATCCAACCTCACAAACGAGTTGACGGTAGTCAAGCTTCTTAGAATTACGATCTAAAGCAAGGGAGAGGTATGAAATCCGTACCCGTCCAAAATTGAATCCGGAAGTATTGCGATTAATTTGGAAATTATCCTAGCTTATTGTCGGTCTTAAAGAAACTCATAAAAGCTATACAACCTCACAAACGAATACTCTTTAGCAAAGAATTTCAGAATTACGAAATAAAGTTACGAAGAGGGGCGAAATCTGTACCGGTCAAAAATTTAAACCACGAGTTTTGTTTTTCATTTGGTAACAAGCAAAGCATGTTGGTTGTTGGAAAGAAACTCTTAAAAATAATCTAACCTCTCAAGCGAGTTGACGGTAGCCAAGCTTCTCAGAATTACAATCTAAAGCAGCAAAGAGGTACAAAATTGTACCGCTCAATATTTTAAACAGGGAGTATTGTGATTAATTTGGAAACTATCATTGCATGTTGTCTATCAAAAATGAACTTTTAAAAGCTATACAACTTCTCAAAGGAGAAGTTGGTATCCAAGCTTCTCAGAATTATGAAATTAAGCAACAGAGAGAAGCAAAATCCATACCAGCCAATAATTTTAACCATGATTATTGTTTTTCATTTGGCAACAATCCTAGCATGTTGGCGGTTTGAAAGAAACTCTTAAAAATGATCCAACCTCTCAAACGAGTTTACGGTTGCCAAGTTTCTCATAATTGTGATCTAAAGCATGAGAGAGGTACGAAATCCGTACCGGTTAAAAATTCAAACCACAAATATTGTTATTCATCCTGTAACAATCCTAGCATGTTGGCGGTTGGAAAGAAACTAATAAAAGCAATCTAACCTCCCAAACGAGTTGTCGGTAACCAAGCTTCTCAGAATTACGAGATAAAACAACGAAGAGGTAAAAAATTTGTTTCGGCCAATAATTCAAACCACGTGCATTACTATTCATATGGTAACAATCCTAGCATGTTTTCGGTCGAAAAGAAACTCGCAAAAATGATCTAACATCTCAAATGAGCTGACAGTAGCCAAACTTCTTTAAATTGCGATCTAAAGCAGCGGTGAGGTGCGTAATCCGTATAGGTAAAAAATTGAATCCGGAAGTATTGAGATTAATTTGGTAACTAGCCAATCTTGTTGTCAGCTGATAAGGAGCTCTTACAAACTATACAACCACTCAAACGTTTACTCGGTAGCCAAGAATTTCAGAATTTCAATCTAAATCAACGGAGAGGTATGAAATCCGTACCGTTCAAATACTCAAACTGGGAGAATTGTGATCAATTTGGTAACAATCCAAGATTGTTTTCAGTAGAAAAGGAACCCTTAAAACCTATACAACCTCTCAAAAGAGTAGTTGGTAGCTAAGCTTCTTAGAATTAAGATAAAAAGCAACGGAGTGGTGTCAAATCCCTAACAGTCAAAAATTCAAACCGCGAGTTCTATTATTCATTTGGTAACAATCCAAGCATTTTGGAGGTTGAATAGAAACTCTTAAAAATGATCCAACCTCTCAATCGAGTTGACGATAGCCAAGCTTCTTAGAATTACGACCTAAAGCAACGAAAAGGTGTGAAATCCGTACCGTTAAAAAATTTAAACCGGGAGTATTACGATTATTTTGGTGACTATCCTAGCGTGTTGGTAGTCGAAAAGTAACTCCACAAAAATCTTCAACCTCTCAAACGAGTTGTCAGTAGCAAAGAATTTCCAAATTTTGGTCTAAAACAATGTAGAGGTACGAAATCTGTATCAGCAAAAACTCAAACCGGAAATATTGCGATTAATTTGGTAACAATCCTAGCATGTTATCGATTGAAAAGAAACTCATAAATATGTTCCAACCTCTAAGGCGAGTTGATGGTATCAAAACTTCTCCGAATTAGCATCTAAAGCAACGGAGAGGTGCGAAATTCAAACTTGTCAAAAATTAAAACCGGGAGTATTGTGATTAATTTGGTAACTATCCTAGCTTTTTGTCACTCAAAAATGAACTCTTATTAACTATACAACCTCTTAAGCGAGTTGTCGGTAACAAAAAATCTCAAATTTTTGATCTAAAGCAACGGAGAGGAGCGAAATCCGCACAGGTAAAAATTCAAACCAGGAGTATTGCGATTAATTTTGTAACTATCCTTGTTGGTTGACAGTCGAAATGGAATTCTGAATAACTACATAGCCTCTCAAAGGAGTAGTCGGTAGCCAAGTTTATCAAAATTACGATATAAAGGAATGGAGAGGTACGAAATCCGTATCGGTCAAAAATTTAAACCGTAATTTTTTACTCATTTGGTAACAATCCTAGCATGTTGTCGGGAGAAAAGAAACTCATAAAAATGATCCAGCCTTCCAAATGAGTTGACGTTTGCAAAGCTTCTCAAAATTATGATCTAAAGCAACAAAGAGGTGCAAAATCCGTACCGGCCAAAAATTCAAACCGCGAGTATTTTAATTCATTTGGTAACAATCCTATCATGTTGGCGGTTGGAAATAAACTCTTAAAAATGATCCAACCTCTGAAACGAGTTGATGACAGCAAGGCTTCTTAGAATTATGATCTAAAACAATGGAGAGGTGCAAAATCCGTACCGGTCATAAATTGAAACCGTGAATATTGGGATTAATTTGGTAACTATCCTATCTTATTGTCTGTTGAAAAGAAACTCTTTAAAACTATACAACCACTCAAACGAGTTCTCGGTAGCAAAGAATCTCAGAATTTTGATCTAAAGTAACGGAGAGGTGCTATATCTGTACCGGCAGAAACTAAAACCGAAAGAATTACAATTAATTGTGTAACTATCCTAGCGGGTTTTTGGTCGAAAAGGAACTCCGAAAAAGAACATAACATCACAACAGTGTACTCGGTAACCAAGCTTCTCAAAATTAGGGGATAAAGCAACGCAGAGGTAAAAATTTTATTTCGGTTAAAAATTCAAACCACGAGTATTGTTATTCACTTGGTAACAATCCTAGCATATTTTTTGTCGAAAAAAAACTCGTAAAAATTATCCAACCTTTCAAATGAGTTGATTGTAGCCAAGCTTCTTAGAATTGCGATCTAAAGCAACAGTGAGTTGCGAAATCCGTACATACCAAAAATTTAATCCGGAAGTATTGAGATTAATTTAGTATCTAGCCTAACATGTTGACGGTCGATAAGGAACTCTTAAAAACTATATAACCTCCCAAACAAGTACTCGGTAGCTAAGAATCTCAGAATTTCAATCTAAAGCAACGCAGAGGCGCGGAATCCATGCCGGCCAAAAAATCAAACCGGGAAAATTGCGATAAATTTGGTTACAATCCTAGCTTGATGTAATTAGAAAAGGAACTCTTTAAAACTATACAACCTCTCAAAAGCGTAGTCGGTAGCTGAACTTCTCAGAATTACGATATAAAGCAACTGAGTGGTGCGAAATTTATAAGGGTCAAAATTCATACCACGAGTATTATCATTTATTTGGAAACAATCATAACATGTTGGCGGTTGAAAAGAAACTAATAAAAATGATCAAACCTCTCAATTTGAGTTGACAGTAGCCAGGCTTCTCAGAATTGCGACCTAAAGCAACGAAAAGGTGTAAAATCCGTACCGGTCAAAAATGGAAGCCGGGAGTATTGTGATTAATTTGTAACTATCGTAGCTTGTGTTCAGCCAAAAAAGAACTCTTAAAAACTATACAACCTCTCAGACGAGTTGTCGGTAGTAAAGAATCTCAGAATTTTGATATAAAGCAACGGAGAGGTACGAAATATATGCCTGCAAAATCTCAAACCGAGAGTATTGTGGTTAATTTGGTAACAATCCTAGCATATTGTCGGTCGAAAAGAAACTCATAAAAATATTCCAACCTCTATAACGAGTTGACGGTAACAAAACTTCTCAGAATTACGATTTAATGCAACGGAGAGGTGCAAAATTCATACCGGTCAAAAATTCAAATCTCGAGTATTATTATTCTTTTTGTAACAATCCTAGCATGTTGGCGGTTGAAAAGAAACTCATTAATATGATCCAACTTCTCAATCGAGTTGACGGCAGCCAAGCTTCTCTGAATTGCGATCTAAAGCAACGAAAAGGTCTGAAATCCGTACCGGTCTAAAAGTCTAACCAGGAGTATTGCAATTAATTTGGTAACTATCCTAGTATTTGTTCAGTCGAAATGGAACTCTTTAAAACTATACAACCTCTAAAATGAGTTGTCGGTAGCAATGAATCATAGAATTTTGATCTAAAACAATGGTGAAGTTTGAAATCTGTACCAGCAAAATCGCAAAACAAGAGTATTATGATTAATTTGGTAACAATCCTTGCATTTTGTCAATCAAAAAGAAACACATAAATATGTTCCAGCCTCTATAACGAGTTAACGTTAGCAAAACTTCTCATAATTTCGATCAAAAGAATTGGTGATGTGCAAAATTCGTACATGCCAAAAATTAGAACCGGGAGTATTGCGATTAATATTTTAACTATCCTAGCTTCTTGCAACTCGGAAATGAACTCTTAAAAACTATTCAACCTCTCTAACGAGTTGTCAGTACCCAAGAATCTCAAAAATTCGATCTAAAGCAACGGAGAGTTGCAAAATCCGTACAGGGAAAAATTCAAACCGGAAGTATTGTGATTAATTTTGTAACTATCCTAGCTACTTTTCGGTCGAAATGGAGCTCAGAGTAATTACATAGCCACTCAAAGGAGTAGTCAGTAGCCAAGCTTCTCAGAATTACGATATGAAGCAACGGTGAGGTACGAAATCCGCATCGGTCAAGAATTCAAACCGCAATTTTTTTTAATTTTTTGGTAACAATCCTCACATGTTGCCAGTTGAAAATAAACTCATTAAAATGATCCAACCTATCAAATGAGTTGGCGGTAGCCAGGCTTCTCTGAATTGCGATCAAAAACAACGGAGAGGTGTAAAATCCATACCTGTCAAAAATTTAAACTCCGAGTTTTGTTATTCATTTGGTAACAATTCTAGTATGTTGGCAGTTGGAAAGAAACTCTTAAAAATGAAGCAAGCTCTCAAACGAGTCGACGGAAGCAAAGCTTCTCAGAATTATGATCTAAAGCAATGGGGAGGTGCAAAATACCTATCGTTCAAAAACTGAAGCCGGGAGTATTGCGATTAATTTGGAAACTATCCTACCTTGTTGTCAGTCGAAAATGAACTCTTAAAAACTCTGCAACCTCTCAAACGAGTTATCGGTAGCAAAGAATCTCTTAATTTTTAACTTAAGCAACGGTGAGGTACGAAATCTAAAGCGGCAGAAACTCATACCGAGAGTATTTCGATTAATTTTGCAACTATCCT
Organism: Kingdonia uniflora; assembly: GCA_014058105.1. Classification (NCBI taxonomy): domain Eukaryota; kingdom Viridiplantae; phylum Streptophyta; class Magnoliopsida; order Ranunculales; family Circaeasteraceae; genus Kingdonia; species Kingdonia uniflora. Next base: position 1,098,962 of record JACGCM010000428.1, on the reverse strand, counting down.
AGCGGGTTTTTAGTCAAATAGGAACTCTGAGAAAGAACATAACTTCTGAATGGAGTACTCGGTAGCCAAGCTTCACTGAATAACGATATAAAGCAACGGAGGGGTGCGAAATCTTTAACGGTCCAAAATTAAAACCAGGAGTATTGCAATTAATTTGGTAACTATCCTACCTTGTTGTTGGTTGAAAACTATGCAACCTCTAAAACGATTTGTCGGTTGCCAAGAATCACAAAATTTCTATCTAAAGCAAGAGAGAGGTGCAAAATTGGTGCCGGAAAAAATTCAAACCGGGAGTATTGCAATTAATTTGGTAACTATCCAAGTAGGTTATCGATTGAAATGGAACTCTGAATAACTATATAGCCTCTCAAAGGAGTAGTCGGTAGCCATTCTTCTGAGAATCATGATATAAAGCAATGGAGAGGTATGAAATCCGTATCGGTCAAAAATTCAAACCCTAATTTTTTTTATTCATTTGGTAACAATCTTGGCATGTACTCGGTTGAAAAGAAACTCATAAAAATGATCCAACCACACAAATGAGTTGGCGGCAGCCAAACTTCCCAGAATTTTGATATAAAGCAACGGTGAGATAAGAAATCCGTATCGGTCAAAAATTCAAGCCGTAATTTTTTTTATTCATTTGGTAACAATCCTAGCATGTTGGCGGCTAGAAAGAAGCACATAAAAATGATCTAACCTCTCAAACGAGTTGACGGTAGTCAAACTTCTTAAAATTATTATCGAAAGGAATGGTGGTGTGAAATCCTTACCGATCCAAAAATGAATCCGAAAGTATTATGATTAATTTGGTAACTATCCTAGCTTGTTGTCGGTCAAAAAGGAACTCTTAAAATGTATGCAACTTCACAAGCGAGTACTCGGTGGCCAAAAATCTCATAATTACGATATAATGCAGCGGAGAGTTCAGAAATCCGTACCAATCAAAACTTTAGACCGCGAGTATTATAATTCATTTGGAAACAATCCAAGCATGTTGGATATTGGAAAGAAACTCTTAAAAATAATCTAACCTCTCAAAAATGAGTTGACGGTAGCTAAGCTTCTCCGAATTGCGATCTAAAGCAACGGAGAGGTGCAAAATTTGCACCGGTTGAAAATTTAAATTGAGAGTATTACAATTAATTTGGTAACTATCCTAGCATGTATTCAGTCGAAAATGAACTTTTGAAGACTATACAACTTCTCAAAGGAGTAGTCGGTAGCACAACTTTTCTGAATTATGATATATAGCAACAGTGAGGTGCAAATTCATACCGGTCTAAAATTCAAACCGCAAGTATTTATATTCATTAGGAAACAATACTAGCATGTCGGAGGTTGGTAAGAAACTTTTAATTATGATCCAACCTCACAAACGAGTTTTTGATAACGAAGCTTTTCGGAAGTACGATCTAAAGCAGCAGAAAGGTGTGAAATCCGTACCGGTCAAAAATTCAAACCGCGAATATTATTATTCATCCTGTAACAATCCATGCATGTTGGCGCTTTGAATGAAACAATTAAAAATGATCCAACCTCCCAAACGAGTTGCCGGTAACCAAGATTCTCATAATTATGACCTAAAGAAATATAGAGGTACAAAATCCATACCGTTGTAAAATTCTTTTCGCAATTATTGTGATTTAGTTGATAACTATCCTACCTTATTGTCGGTGAAATAGAAACTCATTAAAACTACATAACCTCCCGAACGAGTTGTCAGAAACTAAGCTATTCAAAATTATGATCTAAAGCAATGGAGAGGTGCGAAATTCGTACCTGTCAAAAATTAAAATTGGGAGTATTGTGATTAATTTGATAACTATCCTAGCTTGTTGTCACTCAAAAAGATATCTTCTAAATGATACAACCTCTCAAACGAGTTGTCAGTAGCCAAAAATCTCAGAATTTCGATTTAAAGTAACAGAGAGGTGCAAAATTCGTCCCGGAAAAAACAACAACCAGGAGTATTTCGATTAATTTTAAAATTATCCTAGCTAGTCGTCAGTCAAAATGGAACTCTGAATAACTACTTAGCCTCTCAAAGGACTTGTCGGTAGCCAAGCTTCTCAGAATTACAACAAAAAGCAAATGAGAGGTTCAAAATTTGTATCGCAAAAAATTAAAACCGCAATTTTTTTTATTCATTTGGTAACAATCCTTGGATGTTGTCGGACGATAAGAAACTCATAAAAATGATCCAACCTTCAAAATGAGTTTACGGCTGTAAAGTTTCAAAATATTACGATCTAAAGCAACGGAGAGGTGCAAAATCCGTACCTGCCAAAAGTATTATTATTCACTTGATAACAATCCTATCATGTTGGTAGTTGGAAAAGAACTCTTAAAAAGGATCCAACCTCTTAAACGAGTTGATGGTAGCCAAGCTTCACATAATTGCGATCTAAAGCAACAGAGAGGTGTGAAGTCTGTACCGGTCAAAAATTGAAACCGGGAGTATTGCAATTAATTTGGTAACTATCCTAACTTGTAGTCACTCGAAGAGGTGCGAAGTCCATACCGGCCAAAAAGGAACTCTTAAAAACTATATAACCTCTCAAACGAGTTATCAGGAGCAAAGATTCTCATAATTTTGATCGAACGCAACGGAGAGGTCTGATATCTATACTGGCAAAACCTTATGCCAAAACAATTTCGATTAATTTGATAACTATCCTAGTGGGCTTTAGGTCGAAAAAGAGCTCTGAAAAAGAAGATAACGTCTCAAAAGCGTACTCGGTAACCAAGCTTCTCAGAATTACGAGATAACGCATCGGAGAGGTGTGAAATTCGTTTCAGTCAAAAATTCAAACCACGAGTATTGTTATTCATTTGGTAACAATCCAAGCATATTTTTGGAAGAAAAAAAACTCGTTAAAATGATCCAACCTTTCAAACGAGTTGACTGTAGCCAAGCTTCTTAGTGTTGCGATCTAAAGCAATAGTGAGGTGTGAAATCCGTACATGTCAAAAATTGAATCCGGAAGTATTGCGATTAATTTGGTAACTAGCCTAGCATGTTGTCAGACGATAAGGAAATCTTAAAAACTATATAACCTCTTAAACGAGTACTCGGTAGCCAAGAATATTATAATTTCAATCTAAAGCAACGGAGAGGTGCGAAATCCGTACCGGTCAAAAACTCAAACCGGGAAAATTACGAAAAATATGGTTGCAATCCTTGCTTGTTGTCATTAGTGAAGGAACTCTTAAAAACTATACAACCTCTAAAAGGAATAGTTGGTAGCCAAGCTTCTCAGATTTACGATATAAAGCAACGGAGTGGTGTGAATTCTGTAGCGTTTAAAATATAAACCGCGAGTATTATTATTCTTCTGGTAACAATCCAAGCATGTTGGCGGTTGAAAAGAAACTCATAAAAATGATCCAACCTCTAAATCGAGTTGACGGTAGCCTAGCTTCTCAAAATTATGACCTAAAGAAATGAAAAGGTGTAAAATCCGTACTGGTCAAAAATAAAAACCATGACTATTATGATTAATTTGGTAACTATCCGAGCTTGTGTTCTTTCGAGAAGGAACTTTTTAAAACTATGCAGCCTCTCAAACGAGTTGTCGGTAGCAAAGAATCTCAGAATTTTGATCAAAAGCAACGATGAGGTACAAAATCTGTACTAGCAAAATCTCAAACCGGGAGTATTATGATTAATTTGGTAACAATCCTAGCATGATGTCGGTCGATAAGAAACTCATAAAATGTTCCAACCTCCATAATTAGTTGGCGGTAGCAAAACTTCCCAGAATTGCGATCTAATGCAACGGAGAGGTTCTAAATTTTTACCTGTCAAAAATAGAAATCGGTAGTATTGCGATTAATTTTATAACTATCCTAGCTTGTTGTCACTCGAAAATGCTCTTAAAAATTATACAACCACTCTAACGAGTTGTCGATAGCCAATAATCTCATAATTTCGATTTAAGCATCGGAGAGGTACGAAATATGTACAGGCAAAAATTAAAATCAGGATTATTGTAATTAATTTTGTAACTATCTTAGCTAGTTGTCAGTTGAAATGGAGCTCAGAGTAAATTTGGAGCCTCTCAAAGGAGTAGTCTGTAGCCAAGCATCTCAGAATTACGATTTAAAGCAACGGTGAGGTACGAAATCCGCATCGGTCAAAAATTCAACGGCAATTTTTTTTAATTTTTTGGCAACAATCCTCGAATATTGGTAGTTGAAAAGAAACTCATAAAAATGATCCAAACTGACAAATGAGTTGACGGTAGCCAAGCTTCTCAAAATTACGATCTAAAGTAAGGGGGAGGTACAAAGTCTGTATCGGTCAAAAATTGAAACCGGGAATATTGCGATTAATTTGGTAACAATCCTAGCTGGTTATCGGGTGAAATAGAACTCTGAATAACTACATAGCCACTCAATGGAGTAGTCGGTAGCCAAGCTTCCCCGAAATACGATATAAAGCAACAGAGAGGTATGAAATCCGTATCGGTCAAAAATTCAATCCACAATTTTTTTTATTCATTTGGTAACAATCCTGGCATATTTTCGGTCGATAAGAAACTCAAAAAAATGATCTAACCTCTCAAATGAGTTGGCGGCTGCCAAGCTTCTCAGAATTAAGATATAATACAACGAGAGGTACAAAATCCGTATCTGTCAAAAATTCAAACCGTAATTTTTTTTATTCATTTGCTAACAATCCTAGCATGTTGGCCGTTGGAAAGAAACTCTTAGAAATGATCTAACCTCTCAAACGAGTTGACGGTAGTCAAACTTCTTAGAATTACGATCTAAATAAAAAATAGAGAGGTGTAAAATCCATACCGGTCCGAAATAGAATCTGGAAGTATTGCGGTTAATTTGGTAACTATCCTAGCTTATTGTTGGTTAAAATGGAATCTTTAAAACTAGACAACCTTACAAACGAGTACTCGGTAGCCAAAAATCTCAGAATATTGATATACAGCAACGGAGAGGTGCGAAATCCGTACCGGACAAAAATTTAAACTGCGAGTATTGTTATTCATTTGGTAACAATCCAAGCATGTTGGCTATTCGAAAGAAACTCTTAAAAATAATCTAAGCTCTCAAACGAGTTGGCGGTATCAAAGCTTCTAAGAATTACGATCTAAAGCAACGGAGAGGTGCAAAATTTGTACTTGTTAAAAATTTAAACCGGATGTATTGCGATTAATTTGGAAACTATTCTTGCATATTGTCGGTCAAAATGGAACTTTTGAAAACTATACAACTTCTCAAAGGAGTAGTCGGCACCCAAGATTCTTAGATTTATGATTTAAAGCAACAGAGAGGTGCAAAATTCATAACGGTTTAAAATTCAATCCGCGAGTATTTATATTCATTTGGTAACAATCTTTGCATGTTGGTGGCTGAAAAGAAACTCTTAAAAATGATCCAACCTCAAAACGAGTTTACGGTAGTTAAGCTTCCCATAATTACGATCTAAAGCAACATAAAGGTGCAAAATTTGCACCGATCAAAAATTCAAACCGTGAATATTATTATTCATCTTGTAACAATCCATGCATGTTGGCATTTGGAAATAAACTATTAAAAATGATCCAACCTCTCAAACGAGTTGCCGTTAGCAAAGAATCTCATAATTTTGACTAAAAGCAGCGGAGAGGTACGATATCTTTGCTGGCAAAAACTCAAACCAAAAGTATTGCGATTAATTTTATAACTAACCTAACATGTTTTCGGTCGAAAAGGAACTCTGAAAAAGAAAATAATATCACAAAAGTGTACTCGGTAACCAAACTTCCCAGAATTATGAGAAAAAGCAACGGAGTGGTGTAAAATTCGTTTTGGTCAAAAATTCGCACCACGAGTATTGTTATTCATTTGGTAACTATACTTGCATATCTTTGATCGAAAAAAAACTCGTAAAAATGACCCAACCATTCAAACAAGTTGACAGTAGCCAAGATTCTATGAGTTGAGATCTAAAGCAACGGTGAGGTACAAAATTTTTGCGAGTAAAAAATTGAAATCGGGAGTACTGCGATTAATTTTGTAACTATCCTGGCTTGTTGTCACTCGAAAATGAACTCTTAAAAACTATACAACCTCACAAACGAGTTGTCGGTAGCCAAAAATCTCATAATTTTGATCTAAAGCATCTGAGAGGTGCGAAATCCGTACTGGCAAAAATTAAAACTGAGATTTTTACAATTCATTTTGTAACTATCAAAGCTAGTTGTCGGTCAAAATGGAACCAGGACAATTACATTGCCTCTCAAAGGAGTAGTTTGTAGCCAAACTTCTCAAAATTACGATATAATGCAATGGTAAGGTATGAAATCCGCATCGTTCAAAAAGTCAAACCGTAATTTTTTTTATTCATTTGGTAACAATCCTAGCATGCTGTCGGTTGAAAAGAAACACATAAAAATGATCCAACCTCGCAAACGAGTTGGCGGTAGCCAAGCTTCTCAGAATTACGATCTAAAGCAACGGAGTGGTACAAAATCCGTACCACTCAAAAATTTAAACTTCGCGTATTGTTATTCATTAGGTAACAATCCTAGAATATTGGCGGCTGGAAAGAAACTCATAAAAATGATACAACCTCTCAAACGAGTTGATGGTAGTAAAACTTCTCAGAATTATGATCTAAAGCAACTGAGAGGTGCAAAATCCGTATCGTTCAAAAATTGAAACAAGGAGTATTGTGATTAATTTGGTAACTATCCTATCTTGTTGTTGGTCAATAAAGAACTCTTAAAAATTTTACTACCATGCAAATGAGTACTCGGTAGCCAAAAATCTTAGAATTTCTATCTAAAGAAACAGAGAGGTGGAAAATCCGTACCGGCATGAAATAAAATCGGGAGTATTTTGATTAATTTGGTAACTACCCTAGCTGGATGTCAGTCAAAATGGAACTCTGAATAACTTCATAGCCTCTCCAAGGAGTAGTAGGTAGCCAAGCTTATCATAATTACGATATAAAACAACGGAGAGGTACGAAATCTGTATCGGTCAAAAAAATTCAAGCCGTAATTTTTTTTATTCAATAGGTAATAATCCTAGCATGTTGTCGGTTAAGCAGAAACTCTTCAAATTGGCCCAACCGCTCAAACGAGTTGGCGGCAGCCAAGCTTCTCAGAATATTACGATATAAAGCAACGGAGACGTACGAAATCCGTATCGGTCAAAATTTTAAATCGCTATTTTGTTTATTCATTTGCTAACAATCCTAGCATGTTAGAGTTGGAAAGAAATACTTAAAATTGATCTAACCTGTCAAACGAGTTGACGGTAGCAAAGCTTCTCAGAATTATGATCTAAAGTAATAGAGAAGTGCGAAATCTGTATCGGTCCAAAATTGGAACAGGGAGTATTGCGATTAATTTGGTAACTATCCTACCTTGCTATCGGTCGAAAATGAACTCTTAAAAACTATGCAACCTCGCAAACGAGTACTTGGTAACCAAAAATCTCTTAATTTCGATCTAAAGCCACAAGGAGGTGTGAAATCCGTACCGGCAAAAAATCAAACCGGGAGTATTACAATTAATTTGGCAACTATCCTAGCTGGATGTCGCTCGAAATGGAACTCTGAATAAATACATAGCCTCTCAACGTAGTAGTCGGTAGCCAAGCTTCACAGAATTACGATATAAAGCAATGGAAAGGTACGAAATCCGTATCGGTCAAAAATTCAAACCGATTTTTTTTATTCAATAGGTAATAATCCTGGCATGTTGTAGGCCAGAAAGAAGCTCATAAAATTGATCCAACCTCTCAAACGAGTTGGCGGCAGCCAAGCTTCTCAGAATTATGATATAAAGCAACGGAGATGTTCAAAATCTTTATCGGTCAAAAATTTAAACCGCAAGTTTTTTTATTCATTTGGTAATAATCCTGGCATGTTGGCGGCTGGAAAGAAACTCTTAAAAATGATCTAACATCTCAAACGAGTTAGCGGTAGTCAAGCTTCTAGAATTTCGATCTAAAGCAACAGAAAGGTGTGATATCCACACCGGTCTAAAATTGAATCTGAAAGTATTATGATTAATTTGGTAACTATCCTAGCTTGTTGTCGGTAGAAAAGGAACTTTTATAAGCTATACAACTTCTTAATGGAGTAGTCGGTAGCCAAGCTTCCCAGAATTATGATATAAGGCCACTGAGAGGTGTAAAATCCATACCGATCAAAAATTTAAGCCACGAGTATTCTTATTCATTTGGTAACAATCCTTGCATGTTAGCGGTTGGAAAAAACCTCTTAAAAATGTTCCAACCTCTCAAAGGAGTTTACGGTAGCCAGGCTTCTCATAAATAAGATCAAAAGCAATAGAGAGGTACGAAATCCGTACCAGTCAAAAATTCAAACCGTAAATATTGCTATTCATCCTGTAACAATCCTAGCATGTTAGCGCCTTGAAAGAAACTATTCAAAATGATCCAACCTCCCAAACGAGTTGTTGGTAATCAAGTATCTCAGAATTACGATCTAAAGACACTGAGAGGTTCGAAATCCATATCGTTCAAAAATTGATATTGTGATTATTGAGATTTAGTTGGTAACAATCCTAGCTTGTTGTCGGCCGAATAGAAACTCATAAAAACTACGTAACCTCTCGAACGAGTTGTCAGAAGCCTAGCTATTCAGAATTATAATCTAAAGCAATTGAGAGGTACGAAATTCGTACTTGTCAAAAATTGAATCCGGGAGTATTAGGATTAACTTGGTAACTGTCCTAGCTTGTTGTCACTCAAAATGGGTATCTTCAAAATGATACAGCCTCTTAAGCGAGTTGCCGATAGCCAAGAATCACATAATTTCAATTTAAAGTAACGGAGAGGTACAAAATCCGTTCCGGAAAAAACTCGAACCGGGAGGATTATGATTAATTTGGAAACTATCCTAGCTGGTTGTCGACCAAAATGGAACTCTCAATAACTACATAACCTCTTAAAGGAGTAGTCGGTAGCAAAGCTTCTCAGAATTACGATATAAAGCAACGGAGAGGTACGAAATCCGTATCGGTCAAAAACTCCCACCACAATATTTATTTTTCATTTGGTAACAATCCTAGCATGTTGTCGATCGAAAAGAATCTCATATAAATGATCCAACCTGTTAAACGAGTGACGGTTGCAAAATTCGTACCAGTAAAAAATTGGAACCGGGAGTACTGCGATTAATTTTGTAACTATCCTAGCTTGTTGTCACTCAAAAATAAACTCTTAAAAACTATACAACCTCACAAACGAGTTGTCGGTAGCCAAGAATCTCAGAATTTCGATCTAAAGCAACTGTGAGGTGTAAAATCCGTATAGGCAAAAATTTAAACCGGGCGTATTGCGATTAATTTTGTAACTATCCTAGATAGTTGTCGGTCGAAATGGAGCCAGAATAATTACATTGCCTCTCAAAGGAGTAGTTTCTAGCCAAACTTCTCAAAATTACAATATATAGCAACGGTGAGGTACGAAATCTGCATCGGTCAAAAAGTCCATCCGTAATTTTTTTTATTTATTTGGTAACAATCCTAGCATGTTGTCGGTTGAAAAGAAACTCATAAATATGATCCAACCCCGCAAACGAGTTGGCGGTAGCCAAGCTTCTCAGAATTACGATCTAAAGCAACGGAGATGCGTAAAATTCGTACCATTCAAATTTTAAAATTGTGCGTATTGTTACTCATTTGGTAACAATCCTAGAATGTTGGCGGTAGGAAAGAAACTCTTAAAAATGATCCAACCTCTGAAACGAGTTGACGGTAGCCAAACTTCTATGAATTACGATCTAATGCAACGGAGAGGTGCAAAATCTGTATCGGTCGAAAATTGAAGCATGGAGTATTGCGATTTATTTGATAACTATCCTACCGTGTTGTCGGTCGAAAAGGAACTCTAAAAATCTATACAACCTCGCAAACGAGTACTCGGTAGCCAAAAAATTTAGAATTTAGATCTAAAGCAACAAAGAGGTGCAAAATCTATGCCGGCAAAAATTCAAAGCGGTAGTATTGCGATTAATTTGGTAACTACCCTAGCTGGATGTCGGTCGAAATGGAACTCTGAATAACTTCATAGCCTCTCAAAGGAGTAGTCGGTAGCCAAGTTTCTCATAATTATGATAGAAAGCAACGAAGAGGTACTAAATCCGTATCGGTCAAAAATTCAAGCCGCAACTCTTTTTATTCAATAGGTAATAATCCTAGAATGTTGTCGGTCGAAAAAAAACACTTAAAATTGATCCAACCGCTCAAACGAGTTGGCGGCAGCCAAGCTTCTTAGAATTTCGATATAAAGTAACGGAGAGGTACGAAATTCGTATCGGTCAAAAATTTAAACCGCAATTTTTTTTATACATTTGGTAACAATCCTAGAATGATGGAGGTTGGAAAAAAGCACTTAAAAATTATCTAACCTCTCAAACGAGTTTACGGTAGCAAAGCTTCTTAGAATTGCGATCCAAAGCAACAGAGACGTGCGAAATCCTTATCGATCCAAAATTGAAGCAGGGAGTATTGTGATTAATTTGGTAACTTTCCTATATTGTTGTCGGTCAAAAATGAATTCTTAAAAACTATACAACCTCACAAACGAGTACTCGGTAGCCAAAAATCTCAGAATTTCGATCTAAAGCAACAGGAAGGTGCAAAATTCATTCTGGGAAAAAATTAAACCGGGACTATTGCAATTTATTTGGTAACTATCCTAGCTGGATGACGGTCAAAATGGAACTTTGAATAACTACATAACCTCTCAAAGGAGTAGTCGGTAGCCAAGCTTCACAGAATTAGGATATAAAGCAGCGGAGAGGTACGAAATCCTTATCGGTCAAAAGGTCAAACCGCAATTTTTTTTATTCAATAGGTAATAATCCTAGCATGTTTACAGTCGAAAAGAAACTCATAAAATTGATCCAACTTCTCAAATGAGTTGGCGGCAGCCAAGCTTCTCAGAATTACCATATAAAGCAACGAAGAGGTACGAAATCCGTATCTGTCCAAAATTCAAACCGTAATTTTTTTTAATCATTTGGTAACAATCCTAGCATGTTGGTGGCTGGAATGAATCTCTTAAAAATTATCTAACCTCTCAAACGAGTTGATAGTTGTCGAGCATCTTAGAATTACGATCTTAATCAACGGAAAGATATGAAATCCACACTGGCCAAAATTGAATCCGGAAGTATTATGAATAATTTGGTAACTATCCTAGCTTGTTTTCGGTCAAAAAGGAACTTTTAAAAACTATACAACTTCTCAAAGGAGAAGTCGGTAGCTAAGCTTCCCAAAATTATGATATAAAGCCACTGTGAGGTGCAAAATCCATACCGATCAAAAATTCAAACGACGAGTATTGTTATTCATTTGGTAATAATCCTAGCATGTTGGCGGTTGGAAAGAAACTCTTAAAAATGATCTAACCTCTCAAAGGAGTTTACGGTAACCAGGCTTCTCATAAATAACATCTAAATCAAGTGAGAGGTACAAAATCCATACGAGTCAAAAATTCAAACCACAAATACTGTTATTGATCTTGTAACAATCCTATCATGTTGGCGCTTGGAAAGAAACTATTAAAAATAATCAATCCTCCCAAACGAGTTGTTGGTAACCAAGTTTCTTAGAATTATGATCTAAAAAACTGAAAGGTTCAAAATTTGTACCGTTCAAAAATTGATATCGCGATTATTGCGATTTAGTTGGTAACAATCCTAGCTTGATGTCGGACGAATAGAAACTCATATAAACTACGTAACCTCCCGAGCGAGTTGTCAGAAGCCTAGCTATTCAGAATTACGATCTAAAGTAACAGAGAGGTGCAAAATTCGTACTTGTCAAAAATTGAATCCGGGAGTATTACAATTAATTTGGTAACTGTCCTAGCTTGTTGTCGGCAGAAAAGGAGCTTTTAAAAACTATACAACTTCTTAAAGGAGTAGTCGGTAGCCAAGCTTCCCAGAATAATGATATAAAGCCACTGAGAGGTGCAAAATCCATACCGCTCAAAAATTCAAACAACGAGTATTCTTATTCATTTGGTAACAATCCTTGCATGCTAGCGGTTGGAAAAATACTCTTAAAAATGTTCCAACCTCTCAAAGGAGTTTACGGTAGCCAAGCTTCTCATAAATAAGATCAAAAGCAATAGAGAGGTACGAAATCCGTACCAGTCAAAAATTCAAACCGTAAATATTGTTATTCATCCTGTAACAATCCAAGCATATTAGCACCTAGAAAGAAATTATTAAAAATGATCCAACCTCCCAAACGAGTTGTTGGTAACAAAGTTTCTCAGAATTACGATCTAAAAAAACTGAGAGGTTCGAAATCCGTACCGTTCAAAAATTGATATTGCGATTATTGCGATTTAGTTGGTAACAATCCTAGCTTGTTGTCGGTCGAATACAAACTCATATAAACTACGTAACTTCTCGAACGAGTTGTCAGAAGCCTAGCTATTTAAAATTGCGATCTAAAACAACAGAGAGGTTCGAAATTTGTACTTGTCAAAAATTGAATCCGGGAGTATTACGATTAATTTGGTAACTGTCCTAGCTTGCTGTCACTCAAAATGGATATCTTCAAAATGATACAACCTCTCAAGCGAGTTGCCGATAACCAAGAATCTCAGAATTTTGACTTAAAGTAACGAAGAGGTGCAAAATCCGTACCGGCAAAAACTCAATCCGGGACGATTACGATTAATTTGGAAACTATCCTAGCTGGTTGTCGGTTAAAATGGATCTTTGAATAACTGCATAACCTCTTAAAGGAGTAGTCGATAGCCAAGCTTCTCAGAATTACGATATAAAGCAACGGAGAGGTACGAAATTCGTATCGGTCAAAAACTCCAACCGCAATTTTTTTTTTCATTTGGTAACAATCCTAGCATGTTGTCGATCGAAAAGAATCTCATAAAAATGATCCAACCTTTCAAACGAGTTGACGGTTGCAAAGCTTCTAAAAATTACGATCTAAAGCATCGAAAATGTGCGAAATCTGTACCAGCCAAAAAGTTAAACCCCGAGTATTGTTATTCTTTTGGTAAATATCTTATCCTGTTGGCGGTTGGAAAGAAACTCTTAAAAATGATCCAACCTCTCAAACGAGTTGATGGCAGCCTAGTTTCTCTAAATTACTATATAATGCAACGGAGAGGTGTGAAATCCGTACTGGTCAAAAATTTAAATCGGGAGTATTGCGATTAATTTGGTAACTACCCTATCTTGTTTTCGATCGAAAAAGAACTCTTAAAAACAATACAACCTCTCAAACGAGTTGTCTTTTGCAAAGAATCTCTAAATTTTAATCTAAAACAATGGTGAGGTGCGATATCTGTTCCCGCAAAAACTCAAACCGAAAGTATTGCGATTAATTTGGTAGCTATCCTAGCAGGTTTTTGGTCGAAAAGGACCTCTAAAAAAGAATATAATGTCTCAAAAGTGTACTTGGTAACCAAGCTTCTCTTAATTACAAAATAACGCAACGGAGAGGTGTAAAATTTGTTCTGGTCAAAAATTATAACCTCAAGTATTGTTATTCATTTCGCAACAATCCTAACATGTTGGCAGTTAGAAAGAAACTCTTAAAAATAATCCAACCTCTAAAACGAGTTGACGGTAGCCAAGCTTCGCAGAATTACGATCTAAACCAATGGAGAGGTATGAAATCCGTACCGGTCAAAAATTCAAGCCGCAAATATTTGGATTAATTTGGTAATTATCCAAGCTTGTTTTCAGCCGAAATGGAAATCATAAAAACTATACAACCTCTTAAACGAGTTGACGAAGCAAAGAATCTTAGAATTTTAATCTAAAGCAACGGGGAAGTGCGAAATCCGTACCAGCAAAAACTAAAACTTGAATATTGTGATTAATTTGGTAACTTCCTAATGGGTTATGGGCTGAAAAGGATCTATGAAAAGGAACATAACATCTCAAAGGCGTTCTCGGTAACTAAGCTTCATAGAATTACGATATAAAGTAACGGAGAGGACTGAAATTCGTTTCGGTCAGAAATTCAAATCGCGGGTATTGTTATTCATTTGGTAATAATCCTAGCATGTTTTTGGTCGAAAGATACTCATAAAAATGATCTATCCTCTCAAACGAGTTGACGGTAGTCAAGCTTCTTAGAATTGCGATTAAAAGCACGGGAGAGGTGTGAAATCCGTACCGGTCCAAAATTGAATCCGGAAGTATTATGATTAATTTGTTAACTATCCTAGCTTGTTTTCGGTCGAAAAGAAACTCTTAAAAGATATACAACCTCACAAACGAGTACTCGGTAGCCATGAATCTTATAATTACGATATAAGGCAACGGAGAGGTGCGAAATTCGTACCAGTTCAAAATTTAAACCGCGAGTATTGTTATTCATTTGGTAACATTACTAGCATGTTGGTGGTTCGAAAGAAACTCTTATAAATGACCCAACCACTCAAACGAGTTTACGGTAGCCAAGCTTCTCATAATTATTATCTAAAGCAACAGAGAGGTGCAAAATCCGTACCGGACAAAAGTTTAAGCCACAAATTTTGTTATTCATCCTATAACAATCCAAGCATGTTGGTGGTTAGAAAGAAAATATTAAAAATGATCCAACCTCCCAAACAAGTTGCTGGCAACCAAGCTTCTCATAATTACGATCTAAAGAAACTGAGAGGTACGAAATCCGTACCATTAAAAAATTGATATCACGATTATTGTGATTTAGTTGGTAACTATCGTAGCTTGTTGTCGGTTGAATAGAAACTCCTAAAAACTACACAACCTATCGAACGAATTGTTGGAAGCCTAGCTATTCAGAATTACGATCTAAAGCAACTTAGTGGTCCGAAATTTGTACCTGTCAAAAACTGAAACCGGTAGTATTGTGCTTAATTTGGTAACTCTCCTAACTTGTTGTCACTCGAAAAGGATATCATCAAAACAATACAACCTCTTAAATGAGTTATCGGTAGCAAAGAATCTCAGTATTTCGATTTAAAGTAACTGAGAGGTACAAAATTCGACCCGACAAAAACTCAAGCTGGGTGCATTTTGATTAATTTTGAAACTATCCTAGCCTGTTGCAGGTCAAAATGGAACTCTGAATAACTACATAGCCTCTCAAAGTAGTAGTCGGTAACCAAGCCTCTCAGAATTGTGATATAAAGCAACGGAGAGGTACGAAATCCGTATCGGTCAAAAATTCCAACCGCAATTTTTATTATTCATTTTTGTAATAATCCTAGCATGTTGTTAGACGAAATGAAGTTCAGTAAAATGACCCATCCTTTCAAACGAGTTGACGGTTGCAAAGCTTCTCAAAATTATGATCTAAAGCAACAGAGAGGTGCGATATCCGTAACTATCCAAAAATTTAAACCACAATTTTTATTTTTCAATTGGTAACAATCCTAGCATGTTTCTGGATGAAAAGAAACCTATAAAAATGATCTAACCTTCAAAACGAGTTGACGGCTGCAAAGTTTCCCAAAATTGTGATCTAAAGCAACGGAGAGGTGCAAAATCCGTACCTGCCACAAAGTATTGTTATTCATTTTGTAACAATCCTATCATATTGGCGGCTGGAAAAAAACTCTTAAAAATGATCCAACCTCTTAAACGAGTTGATGATAGCAAAACATCACATAATTGCGATCTAAAACAACGGAGAGGTGCGAAGTCCGTACCGGTCAAAAATTGAAACTGGGAGTATTGCGATTAATTTGGTAACTATCCTAACTTGTTGTCACTCGAAGAGGCGCAAAGTCCGCGCTGGTCAAAAAGGAACTCTTAAAAACTATATAACCTCTCAAGAGAGCTGTCGGTAGAAAAGAATCTCATAATTTCGATCTAACGCAACAGAGAGATCTGATATTTGTACTGGCAAAAACTCAAGCCAAAAGTATTGCAATTAATTTGGTAACTATCCTAGCGGGTTTTAGGTCGAAAAGGAACTCTGAAAAAGAAGATAACTATCCTAGCGGGTTTTAGCTTCACAGAATTACGAGATAACGCAACGGAGAGGTGTGAAATTCATTTCGGTCAAAAATTCAAACCACGTGTATTGTTATTCATTTGGTAACAATCCAAGCGTATTTGTGGAAGAAAAAAAACTTGTAAAAATGATCCAACCTTTCAAACGAGTTGACTGTAGCCAAGTTTCTTAGAGTTGCGATCTAAAGCAACGGTGAGGTGTGAAATCCGTACATGTCAAAAATTGAATCCGGAAGTATCGCGATTAATTTGGTAACTTGCCTAACATATTGTCATTCGATAAGGAAATCTTAAAAACTATATAACCTCTCAAGCGAATACTCGGGAGCCAAGAATATCATAATTTCAATCTAAAGCAACGGAGAGGTGCAAAATCTGTACCGGTTAAAAACTCAAACCGGGAAAATTACGATAAATATGGTTGTAATCCTAGCTTGTTGTCATTAGTGAAGGAACTTTTAAAAACTATACAACCTCTAAAAGGAATTGTCGATAGCCAAGCTTCTCAGATTTATGATATAAAGCAACGGAGTGGTGCAAATTCTGTAGCGGTCAAAATTTAAACCGCTAGTATTATTATTCTTTTGGTAACAATTCTAGCATGTTGGCGGTTGAAAAGAAACTCATAAAAATGATCCAACCTCTCAATCGAGTTGACGGTAGCCAAGCTTCTCAAAATTATGACCTAAAGAAACGAAAAGGTGTGAAATCCGTGCTGGTCAAAAATAAAAACCATGAGTATTTCAATTAATTTGGTAACTATCCTAGCTTGTGTTCTGTCGGAAACGAACCTTTTAAAAATATACAATCTCCCAAACGAGTTGTCGGTAGCAAAGAATCTCAAAATTTTGATCAAAAGTAACGGTGAGGTACGAAATCTGTACCAGCAAAATCTCAAACCGCGAGTATTATAATTAATTTGGTAATAACCCTTGCATGATGTCGGTCGAAAAGAAACTCATAAAAATGTTCCAACCTCCATAACGAGTTGACGGTAGCAAAACTTCTCAGAATTTCAATCTAATGCAACAGAGAGTTGCTAAATTTGTACCTGTTAAAAATTGAAACCGGGAGTATTGTGATTAATTTGGTAACTATCCTAGCTTGTTGTCACTCGAAAATGCTCTTAAAAACTATACAACCACTCTAACGAGTTATCGGTAGCTAAGAATCTCATAATTTTGATTTAAGCAACGGAGAGGTACGAAATATGTACAGGCAAAAATTAAAATTGGGAGTATTGCGATTAATTTAGTAACTATCCTAGCTAGTTTTCGGTCAAAATGGAACTCAGAGTAAACTTGGAGCCTCACAGAGTAGTTTGTAGCCAAGCCTCTCAGAATTACAATTTAAAGCAACGGTGAGGTACGAAATCCGCATCGGTCCAAAATTCGACCACAATTTTTTTAAATTTTTGGTAACAATCCTAGCATATTGTCGGTTGAAAAGAAACTCATAAAAATGATCCAAACTCACAAACGAGTCTGCTGTAGCCAAGCTTCTCAAAATTACGATCAAAAGCAACAGAGAGGTGCAAAATCTGTATCGGTCAAAAATTGAATCTGGGAATATTGCGATTAATTTGGTAACTTTCCTACCTTTATATAGGTCGAAATGAAACTCCTAAAATCTTTACAGCCTCGAAAACGAGTTGTCGATAGCAAAGGATCTCAAAATTTTGATCTTAAGCAACGGAGAGGTGTAAAATCTGTACCGGAAAATACTCATACCGAGAGTATTTCAATTAATTTGGTAACTATATTAGCGTGTTTTCGGTCAAAAAGAAACTCTGAGAAAGAACATAACGTCTCAAAGGAGTACTCGGTAGCAAAGCTTCACAGAATTGCGTTCTTAAGCAAAGAAGAGGTGCGAAATCTGTACCGGTCTAAAATTGAAACCAAGAGGATTGCGATTAATTTGTTATCTACCCTACCTTATTGTCGGTCAAAATGGAAGTTTTGAAATCTATGAAATCTCTCAAACGAGTTGTCTGTAGCCAAGAATCTCATAATTTCGATCTAAAGCAACAGAGAGGTGCAAAATCCGTACCGACAAAAATTCAAACAAGGAGTATTGCGATTAATTTGGTAACTATCCTAGCTGGTTATCGGTTGAATTGTAACTCTGAATAACTAAATAGCCTCTCAAAGAAGTAGTCGGTAGCAAAGCTTCCACGAAATACGATATAAAGCAACGGAGAGGTATGAAATCCGTATCGGTCAAAAATTCAATCCGCAATTTTTTTATTCATTTGGTAACAATCCTAACATGTTGTCTCTCGAAAAGAAACTCAAAAAAATGATCCAACCTCTCAAACGAGTTGGCGGCAGCCAAGCTTCTTAGAATTAAGATATAATGCAAGGGAGAGGTACAAAATTCGTATCTGTCAAAAATTAAAACCATAATTTTTTTTATTCATTTGGTAACAATCCTAATATGTTGGCGGTTGGAAAGAAACTCTTAAAAATGATCAAACCTCTCAAACAAGTTGACGGTAGTCAAGCTTCTTAGAATTACGATCTAACGCAATAGAGAGATGTTAAATCCATACCGATCCAAAATAGAATCCGGAAGTATTGCGGTTAATTTGGTAACTATCCTAGCTTGTTGTTGGTTAAAATGGAATCTTAAAACTATGCAACCTCACAAACGAGTACTCGGTATCAAAAAATCTCAGAATTTTGATATAAAGCAACGAAGAGGTGTGAAATCCGTACCGGCAAAAAAATTAAACTGCGAGTCTGATTATTCATTTGGTAACAATCTATACATGTTGGTTGTTGGAAATAAACTCTTAAAAATAATCTAAGCTCTCAAACGAGTTGGCGGTATCCAAGCATCTCAGAATTACGATCTAAAGCAACGGAGAGGTACGAAATTTATACCGGTTAAAAATTTAAACCGGGAGTATTGCGATTAATTTGGTAACTATCCTTGCATGTTGTCTGTCAAAATGGAACTTTTGAAAACTATACAACTTCTCAAAGGAATAGTTGGCACCCAGGCTTCTCATAATTATGATTTAATGCAACAGAGAGGTGCAAAATTCATACCGGTCAAAAATTCAAACTGCGAGTATTTATATTCATTTGGTAACAATCCTAGCATGTTGGTGGCTGATAACCATCTCTTAAAAATGATCCAACCTCTCAAACGAGTTTACGGTAGATAAGCTTCCCAGAATTACGATCTAAAGCAACAGAAAGGTGCGAAATCCGTACCGTTCAAAAATTCAAACCGTGAATATTGTTATTCATCTTATAACAATCAATGGATGTTGGCGTTTCGAAAGAAACTATTAAAAATGATCCAACCTCTCAAACGAGTTGTCGTTAGCAAAGAATCTCATAATTTTGATCTAAAGCAGTGGAGAGGTGCGATATCTGTGCTGGCAAAAACTCAAACCGAAAGTATTGCGATTAATTTTATAACTAACCTAGCGGGCTTTCGGTCGAAAAGGAACTCTGAAAAAGAAAATAATATCACAAATGTGTACTCGGTAACCAAACTTCCCAGAATTATGAGAAAAAGCAACGGAGTGGTGTAAAATTCGTTTTGGTCAAAAATTCGCACCACGAGTATTATTATTCATTTGGTAACAATACTTGCATATCTTTGATCGAATAAAAACTCATAAAAATGACCCAACCATTCAAACAAGTTGACAGTAGCCAAGATTCAATGAGTTGAGATCTAAAGCAACGGTGAGGTACAAAATTTTTACCAGTAAAAAATTGAAATCGGGAGTACTGCGATTAATTTTGTAACTATCCTGGCTTGTTGTCACTCGAAAATAAACTCTTAAAAACTATACAACCTCACAAACGAGTTGTCGCTAGCCAAAAATCTCATAATTTCTATCTAAAGCAATAGAGAGGTGCAAAATCCGTACCGGCAAGAAATAAAATCGGGAGTATTATGATTAATTTGGTAACTACCCTAGCTGGATGTCGATCAAAATAGAACTCTGAATAACTTCATAGCCTCTCTAAGGAGTAGTCGGTAGCCAAGCTTATCATAATTACGATATAAAACAACGGAGAGGTACGAAATCTGTATCAGTCAAAAAAATTCAAGCCGTAATTTTTTTTATTCAATAGGTAATAATCCTAGCATGTTGTCGGTTAAGCAGAAACTCTTCAAATTGGCCCAACCGCTCAAACGAGTTGGCGGCAGCCAAGCTTCTCAGAATATTACGATATAAAGCAACGGAGACGTACGAAATCCGTATCGGTCAAAAATTTAAACCGCTATTTTTTTTATTCATTTGCTAGCAATCCTAGCATGTTGGAGTTGGAAAGAAATACTAAAAATTGATCTAACCTGTCAAACGAGTTGACTGTAGCAAAGCTTCTCAGAATTATGATCTAAAGTAATAGAGAAGTGCGAAATCTGTATCGGTCCAAAATTGGAACAGGGAGTATTGCGATTAATTTGGTAACTATCCTACCTTGTTATCGGTCGAAAATGAACTCTTAAAAACTATGCAACCTCGCAAACGAGTACTCGGTAGCCAAAAATCTCATAATTTCGATCTAAAGCCCCAGGGAGGTACAAAATCCGTACCGGCAAAAAATCAAACCGGGAGTATTACAATTAATTTGGTAACTATCCAAGCTGAATGTCGCATGAAATGGAACTCTGAATAAATATATAGCCTCTCAAAGTAGTAGTCGGTAGCCAAGCTTCACAGAATTACGATATAAAGCAACGGAAAGGTACAAAATCCGTATCGATCAAAAATTCAAACAATTTTTTTTTTATTCAATAGGTAATAATCCTGACATGTTGCAGGTCAAAAAGAAGCTCATAAAATTGATCCAACCTCTCAAACGAGTTGGCGGCAGCCAAGCTTCTCAGAATTACGATATAAAGCAACGGAGATGTTCGAAATCTTTATGAGTTAAAAATTCAAACCGCAATTTTTTTTATTCATTTGGTAACAATCCTGGCATGTTGGCGGCTGGAAAGCAACTCTTAAAAATGATCTAGCATCTCAAACGAGTTGACGGTAGTCAAGCTTCTTTGAATTTCGATCTAAAGCAACAGAAAGGTGTAAAATCCACACCGGTCTAAAATGGAATCCGGAAGTATTATGATTAATTTGGTAACTATTTAGCTTGTTGTCTGTAAAAAAGGAACTTTTAAAAACTATACAACTTCTTAAAGGAGTAGTCGGTAGCCAAGCTTCCCAGAATTATGATATAAATCCACTGAGAGGTGCAAAATCCATACCGATCAAAATTCAAGCCACGAGTATTCTTATTCATTTGGTAACAATCCTTGCATGTTGGCGGTTGGAAAAAACCTTTTAAAAATGTTCCAACCTCTCAAAGGAGTTTACGGTTGCCAAGCTTCTCATAAATAAGATCTATAGCAATAGAGAGGTACAAAATCCGTACCACTCAAAAATTCAAACCGTAAATATTGTTATTCATCCTGTAACAATCCTAGCATGTTAGCGCCTAGAAAGAAACTATTAAAAATTATCCAACCTCCAAAGCGAGTTGTTGGTAACAAAGTTTCTCAGAATTACGATCTAAAGAAACTAAGAGGTTCGAAATCCGTACCGTTCAAAAATTGATATTGCGATTATTACGATTTAGTTGGTAATAATCCTAGCTTGTTTCGGCCGAATAGAAACTCATATAAACTACGTAACCTCTCGAACGAGTTGTATGAAGCCTAGCTATTCAGAGTTACGATCTAAAGCAACAGAGAGGTACGAAATTTGTACTTTTCAAAAATTGAATCCGGGAGTATTATGATTAATTTGGTAACGGTCCTAGCTTGTTGTCACTCAAAATGGATATCTTCAAAATGATACAACCTCTCAAGCGAGTTGCCGATAGCCAAGAATCTCAGAATTTCGATTTAAAGTAACGGAGAGGTGAAAAATCCGTACCGGCAAAAACTCAAACCGGGAGGATTACGATTAATTTGGAAACTATCCTAGCTGGTTGTCGGTCAAAATGGAACTCTGAATAACTACATAACCTCTTAAAGGAGTAGTCGTTAGCCAAGCTTCTCATAATTACGATATAAAGAAACGCATAGGTACGAAATCCGTATCGGTAAAAAACTCCAGCCGCAATATTTTTTTTTATTTGGTAACAATCCTAGCATGTTGTCGATCGAAAAGAATCTCATAAAAATGATCCAACCTTTCGAACGATTTGACGGTTGCAAAGCTTCTAAAAATTACGATCTAAAGCAACGGAAAGGTGCGAAATCCGTACCGGCCAAAAAGTCAAACCGCGAGTATTGTTTTTCATTTGGTAAATATCCTATCATGTTTGCGGTTGGAAAGAAACTCTTAAAAATGATCCAACCACTCAAACGAGTTGATGGTAGCCAAGTTTCTCCAAATTATTTTCTAAAGCAACAGAGAGGTGCAAAAGCCGTACCGGTCAAAAATTGAAATTGGGTGTATTGCGATTAATTTAGTAACTATCTTATCTTGTTTTCGATCGAAAAGGAACTCTTAAACAATACAGCCTCTCAAGCGAGTTGTCGGTTGCTAAGAACCTCAAAATTTTATATAAAACAACGATGAGGTGTGATATCTGTACCAGGAAAAACTCAAGCCGAAAGTATTGCGATTAATTTGGTAACTATCCTAGCGGGTTTGCGGTCGAAATGGACCTCTGAAAAATAATATTACGTCTCAAAAGTGTACTCGGTAACCAAGCTTCTCATAATTACTAAATAATGCAACGAAGAGGCGCAAAATACGTTCTGGTCAAAAATTATAACCACGAATATTGTTATTCATTTGGTAACAATCCTAACATGTTGGCAGTTGGAAAGAAACTCTTAAAAATGATTCAACCTCTAAAGCGAGTTGACGGTAGCCAAGCTTCGCAGAATTATGATCTAAACCAATGGAGAGGTATGAAATCCGTACCGGTCAAAAATTTAAGCCACAAATATTGCGATTAATTTGGTAATTATCCTAGCTTGTTCTTAGCCGAAAAGGAACTCTTAAAATCTATACAACTTCTTAAACGAGTTGACGAAGCAAAGAATCTCATAATTTCATTCTAAAGTAACGGGGAGGTGCGAAATCCGTACCAGCAAAAACTAAAACTAGAATATTGTGATTAGTTTGGTAACTTCCTAATGGGTTATGGGTCGAAAAGGAACTATGAAAAGGAATATAACATCTGAAAGGCGTACTCGGTAGCAAAGCTTCACAGAATTACGATATAAAGCAACGGAGATGACCGAAATACGTTTCGGTCAGAAATTCAAATCGCGGGTATTGTTATTCATTTGGTAACAATCCTAGCATGTTTTTGGTAGAAAAGATACTCATAAAAATGATCCAACCTCTCAAATGAGTTGACGGTAGTCAATCTTCTTTGAATTATGATCAAAAGCAAGGGAGAGGTGTAAAATCCATACTGGTCCAAAATTGAATCTGGAAGTATTACGATTAATTTGGTGACTATCCTAGCTTGTTGTCGGTCGAAAAGGAACTCTTTAAAGCTATACAACCTCACAAACAAGTATTCGGTAGCCATGAATCTCAGAATTACGATATAAGGCAGCGGAGAGGTGCAAAATCCGTACTGGTTTAGAATTTAAACCGTGAGTATTGTTATTCATTTGTTAACATTGCTAGCATGCTGGCGGTTGGAAAGAAACCCTTATAAATGCTCCAACTACTCAAACGAGTTTACGATAGCAAAACTTCTCATAATTCCGATCTAAAGCAACAGAGAGGTGTGAAATCCGCACCGGACAAAAATTCAAGCCACAAATTTTGTTATTCATCCTATAACAATCCTAGCATGTTGGCGGTTGGAAAGGAAATATTGAAAATGATCCAACCTCCCAAACGAGTTGCCGGTAACCAAGCTTCTCTGAATTACGATCAAAAGAAACTAAGAGGTGCAAAATCTGTACCCATAAAAAATTGATATCGCGATTATTGTGATTTAGCTGGTAACTATCGTAGCTAGTTGTCGGTTGTATCAAAACTCCTAAGAACTACACAACCTATCGAACGAATTGTCGGAAGCCTAGCTATTCAGAATTACGGTCTAAAGCAACTTAGTGGTGCGAAATTCGTACCTGTCAAAATTTGAAACCGTTAGTATTGCGTTTAATTTGGTCTCTCCTAGCTTGTTGTCACTCGAAAAGGATATCATCAAAACAATAAAACCTCTCAAATGAGTTGTTGGTAGTAAAGAATCTCAGTATTTCGATTTAAAGTAACTGAGAGGCGCAAAATTCTTCCCGGCAAAAACTCAAGCCGGGTGCATTTCAATTAATTTTTAAACTATACTAGCTTGTTGCCGGTCAAAATGGAACTCTGAATAACTACATAGCCTCTCAAAGTAGTAGTCGGTAACCAAGCCTCTCAGAATTGCGATATAAAGCAACGGAGAGGTACGAAATCCGTATCGGTCTAAAATTCAAACCGCAATTATTATTCATTTGGTAACAATCCTAGCATGATGACAGACGAAAAGAAACTCAGTAAAATGATCCATCCTTTCAAACGAGTTGGCTGTAGCCAAGCTTCTTAGAATTGCGATCTAAAGCAACGGTGAGGTGCGAAATTCGTACATGTCAAAAATTAAATCCGGAATTAATGAGATTAATTTGGTAACTTTCTTAACATGTCGTCAGTCGATAAGGACCTCATAAAAGCTATATAACCTCTCAAACAAGTATTTGGTAACTAAGAATCTCAGAATTTCAATCTAAAGCAATGGAGAGGTGCAAAATCCGTACCGGTCAAAAACTCAAACCGGGAAAATTGCGTTAAATTTGGTTATAATCCATGGTTCTTGTCATTAGTAAATGACCTCTAAAAAACTATACAGCCTCACAAAGGAGTAGTCGGTAGCCAAGCTTCTCAGAATTACGATATAAAGCAGCGGAGTAGTGCGAAATCTGTAACGGTCAAAATTCAAACTGCGAGTATTATTATTCATTAGGTAAAAATTTTAGCATGTTGGCGGTTGAAGAGAATCTCTTAAAAATGATCCAACCTCTCAATCGAGTTGACGGTAGCCATGCTCCTCAGAATTGCGACGTAAAGCAACGAAAAGGTGTGAAATCCGTACTGGTAAAAAATGGAAATAGGGAATATATCGATTAATTTGGTAATTATCCTAGTTTCTGTTCAGTCAAAAATGAACTCTTAAAAACTATACAACCTCTCAAATGTGTTATCGGAAGCAAAGAATCTCAGAATTTCGATCTAAAGAAACGAAGAGGTACAAAATATGCACCAGCAAAAACTCAAACAGGGATTATTGTGATTAATTTTGTAACAATCCTAACATACTGTCGGTCAAAAAGAAACTCATAAAAATGTTCCAACCTCTAAAACGATTTGATGGTAGCAAAACTCCTCAAAAACTCAAACAGGGATCATTGTAATTAATTTTGTAACAATCCTAGCATACTGTCGGTCAAAAAGAAACTCATAAAAATGTTCCAACCTCTAAAACGATTTGATGGTAGCAAAACTCCTCAAAACTACGATCTAAAGCAACGTAGAGGTGCAAAATTTGCAGCTGTCAAAAATTGAAACTGAGAGTATTGCGATTAATTTGGTAACTATCCAAGCTTGTTGTCAGTCGAAAATGAACTTTGATAAACTAAAAAACCTCTCAAACGAGTTATCAGCAGCCAAGAATCTCAGAATTTTGATCTAAAATAACTGAGAGGTGCGAAATCCGTACAGGCAAAAATTTAAGCCGGAAGTATTACAAATAATTTTGTAACTATCCTAGCTAGTTGCCATTCGAAATGGATCCAGAATAATTACATAGCCTCTCAAAGGAGTAGTTTTTAGCCAAACTTCTCAAAATTGCGATATAAAGCAACGGTGTGGTACGAAATCCGCATCGGTCCAAAAGTCAAACCGTAATTTTTTTTACTCATTTGGTAACAATCATAGCATGTTGTTAGTTGAAAATAAACACATAAAAATGATCCAACCTCTCAAACGAGTTAGCGGCTGCCAAGCTTCACAGAATTGCGATCTAAAGCAACGGAGAGGTGCAAAATTCGGACTGGTCAAAAATTTAAATTGCTTTTATTGTTATTCATTTGGTAACAATCCTTGAATGTTGGCGGCTGGAAAGAAGCTCTTAAAAATGATTCAACCTCCCAAGCGAGATGTCGGTAACTAAGCTTCTCGGAATTGCGATCTAAAGAAATTGAGAGGTGTGAAATCCGTACCCTTAAGAAATCAATATCGCGATTATTGTGATTTAGTTGGTAACCATCCTAGCCTATTGATGGTCGAATAGAAACTCATAAAAACTACACAACCTCTCGAACGAGTTGTCTGAAGCCTATCTATTAGGAATTACGATCTAAAGCAACAAAGTGGTGCAAAATTTGTGCCTATCAAAAATTTAAACCGGTAGTATTGCGTTTAATTTGGTAACTCTCCAAGCTTGTTGTCACTCGAAAAGGATATCACCAAAATGATACAACCTCACAAACGAGTTGTCGGTAGCAAAGAATCTAGCAATTTCGATTTAAAGTAACGGAGAAGTGAAAAATTCGTCCTGGCAAAAAATTAAACCGAGAGTATTTTGATTAATTTTGAAACTATCCTAGCAGGTTGTCAGCCAAAATGGAACTCTAAATAACTACATAGCCTCTCAAAAGAGTAGTCGGTAGCTAAGCTTCCCAAAATTGCGATATAAATCAACGGAGAGGTAGAAAATTCGTATCGGTCAAAATTTCAAACCACAATTTATATTATTCATTTGGTAACAATTCTAGCATGTTGTCAGATGAAAAGAAACTCATTAAAATGATTCAACGTTCCAAACGAGTTGACGATTGCAAATCTTCTAAAAATTACAATCTAAAGCAATAGAGAGATGCGAAATGCGTAACGGCCGAAAATTCAAATTACAAATATTGTTATTCATTTGGTAGCAATCCTATCATGTTGGTGGTTTGAAAGAAACTCTTAAAAATGTTCTAACCTCTCAAACGAGTTGATGGTAGCCAAGCTTCACAGAATTGCGATTTAAAGCAACGGAGAGGTGCGAAATCCTTACCAGTCAAAAATTAAAACTAGGAGTATTGGGATTAATTTGGTAACTATCCTATCATGTTTTCAGTTGAAAAGGAAATCTTAAAAACTATTCAACCTCTCAAACGAGTTGTCGGTAGGAAAGAATCACAGAATATCGATCTAAAGCAACGGAGAGGTGCGATATCTGTACAGTAAAAACACAAACTGAAAGTATTGCGAATAATATGGTAATTATCCTAGCGGGTTTTCTGTTGAAATGGAACTCTGAAAAAGAACATAACGTCTCAAAATTGTACTCGGTAACCAAGCCTCTATGAATTTTGAGATAAAGCAACGGAGAGGTATGAAATTTCTTTCGGTCAAAAATTCAAACCACGAGTATTGTTATTCATTTAGTAACAATCCAAGCATATTTTTGGTCAAAGAAAAACTCGTGAAAATGAACCAACCTTTTAAACTAGTTGACTGTAGCCAAGCTTCTTAGAATTGGGATCTAAAGCAATGGTGATGTGCGAAATCCGTACATGTCAAAAATTAAATCCAGAAGTAATGAGATTAATTTGGTAACTAGCCTAACATGTTGTCGGTCGATAAGGAACTCATAAAAACTATTTAACCTTTCAAACGAGTACTCGGTTGCTAAAAATTTTAGAATTTCAATCTAAAGCAACGGAGAGGTGCGAAATCCGTCCAGGTCAAAAACTCAAATTGGGAAAATGGCAATAAATTTGGTTAGAATCTAAGCTTGTTGTCATTAGTAAAGGACCTCTTAAAAACTATACAACCTCTCAAAGGAGTAGTCGGAAGCCAAGCTTCTCTGAATTACGATATAAAGCAGCGAATTGGTGCAAAATCCGTAACGGTCAAAATTCAAACCGCGAGTATTATTATTCATTAGTTAAAAATCCTAGCATGTTGGCGGTAGAAGAGAAACTCATAAAAATGATCCAACCTCTCAATCGAGTTGACGGTAGCCAAGCTTCTCAGAATTATGACGTAAAGCAACGAAAAGGTGTGAAATCAGTACAGGTAAAAAATTTGAAACCAGGAGTTTTGTGATTAAATTGGTAACTATCCTAGCTTGTGTTCAGTTGAAAAGGAACTCATAAAAACTATACAGCCTCTCAAACGAGTTGTCGGTAGCAAAGAATCTCATAATTTTGATCTAAAGCAACAAGGAGGTACGAAATCTGTACCAGCAAAAACTCAAACCGGGATTATTGCGGTTAATTTGGTAATAATCCTAGCATGTTGTCGGTTGAAAAAAACTCTTAAAAATGTTTTAACCTCTAAAGCGAGTTGACGGTAGCAAAAATTCACAAAATTACGATCTAAAGCAACGGCGAGGTGCAAAATTCGTACCTATCAAAAATTGAAACTGAGATTATTACGATTAATTTGGTAACTATCCTAGCTTGTTATCACTCAAAAATGAACTCTTAAAAACTATACAACCTCTCAAACGAGTTGTCGGTAGCCAAGAATCTCAAAAATTCAATCTAAAGCAACTGAGACGTACAAAATTCGTACATTCAAAAATTCAAACCGAGAATATTGCAATTAATTTTGTAACTATCCTACCTAGTTGTCGGTCGAAATGGAACTAGAATAATTACATAGCCTCTCAATGGAATAGCCTTTAGTCAAACTTCTCTAAATTATGATATAAAGTAACGGTGAGGTACAAAATCCTCATCGGTCAAAAAGTCAAACCGTAATTCTTTTTTATTCATTTGGTAACAATCCAAGCATGTTGTCGGTTGAAAAGAAACTCATAAAAATGATCCAACCTTTCAAACGGGTTGGCGGTAGCCAAGCTTCTCAGAATTACGATCTATAGCAACGGAGAGGTACAAAATTCATACTGGTCAAAAATTTAAACTGCGTGCATTGTTATTCATTTGGTAACAATCCTAGAATGTTGGCGGTTGGAAAGAAACTCTTAAAAATGACCCAGCCTCCCAAACGAGTTGTCAGTAACCAAGCTACAAAGAATTTCAATCTAAAGAAACTGAGAAGTGCGAAATTCGTACGCTTAAGAAATTTATATCGCGATTATTCTAATTTAGTTGGAAACTATCCTTGCTTGTTATCGGTCGAATAGAAGCTCATAAAAATTGCACAACCTCTCGAACGAGTTGTCGGAAGCCAAGCTATTTAGAATTGCGATCTAAAGCAACGAAGTGGTGCGAAATTTGTACTTATCAAAAATTGAAACCGGTAGTATTGCATTTAATTTGGTAACTTTCCTAGCTGGTTGTCACTCGAAATGTATATCTTCTAAATGATTCTACCTCCAAAACGAGTTGTCGGTAGCAAAGAATCTCAGAATTTCAATTTAAATTAACGAAGATGTGCAAAATTTGTCCCGGCAAAATCTCAAACCGGGAGTATTTCGATTAATTTATAAACTATCCTAGCTGGCTGTCGGTCAAAATAGAACTTTGAATAACTACATAGCCTCTCAAAGGAGTAATCGGTAGCCAAGTTTCTCACAATTGCGATATAAAGCAACGGAGAGGTGCGAAATCCGTATCGATCAAAAATTTAGGCCGCAATTTTTATTATTCATTTGGTAACAATCCTAGGATGTTGTCAGGCAAAAAGAAACTCATTAAAATGATCAAACCTTTCAAACGAGTTGACGGTTGCAAAGCATCTCAAAATTACGATCTAAAGCAACGGAGAGGTGTGAAATCCGTAACGTCCTAAAATTCAAATCGCGAGTATTATTATTCATTTGGTAACAATCCTATTATGTTGGTGGTTGGAAAGAAACTCTTAAAAAATTTCTAAGCTCTCAAGCGAGTTGATCGTAGCCAAGCTTCTAAGAATTACGATCTAAAGAAACGGAGAGGTGCAAAATCCGTACCGGTCAAAAATAGAAACCGGGAGTATTGCGATTAATTTGGTAACTATCCTATCTTGTTGTCGGTTGAAATGGAACTCTTAAAAACTATACAACCTCTCAGGCGAGTTGTCGGTAGGAAAGAATCTCAGAATATCGATCTAAAGCAACGGAGAGGTGTGATATTTGTACCGGAAAAAACTCAAACTCAAACCAAAACTATCCTAGCGAGTTTTTGGTCGAAAGAAACTTTGAAAAAGAACATAACATCTCAAAAGTATACTCGGTAACCAAGCTTCTCTGAATTACAAGATAAAGCAACTGAGTGGTGTAAAATTCATTTCTATCAAAAAGTCAAACCACATGTATTTTTATTCATTTAGTAACAATCCTAGCATATTTTTGGTCAAAAAAAATTCGTAAAAATGATCCAACCTTTCAAACGGGTTGACTGTACCCAAACTTCTTATTATTGCGATCTAAAGCAGCGGTGTGGTGCGAAATCCGTACATGTCAACAATTGTATCCGGAAATAATGAGATTAATTTGGTAA
This sequence comes from Kingdonia uniflora, assembly GCA_014058105.1. Classification (NCBI taxonomy): domain Eukaryota; kingdom Viridiplantae; phylum Streptophyta; class Magnoliopsida; order Ranunculales; family Circaeasteraceae; genus Kingdonia; species Kingdonia uniflora. The sequence continues at coordinate 1,068,577 of JACGCM010000428.1, read as the reverse complement.
CTAGCCTAACATGTTGTCGGTCAATAAGGAACTCATAAAAACTATTTAACATATCAATCGAGTACTCGGTAGCTAAGAATCTCAGAATTTCAATCTAAAGCAACGGAGAGGTGCGAAATCCGTACCGGTCAAAAACTCAAACCGGGAAAATTGTGATAAATTTTGTTACAATATAAGCTTGTTGTCAATAGTAAAGGACCTCATAAAAAATTTACGACCTCACAAAGGTGTAGTCAGTAGCCAAGTTTCTGAGAATAAGGAGCGGAGTGGTGCAAAATCCGTAACGGTCAAAATTCAAACCGCGAGTATTGTTATTCAATAGGTAATAATCCTAGCATGCTGGCGGTTGAAGAGAAACTCTTAAAAATGATCCAACCTCTCAATCGAGTTGACGGCAGCAAAGCTTCTCAAAATTACGACGTAAAGCAACGAAAAGGTGTGAAATTCGTACTGGCAAAAAATTGAAATTGGGAGTATTGCGATTAATTTGGTAACTATCCTAGCTTGTGTTCAGTCAAAAAGGAACTCTTAAAAACTATACAAACTCTCAAATGAGTTGTTGGTAGCAAAGAATCTCTGAATTTCGAACTAAAGCAACAGAAAGAAACAAAATCTGTACCAGCAAAATCTTAAACCGAGAGTATTGTTATTAATTTGGTAACAATCTTAGCATGTTGTTGGTCAAAAAGAAATGCATAAAAAAAAATTAACGTATATAACGAGTTGACGATAGCAAAACATCTCGGAATTGCGATCTAAAGCAACGGAGAGGTGTAAAATTTGTATCTGTCAAAAATTGAAACCGGGAGTACTGCGATTTATTTGGTAACTATCCTAGGTTGTTGTCACTCAAAAATGAACTCTTAAAATCTATACAACCTCTGAAACAAGTTGTCGGCAGCCAAGAATCTCCGAATTTCGATCTAAAGAACCGCTGAGGTGCGAAATCCGTACAGGCAAAAATTCAAACTGGGAATATTGTGATTAATTTTGTAACTATCGTAGCTAGTTGTCGGCCGAAATGGAACCAGAATAATTACATAGGCTCTCAAAGGAGTAGTTTGTAGCCAAACTTTACAAAATTACGATATTAAGCAACAGTGAGGTACGAAATCCGTATCGGTCAAAAAGTTAATTTTTTTTTTTCATTTGGTAACAATCCAAGCACGTTGCCGATTAAAAAGAAACTCATAAAAATGATCCAACCTCTCAAACGAGTTGGCGGTAGCCAGGCTTCTCAGAATTACGATCCAAAGCAACGGAGAGGTACAAAATCCGTATCGGTCAAAAATTTAAACTACACGTATTGTTATTTATTTGGTAAAAATCCGAGAATGTTGGCGGTTAGAATGAAGCTCTTATAAATGATCCAACCTCTCAAACGAGTTAACGGTAGGATAGCTTCTAGGAATTACGATTTAAAGCAACGTAGAAGTGTGAAATCCGTATCGGTCCAAAATTAAAACAGGGAGTATTGTGATTAATTTGGTAACTATCCTACCTTGTTGTCGGTCGAAAAGGAACTCTTTAAAACTGTACAATCTCACAAACAAGTACTCGGTAGACAAATATCTCAGAATTTCGATCTAAAGCCGCAGGGAGGTGCAAAATCAGTACCTGCAAAAAATCTAACCGGGAGTATTGTAATTTATTTGGTAACTATCCTAGCTGGATGTCGGTCAAAATGGAACTCATAATAACTACATAGCCTCTCAAAGGAGTAGGCGGTAGCCAAGCTTCATAGAATTACGATATAAAGTAACGGATAGGTACGAAATTCTTATCGGCCAAAAATTTAAACCGCATTTTTTTTTATTCAATAGGTAATAATCCTGGCATGCTGTCGGTAGAAAAGAAACTCATATAATTTATCCAACCTCTCAAACGAGTTGGCGGCAGCCAAACTACTCAGAATTGCGATATAAAGCAACGGAGAGGTACAAAATCCGTATCGGTCAAAAATTCAAACCACAATATTTTTTTTCATTTGGTAACAATCCTGGTATGTTGGTTTTTGGAAAGAAACTCTTAAAAATGATTTAACCTCTCAAACGAGTTGACGGTAGTCAAGCTTCTTAGAATTACGATCTAAAGCAACGAAAATGTATGAAATCCATACCGATCCAAAATAGAATCTGGAAGTATTACGATTAATTTGGTAACTATCTTAGCTTGTTGTCAGTGAAAAAAGAACTCTTAAAAGCTATACAACCTCACAAACCAGTACTCGGTAGTCAAAAATCTCAGAATTACGATATAAAGCAACGGTGAGGCACGAAATCTGTACCAATCATAAATTTAGACCACGAGTATTGTTATTCATTTGGTAACAATCCATGAATGTTGGCTGTTGGAAATAAATTTTTAAAAATAATTTAACCTCTCGAACGAGTTGACGGTAGCTAAGCTTCTCAGAATTACAATCGAAAGCAACGGAGAGGTGTGATATTATCACCGGTTAAAGATTTAAACCGGGAGTATTGCGATTAAATTGGTAACTATCCTAGCATGTTGTCAGTCGAAATGGAACTTTTAAAAACTATACAACATCCCAACGGAGTAGTCAGTAGCCAAGCTTCACAGAATTATGATATAAAGCAACAGAGAGGTACAAAATTTATACCGGTTAAAAATTCAAGCCGCAAGCATTGTTATTCATTTGGTAACAATTCAAGCATGTTGGCGGTTGGAAAGAAACTCTTAAAAATGATCCAACCACTCAAACGAGTTTACGGTAGCCAAGCTTCTCCAAATTACGATCTAAAGCAACAGAGCGGTGCGAAATCCATACCGGTCAAAAATTTAAACCGCTATTTTTTTTTATTCATTTGGTAACAATCCTACCATGTTTTCGGTCGAAAAAAAATTCATAACCGCAAGTATTGTTATTCATCCTGTAACAATCCATGCATGTTAGCGTTTGGAAAGAAACTATTAAAAATGATCCAACCTCCCAAACGAGTTGCCGGTAACAAAGCTTTACAGAATTACGATCTAAAGAAACAGAGAGGTGCGAAATTCGTATCGTTCAAAAATTCATATCGCGATTATTGAAATTTAGTTGGTAACTATCCTTGCTTCTTGTTGATCTAATAGAAACTCATAAAAAGAAGATAACCTCCCGAACAAGTTGTCGGATGCCAAGCTATTCAAAATTTCGATCTAAAGCAACGGAGAGGTGTAAAATTCGCACCTATCAAAACTTAAAGCCGAGAGTATTGTGAGTAATTTAGTCACTATACTAGCTTATTGTCACTTGAAAAGAATATCATCAAAATGATACAATCTCTCAAAAGAGTTGCCGGTAACAAAGAATCTCAAAATTTGGATTTAATGTAACGGATAGGTGCAAAATCCGTACCGGCAAAAATTAAAGCCGGGAGAATTAGGATTAATTTAGTAACAATCCATGTTGGTTATCGTTTGAAATGGAACTCTGAATAACTACATAGCCTCCCAAAGGAGTAGTGGTAGCCAAGCTTATCAGAATTATGATATAAAACAATAGAGAGGTACGATATCCGTATCGGTCAAAAATTCAAACCACAATTTTTTTTATTCATTTGGTAAGAATCCTAGCATGTTGTTGGACAAAAAGAAACACATAAAAATGATCCAAACTTTCAAACGAGTTGACGTTTGCAAAGCTTCTCAAAATTACGATCTAAAGCAACGGAGAGGTGCAAAATCCGTACCGGCCAAAAATTCAAACCGCGAGTATATTTATTCATTTGGTAACAATCCTATCATGTTGGCGGCTGGAAATAAACTCTTAAAAATGATCCAACCTCTGAAACGAGTTGATGGTAGCAAGGCATCTTAGAATTACAATCTAAAGCAACGGAGAGGTGCAAAATCTGTACCGATCAAAAATTGAAACCGGGAGTAATGTGATTAATTTGGTAACCATCCTATCTTGTTGTCGGTTGAAAAGGAACTCTTTAAAACTATACATCCACTCAAACGAGTTATCGGTAGCATAGAATCTCAGAATTTTGATCTAAAGTAACGGAGAGGTGTTATATCTCTACCGGTAAAAACACAAACTAAAGTATTGTGATTAATTTAGTAATTATCCTAGCGAGTTTTTGATCGAAAAGAAACTCTGAAAAAGAATATAACGTCTATAAAGTGTACTCGGTAACCAAGATTCTCAGAATTAGGAGATAAAGCAACGCAGAGGTGTAAAATTTGTTTCGGTCAAAAATTTAAACCACGAGTATTATTATTCATTTGGTTACAATCCTAGCATATTTTTGGTCGAAAAAAAACACGTAAAAATGATCCAACCTTTCAAACTAGTAGACAGTAGCCAAGCTTCTTAGAATTGTGATATAAAGTAACAGTGAGGTGTAAAATTTGTACATGAAAAAAATTCAATCCGAAAGTATTGAGATTAATTTGGCAACTAGCCTAGCATATTGTCGGTTGATAAGGAACTCTTAAAAACTATATAACCTCCCAAACGAGTACCCGGTAGGCAAGAATTTCATAATTTCAATATAAACCAACGGAGAGGTGCGAAATCTGTGCCAGTCAAAAAATCAAACCGGGAAAATTGTGATAAATTTGGTTACAATCTTAGCTTGTTATCATTAGAGAAAGAACTCCTTAAAACTATACAACCTCGCAAAGGAGTAGTCGGTAGCCAAGCTTCTCTGAATTACGATATAAAGCAACGGAGTGGTGTGAAATCTGTAACGGTCAAAATTTAAACTACGAGTATTATTATTCATTTGGAAACAATCATTGCATGTTGGCGGTTGTAAAGAAACTAATAAAAATGATCAAACCTCTCAATTGAGCTGACGGTAGCAAAGCTTCTCAGAATTACGACCTAAAGGAACGAAAAGGTGTAAAATCCGTACTGATCAAAAATTGAAACCGGGAGTATTGCGATTAATTTGGTAACAATCCTAGCTTGTGTTTAGTTGAAAAGGAACTCTTAAAAACTATACAACCTCTCAGACAAGTTATCAGTATCAAGGAATCTCAGAATTTTGATATAAATCAACGGAGATGTACGAAATCTATGCCAGCAAAATCTCAAACTAGGAGTATTGTGATTAATTTGGTAACAATCCTAGCATGCTGTCGGTCAAAAAGAAACTCATAAAAATGTTCCAACCTCTATAACGATTTGACGGTAACAAAACTTTTCAGAATTGCGATCTAAAGCAACGGTGAGGAGCAAAATTCATACCTGTCAAAAATTTAAACCGCGAGTATTATTATTCTTTTGGTAATAATCCTAGCATGTTGGCGGTTGAAAAGAAACTGATAAAAATGATCCAACTTCTCAATCAAGTTGACGGAAGTCAAGCTTCTCAGAATTACGACCTAAAGCAACGAAAAGGTCTGAATCCGTACAGGTCAAAAATTGAAACCAGGAGTAATACGATTAATTTGGTAACTATCCTAGCTTTTGTTTAGTCAAAAAGAAACTCTTTAAAACTATTCAACCTCTAAAAAGAATTATCGATAGCAAACAATCTTTGAATTTTGATCTAAAGTAACGGTGAGGTACGAAATCTGAACCAGCAATATCTCAAACCGAGAGTATTGTGATTAACTTGGTAACAATCCTTGCATGTTGTCGGTCAAAAAGAAACTCATAAAAATGTTCCAACCTTTATAACGAGTTGACGGTAGCAAAACTTCTCAGAATTACGATCTAAAGCAACGGGAGAGGTGCAAAATTCGTACCTGTCAAAAATTGAAACCGGGAGTATTGCAATTAATTTGGTAACTATCCTAGCTTAGTGTCACTCGGAAATGAACTCTTAAAAACTATTCAACCTCCCTAACGAGTTGTCGGTAGCCAATAAACTCATAATTTTGATCTAAAGCAAATGAGAGGTGCGAAATCCGAACAAGTAAAAATTTAAACCGGGAGTATTACGATTAATTTTGAAACTATCCTAGCTAGTTTTCGGTCAAAATGGAACACAGAGTAATTACATAGCCACTCAAAGGAGTAGTCAACAGCCAAGCTTCTCAGAATTACGATATAAAGCAACGGCGAGGAACAAAATCCGCATCGGTCAAAAATTCAAACCACAATTTTTTATATTTTTTTGGTAACAATCCCCTTATGTTGTCGGTTGAAAAGAAACTCATTAAAATGATCCAACCTATCAAACGAGTTGGCGGTAGCTAAGATTCTCAGAATTGAGATCTCAAGCAACGGGGAGGTACAAAATCTGTACTGGTCAAAAATTTAAACTGCGACTTATATAATTCATTTGGTAACAATCCTAGCATGTTGGCGGCTAGAAAGAAACTCTTAAAAATGATCTAACCTCTCAAACGAGTTGACGAAGCAAAGCTTCTCAGAGTTACGATCTAAAGCAACGGAGAGGTGCGAAATACGTATCGGTCAAAAATTAAAGCCGGGAATATTGCGATTAATTTGGTAACTATCCTACCTTATTTTCGGTAGAAAAGGAACTCTTAAAAACTATACAACCTCCCAAACGAGTTGTCGGTAGCAAATAATCTCTGAATTTCGAACTAAAGCAACGGAGAGGTGCAAAATCTGTACCGGTTGAAAATTTAAACCGGAAGTATTGTGATTAATTTGGTAACTATCCTAGCATGTTGTCAGTCGAAAAGGAACTTTAAAAAACTATACAACTTCTCAAAGGAGTAGTAGGTAGCTATGCTTCTTAAAATTATGATATATAGCAACAAAGAGGTATAGAATTCATACCGGTCAAAAATTCAAACCGCGAGTATTTATATTCATTTGGAAAAAATCCTAGCATGTTGGTGGTTGGAAAGAAACTTTTAAAAATGATCTAACCTCTCAAACGAGCTTGCGGCAACCAAGCTTTTCGGAATTACGATCAAAAGCAACAGTGAGATGCGAAATCCATACCGGTCAAGAATTCAAACTGCAAATATTGTTATTCATCCTGTAACAATCCATGCATGCTTGCATTTTGAAAGAAAAAATTAAAAATGATCCAACCTCCTAAACGAGTTGTCGGCAACAAAGCTTCTCAGAATTACGATCTAAAGAAATAGAGAGGTGCGAAATCCACACCGTTCTAAAATTCATATTGCGATTATTGCAATTTAGTTGGTAACTATCCTAGCTTGTTGTCGGTGAAATAGAAACTCTTAAAAATAGTACAGCCACCCGAACGAGTTGTCGGAAGCCAAGCTATTCGAAATTTTGATCTAAAGCAATGGAGAGGTACGAAATTCGTACTGGTCAAAAATTAAAACTGGGAGTATTGTGATTAATTTGGTAACTATCCTTGAATGTTGTCACTCAAAATTTTACCTTCTAAATGATACAATCTCCCAAACGAGTTGTCGGTAGCCAAGAATCTCAGAATTTCAATTTAAAGTAACGGAGAGGTGCAAAATCTGTGCTGGCAAAAAATCAAACTGGGGGTATTGCGAATAATTTGGTAACTATCCTAGCTGGTTGTTGGTCGAAATGGCACTCTGAATAACTACATAGCCTCTCAAATGAGTTGTCGGTAGCCAAGCTTCTCAGAATTGCGATAAAAAACAACGGAGAGGTACAAAATCCGTATCGGTCAAAAATTTAAACCGCAATTTCTTTTATTCATTTGGTAACAATCCTTGCATGTTGTCGGACGAAAAGAAACTCATAAAAATGTTCCAACCTTCCAAACGAGTTGACGGTTGCAAAGTTTCTCAAAATTATGATCTAAAGCAACGGAGTGGTGCGAAATCCGTACCTACCAAAAATTAAAGCTGCGAGTATTATTATTCATTAGGTAACAATCCGATCATGTTGGCGGTTGGAAAAAAAACTCCTAAAAATGAACCAACCTCTTAAAAGACTTGATGGTCACCAAGCTTCTCATAGTTTCGATCTAAAGCAACGGAGTGGTGCGAAATCTGTAATGGTCAAAAATTGAAACCGGTAGTATTGCGATTAATTTGGTAACTATCCTAACTTATTATCAATTGAAAAGGAATCTTAAAAACTATACATCCTCTTAAGCAAGTTGTCGGAAGCAAAAAATCTCATAATTTTGATCTAAAGCAACGGAGAGGTCTGATATCTGTACTAGCAAAAACTCAAGCTAAAAGTATTACGATTAATTAGGTAACTATCCTAGTGGGTTTTCGGTCGAAAAGGAACTCTGAAAAAGAAGATAACGTCTCAAAAGTGTACTCGGTAACCAAGCTTCTCAAAATTATGAGATAACGCAATGGAGAGGTGTAAAATTTGTTTTGGTCAAAAATTCAAGCCACGAGTATTGTTAATCATTTTGTAACAATCCTAGCATATTTTTGGTAGAAAAAACACTTGTAAAAATGATCCAACCTTTCAAACGAGTTGACGGTAGCTAAGCTTTTTAGAGTTGCGATTTAAAGCAACGGTGAAGTGTGAAATCTGTACATGTCAAAAATTGAATCCGGAAGTATCGAGATTAATTTGGTAACTAGCCTAACATGTTGTCGGTCGATAAGGAACTCTTAAAAACTATATAACCTCTTAAACGAGTACTCGGTAGCCAAGAATCTCAAAATTTCAATCTAATGCAACGGAGAGGTGCGAAATCCGTACCGATCAAAAACTCAAACGGGGAAAATTGTGATAAATTTGGTTCCAATCCTGGCTTGTTGTCATTAGTAAAGGAACTCTTAAAAACTATACAACCTCTAAAAGGAGTAGTCGGTAGCCAAGCTTCTCAGATTTACGATATAATGCAACGGAGTGGTGCGAAATCTGTAACGGTCAAAAGTTAAACCCGAGTATTATTATTCTTTTGGAAAAAATCCTAGCATGTTGGTGGTCAAAAGGAAACTCATAAAATTGATCCAACCTCTCAACCGAGTTGACGGCAGACAAGCTTCTCAAAATTATGACCCAAAGATACAAAAAGGTGTAAAATCTGTACTGGTCTAAAATAAAAGCCAGGAGTATTGTGATTAATTTGATATCTATCTTAGCTTGTGTTGAGTCAAAAAGGAACTTTTTAAAACTATACAACCTCTCTAATGAGTTGTCAGTAGCAAAGATTCTCATAATTTTTATCTGAAGCAACGGTGAGGTACGTAATCTGTACCAACAAAATATCAAAATGGGAGTTTTATGATTAATTTGGTAACAATCCTAGCATGATGTCGGTCGAAAAGATTCTCATAAAAATGTTCCAACCTCCATAACGAGTTTACGGTAGCAAAACTTCTCAGAATTACGATATATAGCAGCGGAGAGGTGCAAAATTTGTACCTTTCAAAAATTAAAACTGGGAGTATTGCAATTAATTTGGTAACTATCCTAGCTTACTGTCACTCGAAAATGAACTCTTAAAAACTATACAATCACTCTAACGAGTTGTCGGTAGCCAAGAATCTTATAATTTCGATTTAAGCAACGGAGAAGTGCGAAATATGTATAGGCAAAAATTCAAACCGGGAGTATGGCAATTACTTTTGTAACTATCCTTGCTAGTTGTCAGTCAAAATGGAACTCAGAGTAAATACGTAGCCCCTTAATGGAGTTGTCTGTAGCCAAGCTTCTCAGAATTATGAATTAAAGCAACGGCGAGGTACAAAATCCGCATCGGTTAAAAATTCAACCGCAATTTTTTTTATTTTCTTGGTAACAATCCTAGCATGTTGTCGGTTGAAAAGAAACTCATTAAAATAATCCAAACTCCCAAACAAGTTGGCGGTTGCTAAGCTTCTCAGAATTTCGATCTATACCAACGGAGAGGTGCAAAATATATATCGGTCAAAAATTGAAGCTGGAAATATTGTGATTAATTTGGTAACTATTCTACCTTTTTGTTGGTCGAAAAGGAACTCTTAAAAACAATACAACCTCTCAAACGAGTTGTCGGTTGGAAAGGATCTCAGAAATTCGATCTAAAGCAACGCAGAGGTGCGAAATATGTACCAAAAAATACTCATACCTAGAGTATTCTGATTAATTTTGTAACTATCTTAGCTGGTTTATGGTCAAAAAGGTACTTTGAGAAAGAACATAATGTCTCAAAGGAGTACTCGGTGGCCAAGCTTCACAGAATTACGATCTTAAGTAATAAAGAGGTGCGAAATATGTACTGGTCAAAATTCAAACCGCGAGTATTATTATTCATTTGGTAACAATCCTAGCATGTTGGCGGTTGAAAAGAAACTCTTTAAAATAATATAACCTCTCAAACGAGTTGACGGTTGCCAAGCATCTCAGAATTACGATCTAAAGCAACGGAGAGGTACGAAATATGTATCGGTTACAAATTTAAACCGGGAGTATTGTGATTAATTTGGAAACTATCCTTGCATGTTGTTTGTCAAAGAAGAACTTTTAAAAACTATAGAACTTCTCAAAGGAGTAGTCGGTAGCCAAGCTTCTCAGAATTATTATATAAAGCAAAAGAGAGGTGCAAAATCCATACCGGTCAAAAATTCAAACTGCGAGTATCGTTACTAATTTGGTAACAATCCTAGCATGTTGGAAGTTGGAAAGAATCTCTTAAAAATTATCCAACTTCTATAACGAGTTTGCGGTAGGCAAGCTTCTCAGAATTACGATCTAAAGCAACAGAGAGGTACGAAATCCGTACCGGTCCAAATGTCAAACCGGGAATATTATTATTCATCCTGTAACAATCCTTGCATGTTGGTGTTTGGAAAGAAACTATTAAAAATGATCCAACCTCCCTAACGAGTTGCCGGTAACCAGGCTTCTCAGAAATACAATCAAAGGAAACAGAGATGTGCGAAATCTATACCGTTTAAAAATTCATTTCGCGATTATTACAATTTAGTTGGTAAGTATTCTAGCTTGTTGTCGGTGAAATAGAAACTCATAAAAACCACACAACCTCCCGAACGAGTTGTCGGAAGCCAAGCTATTCGGAATTGCGATCTAAAGCAACGGAGAGGTGTAAAATTTGTACCTGTCAAAAATTGAAATAGGGAGCATTGCAATTAATTTGGTAACTATCCTAGCATGTTGATAGTCGGAAAGGAACTTTTAAAATCTATGCAACCTCTAAAAGGAATAGTCGGTAGCCAGGGTTCTCAGAATTACGATATAAAGCAATGGAGAGGTGTAAAATCCGTACCGGTAAAAAATTTAAACCGTGATTATTTGTATTCATTTGGTAACAATCTTAGTATTGAAATTAATTAGGTAAATACCCAAACTTCTTATCACTCGAAAAGGATATCTTCAAAATGATACCAAATCTCAAAAGAGTTGCCGGTAGCCAAGAATCTCAAAATTTTGATCTAAAGCAACGGAGAGGAATAAAATCCGTATTGGGAAAAAATCAAACCGAAAGTATTACAATTTATTTGGCAACTATCCTAGCTAGTTGTTGGTCGAAATGGAACTCTGAATAACTACATAGCCTCTCAAAGGAGTAGTCGGTAGCCAAGCTTTTCATAATTAGGATATAAAGTAATAGAGAGGTGCAAAATCCGTATCGGTCAAAAATTCAAACCGCAATTTTTTTTATTCATTTGGTAACAATCCTAGCATGTTGTTGGTCGAAAACAAAGTCATAAAAATTATCAAACCATTCAAACGAGTTGACGGTTGCAAAGCTTCTCAAAATTACGATCTAAAGCAACGGATAGGTACAAAATCCGTTCTATTCAAATATTCAAACCGCGAGTATTATTATCCATTTGGTAACAATACTATCATGTTGGCGGATGGAAAGAAACCCTTAAAAATGATCCAGCCTCTCAAACGAGTTGATAATAGCTAGGCTTCTCAGAATTATAATCAAAAGCAACGGAGAGGGGTGAAATCCGTACCGGTCAAAAATTAAAACCGGGAGTATTGTGATTAATTTGCTAACTATCCTATTTTGTTATCGGTCGAAAAAAAAACTCCTAAAAGCTATACAACGTCTCAAAAATGTTGTCGGTATCAAAGAATCTCATAATTTTTATCTAAAGCAACGGAGAGGTGCGATATCTGTTCTGGAAAAAGCGCAAACCAAAAGTATTACGATTAATTTGGTAATTATCCAAGGGGGTTATCGGTAAAAAAGGAACTCTGAAAAAGATCATAACGTCTCAAAAGAGTACTCGGCAACCAAGCTTCTCAGAATTACGTGATAAAACAACGGAGAGGCGTGAAATTCGTTTCGGCCAAAAATTCAAACCACGAGTATTGTTATTCATTTGGTAACAATCTTAGCATATTCTTGGAAAAAAAAACTCGTAAAAATGATCCCATATTTTAAACGAGTTGACTATAGCCAAGCTTCTTAGAATTACGATCTAAAGCAACGGTGAGGTGCGAAATTCGTACATCTCAAAAATTGAATCCGAAAGTATTGAGATTAATTTGGTAACTAGCCTTACTTGTTGTCGGTAGAAAAGGAACTCCTTAAAACTATTCAACCTCTCAAACGAGTACTCGGTAGCCAAGAATCTTGGAATTTTAATCTAAAGCTACGGAGAAGTGCGAAATCAGTATCGATCAAAAACTTAAACCGGGAGAATTGAGATGAATTTGGTAATAATCCTAGCTTGTTGTCAGTACAAAAAAAACCTCTTAAAAACTATACAACTTCTCAAAGGAGTAGCCGGTAGCCAAGCTTCTCAGAATTAGGATATAGAGCAACGGAATGGTGCGAAATCCGTAACGGTCAAAAATTCAAACCGCGAGTATTATTATTAATTTGGCAACAATTCTAGCATGTTGGAGGTTGAAAAGAAACTCTTAAAGATGATCCAACCTCTCAATCGATTTTACGGTAGCCAAGCTTCTCAGAATTATGATCTAAAGCAATGAAAAGGTATGAAATCCGTAAGGGTAAAAAATTGAAGTCGGGAGTATTGCGATTAGTTTGGTAACTATCTTATCTTGTTATCAGTCGAAAAGGAACTCTGATAAACTATACAACATCTCAAACGAGTTGTCGATAGCATAGAATCTCAAAATTTTGATCTAAAGCAACGGAGAGGTACTAAATCTATACCAGCAAATACTCAAGCCGGGAGTATTGTGATTAATTTGATAACAATCCTTGCATGTTGTCGGTCGAAAAGAAACTCATAAAAATGTTCCAGCCACTTAAACGAGTTGACGGAAGCAAAAATTTTAAAATTACGATCTAAAGCAATGGAGTGGTGCAAAATCCGCTACGGTTAAAAATTCAAGCCATCAATATTGCGATAAATTTGATAACTATCCTTGTTTATTGCCACTTAAAAACTATACAACATCTCAAACAAGTTTTCAGTAGCAAAGAATCTCTGAATTTTTATATAAAGCAAGGGAGAGGTACGAAATCCGTACCAGCAAAAACTCAAACCGTAATATTGTGATTAATTTGGTAACTATCTTAGTGGGCTATTGGTATAAAAAGAACTTAACATCTCAAAGGAGTACTCGGTAGCCAAGCTTCTCAGAATTATGATATAAATCAACGGAGAGGTGTGAAATCCGTTTTGGTCAAAAATTCAAATTGCGAGTAATGTTATTCATTTGGTAACAATCCTTGCATCTTTTTGGTCCAAAAGATACTCATAAAAATGATCCAATCTCTTAAATGAGTTGACGGTAGCAGAGCTTCCTAAAATTTTAATTTAATGCAACGGAGAGGTGTAAAATCCGCATCGGTCCAAAATTGAATCCAAAATTATTACGATTAATTTGGTAACTATCCAAGCATGTGGTCGGCTGAAAAGGAACTCTTAAAAATTAAACAACCTCATAAACGAGTACTCGGAAGCCAAGAATCTCATAATTACAATATAAAACAACGGAGGAGTGCAAAAGCCGTACCGGTGAAAAATTTAAACCGCAATTATTGCTATTCATTTGGTAACAATCCTAGCATGTTGGTGGTTGGAAAGAAACTATTAAAAATAATTTATCCTCTTAAACGAGTTGGCTGTAGCCAAGCTTCTCAAAAATACGATCTAAAGCAACGAAGAGGTGCGAAATCCCTTCCGGTCAAAAATTGAAACCAAGAGTATTGCGATAAATTTGGCAACTATCCTACCTGGCTGTCGGTCAAAAAGGAACTTATAAAAATGATCCAACCTATCAAACGAGTTGGTGGTAGCCAAGCTACTCAGAATTGCGATATAAAGCGACGGAGAGGTACGAAATCTGTATCGGTCAAAAATTTAAACCACAATTTTTTTAATTCATTTGCTAACAATTCTAGCATGTTGTCGATTGAAAAGAAACTCATTAAAATTATCCAACCTCTCAAACGAGTTGGCGGTAGCCAAGCTTCTCAGAATTGCGATCTAAAACAACGGAGAGGTGCGAAATCCGTAACGGTCAAAAAGTCAAACCGCGAGTATTGTTATTCATTTGGTAAAAATCCTAGCAAGTTTTCTGTAGGAAAGAAACTCTTAAAAATGATCCAACTTCTCAAACGAGTTAATGGTAGCCAAGCTTCGTAGAATTACGATTTAAAGAAACGGAGGTGTACGAAATCCGTACCGGTCAAAAATTCAAGCCGGGAATATTGCAATTAATTTGGTAACTATCCTAGCGTGTTATCTAACGTAAAGGAACTCTAAAAACTATACAACCTCTCAAACGAGTTGTCGAAGCAAAGAATCCCAGAATTTCAATTTAAAGTAACGGAGAGGTGTGAAATCCATACCAGCAAAAACTCAAACTAAAATATTGTTATTAATTTTGTAACTATCATAGAGGGTAATCTGTCGAAAAGGAACACTAAAAAGAACATAACATCTCAAAGGCGTACTCGGAAGCAAAGCTTCTCAGAATTAGAATTTAAAGCAACGGAGAGGTGCGTAATCCGTTTTGGCCTATAATTCAAATCACGGGTATTGTTACTAATTTGGTAATAATCCTAGCATGTTTTTTGTCGAAAAGATACTCATAAAAATGATCCAACCTCTCAAACGACTTGACGGTAGTCAAGCTTCTTAGAATTGTGATCTAAAGCAACGAAGAGGTGTGAAATCTGCACCGGTCCAAAAATAAATATGGAAGTATTATGATTAATTTGGTAACTATCCTAGCTTGTTGTCGGTCAAATAGAAACTCTTAAAAACTATACATCCTCACAAACGAGAACTCGGTTTCCATGAATCTCAGAATTACGATATAAAACCACGGAGAGGTGCGAAATTCGTACCAGTCAAAAATTTTGACCGCATGTATTGTTATTCATTTGGCATCAATCCCAGCAAGTTGGCTGCTGGAATGAAACTCATAAAAATAATTTATCCTCTCAAACGAGTTGACGGTCGCCAAGCTTCTCAGAATTACGATCAAAAGCAACGGAGAGGTACGAAATCTGTATCGGTCAAAAATTTAAACCGCTAATTTTTTTATTTATTTGGTAACAATCCAACCATGTTGCCGATCGAAAAGAGACTCATAAAAATGATCCAACCACTCAAACGAGTTGATTGAAGCCAAGCTTCTCAGAATTACGATCTAAAGCAACGGAGAGGTGTGAAATTTGTACTTATCAAAAAATTTAACTGGGAGTATTACGATTAATTTGGTAACTATCCTAGCATGTTGTCAGTTGAAAAGGAACTTTTAAAAACTATACAACTTCTCAAAGGAGTAGTCGGTAGCCAAGCTTCTCAAAATTATGATATAATGCAATATAGAAAGGGGTAAAATCCATACCAATCAAAAATTAAAATCGCGAATATTGTTTTTCATTTCGTAGCAATCATAGCATGTTGGCGATTGAAAAGTAACTCCTAAAAATGATCCAACCTCTCAAACAAGTTTATGGTAGCCAAGCTTCTCAGAATTACGATCAAAAGCAACAGAGAGGTACGAAATCCATACCCGTCAAAAATTCAATCCGCAAATATTGTTATTCATCCTGTAACAACCCATGCATGTTGTCGTTTAGAATGAAACTATTAAAAATTATCCAACCTCCCAAACGAGTTGCCGGTAACCAAGCTTCAAAGAATTATAATCTAAAGAAATAGAGAGTTGCGAAATCCATACCATTCAAAAATTCATATCGCGATTATTGCGATTTAGTTGGTAACTATCCTAGCTTGTTGTCAGTCAAATAGAAACTCATAAAAGCAACACAACCTCCCGATCGAGTTGTCGGAAGCCGAGCTATTCTGAATTGCGATCTAAAGCAACGGAGAGGTGCGAAATTCTTACCTGCCAAAATTGAAACTGGAACTATTGCGATTAATTTGGTAACTATCTTAGAATATTATCAGTTGAAAAGGATCTCTTAAAATCTGTACAACCTCTCAAAGGAATAGTCGGTAGCCAGGCTTCTCAAAATTGTGATATAAAGCAACGGAGAGGTGCAAAATCCTTACAGGTCAAAAATTCAAACCGCGAGTATTGTGATAAATTTGGCAACTATCCGAGCTTGTTGTCACTTGAAAAGGATATCTTTCAAATGATACAACCTCTCAGACGAATATTCGATCGCCAAGAATCTCATAATTTTGATCTAAAGCAATGTGGAGGTGCAAAATTCGTACTGGCAAAAAATCAAACCGGGAGTATTACGATTAATTGGGTATCTATCCTATCAAGTTTTCAGTCGAAATGGAACTCTGAATAAAAACATTGCATCTCAAAGGAGTAATTCGTAGCTAAGCTTCTTAGAATTACGATATAGAGCAACGGAGAAGTTCAAAATCCGAATCGTTCAAAAATTCAAATTGTAATTACTTTTATTCATTTGGTAACAATCCTAGCATATTGTCGGCTGAAAAGAAACTTATAAAAATGATCCAACCATTCAAACGAGTTGACGATTTCAAAGCTTCTCAAAATTACGATCTGAAGCAACGAAGAGGTGTGAAATCTGTACCGGTCTAAAATTCTAACCGCGAGTATTATCCATTTGGTAACAATCCTTTCATGTTGGCGGTGGAAATAAACTCTTAAAAATGATCCAACCTCTTAAACGAGTTGATAGTGGCCAAGATTCTCATAATTACGATCTAAAGAAACGGAGAGGTGCGAAATCCGTACCGGTCAAAAATTTAATCCAGGAGTATTGTGATTAATTTGGTAACTATCCTATCGAGTTTTCGGTCGAAATGGAACTCTTAAAATCTATGCAACCTCTCAAACAAGTTGTCGGTTGCAAAGAATCTCGTAATATCGATCTAAAGCAACGGAGAGGTACGATATCTGTACCGGCAAAAACTTAAACCGAAAGTATTGCGATTAATTTGGTAACTATCCTAGCAGGATGTCGGTCAAAAAGGAATCTAAAAAAGAACATAACGTCTCAAAAGAGTACTCGGTAACCAAGCTTCTTAGAATTTCGAGATAGAGCAACGGAGAGGTATGAAATTTGTTTCGTTCAAAAATTCAATCCACGAGTATTGTTATTCATTTGGTAAAATTCCTAGCATATTTTTGAGCAAAAAGAAACTCGTAAAAATGATCCAACCTCACAAATAAATTAATTGTAGCCAAGCTTATTAGAATTGCAATCTAAAGCAATGGTGAGGCGCGAAATCCGTACATGTCAAAAATTGAATCCGGAAGTATTGAGATTAATTTTGTAATGAGCCTTACTTGTTGTCACTCGAAAAGGAACTCTTAAAAGCTATACAGCCTCTCAAACGAGTACTCGGTAGCCAAGAATCTCAGAATTTCAATCTAAAGCAATGGAAAGGTGTGAAATTCATTTCGAACAAAAATTCAAACCGGGAGAATTGTGATTAATTTGTTAACAATCCTACCATGTTATTGGTAGAAAAGAAACTCATAAAATATACCCAACCTCTCAAACGATTTAACGGTAGCCAATCTTCTTAGAATTACGATCTAATGCAATGGAGTGTTGCGAAATACGTACCGGTAAAAAATTTAAGCCACGAGTATTGCTAACCATTTGGTAACAATCCTTATATTTTGGCGGTTGGAAAGAAACTCTTAAAAATGATCCAGCCACTAAAGCGAGTTGATGGTAGCAAAGCTTCTCAGAATTATGATCTAAAGCAATGAAAAGGTATGAAATATGTAGTAGACAAAAATTGAAGTCGGGAGTATTGAGATTAATTTGATAACTATCCTAGCTTGTTGTCATTCGAAAAGGAACTCTTAAAAGCTATACAACCTCTCAAATGAGTTGTCGGCTGCAAAGAATCACAGAAATTAGATCTAAAGAAGCGAAGAGGTACGAAAACTGTACCAGAAAAACTCAAGCCGGGATTATTGCGATTAATTTGATAATAATCCTAGCATGTTGTCGGTCGAAAAGAAACTCATAAAAATGTTCCAACCACTAAAACGAATTGACGGTAGCAAAACTTCGCAGAATTGCGATCTAAAGCAACGGAGAGGTTTGAAATTCGTAACGGTCAAAAATTCAAGCCGCGATTATTGCGATTAATTTTCTAACTATCCTAGATTGTTGCCACTTAAAATCAATACAACATCTCGAACAAGTTGCCTGTAGCAAAGAATCTCTGAATTTTTATATAAAGAAAAGGAAAGGTACGAAATCTTTACCAGCAAAAACTTAAACTGTAATATTGCGATTAATTTGATAACTATCCTAGCAGGGTATCAGTCGATAAAGAACTCTGAAAAAGAATAAAACATCTCAAAGGAGTACTCGGCAGCCAAGCTTCTCAGAATTTTGGTATAAAATAACGGAGAGATGCGAAATCCGTTTTGGTCAAAAATTCAAATTGCTAGAAATGTTTTTTAATTGGTAACAATCAAAGCATGTTTTTGGTCGAAAAGAAACTCATACAAATGATCCAATCTCGCAAACGAGTTGACGGTAGCCAAGCTTCTTAGAAATTCGATTTAAAGCAACGGAGAGGTGTTATATTCGTACCGGTCCAAAATTGAATCCGAAATTATTACGATTAATTTGGTAACTATCCTAGTTAGTTGTTGGTCGAAAAGCAACTCCTATGAGCTATACAACCTCACAAGCGAGTAGTCGGTGGCAAAGAATCTCTAAATTACAATATAAAACAACGGAGAGGTACGAAATCCGTACCGGTCAAAAATTTAAACCGCGATTATTGTTATTCATTTGGTAACAATCCTAGCATGTTAGTGGTTGGAAAGAGACTATTAAAAATAATTTAACCTCTCAAACGAGTTGACGGTAGCCAAGCTTCTCAGAATTGCTATCCAAAGCAACGGAGGGGTGCAAAATCCGTAACTGTTAAAAATTGAAACCGGAGTATTGCGATTAATTTGATAACTAACCTAGCATGTTGTCAGCTGAAAAAGAACTCATAAAAACTATACAACCTCTCAAAGGAGTAGTCGGTAGCCAAGCTTCTTAGAATTATAATATAAATCAACGGAGAGGTGCGAAATTCGTAACGGTAAAAAATTCAAACCACGAATATTGTGATTAATAAGGTAACTATCCTAGCTTGTTGTCAGTTGAAAAGGAACTTTTAAAAACTATACAACCTCTCAAATAAGTTATCCGTAAAATAGAATCTCCGAATTTTGACCTAAAGCAACGGAGAGTTGCGAAATCCGTACCGGCAAAAACTCAATCCAAAATATTGCGATTAATTTTTAATTATCCTAGCGGGTTATCGGACTAAAATGGAACTCTGAAAAAGAACATAACATCTCAAAGGATTACTCGGTAGCCAAGCTTCTCAGAATTACGATATAAAGCAACGGAGAGGTGCAAAATCCGTTTCGGTCAAAAATTAAAATTGGGAGTATTGTTATACATTTGGTAACAATCCTAGCATGTTTATGGACAAAAAGAAACTCATAAAAATGATCCAACCTCTCAAACGAGTTGACGGTAACCAAGCTTCTAAGAATTGCGATATAAAGTAACGGAGAGGTGTGAAATCTATACCGGTCAAATATTGAATCCGTAAATAATACGATTAATATGGTAACTATCCTAGCTGGTTGTCGGTAGAAAAAGAACTCTTAAAAACTATACAACCTCAAAAACGAGTACTCGGTAGCCAAAAATCATATAATTACGATATAAAGCAATGGAGAGGTGCAAAATCCGTACCGGCTAAAAATTTAAGCCGCAAGTATTGTTATTCATTTGGTAACAATCCTAGCATGTTGGTGGTTGGAAAGAAACTCTTAAAAATGATCCAACCTCTTAAACGAGTTTACGGCTACAAGCTTATCAGTATTACGATCAAAAGTAACTTGAGAAGTACAAAATCCGTACCGGTCAAAAATTGATGCCGGGATTATTGCAATTAATTTGGAAACTATCCTAGCATGTTATCAATCAAAAAGGAACTCTTAAAAACTATTTAACCTCTCAAAAGAATTGTCTGTAGCCAAGCCTCACAAAATTATGATATAAAGCATCGGAGAGGTACAAAAATCCATACCGGTCTAAAATTCAAACCACGAGTATTGTTATTCATTTCATAACAATCCTAGGATGTTGGCAGTTGGAAAGAAACTTATAAAAGTGATCCAACCTCTTAAACCAATTTACGGTTGCCAAGCTTCGCAGAATTACGATCTAAAGTAACAGAGAGGTAAAAAATCCGTAGAGTTCTAAAATTGAATCTGGAAGTATTGAGATTAATTTGGTAACTATCCTAGCTTGTTCAACATTGAAAAGGATCTCTTAAGAACTATACAACCTCTCAAAAGAGTACTCGGTAGCCAAGAATCACATAATTTCAATCTAAAGCAACGGAGAGGTGCGAAATCCCTAACGGTCAAAAATTCAAACCGCGAGTTTTATTATTAATTTGGAAACAATCCTAGCATGTTGGCGTTGAAAAGAAATTCTTTAAATTGATTCAACCTCTCAAAAGAGTTGACGGTAGCCAAGCTTCTCAGAATTACGTACTAAAGCAAAGGAAATGTGCAAAATCCGTACCGGTCAATAATTGAAACCGTGAGTTTAGCTGATAATTTGGTAACTATCCTAGCATATTGTCAGTGAAAAAGGAACTCTTAAAAACTATACAACCTCACAAACGAGTTGTCGATAGCCATGAAGCATAGATTTTGGATCTTAAGCAACAGAGAGGTGCGATATCTGTACCGACAAAAATTCAAACCGAAAGTATTACGATTAATTTGGTAACTATCAAAGTGGGTTGTTGGTCAAAAAGTAACTCTGAAAAAGAACATAACGTCTTAAAAGAGTACTCGGCAACCAAGCTTCTTAGAATTTCGAGATAGAGCAACGGAGAGGTGTGAAATTTGTTTCGTTCAAAAATTCAATCTACGAGTATTGTTATTGATTTGGTAAAATTCCTAGCATATTTTTGGTCGAAAAGAAACTCATATAAATGACCCAACCTCACAATCGAATTGACTGTAGCCAAGCTTATTAGAATTGCGATCTAAAGCAACGGTGAGGTTCAAAATCCGTTCATGTGAAAAATTGAATTCGGAAGTATTGAGATTAATTCTGTAACAAGCCTTACTTGTTGTCGGTCGAAGAAGAACTCTTAAAAACTATACAACCTCACAAACGAGTACTTGGTAGCCAAGAATCTCAGAATTTTAATCTAAAGCAACGGAGAGGTGTGAAATTCATTTCTGTCAAAAATTCAAACCGGGAGAATTGCGATTAATTTGGTAATAATCTTACCATGTTGTCGGCCAAAAATAAGCTCATAAAAATGATCCAACCACTCAAACGATTTTATGGTAGCCAAGCTTCTCATAATTACGATCTAATGCAATATAGTGGTACGAAATATGTACCGGTCAAAATTTTAAACCACGAGTATTGTTAATAATTTGGTAACAATCCTTACATTTTGCCGGTTAGAAAGAAACTCTTAAAAATGATCCATCCACTTAAACGAGTCGACGGTAGCAAAGCTTCTCAGAATTACGATCTAAAGCAACGAAAAGGCGTGAAATACGTAGCGGTCAAAAATTGAAGCCGGGAGTATTGCGATTAATTTGGTAACTATCCTAGCTTGTTGTCAGTTGAAAAGGAACTCTTAAAAGCTATTCACCCTCTCAAATGAGATGTCGGTTGCAAAGAATCACTTAAATTCGATCTAAAGCAACGGAGAGGCACGAAAACTGTACCCGAAAAACTCAAACCGGGATTATTGCGCTTAATTTGGTAATAATCCTAGCATGTTGTCGGTTAAAAAGAAACTAATCAAAATGTTTCAACCACTAAAATGAGTTGAAGGTTGGAAAACTTCTCAGAATTACGATCTAAAGCAACGGAGAGGTTCAAAATTCGTAACGGTCAAAAATCAAGCCGCAAATATTGCGATTAATTTGGTAACTATCCTAGCTTGTTGCCACTTAAAATCTATACATCATCTCAAACAAGTTGCCGGTTGCAAAGAATTTCGGAATTTTTATATAAAGCAAAGGAGAGGTACGAAATCTGTACCAGCAAAACCTTAAACCGCAATATTGCGATTAATTTGGCAACTATCCTAGAACTTTGAAAAAGAATTGAACATCTCAAAGAAGTACTCGGTAGCCAAGCTTCTTAGAATTTTGATATAAAACAACAGAGAGATGCGAAATATGTTTTGGTTAAAAATTCAAATTGCTAGAAATGTTATTTATTTGGTAACAATCCAAGAATGTTTTTCGTCGAAAAGAAACTCATGCAAATGATCCAACCTCGCAAATGAGTTGACGGTAGCCAAGCTTCTTAGAAATTCGATTTAAAGCAACGGAGAGGTGTTAAATCCGTACCGGTCCAAAATTGAATCTGAAATTATTACGATTAATTTGGTAACAATCCTAGCTGGCTGTCGGTCGAAAAAGAACTCTTATGGACTATACAACAACACAAACGAGTAGTCGGTGGCAAAGAAACTCAGAATTACAATATAAAACAACGGAGAGGTACGAAATCCGTACCGATCAAAATTTTAAGCCGCGATTATTGTTATTC
This sequence comes from Kingdonia uniflora, assembly GCA_014058105.1. Lineage (NCBI taxonomy): Eukaryota > Viridiplantae > Streptophyta > Magnoliopsida > Ranunculales > Circaeasteraceae > Kingdonia > Kingdonia uniflora. Next base: position 1,045,790 of record JACGCM010000428.1, on the reverse strand, counting down.
ATTTGGTAACAATCCTAACATGTTGGTGGTTGGAAAGAAACTATTAAAAATAATTTAACCTCTCAAACGATTTGACGGAAGCCAAGCTTCTCAAAATTGCGATCCAAAGCAACGGAGAGGTGCAAAATCCGTAACTGTTAAAAATTAAAATCGGGAGTATGTGATTAATTTGTTATCTAACCTAGCATGTTTTCAGCCGAAGGAGAACTCATAAAAACTATGCAACCTCTCAAAGGAGTAGGCGGTAGCCAAGCTTCTTAGAATTATAATAAAAAGCAGCGGAGAGGTGCGAAATCCGTAACGGTCAAAAATTCTAGCCATGAATATTGTGATTAATTAGGTAACTATCCTAGCTTGTTGTCACTCGAAAATGAACTTTTAAAAACTATACAACCTCTCAACAAATTATTGGCAAAATAGAATCTCAGAATTTTGACCTAAAGCTACGGAGAAGTGCGAAACACGTACCCACAAAAACTTAATCCATAATATTTCAATTAATTTTGTAATTATCCTAGCGGGTTATCGGATGAAAAGGGACTCTGAAAAATAACATAACATCTCAAAGGAGTACTCGGTAGCCAAGCATCTCAGAATTACGATATACATCAACGGAGAGGTGCAAAATTCGATTTGGTCAAATATTCAAATCGTAAGTATTGTTTATATATTTGGTAATAATCCTAGCACGTTTATGGCCGAAAAGAAACTCATAAAAATGATCCAACCTCTCAAACGAGTTGAAGGTAGCCAAACTTCTTAGAATTACGATATAAAGTAATAAAGGGGTGTGAAATCTGCACCGATCAAATATTGAGTCCATAAATAATGCGATTATTATGGTAACTATCCTAGCTGGTTATCGGTCAAAAAAGAACTCTTTAAAACTATACAACCTCAAAAATGAGTACTCGGTAGCCAAAAATCATAGAATTACAATATAAAGCAATTGAGAGGTGTAAAATCCCTATCGGCCAAAAATTTAAGCCGCAAGTATTATTATTCATTTGGCTACAATCCTAGCATGCTGGCGGTTGGAAAGAAACTCTTAAAAATGATCCAACCTCTCAAACGAGTTTACGGCTGCCAAGCTTATCAATATTACTATCTAAAGCAACTTGAGACGTACAAAATCCGTACCGGTCAAAAATTGATGCCGGGATTATTGCGATTAATTTGGTAACTATCCTAGCATGTTGTCAGTCAAAAATGAACTCTTAAAAACTATTTAACCTCTCAAAAGAGTTGTCGGTAGCCAAGCCTCTCAAAATTATGATATAAAGCATTGAAGAGGTGCAAAAATTCATACCGGTCTAAAATTCAAACCGCGAGTATTGTTATTCATTTCATAATAATCCTAGGATGTTGGAAGTTGGAAAGAAACTTATAAAAGTGATCCAACCTCTTAAACGAATTTACGGTTGCCAAGCTTCTCAGAATTACGATCTAAAGCAACAGAGAGCTAAAAAATCCGTACAGTTCTAAAATTGAATATGGAAGTATTGAGATTAATTTGGTAACTATCCTAGCTTGTTGAACGATGAATAGGATCTCTTAAGAACTATATAACCTCTCAAACGAGTACTCCGTAGCCAAGAATCTTAGAATTTAAATCTAAAGCAACGGAGAGGTGCGAAATCCCTAACGATCAAAAATTTAAACCGCGAGTATTATTATTAATTTGGAAACAATCCTTGCATGTTGGCGGTTGAAAAAAAATACTTAAAAATGATCCAACCTCTCAAAGGAGTTGACGGTAGCCAAGCTTCTCAGAATTACGATCTAAAGCAACGGAGATGTGCAAAATCCGTACCGGTCAGTAATTGAAACCGGGAGTTTAGTGATTAATTTGGTAACTATCCTAGCTTGTTGTCAGTCAAAAAGGAACTCTTAAAAACTATACAACCTCACAAACGAGTTGTCGATAGCCATGAAACTCAGATTTTGGATATAAAGCAACGGAGAGGTGCGATATCTGTACCGGCAAAAACTCAAATCGAAATTATTGCGATTAATTTGGCAACTATCCAGGCGGGTTGTCGATCAAAAAGTAACTCTAAAAAAGATCATAACGTCTCTAAAGAGTACTCGGTAACCAAGCTTCTTAGAATTTTGAGATTGAGCAACGGAGAGGTGTAAAATTTGTTTCGTTCAAAATTTCAATCCATGAGTATTGTTATTCATTTGGTAAAATTCCTAGCTTATTTTTGGTCGAAAAGTAACTCGTAAAATGATCCAACCTCACAAATGAATTAACTATAACCAAGCTTATAAGAATTGCGATCTAAAGCAACGGTGAGGTGTGAAATCCGTACATGTCAAAAATTTAATCCGGAAGTATTGAGATTAATTCTGTAACTAGCATTACTGGTTGTCGGTTGAAAAGGAAATCTAAAAAACTATACAACCTCACAAACGAATACTCGGTAGCCAAGAATCTCATAATTTTAATCTAAAGCAACGGAGAAGTGTGAAATCCGTACCGGTCAAAAAATTAAACCACGAGAATTGTTATTAATTTGGTAACAATCCTAGCTTGTTGTCAATACAAAAGAAACTCTTAAAATATATACAACCACTCAAAGGTATAGTCGTTTGCCAAGCTTCTCAGAATTACAATATAAAGCAACCGAGTGGTGCGAAATCCGCAACGGTCAAAAATTTAAACCGAAAATATTATTATTTATTTTGATACAATCCAAGCATGTTGGAGGTTGAAAAGAAACTTTTTAAAATGATCCAACCTCTCAATCGAGTTGACGGTAGCCAAGCTTCTCAGAATTACGACCTAAAGCAACGAAAAGGTGTTAAATCCGAACCGGTCAAAAATTTAAACCGGTAGTTTGGCGATTAATTTGGTAACTATCCTAGCTTGTTGTTAGTCAAAAAGTAATTCTTAAAATCTATACAACCTCTCAAATGTGTTGTCGGTAGCAAAGAATCTCATAATTTTAATCTAAAGCAACAGAGAGGTGCGATATTTGTACCGGTAAAAACTCAAACCGAAAGTAATACGATTTATTTGGTAACTCTCCAAGAGGGTTTTCAGTCGAAAAGGTACTCTGAAAAAGAACATAACAACTCAAAAGTGTACTCGATAACCAAGCTTCTCAGAATTTTGAGATAAAGCAACGAAGAGGTGTAAAATTTGTTTCGGTCAAAAATTCAAACCACGAGTTTTATTATTCATTTGGTAACAATCCTAGTATATTTTAAATAAATAAAAAACTCCTAAAAATGATCCAACCTTTCAAACGGTGAGGTGTGAAATCCGTTCCGGTCAAAAATTCAATCCGCGAATATTATTATTCATCCTGTAACAATCCATGCATGTTGGCATTTGGAAAGAAACTATTAAAAATGATCCAACCTCCCAAACGAGATACTGGAAACCAAGCTTCTCAAAATTACGATATAAAGAAACAGGGAGGTGTGAAATCCGTACCGTTCAAAAATTCGTATCGCGATTATTGCAATTTAGCTGGTAACTATCCTAGCGTACAGTCAGTCAAATAGAAACTCATAAAAACAACACAACCTCCCGAATGAGTTGTCGGAAGCCAAACTATTCATAATTACGATCTAAAGCAACGGAGAGGTATAAAATTCATACCTGTAAAATATTGAAACCGAAACTATTGCGATTAATTTGGTAACTATCCTAGCATATTGTCAGTTGAAAAGGAACTCTTAAAATCTGTCCAACCTCTCAAAGGAATAGTCACTAGCCAAACTTCTAAGAATTATGATATAAAGCAGCGGAGAGGTGCAAAATCTGTGCCGGTCAAAAATTCAAAACGCGAGTTTTACTATTCATTTGGTAATAATCTTAGTATTTCGATTAATTTAGTTACTATCCTAGCTTATTGTCACTCGAAAAGGATATCTTCCAAATGATACAACCCCTCAAACGAGTTTTCGGTAGCCTAAAATCTCATAATTTTGATTTAAGGTAACGGGGAGGAGCAAAATTCGTACCGGCAAAAATCAAATCGTGAGTATTAAGATTAATTTGATAACTATCCTATCAAGTTTTTGGCATAAATGGAACTCTGAATAACTACATAGCCTCATAAAGGAGTAGTCGGTAGCCAAGATTCTTAGAATTATGATATAAAGCAACGAAGAGGTGCAAAATTAGTATCGTTCAAAAATTCAAGCTGTAATTTTTTTTATTCATTTGGTAACAATCCTAGCATGTTGTCGGTTGAAAAGAAACTCATAAAAATGATCCAACCATTCAAACGAGTTGACGGTTTCAAAGCTTCTCAAAATTGCGATCTAAAGCAATAGGGAGGTGTAAAATCCGTACCGGTCAAAAAATCAAACCGTGAGTATTGTTATCCATTTGGTAACAATCCTATCATGTTGGCGGAGGAAAGAAACTCTTAAAAATGATCCAACCTCTCAAACGAGTTGATGGTAGCCAAGTTTTTCTGAATTACGATCTAAAGCAACAGAGAGGTGCGAAATCCGTACCGGTCAAAAATTAAAACTGGGAGTATTGCGATTAATTTAGTAACTATCCCACCCTATTGTCAGTCTAAATGGAACTCTTAAAAACTATACAACCTCTCAAACGAGTTGTCGGTAGGAAAGAATCTCATAACTTCGATCTAAAGCAACGAAGAGGTACGATATCTGTACCAGCAAAAACTCAAACTAAAATTATTGTGATTAATTTGGTAACTAACTTAGCAGGATGTCGATCGAAAAGGAACTCTGAAAAAGAACATAACGTCTCAAAAAAGTACTCGGTAACCAAGCTTCTTAGAATTACGAGATAAAGCAATAAAGTGGTGTGAAATTCGTTTCGGTCATAAATTAAAACCACGAGTATTGTTATTAATTTGGTAACAATCCTACCATGTTATCGGTCAAAAAGAAACTCATAAAATTGATCCAACCTCTCAAACGATTTGACGGTAGCCAAGCTACTTAGAATTACGATCTAATGCAATAGAGTGGTGCGAAATATGTACCGGTCAAAAATTTAAACCGCGAGTACTATTAATCATTTGGTAACAATCTTTACATTTTGGCGGTTGGAAAGAAACTCTTAAAAATGATCCAACCACTTAAAAGAGTTGGCTGTAACAAAACATCTCAGAATTACGATCTAAAGCAACGAAAAGGTATGAAATAAGTAGAAGTCAAAAATTGATGCCAGGAGTATTGCAATTAATTTGGTAACTATCCTAGCATATTGTCAGTCGAAAAGGAACTCCTAAAAGCTATACAACCTCTCAAATGAGTTGTCGGTTGCAAAGAATCCCATAAATTTAATCTCAAGCAGCGGAGAGGTACAAAAATTGTACCATAAAAGCTCAAGCCGAGATTATTGCGATTAATTTAGTAACAATACTAGCATGTTGTCGGTCGAAAAGAAACTCATAAAAATGTCCCAATCACTAAAACGAGTTGACGGTAGCAAAACTTCACTGAATTATGATCTAAAGCAACGGAGAGGTTTAAAATCTGTAACGGTCAAAAATTCAAGCCACGAATATTGCAAATAATTTGGTAACTATCCTAGCTTGCTGCCACTTAAAAACTATATAACATCTCAAACAAGTTATCGGTAGCAAAGAATCTCGAAATTTTTATATAAAGAAAAGGAGAGGTACGAATTCCGTACCAGCAAAAACTCAAACCATAATATTACGATTAATTTGGTAACTTTCCAAGCAGGTTATCGGCCGATCAAGAACTCTGAAAAAGAATAGAACATCTCAAAGGAGTACACGCTAGAATTTCGATATAAAACAACGGAGAGATGCGAAATCCGTTTTGGTCAAAAATTCAAATTGCTAGAAATGTTATTTATTTGGTAACAATCCAAACATATTTTTGGTCGAAAAGAAACTCATAAAAATGATCCAACCTCTCAAACGAGTTGACGGCAGCCAAGCTTCTTAGAATTGCGATTTAAAGCAACGAAGAGGTGTGAAATCCGTACCAGTCCAAAATTGAATCCGAAAGTATTACGAGTAATTCGGTAACAATCCTAACTGGCTGTCGGTCAAAAAGGAACTCTTAAGAACTATTCAACCTCATAAACGAGTACTCGGTGGCAAGGAATCTCATAATTACAATATAAAGCAATTGAGAGGTGCGAAATCCGCACCGGTCAAAAATTTAAACCGCGATTATTGTTATTCATTTGGTAATAATCCTAGCATGATGGTGGTTGAAAGGAAAATATTAAAAATAATTTAACCTCCCAAAGGAGTTGACGGTAGCCAAGCTTCTCAGAATTGCGATCCAAATCAATGGAGAGGTACAAAATCCGTAACTGTTAAAAATTGAAACTGGGAATATTGCGATTAATTTGGTAACTAACATAGCATGTTATCAGTCGCAAAAGAACTCTTAAAAACTTTGCAACCTCTCAAAGGAGTAGTCGGTAGCCAGGCTTCTTAGAATTATGATATAAAGCAACGGAGTGGTGCAAAATCCGTAACGGTCAAAAATCCAAGCCGTGAATATTGTGATTAATTAGGTAACTATCCTAGCTTGTTGTCACTCGAAATGGAACTTTAAAAAACTATACAACCACTCAAACAAGTTATCGGCAAAATAAAATCTCATAATTTTGACCTAAAGCAACAGAGAGGTGCAAAATCCGTACCAGCAAAAACTCAATCCAGAATATTATGATTTATTTGCTAATTATCCTAATGGGTCGAAAAAATACTCTGAAAAAGAACATAACATCTCAAAGGAGTACACAGTAGCCAAGCTTCTCAGAATTACGATATAAAGAACCTATCCTAGTACATTTATGGTCGAAAAGAAACTCATAAAAATGATCCAACCTCTCAAACGAGTTGACGGTAGCCAAGCTTCTTAGAATTACGATCTATTGTAACGGAGAGGTGTAAAATCCGTACCCGTCAAATATTGAATCCGTAAATATTTTGATTAATATGGTAACTATCCTAGCTAGTTGTCGGTCGAAAATGAACTCTTAAAAACTATGCAACCTCACATACGAGTACTCGGTAGCAAAAAATCTTTGAAATACGATATAAAGCAACGGAGAGGTGCGAAATCCGTACCGGCCAAAAAGTTAAGCCGCAAGTATTGTTATTCATTTGGTAACAATCCTGGCATGTTGGTAGTTGGAAATAAACTCTTAAAAATGTTCCAACCTTTCAAACGAGTTTACGGTTGCCAAGCTTATCAGTATTACGATCTTAACTAAAATCCGTACCGGTCAAAAATTGATGCTGGAATTATTGCGATTAATTTGGTAAATATCCAAGCATATTTTCAATCAAAAAGGAACTCTTAAAAACTCTTTAACCTTTCAAAGGAGTTTTCGGTAGCCAAGCCTCACAAAATTATGATATAAGTCATCGGAGAGGTGTTAAAATCCATACCAGTCTAAAATTCAAACCGCAAATATTATTATTAATTTGGTAACATTCCTAGCATGTTGGCGATTGAAAAAACAATCATTAAAATGATTTAACCTCTCAAACGAGTTGACGGTAGCCAAGCTTCTCAGAATTACGATCTAAAGCAACGGAGATGTGCAAAATCTGTACCGGTTAATAATTGAAACTGGGACTTTAGCGATTAATTTGGTAACTATCTTGGCTTGTTTTCAATCGAAAGGAACTCTGAAAAACTTTACAACCTCATAAACGAGTTGTCGATATCAAAGAAACTCAGATTTTGGATCTAAAGCAACGGTGAGGTGCAAAATCCGTACTGGCAAAAACTCAAACCGGGAGTATTGCCATTAATTTGGTAACCATCCTAGTTGGTTGTCGGTCGAAAAGGAACTCTGCAAAAATACAAAACCCCTCAAAGGAGTAGTCGGTACCCAAGCTTCTCAGAATTACGATATAAAGCAACGGAGAGGTGCAAAATCCATATCAGTCAAAAATTCAAACCGCATTATTTTTTATTCATTTAGAAACAATCCTAGCATGTTGTCGGTCAAAAAGAAACTCATAAAAATGATCCAACCTCTTCAGCGAGTTGACAAAGGCCGAACTTCTCATAATTACAATCTAAAGCAACAGAATGGTGCGAATCTGTACCGGACAAAAATTCAAACCGCGAGTATTGTTAATCATTTGGTAAAAATACTTACATGTTAGCGGTTGGAAAGAAACTCTTAAAAATGATCCAGCCTCTCAAACGAGTTGAAGGTAGCCAAGCTTATTAGAATTACGATCTAAAGCAACGGAGATGAGCAAAATCCGTAATGGTCAAAAATTCTAGCCGCGAATATTTCGATTAATTTGGTAACTATCCAATCTTGTTGTCAGTCAAAACGGAGCAAATAAAATCTATACAACCTCTCAAACGAGTTGTCGGGAACAAAGAATCTCAGAATTTTGATCTAAAGCAACGGAGAGATGCGAAATCCGTAGCTGCAAAAACTTAAACCGGGATTATTGTGAATAATTTGGTATCTATCCTTGCGGGTTATCAGACGAAAAGGAACTCTAAAAAAGATCATAAAATCTCTAAGGAGTACTAGGTAGCCAAGCTTCACAGAATTTCGATATAAAGCAACGGAGAGGTGCGAAATCCGTTTCGCTCAAAAATTTAATCCGCGAGTATTGTTATTCATTTGGTAACAATCCTAGCATATTTTAGGCCCAAAAGAAACTCATAAAAATGATCCAACCTCACAAGCGAATTGACGGAAGCTAAGCTTCTTAGAATTACGATCTTAAGCAACGGAGAGGCGTGAAATCCGTACCGGTCAAGAATTGAATCCGGAAGTATTACGATTAATTTGGTAACTATCCAAGCTTGTTGTCGGTCGAAAAAGAACTCTTAAAAACTATACAACCTCACAAAAGAGTACTCGGTAGCCAAAAATATTAAAAATACAATATAAAGTAATGGAGAGGTGCGAAATCCGTACCAGTCAAAAATTTAAACCGGGAGTACTGTTATTCATTTGGTAACAATCCTATCATGTTGGCGGTTGGAAAAAAAACTTATAAAAATGATCCAACATCTGAAACGAGTTAACGGTAGCAAAGCTTCTCAGAAATACGATCTAAAGCAACGGAGAGGCGCGAAATATCTGCCAGTCAAAAATTTAAGGCGCGAATATTGTGATTAATTAGGTAACTATCCTAGGATGTTGTCACTCAAAAAAGAACTTTTAAAAACTATACAACCTCTCAAAGATGTTGTCAGCAGAATAGAATCTCAGAATTTTGATCTAAAGCAACGGAGAGGTGCGAAATCTGTACCAACAGAAACTCAATCAAGAATATTGTGATTAATTTTGTAACTATCCAAGCTGGTTCTCAGTCAAACTCTGAAAAAGAGCATAACGTCTCTAAAATGTACTCGGTTGCCGAGCTCCTCAGAATTACGAGATAATGCAACGGTGAGGTGTGAAATCTGTTTTGGTCAAAAATTTAAACTGCGAGTATTGTTATGCACTTGGTAACAATCCTAGCATATTATTGGTCGAAAGGAAACTCGCAAAAATGATCCAACCTCTCAAACGAGTTGACGGAAGCCAAGCTTCTCAGAATTACGATCTAAAGCAACGGAGAGGTGAAAAATTCATACCGGTCAAAAATTGAATTCGAAAGTATTACGATTGATTTGGTAACTCTCCTAGCATGTTGTCAGTCGAAAAGGAACACTTAAAACTTTGCAACCTCTCAAAGGAATAGTCGGAACCAAGCTTCTCTGAATAACGATATAAAGCAACAAAGAGGTACAAAATCTGTATCGTTCAAAAATTTAAACCGCGAGTATTGTTATTCATTTGGTAACAATCCTAGCATATTGGTGGTTGGAAAGAAACTCCTTTAAATAATCCAACCTCTCAAATAAGTTTACGGTACACAAGCTTCTTATAATTTCGATCAAAAGCAACAGAGTTGTGCAAAATCTGTGCCATTCAAAAATTCATATCGCGATTATTAGGATTTAGTTGGTAACTCTTAAAAACTATACAACCTCTTGAACGAGTTATCGGAAGCAAATCTTCTCAGAATTTCAATCTAACGCAACGGGGAGGTATAAAATTCGTACCTGCCAAAAATTGAAGCTGGGAGTATTACGATTAATTTGAAAACTATTCTCCCTTGTTGTCACTCTAAAAGGAATTCTTAAAAACTATACAACCTCTCAAACGAGCTATCGGTAGCCAAGAATCTCAAAATTTAGATCAAAAGCAACAGAGAGGTACGAAATCCGTGCTAGAAAAAACACAAACCAGGAGTATTGCGATTAATTTGGTAACTATTCTGCATGTTGTCAGTCAAAATGGAACTCTGAATAACTGCATAGCTTCTTAAAGGAGAAATCGGTAGCCAAGCTTCTCGGAATAACGATATAAAGCAGCGGAGAGGTGCGAAATCTGTATCGGTCAAAAATTCAAGCCACAATTTTTGTATTCATTTGTTAACAATCCTGGCATATTGTTAATCCAACCTAACAAATGAGTTGAAGGTAGCCAAGCTTTTCTGAATTGCGATCTAAAGCAACAGAGAGGTGCAAAATCTGTACCGGTCAAAAATTCAAACCGCGACTATTGTTATTTATTTGGTAACAATCCTAGAAAGTTGGCGGATGGAAAGAAGCTCTTAGAAATGATCCAACCTTTCAAACGACTTGGCGGTAGCCAAGTTCTCAGAATTATGATCTAAAGTAACGGGGAGGTGCAAAATCGGTACCGGTCAAAAATTTAAACTGCGAGAATTGATTTTCATTTGATAAGAATCCTACCATGATGGCGGCTAGAAAGAATCTCTTAAAAATGATCCATCCTCTCAAACGAGTTGACGGTAGCCAAGCTTCTAGGAATTACGATCTAAAGCAACGGAGAGGTGCGAAATCCGTACCGGTCAAAAATTTAAACTGGGAGTATTGCAATTAATTAGGTAATTATCCTAGCTAATTGTCAGTCAAATAGGAACTCTTTAAAACCATTCAACCTCTCAAACGAGTTGTCGGTAGTAAAGAATCTCCGAATTTCGATCTAAAGTAGCGGAAAGGTACGAAATTTGTACCGGAAAAAAATCAAACCATAAGCATTTCCATTAATTTGGAAACTATCCAAGATGGTTGTCGGTCGATAAGGAACTCTGAAAAAATACATAACCTCTCAAAGGAGTAGTCGGTACCCATGGTTCTCAGAATAACAATATAAAGCAGCGAAGTGGTGAGAAATCCGTATTGGTCTAAAATTCAAACTGCGAGTATTTTTAATCATTTGGTAATAATCCAAGCATGTTTTTTGAAGAAAATAAACTCATCAAAATGATCCACCCTCTCAAACGAGGTTACGGTAGCCAAGCTTCTTAAAATTACGATCTAAAGCAACGGAGAGGTGTGAAATCTGTGCAGGTCCAAAATTGAGCCTGGTAGTATTACGATTAATTTTGCAACCATCCAAGCTTATTTTCAATCGAAAAGGAACTCTTAAAAACTATATAACCACTTAAAGGAGTAGTCGGTAGCAAAGAATCTCATAATTTTAATCTAAAGCAATAGAGAGGTGTGAAATCTGTACCGGTCAAAAAATCAAACCGGGAGAATTGTGTTTAATTTGGCAATAATCCTAGCTTGTTGTCAGTACAAAAGAAACTCTTAAAATCTCTACAACCTTTCAAAGGTGTAGTCGGTTGCCAAGCTTCTCAGAATTACGATATAAAGCAACCGAGTGGTGCGAAATCCGTAACAGTCGAAAATTTAAACTGCGAGTATTATTATTCATTTGGTAACAATCCTTACATTTTTGCGGTTGAAAAGAAACTCTTAAAAATGATCCAATTCTCAAATGAGTTGATGGTTGCCAAGCTTCTCAGAATTTTGGTTTAAAGCAACGGAGAGGTGTGAAATACGTACCGGTCCAAAATGGAAATCGGGAATATTGCGATTAATTTGGTAATTATCTTAGCTTGTTGTAAATCAAAAAGGAACTCTTAAAAACTATACATCCACTCAAACGAGTTGTCGGTAGCCAGGAATCTCAGAATTTCAATCTAAAGCAACGTTGAGGTGCGAAATCCGCACCGGCAAAAACTCAAACCGGGAGTATTGCCATTAATTTGGTAACTATTCTACCTCGCTGTCAGTCCAAAAGAACTCTGAAAAACTACATAATATCTCAAAGGAGTAGTCGGTACCCAAGCTTCTCAGAATTACGATTTAAAGCAGCGGGGAGGTACAAAATCCTTGTCGGTCTAAAATTATAACTGTGAATATTAGAATTCATTTAGTATCAATCCTAGAATGCTGGTAGTTGAAAAGAAACTCATAAAAATGATCCAACCTCTCAAACGAGTTAACGGTAGCCAAACTTTACACAATTATGATCTAAAACAGCGGGGAGGTGTGAAATCCATATCGGTCAAAAATTCAAACCGCGTGTATTGTTAATCATTTGGAAACAGTCCTTGCATGTTAGTCGTTGGAAAGAAACTCATGAAAATGATCGAGCCTCTCAAACGTATAGTCAGTAGCCAAGTTTATTAGAATTACGATCGAAAGCAACGGAGTGGTGCGGAATCCAAAACGTTCAAAAATTCTAGTCACGAATATTGCGATTAATTTTGTAACTATTCTAGCTTGTATTCAGCCAAAAAGGAACTCTTAAAAACTATACAACCTCTCAAACAAGTTGTCGGCAGTAAAGAATTACATAATTTTGATCAAAAGCAACAGAGAGGTGCAAAATCCGTTCCAGCAAAATCTCAAACCGGGAGTATTGCGATAAATTTGGTAACTATCCAAGTGGGTTATCAGCCGAAAAGGAACTCTGAATAAAACATAACATCTCAATGGAGTACTCGGTAGTCAAGCTTCACAGAATTTTGATAGAAAGCAACGGAGATGTGCAAAATCTGTTTCGATCAAAAATTCAAACCGCGAGTATTGTTATTCATTTGGTAATAATCCTAATAATGATCCAACCTCTCAAACGAGATGACGGTAGCCAAACTTCTTAGAATTACGATCTAAAGCAATGGAGAGGTGCGAAATCCGTACCAGTCAATAATTTAAACCGCGAATATTGTTATTTATTTTGTAACAATCCTAGCATGTTGGTTGTTGGAAAGAAACTATTAAAATTGATCCAACCTCTCAAACGAGTTGCCGGTAACCAAGCTTCTCAGAATTACGATCTAAAGGGAAAGATAGGTACAAAATCTGTACCGTTCAAAAATTCATATCGCGATTATTACGATTTAGTTGGTAACAATCCAAGCCTATTGTCGGTCGAATAGAAACTTTTAAAAACTACACAGCCTCTTGATCGTATTTTCAGAATCCCAGCTTCTCAGAATTGTAATTTAAAGCAACGGAGAGGTGCAAAATTCGTACCTGTCAAAAATTGAAACTGGGAGAATTGCGATTAATTTGGTATCTATCCCAGCTTGTTGCCACTCGAAAAGGAACTCTTAAAAACTATACAACCTCTTAAATGAGATGTTGGTAGCCAATAATCTCATAATTTCGATCTAAAGCAATGAAGAAGTGCGAAATCCGTATCGGCAAATACTCTGAATAACTACATAGCCTCTCAAAGGAGTAGTCGGTAGCCAAGCTACTCAGAATTGCTATTTAAAGCAATGGAGAGTTGCGAAATACGTATCGGTCAAAATTTTAAACCATAATTTTTTTTTATTTGGTTATAATTCTAGCATGCTGTCGGCAAAAAAAACCTCATAAAAATGATCCAACCTCTCAAATGAGTTAGCGGTAGTAAAGCTTCCCAAAATTATAATCTAAAGTAACGAAGAGGTGCAAAATTCGTACCGGCAAAAATTCAAGCCGCGAGTATTGCTATTCATTTCCTAACAATCCTAGCAAATTGGCGGTTGGAAAGAAACTCTTAATAATGATCCAACTTCTCAAACGAGTTGACGGTAGCCAAGCTTCTCAGAATTACGATTTAAAGCAACGGAGAGCTGCAAAATCTGTACCTGTCATAAATTGTAATCGGGAGTATTGCAATTAATTTGGTAACTATCCAAGCGGGTTGTCGGTCGAACTCTGAATAAGAACATAATGTCTCAAAAGAGTACTCGGTAGCCAAGCTTCTCAGAATTACGAGATAATGCAACGGTGAGATGTGAAATCCATTTTGGCAAAAAATTAAAGCCACGAGTATTGTTATGCATTTGCTAACAATTCTAGCATATTTTTGGTCGAAAAGAAACTCGTAAAAATGATCCAAACCTCTCAAACGAATTAACGGTAGTCTGCCTTCTTAGAATTACGATCAAAAATAACGGTGAGGTTCGAATTCCGGAAGTATTGAGATTAATATGGTAACTATCCTAACTTTTTGTCAGTTGAAACGAAACTCTTAAAAATTTTACAACCTCTCAAACGGGTACTCGGTAGACAAGAATCTCATAATTTTAATCGAAAGCAACGGAGAGGTACGAAATCAGTACTGGTCAAAAACTCAAACTGGGAGAATTGCGATTAATTTCTTAACTATCTTAGCCTGCTTTCAGTCAGAAATGAACTTTTAAAAACTATTTAACGTCTCAAAAGAGTAGTCGGTATCCAAGCTTCCTAGAATTACGATATAAAGCAAAGGAGTGGCGGGAAATCCCTACCGGTCAAAAACTCAAACCGCGAGAATTGTTATTCATCTGGTAACAATCATAGCATGTTGGCGATTATAAAGAAACTCTAAAAATTGATCCAAACTCTCAAACGAGTTGACAGTAGCCAAGCTTCTCAGAATTACAATCTAAAGCAACGGTGAGGTATGAAATCCGTACTGTTCATAAATTGAAACTGGGAGTATTGCGGTTAATTTGGTAATTATCTTAGGCTGTTGTTTGTAAAAAAAGAATTATTAAAAACTATACAAGCTCTCAAACGAGTTGTCGGTAGCCAAGAATCTCATAATTTTGATCTAAAGCAACGGTGAGGTATAAAATCCGTACCAGCAAAAACTCTAATCAGGAATATTGCCATTAATTTGGTAACTATCCTAGCTAGTTGTCGATCGAAAAGGATCTCCAGAAAAATACATAACCTCTCAAAGGAGTAGTCGGTACCCAAGCATATTAGAATTACGATATAAAGCAACGGTGAGGTACGAAAAATCCGTATCGGTTAAAAATTCTAAACGCATTTTTTTTATTCATTTGGTAACAATCCTTGCATGTTGTCAGTCAAAAAGAAACTTTTAAAAATGATCCAACCTTTCAAACGAGTGGACGGTAACCAAACTTCTCAGAATTACTATCTAAATCAACGGAGAGGTGCGTAATCCGTATCGTTCAAAAATTAAAACCGGAAGTATTGCGATAAATTTGGTAATTATCCTAACATGTTGTAAGTCGAAAAGGTGCTCTTAAAAACTATACAACCTCTCAAAAGAGTAGTCGGTAAGCTTCTCAGAATTATGATATAAAGCAACGAAGTGGTGTGAAATCCGTACCGATCAAAAATTCAAGCCGCGAGTATTGTTATCATTTGGTAACAATCCTAGAATATTGGCGGTTGAAAAGAAACTCATTAAAATGATCCAACTACTCAAACGAGATGACGGTAGCCAAACTTCTCAGAATTATGATCTAAAGTAATTGAAAGGTGCAAAATCGGTACCGGTCAAAAAGTAAAACTGGGAATATTGCGATTAATTTGGTAACTATCCTTGCATGTTGTCAGTCGAAAAGGAACTCTTAAAAACTATACAACCTCTCAAATGAGTTGTCGGTAGCCAAGAATCTCTAAATTTCGATCTAAAGCAATGAGTGCCAAGGTAAGTTGGATGCTACTCATATCAGGGAGTGGGAGTTAGAGTGGGTGATCAGAGGTAAGGAGCAATTAATAAGGAGGAAAGTTAAATTGCTAAAGAAGTCTCCCACTGGGGAAAGTGTAGGTAAAGACAGGGAGCTTGAGGAACTTCATATCCAAGTAGCAGAATTGAGGACAATGAACCATGTTGAGTCAGATTAAGCAGATAAGAAGGCAAATGAGCATATCATCTTATGTCCCGCGCAGATAGTCCAATGGAATGACAAGACGCACGGTATAAAAAGGTGCAAAAGTGTTATCAAAAAGTGAGAAAGAAATTTTCCAAGGCAGTTATGCCTGATGGACGCGCTCACAGATGCTAACGGCTGTGATTGCCTATTTTGTAGTGGTCGTAAGAAGGCTTGAGTTAGAAAGGGATACCTTATACAGTTGTTTATCGGGTAGAAGATGTATATGTAGAGCTGATGTAGATCGAGGAAACTGTATGAATGCCATGGAATTGGAGTTAGGTTCTCGACCTGCTGAATTGGTAGAATAAGGCAGGATTACTGTAGCTGCTCGAGTTCGAGATTTTATGGCTGATTGTTCTCCTGTTGTAGGGGAAAGCGTAGCTGACCTCTCACTAGAAGAGAAGAATCCTTAGAAGTGGTTTGTAGATATAACCTATAAAAGTATCTGTCGCAGAGATATTGAGAGATGAAAGCTAGTTTTACCTTTGCTTTATCTTATGTCTAGTTGAGTTTTTTGATTAAAAACTACTATTACCTTCATTTTAATCGCAGGGTATGTATAGAAGTTGATTGAAGGCTAGTATTATCTATGCCTTAATCTGTATATAAAGTTCGATTAAAAGCTAGTATGACCTATGCCTTAATCTGCGTTGCAGACATATTGAGAGATGAAAGCTAGTTTTACCTTTGTATTATCTTATGTCTGGTAGAAATCGTTGATTGAAAACTAGTATTACTTTTCTGTTTAATCGTTGATTATTTATAGAGTGATGATTGGAATCTAGTTTGACCTTTACTTTAATTTGTAGTCGCAGACATATTGAGAGATAAAAGCTAGTTTTACTTTTGTTTTATCTTATTTATGGTAGAGTTCTTTGATTAAAAACTAGTATTACCTTTATTTTAATTGTAGAGTATGTATAGAGCTCGATGGAAGGCTAGTATTATATATACCTTAGTCAGGATAGAGGTCGATTGAAAGTTAGTATTACCTTTGCTTTAATCTATGTAATGTAGAGAGTATTGTGGGGAAAAAGTATAGGAGTTTTCATTGAATAGAATTAAATGTACACTGTATGGAGATGAAATCTTACTTTCGGAATGGAAAGAACTAGAATTTTGAAGTAGAGAAGTGAGGGACTTAACGATAATACCGTTTTAGTCACGTAGTGTTCCATGAATTTGGTATTCGAACTTTTTGCTCTGTCATGAGATAATATGATCTCAGATCAGTTCGACCAATGATGAGGAATGGACCTTCCCAATTTTCTACCAGTTTCCCAGTATGTATCACTTTTCTATATTGAGAGATTTTTCTAAGGATGAGATCGTTGATTTGAAATGTATGGCTTCGAACTCTTCTGTGGTACGAGCTGGCCAATATATGGTGATACTGACCTAAGTTGGCAATAGCGCGTTCTCTAGTTTCATCAATCCAATTCATATTGCATGCCAATTTGAACTCATTATCTCGTCGATAAGCTCGTGATCTTTAACTAGATGGTGGTATTCTGTTAGAATGACGACTTATGTGCCATAGGCAATGAGGAATGGGGTACAGCCGGTTGATTGACGTGAAGTGGTACGGTATGCCCATATGATATGAGGAAGTTCTCATATCCAGTTTCCTTTTTTCTGTGAATGAAGCCTCTTCTTAAGTCCATCCATGATAGTTTTGTTGGTGATTTCATCTTGGTGATTGCCTTAAGGGTAGTAGGGATTGGATGGTGAGTGGATGATGTTGTGCTTGCTGAGGAAGGCTATGACTTTCTCACCAATGAACTGGGGCCTATTATCGATCCAAATCAGGTAGGGGCATCCAAACCGTGTGATGACGCATTCCCAGATAAAAGAGATGACCGCTTCTTCTCTAGTTCGACAGAGTAGAACTGCTTCTGCCCATTTTGTAAAATAATCCGTTGAAGTGAGTAGGTATCGTTAGTTACCTGGAGTGTTTTGAAATTCTCTGACGAGATCGAGCGCTCACCGCTTGAATGGCCATAACACCTTGCTTTTAGTAGCTTGAGTGCAGGGTCGCGGATCATGAGTCCATATCGCTGACATGTTTTGCATTTGCGTGAGTACTCTTCTGCTTGCTTGCGCATGCCTGGCCAGAATACTCCTTATGTAATTGCTCGGTTAGCGAGTGATCGACCTGCGACATGGGAGCCACAAGTCTTTTCATGTAAATCCCTGAGCATTCCATCTGGTTTCTTCCTGGAAAGGCACTTGAGGTGAGGCCCTGTGACTGAACGGCAATATAAAAAACCATTTTGAACTATGTAGCACTTCGAGTTTTCGATCAACTGTCGACACTCTCTCGGATCTGTTGGAAGGGGCCCACCACATTCATTATTTAGGCCGAGGTAGGCAATAAAGGGCTTTTGCCAATCATCGTCTTCCCCTTCATCGCCCCCACTGTTGATCGTGTATACAGAATGACGATCAATGCTGGGGGTTTATAACACTTTGATCTGTAGATATCTGGCTTTTGTACCCAAGACCCCAGCTAGATAAGTTAAAGAATTGGCGTGTCTATTTTTACCTCAAGAAAGATAATCCAGAGTTTCTTTTGTAAACTTACTCATCCTATCTACAACAAGGGCTACATACTTGATCATCTTGCCATTCTTCTTGTACTGTTCAGAGTAATGGTAGATGATGAGTAGAGAATCGGTGTATACTGAAAGCTCTGGACCACCAAGCTCGAGTGCAAGGTCGAGTCCATGAATGAGAGCTTCATATTTGGTGACATTGCTGGAGACTTCAAAATCCAAGCGGATTGATTTCTTGATTTTGTCATTGGAAGGGGTAATCAATACGATTCTATGTGGGTTCTCCTAAACCATTTGTAAGAAATCTCCACCCTTTCCTTCTAAACCATTTAGCTCGTTCATCAAATGCTTCAGTGGGTGAATCTTCTGTAACTTCTTCTGTAAGTTAGGATCTCGCTCCTCCCACCCGGGATCTTCCACTAAAAAATCTGTGAGAAAATTGGCAATAGCATGACCCATTTCTGAATGTCATTGTTTGAGATTAATATCATATTCTTTTAAACTGACTGACAATTGTTATACTCGTCTGGATTTTTCTTTTTTGGACAACACTTCCCGGAGTGGGTAGTTTGTCATGACTTTGATTAAATGAGCTTAGAAGTAGTGATTAAGTTTCTGTAAAGTATAAACAAGAGTTAGAAGAAATCTCTTGATTTTAGAATACCTTATTTCCACTGGAGTGAGGGCTTTGCTGATGAAATGGACTGGCTTTTTAATCTTCCCTTCAAGTCAAATGTGAACCGGGCTGATGGAAGTATCTGTAACTAAAAGGTAGATGATCAGTTCCTCATTATCTACCGAGGTTCTCATGATGAAAGACTTCCCCAAATAGGTCTTGCATTCTTGAAAATTTTCCTTGCATTTTAATGTCCATTGGATCTCTGTATTGAGTTAAACTTTTCCTCGCTTGGTACAACCTCAGAGTAGTATGAATAGCCAATAACAGCTATTTGAGGATTTAGAAATGAATTGGTTGATAGCGGCAATCATGCCTGTAAGTTTTTATATGTTATTTGTTGTTTTCGGAGATGGCATGTTAAGGAGGGCTCAAATTTAATCTGGATCGGCCTCAATCCCCTTCATGCAGATTAAATTGCTTAGGAATCGACCTGAATGTACTCCGAATTGATACTTATCTGGATTGAGTCACATCCTGTAAGACCGAGGAATATTGAATATTGTGGTGAGATCTGTGATGTCGTTGTTTGACTGTATGCACTTGCACAAGAGATTATCAAAGTAAACTCTTACGATTTCCCCAAGATATGCTATGAACATAGTAGTTATCAACTATTGATAAGTTGTGCCTACATTTTTTAGTCTGAAAAGCATGATTTTGTTTAAGTAAAGTCCTCTTTCAGTGATGAAAGTGATCTTTTCTTGATCTTCTTCCAAAAGAGGAATCTGAATATATCCAAAAGTAGCGTCCATGATAGAAAGGAGTTTATGACCTATCGTAGAATCAAGAATTTGATGGAAGATAGGAAGAGGGAAACTGTCCTTTAGAGTGTGTTTGTTTAGACCGGTAAAATCTACACAAACTCATACCTTTTCATTCTACTTTAAACAGTGACAATGTTGGATATCTAATCTGGATACTTGGCTTCTCGAATGAATCCCACTTTGATCAATTTCTTGTTCTCAATGTTAACTTCATCTCGAAGATGACGTGAGAGGCGTTACTGTTTCTATTTGACCCCCGTGGCGTTAATGTTGATGGCTAATTTATGACATCCCTTGGTCGAATCGACCCCAGGAATCTCTTCAAATATCCATGCAAAGACGTTTCAATTCAGCCATAAGAATTAAATAAGAGCGTCCTTATCCTGCTCGACCAGCTTGGTACCGATGAAAGTACCTCTGTTATGTCCATCAATATCAATGTATTTTATAGGCTCTTCTGTAAAAGGTTAATTATCGATGTGGCCAGCATTCTGTAATTGTTATGCAGCGTATTTGTCTGAGGTACCTTGAATAGTAGAGACGGTATTCTCGTAAGCTCCAGAAAGCTTCTGACTGCCTTTGATTTCGAAGATACCATCATTATGTTTGAAGCGGAGACCTTGCTAATAAGTGGAAGCGATTGCTTCCATGTTGTGAATTCAGCAGCGGCCCATAATCCCAAGATAACGATATCTGACATTGATGACGTAGAAGATGACGTTGATAGTGGTTGGTCCAGCGGTGATAGGTAAGATAATCTTCCCTACTCGTTCTTCTTTGGAACCATTAAATTTGCTGATATCAGCGTCGTTCGGATTGACATGATTGGCCAACCCATTATAGTCTATTGTGCTTTGAAATAAAATCTCAATACCGCTTCTAGTATTAATCATCATTGTATGCATGACAAACTTCTTTATTTTTAGCATTATCACTAATGCATCATGATGTGGAAATTTTATGTGACTAATGTTCTAATCTTCCAATGAGATCCCAAGCCGACGTTTGCTCGACTCAAGGAGATGTTTAACCTCTTTATCTTGAGGTGTGAGGTCACATCATTTTGAAAGTCTCATGTATTTGAATCTGATATAGTTATTGATCTGATGAATCTCGATCATGTTACTGTGGTACATGTGGTTGAGATATTTCTCCTCAGCTTGATCTTCGACCTGGACGACTTCAAGCTACTTCTTATAATTGTTATCCTTGTATGATTCTAGGTCAATAATGTATTCGTACATCCGTCTCTCTTTGAAAATAAATTCCAGCAACCTCTGTAAAGCATAAAAATTATCAGTAATATGATGATTTACCTTGTGATGCAGTACGGGAGACTTTCGATTGGTTCCAGTGGTTAAGATTCACGGTATAACCTATCCTTCGACAGAATTGGAAAATTGCAAAGATGTGGGCATTCATCTTGGGGAGGACCGGTTTGGGTAATATACCGCCTTTCTGAGGGTTGCCTGTGTTACCCTTGGAATGCTTTTGATCACCTTGATCCTCCTTCGGATTATTGCTTCGCTCTGTAGGTGGACCTATGGTTGCTAGGACAGATTTAGCAGAGTTATGCCTTTTGGATATTATCCTTTCTAGGTCGACATACCCATTGACCTTATTAATCATATCCTCCAAGTTCATGAGTTCATTGAGGAAGAGGTACTCTTTGGTCATGCAGTCGAGTTGGAGCGCGTTGGTGAAAGTAGTAGCAACTATTTTCTGATCAAGATTATCTATTTTGCGCGCGAGCTCCAAAAATTCTTGGCAAACGCCTCGAGCCTCTCTCCTTGTGATTATTTAAGACTAATAAGAGAATATAAATTCTCATTCTTTTCTTTGTTATGAGCATATGTTTTTACGAATTGCTTCTGTAGCTGATAGAATATGAGGATGGAATCTTCAGGGAGAGAGTGGAACCAACGGAGCGGTTCGCCCTGTAGACTTGTTGCGAACAGACGATAAATAATGTGGCTGAGATTGGAATACAATTCTAATGAATCATGGTATTGTTGAATGTACTCCTTTGGATCGGTGTCCTTGTATTTACATATCTTAGAAGTATGGAAACCTTTCGGTACTTCCATATCAGATAACTTTTTGGCAATCAGACTATCTTATAACTTGGTAAGGTTATCTTGATGTCTTAGAGTCTGAGCTTCAATCAGCTCCTTGATACGCTAATCCATATGCTCTTGTATGACATATTGACAAATGGCTTGAGTGGCTTGGCAAGGTGGCTGAGGATTATGAGTGTCGGTGCCTTCACTCAAGCGATCACATATTAAAATTCAAGGTTGAGGTTGCTGCTCCATCTCTTGACGTTTGGAAGGTCAGAGACCTCTGCTGAATGCAGATTGAACTTTACCGTCCAAATGAATGGAAGGTTGAGGTTCGTGCTGAACATTTCTAGAAATAGCTTTACTGGTGGCTCTTCGATGTTCCAATCTTTCCAGCGCAAAAACTTGGGAGGTCTCTGGTATTTAACCGCTATCTTTGGTTTGGGGAGTCTATTAAGTATCTTGTAGAGCCTGTAATACAGTCTATATGGTTGTTATCAGCTTTGATCTCCTTCTCTCAGAGCTCTCGGTCAAGAGTTTACTGACGTTCGAGCTCATTGCATTTCTCTGCTTTTGCATGGAGATTTGCCCATAGTTTTGTAAGCTGTTCTGGCTCACCTGAAAGATCAAGCTGGATTTCGGTTGCTGGTCATCTGGAAGTGACCATGATTGAAGATTGATAGTAGAGTGAATACATACCTTAGGAAATTGTGGAAATGTCTTCTTTCCCACAAACGGTGCTAAATATAATGGCCAAATTATGTTAGCTCGAAATAGCTCAGAATTAGCTCTTACACCAATGTACCTGTGATAAAATCTAATGTAAAGAAAGAAATGACACATGTAATTTAGCGTGGAAAACTTTTGAATAGGTAAAAAACCACGACCTCGAGTTAAGGGTTTTAATAACAGTAACTTTTATTGTTTGAGGCTGATATTTTATTAAAAGTAATCTCTCGAACTAGAAATACTTGATCTTATAAATAAGAAATTTTTCTTTGGCATCTTTTTTCTGTTATTTTTTTGTCCTTGTCTCTTCTAGAAATTTTTCATTATATAGGTCTCACCCGTATCTCATTATCGTGTTGTAGCACGTTTTCGAACAATAAGGTAAGTGGTAGTTGACTGAGTAACTGTTGAGTTTGTTGGAGACAGGTATCTTGACTTGTTCATATTCTTATGTTGTGTTCGATCCACGTTCTTCATCATTTTGTGGGCTAGGTGGTACTACTGACTGCTCAATGTCACGTGTGAAATGCGTAAGCCTGATAGAAGCAGTTTGAATTGGGATAGGTCGAGGGATAGGTCCCTACAACGGGTAGTTCTAGTTAACTTTTATGAGAGGGGTATAAAGATGGTTTAAATAAGATTTTATCTCTTACACTGTAATTGTTGGATGAAAACTAAGATTGACATGTGGCTCATTCCTATTGGGAGGTCATGGGGACCAACTTTAAAGGTCGGTCAACAAAATTGGACTCTTAGAAAACTAAACATCTTCAATAGTGGAGTCTTAACAAAATAAGAATATATAATTAACCCATAAACATATGGGGACGAGCACAAGCCGATGTTCACATCATAATATGCATAGTTTTACAATATTTATTATTATTATTATCTAAGATACTCTAGTGAACATAAGATGAAAAAAGGTTATGGGTAATAAAAATTGAGATAGGCAAAGATGCTGGAGGAAATGGTGTGGGGGATGGAGAGAAAAATGCGTGGTGGGGGGTGAGGGGAGGAGAAAAATTAAAGATAAATTGATGAGGTGAAGGCTGCAATTCAATGTACTGAACAATGCATTTGTGTAGTTCCTTCGCAAAAAATAATCCTAAGTGAAGATGCTTGATAACATACCTACCCGTACTTGAAATGACAACTGTTTCAATTTTTTTAGTCTACAGACGTTTCTTCCATAATCACTACTACATGATTCATTGAGAGAGATATAAAAAGATTGAGAGAGATGGACTAATAAGGCTTTCGTGTGTGTGTGTGTGTGTGTGTGAGAGAGAGAGAGAGAGAGAGAGAGTTAAGCTTAAATTGAAGAGTGAGCCAATGTTAATTTACGAAATTAGTAGAAATTATCATAATTTGCAAAAAACGAAATTGGTAGAAATTGTCAAAAATTATGAAATATAAAAAATTACAAATTTTAGCTTAAAGTTTAGTTTTTTTCTCTCATGGTTTACGCATCTATGTTCTCAAGGAAATACCATGATAGTTTTGGCAGGGGAACTAGTAAAACTACAACTTCGCCAGTTTATTTATGATAAAAGGATAAAATGGTGCATATTTAAATATTTTTTTGATTTCAATGCCATAGATGACAATTGTATCAATCACAAACATATTAAATAGGCTAATTTACATTGTGGAAGTACAATAATTATATCAGGGCAAACCCAAATGATACTTCTTTCGAGCATAAGTGACAACATTTTCGAGCACAAATGGCAATTATTTTGAGCAACAACCTTCGTTAAAACAAACCAATATTCTCTTTCGGAGCTCACTATTTGGAGCTCTTTTTGTGTTGCCTCTCCGAATACAGAAACCTATTATTTTCAAATATAGATTATAACAATCATAAGTTTCGTTGTCGGAATTGGAGTCATCCTTACTTTTAAGCATATATTGGCCAACTGGATCTAAAGTAATATTCGGATAGACACTTATGTTTAGCCATTGGAATTCACGTATCTTTGCATATACTCATATTAAAATTTGATGACTGATATTTTTGGGGAGTACTGTTATAAATTGTGTTCAAATATACAAGCACAAAACGTAGATAATTACTGAATTGTAGACAAGATCGAGACATTTATTGGAAATAATATAATTGAGTTTGTATCTAGCACGTTTTCCCTAGGACAAATTCACCCCTGCCACAGTGCTTTGCAGGATAATTGGTCCCTATCACCTAGGATACAACGATCAGTCACAGAGAGAAGAAAGTACTTCTATCTCCCTGCCAAACAAACCTTGATTGTGTCTGATTTCTCTTGGAACAAAAGACGTAGAGAAAACTCTCAAAACTCATAATTCAAACAATGAAAGCGAAGTCAGGTTATATAGAGTATTAGTACGCTTTCACCAAGGATCACACCATTAGACACATTATTAAGTTGGTGCATCTTCACCAAAGGTCATACCTTAAGTTGGTGTCTCTCCACCAAAGTTAAGCCTTAAGTTCGTACCATTTCACCAAAGATCACACCTCAAACCCAAAAACAAAAGTATGACGAAGTGTTTATGATTCATAAACTCTCACACATATTATAAGACATAAGTAAGCTCTTACTTATATACTAGAGTTGTGCATCTCACATACCTAATGTGAGGCTAAATAAAATACTTTAGATACCAACCATTCAAAGTAAGGATAAAATCATAAAGTTTTTCCCAACAATCCTCTACATTATAATGATAACATACATACCTAGACAAAACAAAGAAAATGAGGGAATGGTTCTTTATCGAGAGAGGTATCTTGTGAACTTGAACCATCCCTAGTGAAAAACTATCGGATTTATGCTGATTAGTAAACATGTCTTGAACTGTTAGCTTTAGTGTAAACCAAGACAATAGTCATCACACAGTACTTTTCTAAACGCAATCAATTCTTATAGGTATATACAATTCAACCTTGAACAAATCTAAAATTAATGAGTACTATTAAAAAAAATTACCCTACAAAATTCTCATAGAAACAGCCCCACCTCACACTCACATAGGTGATTGCCTATTAAGAATAGCCTATCATACCCTACTTGTAAATGCAAGTCATGGGAATCATTAAAAGCATTGCCTACCCTAAAACTTGCTACAGATTACACTATTTATATCATGGAATTAGTTGGAGATATAGTCTCTTCAGTATTTAAGGTCAGTAACTCACAACTAGTTTCCCTATTGAACCTAGATCTTGGGATCTCCAATTAACAAGGATAGGTTTCTGCTAAGGTTACTCTTAAATAAAGGCTTTAATCTCAGTCCCCTCGATATAAGATATACTTTCCCTCTAACAACTCTTATTGAAAATGGATCCGCTAAGTTGTCTTTAGACTTCATAAAGTCAATAATAAAACATTTATATTTGGAGTTTGTTTAATTTCATGTCTAGAATACTCAGACAAAACAAAGAAAATAAGGGAATGGTTCTTTATCGTGAGAGGTGTCTTGTGAACTTGAACCTCCCCTAGTGAAAAATTATCGAATTTATGTTGATTAGAAAACATATATCTTGAACTATTAGCTTTAGTGTAAACCAAGACAATAGTCATCACATAGTACTTTTCTAAACACAATCGATTCTTATAGGTGTATACAATTCGACCTTGAACAAATCTCAAATTAATGAGTACAATTAAAAAAAATTACCCTATAAAATTTTCATGGAAACAGCCCCACCTCACACTCACATAGGTGACTGCCTATTAAGAATAGCCTATCATACCCCACTTGTAAATACAAGTAATGGGAATCATTAAAAGCATTGCTTACCCTAAAACTCGTTATAGGTTACACTATTTATATCATAGAATTAGTTATAGATATAGACTCTTCAGTATTTAAGGTCAGTAACTTACAACTAGTTTTCCTATTGAACTTAGATCTTGGGATCTCCAATTAACTAGGATAGGTTTCTACTAAGGTTACTCTTAAATAAAGGCTTTAATCTCAGTACCCTTGATGTACGATATACTTTCCCTCTAACAACTCTTATTGAAAATGGATCCGCTAAGTTGTCTTTAGACTTCATAAAGTTAATAATAAAACATCTATATTTTGAGTTTGTTTAATTTTGTGTTTAGAATAGGTGTTAGTACTACCTTGTGGTCATTCATCGTCTGAGAGTATACGTGGAGCGACTATGGCTGGACTGACACTGAATAGATACGTGGGTTAGTACCTCTTCGCTCAAAAACTCAAGCCATTTATATTTTACAAAAGGTCAAAAATGAATTATGCTTTTTTGTGTGAAGAAAATAGGTTTATGTTCGAAAAAGCTTTTTGTTATGATCGAATAGACCTTGCTCGAATAGACTTTTTTCTCTGCTTGAACATTTTACTTAGACCACTATTTCTTTTAATAGGATCTTTGGTTCTGTTCGAATAGAACCTTGTTTGCTCGAATAGACTATTTCTTTATTTGAATAGAGTTCGGGTTTTAAGTTTTTTTTTATAAATGACATCTTTTTTTTTCTTTTTCAACTCTTCCAGAAATTCAATGGGAAGTAAAACTCAAATTGAATCAATCAAAGATTTATAAAACCTAATCTTAAATTGAAAAACTTATGAGTTTCAAGTTTGGATACTTTAACGGGAGATTGAAGTAAGGCGTTGTGAGAACGAAGGGTGTTGCGAGAGCGAAGAATTGATTGAAAGGAGTTAAATTAGAAAAGAGGATACCACATGATGTGCTTATCAAGTCTATAAGTAATTAAATTCTTGCAATTTTTTTTAAATAGTAGTTTTTTTAGCTGTTGGGCGATTCGACAGCGACCTGTGGGTTTTTCTCCTGGAAAAGATTTCCCACAGGGCTAAAATTGTTTATCATTGTGTTTATGATTCTTTATTACTTATCATATCAACTTGAGTTAGGTTAGAACTAGATAATTAGCTTCAAGGATTATTGGCCCTTTTAATTTTGATCTAAATTACTCAAAATCAGTTAATCTCAATTGGTTAAAAAATTTAATTGGTATCCGAGCGGTTGCGCTACGAGGCTTAACAACCTGAGCGTAGATCCTAACTTGATTATTTAAGATTAATTGATTTTGAAAGATTTGGAGGTCCCATAAATTGTATGCCTCTCTTCGATGGTAAAAGTTATCCTTATTGGAAAGTTCGAATGGTTACATTCTTACAATTACTTAGAGAAGATGTCTGGATTGTGATCGAGGATGAATGGACACACCCTACCAAGATGAAAGGAATGGGTGATGAAGCTGAAAAGTTCCTTAAGCCTAGGAATTAATGGTCTGAGGATGAAAAGAAAGTTGCTAGTTATAATAATAAGGGTCGCAATGCTATTTTTATGGTTGTGAGCCCAAGTGAGTTTTAACACATATCTACTTATATTGCTTCGAAAGAAGCTTGGGACATATTTATTCAAACTCACGAAGGCAATGATACAGTTAAGGAAACTAAATTGCAAATACTCACCTCACAATTCGAGAATATTCAAATGGATAAGAATGAACCCTTTGATGAGTTCTATGCAAGACTACGTGACATTGTCAATACTAGTGCCACATTAGGTGTAGCTTATTACTGTTACTTGGTCGTAATAACAAGGCTATGAATTTTACTGTTACTTGGGATGATAATAATGATGAATTTAATGTTAATAATGATCATTTCCAACAAAATGAAAATGATAACTATTGTGTGTATCCTGTTATAATAAACTATAGGAATGATCATTTTGACCCATTTGAGCTAGAAAACCATACTAAAAGTTAGAGTGATCATGAAAATAGTAAGTTTGAGGACCCTAATCTTGAAGATTTGTATGCTCAAACATTTACGAAGTGTGTTAAACTTGGCAAAACAAACAAGGTATTGAAAAATCAAGTTAACACACTCACGCTTGAACTTAAAGAAAAGGCCGAGAATACAAGTCATAAGATAGAAAGGCTTGAAGGTGAGAAACAAAGTCTCCATGAGACAATTATGATTTTATAAAAAAAAGTTCATGATGCTAGGGATAAAATGAAATCAACTTAGGAAGAATTTGATAAGTCCAAGCTTGATTTAGTTTACCCTCAGCAGAAACTTGAAAATTTTTGTCAATGAGCAAAAAATATTGATAAGATGTTATGTATGGGGAAAACTGATAGTGACAAAAGGGGTCTAGGATATGAGGATAGTGACTCTAATGCCAAGAATCCTCAAGTTATAAAATTTGTCAAAGTAACAATTGCTCTACTTTTGCCCAAGCATAATATAATATACACCCCTCATAATCATGCCAAGAGGCTTTTCTTCACACAGATTTTCAATTGTAAACTGTGAGGTCGAAAGGGTCATGTTGCTTCTTATTGAAGATTTGTTGAGCCCTATCGATCATATGCGAGACCTTCTAATTGGCAAAGATATAACTATAGTAGCCAACTCGCAGCCTCCAAGCACCAGTCGAATACTTGAAGGCTACATCGAAGCCTACCCAGAAACTAGAAGCCTAGCAAGACAGTAACTAAGTTCACGAAGCCTTCCAAGATTAATATAATACACAAACATCTTGATACATGGTCGAAGGCAGACACATTTGACAGCCAGCTCGCCAGAACTCAGCATCAGTACCAAAAAGACATCGACCATGGTAATATATGGTCAAAGACAGATACATCTGACAGTCAGCTCACTAAAACTCAACATCAGTACCAGAGAGACTTCGACCATGGTAATACATGGTCGAAGGTAGACACATCTGACAGCCAGCTCACTAGACAGAATAGTAAAATGAGCCGCCTGATAGCGATAGTGTCAGAACTGAGTTCAAGTATAAAACAGTTGTCCCCAAAGGATATATATGTAATCTGACTTCCCATGGTGACTCACCCCTTTTCTATATCCTATAAATAGGAGGGATAAGGCACTATGAAGGGGTTAGAAAATCTCTCCTAAAGGCCCTTAAAGATTACCTTCGAATACCCTGTAACTTACTGCTTACTCGAACTATCCCCTAACTCGATATATATTATCAGTCATTTAAATCCTTACCAGAGGTCGTGGAGTAACCTATTTCAGGACTTCACGCAAGTGCGATAGTTCAGTGATACAGTTTATTATTGCCTTATATGCTTGCTTAAGACCCTAGTCAAAGATATACCCCACGGTGTAAGAGCTAGTTTCCCCTCTCAAGAAACTTGGCCCCTGCAATAACCTAAACATGAATTCCTCTAATGTAAAAAGTAAGAATATGAGTAGGTGGTTTGCTCAAGAAATATCACCTCAAAAGATTTTTTAGGTTGTTTGGGTACGAAAGGATGACTTGCCACCACAGATAAGGTAATAAATCTAAACTGAGACGAGTTATCAGTATATGCTCCATTCAATAGTTATACTTTTTACCCTGTCTCATTTTGGTTTTTTTTTTGTTTATGTTTAGGATAGCAGGCTATTGTTTTATTTTTTTACACTTTGCATTTTGTGAGCTTTTGTATGTGAAATATTATTGCTAGACTTGGATTGTATTTTTGTGTAATATTCATTCATGGAATAATTATTTGGTAAAATTACAATTAACAATAGTCATTGACCCCCTAGTTTAAACTAAAAGTTCATCATGATTAGAACCACGTGAGGATAACTGTAGAGACTTTATACCTAATGCTATGTAAGATCTAGCCTTTTTGCAACCTTCGAGTATGATTTCATAAATTCTTTCCAGATTTAGCATTTCTTTTTCATGATCTTATTATTTATAATCAATTGACGATGGTAAGTTCAAGTTAAAGTTAGTCTAATAGAATATTCTCTATACTTGATTCGAGAAGAAAAAGATACTATATGAGACCGAATATATGATAATAGGCATTTTTATTGCTACACCTTTTTGGCCTTTGTCTATGTTTACACAAAATTTTATTCGTTTGTAGACCTTTGTACCTTAAAATATGCCATTCGTTCAATATCCAACTCCTTTTGACCCATTTTGTTCTGGGACTTTTCAGTAAAATAAAAATAAATGAAGGAGTAAGACCATGTGGTTTTAGTGGTGGAGATGAATATAAGAAGAAAGTATTTCCAGTGATTTTATGGTACATCTATATAATTATGTCTAGAAACAATATATTCTATATGTACTGGTTAAAAGAAAATAATGAAAGGAGGTGAACTCAAAATAAAGAAGGAGAGGGAGTAAGAGTAACTGTTACTCACTAAGGAAGATAATGAAAGAAGATGAACTTAAAATAGATAGAGATGGAGTAAGTGTAACTGTTAGCCTTATAATGTCAACAAAACAACTACTTTGTCATGTGCATACCCTTATCTATATGATCACCATTTTAAGACTTGTTTGATCTTGAGATTAACACAGTCAGTTTAGTAGAGATGAGAGATAGGGATTTTATATTAGTTAACTTGACACTATTTATGACAATTGATTTTCTATCCATGAGTTCTTTCAATTCATAGTACGCAGTTTATTTGATGAAATATGATTATTTCTTTTCATTTACTTATATTTATTTTTCCACAGAATGTTTGCCAGTAAAATCTCAGTAACTTTTTAGTGACCACCCTAGTGAGGTCTTAGTCAAAACAAATTTCTAACATAGTATTTTAACTGTGGCTGAGTAATACGCTGAAAATTGAGTATCTATCTGACTATGAACACACACACGCACACACACACACACACACACACACACACAAGGTAATTAATTTAGTGATTATTTTATAACATATGAGCGATGTTTATGTCTTTTTAGGATATTTTAGATTTATTGTCTTTCTATAATGCCTTGTGTTAGAGGGAGTATTGTCTTCTTTTGCTAACTTATTTCAGAGGCACTCCCCGTGTGTGTTTTCCCATTGTTTTCATTGTTTTACTCATATTAAAAAAAAAAAGAAAAAAAAAAGGAAGACTTAGTTTTTTATATTTATTTCTTTTATTGGGTGAGCAGTCTAAACTATTTTTGCTTGAATATATCTTCTGTGTATTCGAATTGACTTCTTCATGTTCGAATATAAATTTTTTGTATTAGAATACTGTACTTAGATATATGCATGTTTCTTCGAATAGACCCGAGGGTTTTGTTCGAATAGGTTTTTGGTCTTTTGTTTTTTCTTAAGCCACAAAATACATGTTTTTTTTCTTAACTCACTCACTCTCTTATAGATTTAGCCCTCCTATCCATTGTGATTCTCTTTAACACTTCCTCAAATCTTTGAATTCATCTCATTCCCATTGCTGGTTTTCACATGTTAGAAAGTTTATTAATGCCAATTTGATCTTTATCAAGGATTTAGTACTCCAATTTTGAGGTCTGTTTTGACGAAGGTTTACTTTAAGGTTGTACATTTCTTAAATAACTCTCATCTTCTCCACTTTAGATTATGCTAAGCTTCTTACTGATCTAATTTTGCGTTTGATATCTCTATCTTGTACTATCATGAAAATTGTAACTTTGGGTATTCGTATTTGATGGTGGTTGTGCTCCTAAGGCTGAATTACTAGTATTAGACTAATTTTTTTCAAATTGGAGTTTGTAATCTCTAGTGTTTGTTTGTGTTTATTGTTCTGGTTGATTATTGCATTGGATGGTTGTTGAATTGTTGGAATTGGGTTTTGCGGTAGTGGGTGTTTCATTGCAGGTGATTGGGTTGGAGTTTGTTTGTGATTACTTGCGATTGGTTGAGATTGGGGTTTTATTGTTGTGGCGAATGCATCTTGTGAACAACTTGCAGTAGATTTCATTATTGGATTGTGAAGTGTAATTGGTATTGTGTGATGTTTGGGGGTGTGAAAAATTCATGGTGTTAGGTTTGTTGATTGAATTAGGTTTTCTTGCAGGTGATTAGACCGGTGTTTGCACCCGTGATTATTGGGTTTGTAATTTTGGGGGTTTTGATTTTGGGGGTTTGGGTTTCATACGCTAAACTTTGAGATGGTCTTGTGGTTATTGGGTTCTAGTTCTTGAATGCCTGTTGTGGATTGGCGGTAGTGTTTGGTTGTTTCTTTGCTGGTTGGATATTTTTTGCCTGATAATGGCAGTAGGCAAACATATGGGGTTAGCGTCACTTGCTCTGATTGTATGTTTGTTGTGTGTAGTTTACTTTTTGAATATGCCATGTATTAGTTGTCAGTCTTTTCAGAATATTTACTCTGGCATTTACTGGTATATATTTTTAATTTATTATATGATTAACTCATTCCGTGACTGCTATACATTTTGTTCTATCAGGTTTGCTTCACCTTTTATCCACTATTGTGTCTTATTTACTCTTTGTTCATCTGTGCCAAAAAGGGGGAGAGATGATCCTAATAGGTAAGCTAGGTAAGTTATAATTTTTCCTGGATCCCTTATTTTGTTTGAACGATTGCGCGATTTATCTTATTTACTATGCAGGGATTCCAGAGTATTCTATAAGATAAAAGAGTAGCTTTGAGTATGGATGTTCAGTGATTTGAGTTAGTCCATCGAGTTATTTTTATAATTTCTTATAGTTGTTTTGTGACGAAATTAACCGAAGTGGGAGATTGAAACCTCTATATTTGGAGTTGGTTTTGTTTTCTGTCTAGAATAGGTGTTAGCACTACCTCGTGGTTATTCATGGTCAGAGAGTATATGTGGAGCGACTACAGCTTGACTGATACTGAACAAGTATGTGGGTTAGTACCTCTTCTCTCAAAAACTCAAGCTGTTAGAATTTTACAAATAGTCAAAAAGGAATTATGCTTCTTCTTTTTTTAAGAAAATAGGTTTTTGCTCAAACAGGCTTTTTGTTATGTTTGAATAGACCCTGTTTGAGCATACTTTTTTCTCTATTCGAATATTTCACTCAGACCACTATTTCTACAAAATAATCTTTGGCTTTGCTCGAATAGAACCTTGTTTGTTTGAACATACTATTTCTATGTTCAAACAGAGTTTGGGTATTCTGTGTTTTGATAAAAGATATCCTTTTTTATTTTTCCTTTTTTAACTTTTCCAAAAACTAACTCTTTTAGGGCTTGTTATTTTTAGAGAGAAGAGGGATTTCAACGGGCGATTCATTGCGAAGTAAAACTAAATTGAATCAATCAAGGATTTATAAAACCTAATCTTTAATTGAGAAACTCGTAAGTTTCAAGTTTGGATGCTTTGACGGGAGATTGATTGCGAGAACGAAGGGAATTGTGAGAATGAGGAATTGATTGTGATGAGTTCAATTAGAAGAGAGGTAACCACTGGATGCGCTTATTGAGTCTATAGAAAATTGAATTCTTGTAATTTTGTTTTAATAGTGGTTTTTTAGCTGTCGTGCGATTTGACAGTGACCAGTGGGTTTTTCACCAAAGAAAGGTTTCCCACAGGGTAAAAATTGTTTGTCATTGTGCTTTTGATTCCTTATTGCTCATCATATCAACTTGAGTTAGGTTAGAATTAGACAATTATTTTCAAGGATTATTGGTCATTTCAATTTTGACCTAAATTACTCGAAATCGATTAATCTCAATTAGTCATAAATTTCAAATAACTCCACTACAAGTAGCCGTTCATGGTACTACCTCAACAATAAGAATAACGTGACTTACGACAATGATTATCCTTCATAAACTTTCTAGACACTCAGATTATTTGCTAGCCGGGATTTATTTAACATAATGAACCCAATTTTATTATAGGTTTGGTTATATAAGTTTTTTTTGAGGAATTCAAAAATATGTTTGCACCATCAAGTGTAAAATCATAAACATTTGTAGATTTTAACTTTTGTCACTCTAAAATCCAATTAATATTACTATATCTACCATTACAGTTGGATATTTTGTATAGCACATACCATAGTTTAGGGTGCACTTATAGTACTCAATACGTGACTAACACTTCCATGTTAAGACTATGCATAATGTTCCCAAATTTTTAATCATTTATAGGAAGACACTCTCCTTTCCTAAACTATGCCAAAACAGAGCTTCTCTCCAACAATTTTGTGATAATATTGACAATATGAGCATATTGTTCACCATGTCTTATAATGTCGAAGTTTCTACCTTGACAACTTCATCTCATGAGTTGTATAGGGTGTTATTCGATTCAACTTAAGATCTCTAAAAGTCATGAACCGAATTATAATTGATACCTATATTTGTGATATATAGAAAAATATATGAGATAGCAAACATATTTCATTAGTGACATCCCATTTCATACATGTATACAATCTACATCTCGAAGAAAATAGGTGTGACAACATGATAATTGTCAATAAAATCATCCATAGGATATTATGACCTTTGTGTATCGGCACCACAAAATCAGCTCTTGTGCACTAGTAAAAAAACTAGAATGGTTACTCTAATTGTTCCTTCATTTGCTTATCGTGCTGCCTCTCACCATATCTGCATGACCCAATAACTTCTCTTATTGCGAACTCAGATTAAGCAAATACTAATATATAGCACCATTAATAGTAGCTCCTTCCTGTCATTGCAACAAATGGTGTAAAGAACGAAGACCTGTTTGAACTTGCATACATGTTTAAGATGATAGAGTTGTCTCAAGCACCAAAGGAACCAAAGGAATTGAAATTCCTTTCATCAACAGTTCTAATGTAATGTTATTTTTATTTATCTTTAGATAACAACAAAGAAGTAAAACACACAACATTAATGATAAATCCACTCATTGAATGAGTTCATCACTTCAGCTAGTAGTAATGGAGGCAAAGAATTAAAGATTCTTTTGTTCACCCATTACCAATAATAAACTTATTCTCAATTTTAATCTTGTATTGTGCCCAGTCAGCCCATACATGGTTAGGTTATCGCAACTTTTGACTCCTATAGAATCTAGTATTTCTCTGTCTAATTATAGAAATGGACTCCTTGGATTCTAAGGAATTGGAAAATATTTGTATTAATAAGCTCCAAAGTTTTATCCTTTTTTCAACAAGCATGATCGATGAGTTTCCCTATAATAAACATCCATCGTGAATATTTTAAGATTTTTTTGTACATCTTGGAGGACTTTGTGATTTGTACAATGATCACAGATTAAGAATTACAAGTCAAACGAGTTAGCCAATTTATCACCAAGCCACTTAGGGCTGTCAATGGTAGGATTTGATCTGGTCTGATCCATTAACAAAGGATTAGGATAAAAAAAAAATTGATCCTCCATGACCCGATCCCTTAATGATCCTACCCTTTACTTAGTGGATCGAGTTAGGATTCACCATAACCCGATCCATTAAAAACTCGATTCGTTAAGGATATTTGAGTAATACATCATTTTTATATGGATTTATGATAATACATCTTTTTTGTTTGTTTATACAGGTGTGTATTGTTGATTTTAAATATATGTAATTTCTCTAGTGTTTATCATGCAAGACTTTATGGTTTATAAACATATGAGGTTCTGAATGTGCTAGGGGGATTGGGTTTGGAACTTAAAGGACTGAAAAACTTACCAAAAGTTAAAGCCTAAGAGATCGAATTGGGTCGGATAAGGATCACATATATATATACCAAAAATTAAACTTACTTGCAAATGTCTTCCTCCCAGTCCTAGGGTGACAAGTGAGATTTACTCGATTATCTCTATTTTTTTAAGCCATTGCCTGTAAAATAGTAACCAAATTTTAGAAGTTGCCAAATTATATAAAATATAAAATATAATAGTATAACAAATCATACTCGTGTCTTTTTTAAACCCCAATATATTACTAAAGTTGGCCACTGGTTTGGCTCCACACGAGAGGGTTTGCTTTCAAGACGTTCATCATCAGTATTATACCTTTTATAGTGTTAAAGCTTAATTTTGTACTTAAAGGTCTTCCAAAAAAATACCATTTTTTGGAAACAAACTTCTTTGAAACCATCCGGAGCATTTATATTATCCTAATAAATTCAAAACAAAATTTATGACAAATTAAAATTTTGAATAATCAAGTTATACAATTTGAAAATGTTTAACTATGTATATTAACTACTACCTTTACTAATTTCCAAACCCCATCAAGAGACGTATTACTTGCCACCTTCCAAGATAACATTGTCAATGGGAACATTGCTCCATTCCTTGTAAGTGAAATATATTAATGTTAATTAACTAGGGTATTCAGGTGCGTGAAAAAATATTGAGGTGCTAGTTGCCCAAAAAATAAATCTATCTCTTATAGAAAATCTAGATATGCGTAAATCAACAAATATATATTAAAGACAATAAAAACTGACCTAGATGAGACATCAACTTGGGTTCATTATGTCAGAATAGTTGGTAATCTTCATTCCATTCCAAGATCTTGATTTTTCCATTATCCCACTCGCTCCATGGTTTAGCATATCCTCTTCCATTCTTATTAGCCTTATTACAAGACGAGGAACCCTTAATAATATCTATTAATTGTCAGAGATAAACAAAGAATAACATAGTCAAGGATTAAACATAAATTTAAGGGACGAGATTCTCATGCTTACTAAGATCATCTTCTATATAAGTTGAAAAAAATAATTACATATATACCTTTAAGTGGTAATCCTAACTAGTACCCTAAAGCAACTTGGGATGGAATCAATAAACTTCTAACTTCTCCTGAGGAATGATTCCTTTCATGGATAAACTACTTTAACAAGTGTGGATATTGATGCGATTAATAAACAAGCATGTATATTGCTTTGTGAAAATAGGAGACTACTTGAGCAAGGTGTGCCAGTACATATTCCTTTCAAAATACCAATTTTCTGAAAATAGGAGACTAATTATATTGTTTTTTCATTTTCAGTTAACATAAACGGAGTTCGACTGTTGTTATTAGGGAGAGAAGAAATATGTGGTCATCATAGTATTCCAAAATGAGCCCTAATTTACATGTAAATGAAACTATAACTGTTTCACGAGTTTCGTATATGAATGGAGTGATACCTAAGGCCTAAGGGTTTATTTTTAACTAAATTGTAATATAGATATGTTGATTTACAAATATGACTCTAAGATAGTGTTTTCTACGTGTAACTCGAAGAGAAATGTTTCTCATATTTTTTAGCACTGTAGGAGCATGGCCCCACTAACTCAAAGAGCATGTCCACATGGATGGCTATGTCATATTTCTAATAAGTATACGTGGTCACGAGTACCGACTACAGTGGGTTGTCAGCAAACTGACAAGTTATGAATTGGTGGGAAAGAAACCCCAGAACAATGGAAAATACTGATTAAACACATAACAATGGAAAACAATATGACTAAACGGATATTTTATTTATATCATGAGGCAACAACTCGAGCAAATATGCAGCGATAACAGCAGATATAAATGGCAGCAGATATAAATGTAAATGCAGACATATGATATAGACTTGGACTGATTACAGTCATTTGCTCATTGATTGAAAGCACTAGATATAAATGCATAAATAGATACATGTTGTGATCAAGTACAAATCTATTACATCCCAATATATTTGTATATTCCACGCAAAATTAAATAAAATTTATACAGATGTGTAGAATATTTGGGAACATTTTCACCAAACTCCATGGCATCTTCTTCTCTAGATTCTTCATCATTGCCCATATTCTCAGCACCCCCAATCCTAATTCCCTCTTGAAGCATTGCAGTCATATTAGCATGTACGCTCGACTCATGATACATATCATGATCGGGTATGCTATCCCTCATAATGTTGTTACACACACCACCAAAATGCTCCCCATGATAAATCCAATCCTTGTAACACTTTTCAAAGCCATACATCTCAATGTGAGTTAGAATAGTTTGTGGATTGTAGTATACTCGATTTACACATTTACTGCACAGACAATAGATATGTAACTTTTCAATATTCTTGTTTTTATAAGCAAAGGTAAGAAATATTTTGTCTCTATCAATGTATGCTTTTGAACTCCTATCTATCAAGTGAGATCCAACTCTTGTCCATATTAAAATTTTCTAGAATGCTTCGCTAATCACTTTAAATTAAACACATAAATATATTTAATTTTAACAAATGAAAAAAATATATATATAAAAATATATTTATATATTTGGACTTTATACTTTAAAGTAACTTATAATTTGAGAAATGTTACAAATTATGAAAGGTATAATAAGAGCAATAACAGTAAATAACAAGGAAATTATTAAAAGAAAAAAGATCTTACGAACTCACTAAATCTGTTGTTCTAGTATTGGTAAGATCAACGTTGGGGGCTTTTTCTTCAACAATATGTACTAAAAGTGCAGTCGAGTAGTTAAGGCGCATAATGTGTTCGATAGAATGGCTGACAAAGATTTAGTGGCGTGAAATTCTAGGGTTTTAGGTTATGCTCAACAAGGATTTGCAAGGGGAGCATTGGGTTTAGTCGAAGAATTGAAAATTAATGGAGAAAACCCTAATTTACTAATAGGGAATGTTCTAATTGCCGGGTTTGCTCAAGTGGGTGATGAGGTGATGGTTTTAGACGTATTTCGAACGATGCGGGACAATGGGGTTCAACCCGATGTTTATTCTTGGACCACGGTTATATCTGGGTTTGTACAAAACTTCCTTAACAATTAAGTGTTCGACATGTTTAAGCAGATGGTACGTGCTGGTATCAAGCCTAACTTGTATACAATCTGTTGTTTGTTACCTGCCTGTGTGACTGTGGCAGATTTGATACGTGGATAGGAGATTCATGGATATGCATTGGTTTCAGGAATCGAAGAAGATGTATTTGTATGTAGTGCTGTCATTGACATTTCGAAGTGCGGTGCAATATTTGAAGTTGAGATGTTGTTCAAGAAGATGAGCACTAAAAATACCGTAACATGGAACTCTATGATATTTGGATATGCAAATCATGGGTATAGCATTAAAGCAATCGAGTTATTCAATGAGATGACGGAGATAAAGGGATGTAAACCAGATCACTTAACGTTCACAGCAGTTCTCACTGCTTGCTGTCATACTGGAATGGTTAATGTTGGATAGCGTATTTTCCATTTGATGTATAAAGAGCATGGGATTGAACCAAGGTTGGAGCACTACGCATACTTGGTGGATCTTATAGGTTGAGCAGGTGAGCTGGTTGAGGCTTACAAATTGATTAAAAACATGCCCATCAAGCCTAACTCATTTGTGTGGGGAGCATTGTTAAGGGCTTGTATAAATCATGGAAATGTTGAGCTTGCAGAAATAATAGCGAAGCATGTGTCTGAGCTCGAGCCTAAGAGTTCTTGGAGTTTTTTGCTGATGTCAAATTTATACGCAAATAATGGTAACTAGAGAGATTTTGAAAGGTTAAAGAAGGTGATGAAGAAGAAGAGGTTAAGAAGAAATGTGGGGTGCAGTTTGATTGGCATTACTACATGAGATGTGCAGAGATCTTTGGAACCATGTTGAGGAGCTCTGACTCCCAATTTATTTTTTGGGGATAGCACACATTTATAAGCTTACTTTGAATAGATTGTGCATCCTAGGGCAGCTTCGACCATGTGTTTACTATATCTTAAGGAAGGTCTTTATAAAACTGCAACAGGTAAAGGATTGGGCAAACAGTTTCATTGAGTTCATCTTCATTTTTCCTCTGTTTCTCTCAGAAGAAAGCAGGTACATTTGGGGTTTTGGCACGAGGTTGCTGGTGTTGAATTATAAATGTTGAAGAAAGCTAGATTCAGACACTCGGAGTGTCTTAGATAAGATTTTCGGAGAATCATTGGTGTTGAAGTATAAATGTTTATACCCAGGTATGTTGCTCATAATATGTTTTGTACTTCTAACATCAAGAAGCATTTAGTACTTACAAGTATGTTGTTCATAATATGGTCTATACTTTTAACATCAATAAGCATTTAGTACTTAAATCACACTTATTTATACAAAAAGAAAGAAAGTATATGAAGTCTTCAATAATTTTGAAGGTGGAAAATGTTTGAGAACTTCAACTTCAGTAAAAGAGAGTGAACATGTACGACTCAAAGTAACACCTATTGGAAATGAAATTATTTGAAGAAAATCGTTGAGTGCGGATCAAAAGGGAAAATTATGGATTAAGAGAATGCAGAGGGTAGAATATAGAGAGAAAATACAGATTAAAACAATCTAGGCAAAAACATGTTTGTTACAAATAAATATATTCTTAGATAATTTCCATCATTTTCTAGGTCTAACCAAACAATAGAAGAAAGAATTCCATGACGTTGCCTTCTCCCATTTTGATCCAAGATGATTGTACTTTTCGTTGGTTTTCATGAAAACACAACCACACGATATTTTTGCCCAAAGACAAAGCTAAAATTGCTACCTTCTTCACTTTATTTGATTAAGTTCTTTGATATCTTTTATTATTATTATGCAAAAGGGAATGTAGTTGATTTACTTTATCACCTTTATGTTACATATATTAGGTTGGATTACTGAGTAAGGCGAGGTCAGCAATTGGGAATCAAGTATCATGAGATAGGAATTGTTCAATCACAGCAGAAAAATTGAATACTACACATTGAACCTAGCAATTCTAAAAGGAAAAAAAAAATATTAGAGTTTGAGATTGAAAAACTTACAGGAGCAACAATAGAGATCAACAATTGGGATCAACAAATAAGCAAACCCGAGAGAAGCAAAAGAGATCAACAAACCCGACAACAGCATGAAAGATCAACAAATAAACAAACCCGACAACAGCATTAAAGATCAACAAATCAGCAACCCCGAGAGCAGTAAAAGAGATTAGCAATAGATATCAACAATTAACAAACCCAAGAACAATAAATAACAAATCAGACTGTGCATATGGATATTAAGAAGTTTGAGCAGTCAGAAAGAGTTGAGGGAGAATGATTGCGGTGAAGAGGATATTGAGTTGAGTTGATATGGGGAGGGACTGCGTGAAGACAAAATTGATTTGAAACTTTCATTTTGTGTTTTTGTGGTGTTTTTTCCCGCAGTCCCTAAACATAACCTATTAGGGACGACTATGTCCCACCGTCCCTGAACTTATATAATTAGGGACGGGTATATCCAGCTGTCCCTTAATTTATACTATTAAAGACGGGGTGATTTTTTTCGTCTCATAAACAAAAATAATAAGAAACAGAATCAGAACCGTCCCAAATGTGATATTATTAGAGATAAATTTTACTCTATCTCTAATATCTGGTCCCTAATAATATTTTTTTTTTTTGTAGTGTAGTGCCATGTCAAAATGTG
This sequence comes from Kingdonia uniflora, assembly GCA_014058105.1. Taxonomy (NCBI): domain Eukaryota; kingdom Viridiplantae; phylum Streptophyta; class Magnoliopsida; order Ranunculales; family Circaeasteraceae; genus Kingdonia; species Kingdonia uniflora. The sequence continues at coordinate 1,003,906 of JACGCM010000428.1, read as the reverse complement.
AAACTTTAGGGTGCCATGTTAGTATTTGGAACCCCCTTGTGCTGCATCATCGATGAAGCGTAGTAGTACTACATCATTAGGTGGGACCCCTGGTACCACATCATCGATGCCATGTAACGTGCCTCGTTAGCAACTATGGAACCCTCGGTGTCACATCAGCCTACCACATGGCAGTGATACGTCAGAATGTTAAACCCTTAGTGCCACATCATCAGTACCACATGGCAGTATCCCATGATCATATAGACCCCATGCGCCACATCATCATTGTCAGGTGTTTAATATATCATCATGACACACTAGCATGTAGGACCCTCTGATGCCATATCAGCCAGTAGGGTCTGCCATGTCAGTACGTATGGGACCCACTAGCTCAACCTGTCATGGAGTAACATGTTAGCATTGTGCGTCCCACCATAGTCTAATGACATCATCAACCATAGGAGATGACGTTAGCAAGCTCAAAACCTTAGGATGACATCATCCTTAGGTCACTTGGCATAAAAAAAATTAGCAGATTCGTCGTGATTTTTTGTTGGCTTTACAACCAATTTCTAAACGATCAGTTCACTTCTAGGAGACATACAATATACGCCTGTGATATTTGGGATGGAGGCTATGTAAAAAAAATTATACTCGCATTCTAATAATGTCGAAAAAGAACTATAAAATTCCTTTTAAAATTGGCTTTTGAAAAATAGTTAATAAATAGGTATAATCAATATAAAAAAAGAGGCTAAAAAGACCTAATTTTTCCATAATGTGATCTAAACAATCACATCCAAATAGATCTAATCATATATTTATGCATATATCCCTATAGAGTCGATGTTGATAATATGTTAAGAACAAAAGAAAATTGCAGTCTATCTAACCATGCACACATATAAATACTGATATAAAGAGAATGTACACTTTCATTAGAACTTCCTAGGTTATAGAAACAGAGTCCTTCTAGGGATATAAATAAATACCTCTAAGACTCTTTAGGGTTAGGAGTCAGTGGGCTACCCCAAACCCAGTTTGGGTTGAGCCCAACCGAATGGTTCCTAGCACTAATCAGTTTATTATAAATAATGAAAAACATGAGAAGGGGATATGACTGACTTCTTTACAGTGCTGCAAGGCTTAGTTTAAGTAAGTTTTAATAAGAGCTAAATTAAGTGTGAAAGGGCTGGGGTAAGGGATGCAAACATAAACATAAAATGTTTGCATCCCTTAAATTGTAATGGACGAGTCAGCCCAACCCTTAAATGTTCAAAGTAGGGCTTTAGATGAGTGAAGCCCTAATTTGTAAAGGCAAGGTTGGGCCAGGCCAAGGACTATTTTCGTAGGCCTATTCTTAAATCACTTTGCAAGTGGTTTTGGCACCGGCATTTGAAGCCAATATCTCTATCTCTACTACTATAAAGAAAAGACCCCCGTAGAGTCGTATAAACCGCCATCCACGCAGTTTAAGATATTTTGGTCGTCTGCCTGCTTTTGGTCTTTTCAAATGACAAAAATGTCGCTCAAGTAAACGTGAAATATCCAACAAAACCTATAAAATGTCAATTTCTCTCTCCGTACATCATCATCAGTCATTCTTCCTTCTCCTCCTCACCTCTCTCTCTCTAGATAACAAGCTCTTTCTTGCAAGGAGATATTCAAAAATAAGATATTTTGATTTTGTGCTCATGGAGTTTTCGTGGTTAATTTTGGGGATGAAGGTTTCAATTGTTAGGAATCATTTAGGGGTTTTATTTGTTTCTCTAATCAAGAATTTGGTATCCCAACTAAATATACATATGCAATTAGAGAGATTTTGATTGTGAAGAAGCAGGGTTTTATCACTGATGATATAAGGCCTTCTTCGTAAGTGGGTTAGATGAAGTATTGGAGTTATTGCTTTGAAATTGTGGGTGGTGATGGCAATGTTGAAATAGTTTCGAATATGGATGAAGATGTTCTTCAATCAGAATTATGATTGGTACCCAAAGTTTTTTAAAACTTCAATTAAGTAAGCCTCCCCAATAAAAGTTCAATTGATGCCCAAAAGCTCTGGTATATTTTGATTGAATATTGCGGTATTCTCCTCCTTCATTGATCTGTCTAAATTTTTAGGACTTTAAATTTAGTTACTTCACCATGTGTGTACTGCATACTTATGTGAGTTATGAATTGAGGTTGGTTGCTTTCACATATTGTATCCCGTTGTTAATACTTTTGTATACAGCATGACTGAAAATATTTATGAGGAGTTAGCCGAGCACATAATATTACTTTTATTGGGGAAGTTTCCTTAAAATCAATTAAGCTAGATTTTTCTATGAAGCATCCCACAAGGTTTCAAAATCTTTCTAAGAAATGTTTACTGTCATGTACATTGAGCATCCGAGGAAGAACTTGATTACTTATGTATGTTTGGTGAAATGCCAATAAGAGTGAGGAGAGAAAAAAGGTTCCCCTGTTTTGAATTGTTGTTAGTGAATGTTAAGATATCAGTAATCAGGGATTGGTATGACAAATTGGTTTAGGAATCCCTTTGGGCTAAATACATAAGCAAAATACAGAGATCAAATACAAAGAGATAGATAGAAAAAAAGAGAAAGAGAGAAAGAAAGAGAGAGAATAAGAGGGATTTTATTTTCGTGGCTAGGGTTGGAAATGACCCTTCGAAGATTTTGATATTAATTCTTAATCAGGTCTTTTACCAACACACAAAATTTATACCAATGGTAAATTAAACTTCTGTATAGGTAGTGCAATCATCTTTCACGGGTTTAATAATTTAACACTTGTTGAGGAATTCGATCGCCAACAATATTCCTCACTAAGTGGGATGGTGCTATAGAGAAGTTTCAAAGTTGGCAAGTACTGTGGATGATCATAATGAATGAAGTAATGTATCAAGGAGTAGTGGGGATGTGTCTATTCATGTTCTGTCCAACCGAAGAGGCAACTGTTTTAGGCTAATAGTGTTATCCATGGCTTTTAATCCACGTTTGATCCTTTTACCTTCTGGAGAAGGTGGTAGATGTTGGAGTGCTTTTACTTTGGCCCTTAAAGGTCGGTTTTATCCACCTAAGTAGGTCTTGGAGAAGTTGGAGGTTCAAACTATGGGTTGTAGGGATGGAAAGGATCTAGGCAGTTTACTGATAGTCCTAATGGGAACTATATTATTCGTATGTTCAAAGTGGATAGGAAATTCATGTCTATTGTGGGGTTTATTCTTAGAGGCCAAAAGTCTTACAATATTGTGGAGCGCAACCCTAGGCTATATCTTGAGGTAAATACCACAGAAACAGAGGGATTTTGGCTTGCTGATGTAGTAAAAGCAACAATTCTTGAGCTGAGAGGAACCAACTTTAAAAGGAAGCATTTTAGTTATGGAAATATGAACATTATCGAGATATTGGCTAATAAGAAGGGTGGATACATCACTCAAAAGTGTTTTCATGCCTGCCTCAATTAGCAGAAACACATTGATATTTTAATAGGGATGTAATATGTTAGGTTGTAAGTTACTGAAGGAGGCTCTGCGTAGCATTATATCGGGTGCAATGGGATAGTTGAAAAGTTAATTTTTTTTTATGGGGGTAAATCACTAGTCTATGATCCAGCTGATGCCCAAGGTGAGATGAGTACGAGCGGAGTAGGTGTTCTTCCTTCTTGTAGTAGTAAGGGGATGGATACAAATAAGGATGATGGCCATAAAACATGGAAGAAGTTCAATAATCAGACAGTGGGCAAGATGCTAAGCTTGACTAATATTAACAAGACTTGGTTAAAGGTTTGGGGTCTCCAATCTCACTTGTGGCATGTTCTTATCTTTTACAAGAATGGAAAATCATTGGGAGGTTTCTTAGACATAGAGCCTAACTCCTTGAATGTCTGAGATCTTGCTTGTCTAGGTTTCAAGATTTGTAATAAACCGAGTAGAATTCCATGGGAAATTTTAGTGCCAGTAGGCTCTAAGGGTAATTTCAAGCTTTTTATAGAATATGATATTTCTCAAATTTTTGGGATACACAAGTGTGGTATTTTTGTGGAGGGACATTTGGTGTATCGGAGGAGACGGAGCTTGGAAAATTTCTAAAAGATAGTGTGAAGATGATCAATAGTAGAATGCCCCCTATGGTCCAAGTAAATGGTATTAGATCTTTCTGTATCAAGAGTATGGAAGATATACCAGATAGAAACTCAAGGTTGTAATGGAAATAATTTAATTTTTGGGAAAGATCTAGAGATGGGTATGGGTGAAGTGTCCTCGTGTTATGTAACTCAGAGCCAGTGGCTCTATTTGCTTTTTTGATTAGGCTGATTCAAGTGGAGCCAACTATAAAGTTGTGGTTTAAAAAAGGGGAAGTATTAGCCTTAAGACTACTTCTAATGAGTTACGTTCAATTATGGTTATTCAAAAAACTCTAGGGGCTTTTTGATTTTAGTGTGTGATGGGCCAGCACTATCTAGCGATGTTTCCCCTTTTGTTAAGAGCTTGATAGACCATCATTTGTCTCATCAAAATCCTACTTACTTAATAATGCAATAAAAAGGGTAAGTATGGTGTCAATCTGCTGAGAGGTACGTTATTCTATGTAAACTCAAATCTAAAGGAAATGGGGTTTGTTTTATCGGAAATCTCAGCTTAAACTTGGTTTTAAAATAATTATTAAAGATAGCTATACATTTGGATTCCACTATAAATTAGTAATTTAATAGGTTTTTCATTTTCCCCTCGAATTCTCTCTTCCAAATCAAATTCAAGAGGTTTAGAATTCTTTTATGACTTCTCTATTAGGAACAAATCAATGAATCTAATCCGTTAAAATCTAGATTCAAATCTAAGGTTGTTGACCTAGGGCTTACTACCTCTCGCTAGAATCAAGGAAATTCTTAGGCCTGGAGATCACTAAATGGTATGAGAAATCAATTTCTTTTTTCAGGACATTGATTCCATGCAAGGTTAGAATTGTTCTCGTCCTCCCTTATCTTGTTGTGTTCAAGGGATTGGAAGAACAGCCCTAAAAAGTTAACATAGACCTCAAGGTCAGACCTATTACCCACATGAATATCCTAACATATACCTATAAAGCTTTTTCCTCTGATCTAGTTTGAGGGTATTAACCCTGCAATATCTCAACAAATAAAATTAATGAAAGATAATATACTTGTAATGGCCTAATTTTGTAGCTCGAAATGGCTCGAAATTAGTTTTTGCACCAATGTACCTATGACAAAATCTAATGTAAAGCAAGAAATGACACAGGTAATTTAGCATGAAAAACCTTTGAATAGGTAAAAAACCCGACCTCGAGTTGAAGGTTTTAGTAACAACAACCTTTATTGTTTGAGGCTGATATTTTATTATAAGTGATATCTCGAACTTGAAATACTTGATCTTGTAACTAATAAATTTTATGGTATTTACAATCTAAAAATTCTTGTGTTAGAGTCTAGAAAATCTAGTTTTTTGGTTCTTGTCTCTTCTGGAACTTTTTCTTTATATAGACCTTACCCGCAGCTCGTTATCGTACTGAAGCATATTCTTTGAATAATAAGGTAAGTAGTGGTTGACTTTGTAACTATTTAGTTCGCGGGAGACAGGTGTTTTTGATTTTATCATATTCTTCTGTTGTGCTCGATCCTTGTTCTTCATCAGTTTCTTGGTCTAGGTGTCAATGCTGACTGTTTATATCACATGTAAAATGTGTTAGTCTAATATTGAGATAATTTGAATTTGAGTTAGGTCTAGGGATAGGTTCCTACAATCGCCCTCTCGGAACTGAAGGTACAAGTGGTTTTGGTTGAGAAAGAACTTACGAATTTGTGGTATTAGAAGTTGAAAAAAAATGATGTATTAATGGTGATTTGAATGGTTGGGGTGTCAGTATTTTTCTTATGGAGGGATGTATCTGGCATTTATGATGATGGGATGGATTAATGTATTTGATGCTTGGGATTAGGAGAGTGGTTCTGCTTTGAATGATAATTGCTTAAAAAGTACCTATGCATTAGATAGGATTTTAATATAAATAGTACCTACACTGGAGTATGGCAAAGTACTCTGTATTGTAACAACTATATTACATTACACAATGGTGTTTTTCAAATAGACAAATTTGCCACTGTCTAAAAGATAAAGAGGGGCTGAGATTTGTTGGGAGGAGACAGATGGATGGCCTAGATTTGTTTGACTGTTTTAGCTTAGGGGTACTTTGGACAAAACACCTAAAAGGGGTGTTTAAGTCTTATTGCTGCTTCTTTATTAATATCTCTTATTTGCCATTGTCTCAAAGATAAAGAGGGGCTGAAATTTGTGAGAAGGAGAGAGATCGATGCCTAGATTTGTGAGACTATTTCGCTTAGGGGTAGTTTCGACAAAGCACGAAAAGGGTTAGTTTAGTCTTATTATTTCCTTTTTATCTCTCCCATCTTAAACCCGACTCTTCATCTCTCCGATTTTTGACAACTCTTCATCTCTCTCAAATATATCTCACATCAGCGCCTCCCTCTCTCTTTCTAATTAAGGTACTCTATATCTCTCTCTTTATCTCTCTATGAATTATATGTATGTTTGATTGATTGCGAAATCAGTGTAATTTGTGTACTGCATATAAAATTTTAGAATGAGGAACTCCGAAGTTGTAAGGATTGGTAGATATGGTTGATGCTTTGATTTTTTCCCATGATTTCATTTCTTCAATTTATGTTGTCTATAAGTTTAGAGATCTCTTATTTGCACTATCGTGTTTGTTGATAAAAAAGAACTACAGGAAGCAAGTTCTTTAGTAAGTTTGCTCCTCTCAGATTTATTAATTTGTTTTACTTTTTTTGATTTGTTCAACAGACAACAGAATGGTTAAAATTTGTGTTCGGCTTGGAATTGTTACGTTAAATAAATTGATGGGGTTGTTGCAGAATACTGTGAAAGCGTTTCCCGGAGGAATTGGGATGCAAGCGGTCGCGCTAAGAGTGACAAGAGACAAATCGGTGTTCGCTAATGTTAGAGTTTTAGGTTCTCAAGATACCCTCTTGGACTTAAGCAGAACACATTATTTCTACAAATGCTACATTCAAGGATCGATTGATTTCATCTTCGGAACTCTATCAGGTAAAAAGATTAAACTTTATCGAAACTTTTCTTCCATTAGTTTACATTGTTATCTTTGTAGTTTTGTGATTGAAATGGGGATGCTTTAAATTTAATTAGGATTGCTATCTTCATAGGGATTTAGAGGAAGATAACTCCGAGTTTTCTTTTGTGAATTGTACGTTGAGCGGGTCTGGGAGCATTTACTTGGGTAGAGCTTGAGGTAATTATTCGAGAGCTATTTACTCCTTTTGTGATTTAGATAGTATTATACATCCATCGGTTTGGAGCGATTGGGGTGAACCGTCAAGGAGAGAGATTGTTTCCAAACAAGTATAGAGGCAAAGGTGCTAACCCGAGGAAACGTGTTCCATGGGTGAAATCGTTCAACTATGAGGAGACCGAGTCATTTATCGATAAAAACTTCATAAACGGAGATGAGTGGTTACGACTTTAATTCTTTTGGAGATCTTCCCTGCGGCTTTGAAATCTTTCTTTCTTTCTCATTTGTAATTACTTATTCCCATATACAAACATACGAAAATGTAGCGTTTCTTTTTTTAAGCAAACTTCCTCTTCTTTCACTTATGTCGGTGTTTTTCTTTCATATTTCTTTTAAATTTTGCAATTTTCTTTAGTGTTTCGAGTGATAAACTAGCAATACGTTATCGACTGGGCAATTAAGCAAATGGGGTACTAAGTCCTCTTAGTGTTAGCGATGATTGTTTAACAAAGCCAAGAAAGCTCTGCCAGCTTAAACTGAACTTCGTTTAAACTTATTTGATTTGCCTTTTAAAAAAAAAAACTTATTTGATCTAATGCCTAATCCGTCTTTGATTTTTTGTGGAATCAAAATTGCCCATGTAGATCAGTGGAAAACAACATGGGTTTCCATAATAATTCACTGCCATAAACGTCAAGATCTTCATGTTATGAAAACTTTCCTTAAAATTATGATGTTGATGTGTTAGGTTTGGTGGTGTGGAGTTTGTGTTGTTCAGTGATCGTAACTATTAGGGTGTTGATTATGTATGATAATTGTTGTATGGATTTACTGTATTAAGGTATGAATAAAAATAGTGATGATGAGACATAGAAAACCAAGTCCATATTTAATGTTGGTTTTATGCTTATAGGTGAAAACTAATTGACAAAGCAACAAGGTCTTCTCTAAGGGCCATAACCTGCCAACATAATATTCGTCAATCACATTTCCAATACATGTTAGCTCTGTAGAGCAAGTGTTAGGATCATAACAATGGATCTTTGGCAGTTTTTCATCAATGTACTTTGAAAGATAATGGCTTTTGTTTCATCGTTGTAGAACAAATGCCAAGTGTCATTTCCCAAAATTTCAATAGATTAAATCTGGATGAAAACACATATCACAAGAATATAGTGTTTCAGGCACATAAATAGATCAAAGGTGTCGAAGGTGCGTCAACGTATTCACTGAGCTGAAGACTATGAGTATGTTGAAGAACTAATAGAGTACTTATCATAAATGTCATAAAATCAACATAGTAATCAAATATCTATGGAGTGTGTCTCTATGCAACTCTCCCACTATCATTCAGGTAATATATTTCTCTATCTCTCTCTCACACACATTCTGTATACTTGATTGGTACTGATGGGTATTCGGAAGTTCTGGTGGCTTAAGGTAAAAAAAATAGATAGCACCTTCGGCGTGTCAACATACCAACCATATCTTTAAAATTGATAGTGCCCAAGGCAAGCCTACGTTGTTGTCGTGGCAAGCCACGGGTAGTACTAGTTATCTATAATTTTAGAGTGATAATGGTGAAGACCAGGCGCATGGTGTTTGAGGAGAGAGTCTCTATCGAATTGCAAAGGCTAAAGTAAAGATACTTTGGGGATCAATCTGTGGAGATGCCCACCCCAATTCCTATTCTACTGACGTATCACGGTATGTCGGAAGACGAAGCGGCTGAAACTGATGAGGATTTTTTCTATAAGTAGAGATTTCATTACGTGGTCTTGACAGGTGAGGCATGTTGGAGGTTTCTCCGTATCCTTGCGGAGGACAGGGTTAATGAGACAGATCTGGGGACCGGTGCATCCGCGAGGCAGTATCGTCGATATCTTGCGAATGACTAGATTCTAAGGTAGGACTCTTTTTCGTCTCCATCAACTCTTTGGTGGTAGGGGTTAAGGAGGAGGAGACGATGGTGGTGGCGGAGGAAGATTCTATTTGAGGTATTGCCCCTGCACAATCATTGTCTCTTGGAGTTAAGAAGGCCTTTTATTTAAAGAGTTGGTTCAAGCACTGACATCCTTGCTTTCATGTCTAGACTTTGACCAAACTCAGTTTCTTGTCGAAATAAATGTTGTAAAGAAAGATGGATGCTCAGTGATTTCCAGTTTCAACTTTTCTTTAGAAGATTCTCGAAGTGAAACGTCACTAAAAATTGATATGATTTTGAGAATGAACTGAAAGACTTGTTATCTATAAAGTACCTAAAGGACTTGTTATCGGTAAAGTATCTGTAATTGATATTCGAGCTTTATAAAAATGATTTATTTAAACACTGTGTTGATAGATAGAATTAACTCTTGTAATTAAAATCGAGCTATAAGAAATACATATATGTATGATTAGAGGACGAAATGTAATATTTGAGATCAAACTAGAAAGTATATTTTAGCAATCGAACTGTGAAAAATGTATCTGTGAAATAGTAGATGTGTAAAAATCTGCTTCGAAATGAATAAATTTTAAAATTATGGGGGGAGAATATCGTAGAATATATAAATTTGTAAGAATTGAAAGTTCGAGCTTATAAAGTCTACCTCCTCAAAGGTCTGAGGGAAGGCTTAGAAGGAGACTAATCTTTATTCCTAATATCCTCCTAAGAACTAACGTGGGATAGGGGTACGCCTCTCAAAGAGGGTACTCTTGGAGGACTAGTCGGGCCTCAACCTCTTCTGAGGTAAAGACTAGGGTAGGTAGTGCTCGTAAAGTATAATAGCCCATGTCCTAGCTCACTCAGTTGACAGGTAGTAGCTTGAGTACTTAACAGGATCACATTTAAGAACCTCATTCTCAAACCACAGAACCGACACCAATCCCAAGCATGGTTTGACCCCAATTACTGACATACTACAGTAGTAGTAGGAATTTATTAAAGCGGCAATTCCAGTGCATAAATTGGGGTCATTGCCATCAGGAAACAGAAGTTGAGTTAACAATTTAAGCTTTGACTAAGCATCAACTCTGAACCATGGAGCCTTTTTAAGGTGACTTTTATTTTGAGCAAGCTTTAAATTATTTATTTATGAAAAAAATAAAAAAAATTAGTATAACATTATTTAGCTTTATTGTCATTGGCTTTGATGTTTATTTAAATTCTACATCTCTTAGTAAAGGTAGTAATAAAGGTTAGGGCAGTACCATGTAGAGGAAACTCTTATAAGGGACCCCCAACTCATGGTAGCACCCACTAGGTACCTGCTACTACACATATATAGATATTATATAATTTTATTAAAAAAGTTTGAGCGTGTGCAATCGGCTTTTCGTTGTAGTACTAGTTTAAATTTAGCCATTAGTTAGTTTAGTTAGTGTATGATACATTAAGCTAGAGTAGAAAAACATCTTAGAGGTTTACCTAAACCAAAACCAGTCAATACGCCTTCTGTCTTACGTAGAAGATGCATTAGAATGCGTCATCGGAGTAATAGCATAGGGACCGTTCAAGCCAATAATCTAAAAGAAATCGATTCATGTCTAATCGATTCCATTCATTTGGTGATTTAATTAAACATCGATCCTCCAATGGCTCTAAAAGCCCTACGAGATTATTGGACCCCTGCCCTCTTGTATAGTCTTGCCTTACATTGCAGCCTAAAGCTATGAGATCAAACTGGGTGTCATTTATGTGCTACCCACTTACCACAAGTTTCACAATGAATATCCCTATATGCACATAAAAGATTTCAAAATGATATGCGCACTTTTGCGCTATCAAAACGTCACGGATGAATCTATTCGCCTCCATCTTTTTCCCTTCTCTTTAAAAGTGAAAGCAGGCCAATGGTTAGACTCAATATATCCCTCATCAATTAGAACCCGACTTTCAAGAAAGTTCACATCAAAATTCTTCCCCATAACCAAAACTGTAGGTATCAAGAACAAAATAATCGAATTCTGCCAATATGAGTCTAAACCATTCTACGAGGCTTGGGAGAGATTTAAGGATCTTTTCCTACGATGCCACACAACGGTTTTGAAACCCAATGCCAAATTTAGATATTCCATTGTGTCATTACACCTGATAGCCGATAAAGGTTAGAATTTATTCACATGGCTGATTTCCAAAGCCTTTAACAAGAAAATGTTTATGAAGCATTTGAGGCATTAGCAGAAAAATCCCAACAACAAGACTTTGATCCACATAAGAATGGTCCCAGCAAAAAGGGAGCAGTCCTAGAGATTAGCGATAATATGGCACTTCTTGCCAAAATAGATGTTCTCACAAAGAAAATCGAGCAACTCTCTACTCCATTTTCCCTAGTGAATAATGTCCAACAGCCATGTATGACGTACGGCGAATTCTCTCATATTAAGAAAGATTGTCCCCCATATACTAAGATCAATAGCATAGAGCACATTAATGCTTTGTACCAAAAACTACCATGGCAGAACCATCATAATTTATCTTTGAGAAATGACCAAAGAAATCCCATTCCTTTTGGGCCTATCCAACAGGGTACGCGACAAATGGGTGATAATTAGTACCAGCCTAAAATTCCTCTCACCACTCGATTCGCTGAATTTGAAAGTCGAATAGAAAGACCCATAGGATTTCGTAGAAGCCAAATGAAACTTCATTCTCAATCGATATTATGAATAGAACAGCAATTAGGGAGTCTATTTGACAAAGCTAGCTAACGAGAAAAAGGTCAGGCATCAACCTCAGGAACAGAATAAGGGTTGTTAATTGTAACTTTGGTTCATCATAATAAATGTTTTTTTTTCTCTATATTGCTTGTTTGTGTTTATGCTTGTGGTTGATAGTGATTGAGGGACGCAGTTACTTTGTTTTCTAATAGGACTAACTTGGGATTTAGTTGTGAATAGTTTTCAATTTCACGTGTAATCCAGGAGGATTTGAGTTATTTTTTTTAACTTTTGTTAAAGTCTATTTGAATAGACTTTTAGTCAGTTCGAATTCACTAATGTTTGTTCGAACAGACTTTTATGTCTGTTCAAAGAAACACCTGTCTGAAAAGATTATTCAAATAGACTTTTAGTCTGTTCGAATGCACTCATGTTTGTTTGAATATATTTTTATGTCTGTTGGAATAAATACATGTCTGAATAAATTACTCGAACAAACTTATAATTTGTTCGAATACACTAATTTTTTTATCGAACAGACTATGATTATGTTCGAACAGAAAACTTGTAGCCCTCATAAAGGGACAAAGGTTAGGCAAGATAAAGTTATCTTAGAGGGATCCAAGTTTTTGTAAGAAAGACTTAGGGTTTGAGAGGAATTCAATTAAAATCAAGTATTTGAGCAATTGAAGCTCTAAATGGGAAATTCTCCTGCCAATTTGTGTTTGTTTTTCGTTAATTCTTCAAATTAGGTTACTCTCGATTCGATTGTGGTTTAAGTGGTATTAATTTTCTGGTAACGATCCTTAGGGGGATTGTGGTTGATGGTTTCTACATGTGACTGACTTAAGCAAACGAAGGGGAACCCAGTGAGTCCGTTGAAGATTCACCAAAAACCTAACTTGAAGAAGAAAGCAAATTTAGAGATAGACAATTCTGAAGATCGAATCACGACTTTGGAAATGGAGGTTTTTGACCTAACTACTACCCTAGGGGAGTTGGTAGAGAAATTACGTCTCATGAACCTTGCGAAAGCTTCCACTTCAGGGAAATGGCATGTACACTCGAAGAAGAAAGGTGTTGCAGAGAAGGATAGAGATGGGGGTGCCGAGGAGGAAGATAGTGATTCAAGCAATGCCGAATCCATCGAGAAGCGATCGGTTATTGGTAAGTTCATGAATCTTATGCGTAATCTTCATACCGATTTTAAAATCAAAATTCTAGTATTTGACGGTCCAATTGATGCTGAGAAGTTGGATAATTGGTTAGATAGGTTAGAAACTTATTTTTCCATTTACGAATAGTCTAATACTCATTAAATATGTTTTTCTACATTGAAATTCACAAGTCATACACTCACATAGTGGAAGTCTTGTCGAAAATGTCACGAAATAGGTAGTTTGAGTTAGAATGAATTCAAGAATTAGTGCGAAAACAATGTTATCCGATTGGGTATGAGCAAGAGAGATAGTTCAAATGGCATAATTTTTACAAAAAGTATGGGATTCCGTACAAGAGTTCACTATGGAGTTTCATAACTAAGCCTTGGTTTTGGACATTGATGTAAATGAGTATGAGGTGGTCATGAAGTATACAGGGGGTTTGTTAGAGTCCATTCGAAGGGAGTTAAAGCCCTTTACTGTAGAAAATATTGAAGATGCTACCGTTAAAGCAATTACTATTGAACGCAAGTACTTGAAGAGTGACAAGAAAGACGATAAGAGCAAGTCGGGGTACAACTCTAGCTGGAAGACAGAGCATAAAGGGGAGTCCAAAGAAGAGGGGTCTTCATCCAAGGGGAATTACTACAATCATTATAAGGCAAATGGGCACATTTCAGATGAATGTTGGAAACTTCACCCGGAGCTTTGCCCAAAGGAGGAAAGAAGCAAGTAGAAATCCTAAACTTACTCTATTGTTCAAGCAAGCTATGACTACCAATAAGGCGTGTCGGGAAGAACATTTTCATTTTAGCATTTAGGTAAAGCAGAGCTTAGTAGAGGCCATTATTGATTTGGATAGTCAGAAGAATTTGATCTCTGAGGCGGTGGTGAAGAAGATGGATTTGGCTACTATAGCTCTGTAGTAACATATTTCCCAGATTCGATAACGAGAAGTAAACGGAACTTTGTGGAAGATATTCCAACATTTAAGAAGATGTCATATCTGCGATTGCAGAGCTCGATCCGCTACAGTAGCCGTTATACTTGGTCAAATAGAGCTGTTGCAGGGAGATCTGCGAAGTTAGCCTAGTACCCACCAAGATAGGAAACTATTTTCTTTTTATAACTGTCTATATCTACTATAAATACAGGCAGAGAATATGTTAATCCGATAGGCAATTCTCTTTACTAAGACATTCTTACATCCTTACTGTTTAAACAATTGTAATTACTAGCAACTATTTGATTTTCTACCTAAATCCTCCGCGAGGTCATGGTTTTTCTCAAGATTTTCTTAGTTTCCACGTAAAATCCAATGTGCTTAAGTTTATAGTTACATATTCCTTACTTGAGTATTGGCGTAGTTACCCTTCCAGAAAGTACGTCATTACAATTGGTACCGTTTGTGGGAATGTCATACTTTTTCTTTGCCACCTGTGATCCTAGACAGCCAGATAACAAATATGAAACTCGGAAGTACTTCTAGTTTACAAAGAAACCATAAAATCAGCCCTATACCAAAAGCAGTTGATTTGCATAGTGTCGTGATCAAACTTCAGAAGCAAATGGATTCTGACCGAGTCCAGAGGCTTGAAGATCAGCAAATCCACGCCCAAGCTCTTCAAGTCGAAAGAGAGTGGAAAAAAGCCCTGGATCAACAGAGTCTGACACATCAGAAAGAAATGGAGAATTTATGAAGACATCATGACTGGCTCACTTTCCATCAAATGTCACCTCCCCAAGCCTGGAGTGATCATCGCTCTAGGGCAACCAAGAAAGAGAACCTGCCAAGGGACGAATCCAAATAGATCTTCTCGACATTTTGGTCTCACGTCCTCAGCATCGACCACCCAAGGAAGTTAAAGCACACGTCACTAAACTCTGCCACCACCAGTGAGGCGACCAGTGAGAGACAGGTTGGGACCTGAAAGATAGGGTGATTTTGACCCTCAAGTTACAGCTGTACTGAATACTTTGTAGTAATTTATTACCTTGGCGATCTGAATAATAAGATCTAAGCCATACACTCTAATAATCCAAGTCAAAGATCTATTCACGATAAGATTGAGACGAACCCTATATCTCCTCATCTTGAAATCATGCCCATTCCAGAGAATTTCCACATGCCAAAATTTCATATATATGCAGGCCTTACTGACCCTCTCACATACGTTCGGCACTTCCAAAACAGCAGTTGGATTATACTCTATACTCGATTACATGCTATGCAGATTATTTAAAATTTGAGCCTTAAGGAATAACCTCTCAGGTGGCTTCATACAATTCCCGAAGGCTCAGAATAGATGGTGAGCTAGGACGAAACACCTTTATTGGCTCAAAACTTTAATCCAAAGAAAGAGAAACTCTGGTACAACTTTTAAAGAAAAATATCGATATCTTTGTATGGCCTTTTCAAGAAATGCCCAGCATCGATCCATCGATTAAATGCCACAAACTCAACCTTCTTTTTGACAGAAAAGTAGTTATGTAGAAATGTCGCAATCTAGCTCCCCGACTTTGAGAAGCAGTTAATGAAGAAATTGATAAACTCCTTCTCGTCGAATTCATTCGAGAAGCCAAATATCCAAAATGGTTCTCGAATATTGTGGATGTACCAAAAAAGAACGTGAAGATCCGAGTCTTTGTCAATTTTACTGAACCAAACAAATTCACCCCAAAAGATAACTTTCCCCTTCCTCTAATCACTAAACTCCTCGACTCTGTAGCAGGGCGCGAACTTCTTTTAATGATGGATGTAGCTTCCGGTTACAATCAGGTCCCTCTTGCCGAAGCAGACCAAGAAAATGCAATATTTACTACGAAAAGAGGTCTCTACTGTTACACAATTATGCCATTTGGATTAAAGAATACATGAGACACTTACCAGCGACTTGTCACCTAAATGTTCAAAGATTATTTAGACTAAATAATAGAGGTATATATCGACGATATGATCTGCAAAAGCTTACAGCGAGAAGACGATTGCAAAAATCTCAAGAACATCTTCAACATCCTTCGTACTTACCAAATAAAGCTGAACCTAGTGAAATGCCAATTTGGTATTGTATCGAGTAAATTTTTGGGACATCTGGTTAGTAAGAGGGGAATATAAATCAATCCGGCACAAATCAAGGCACTCATGGCAATGTCATCTCCTCGAACCAAAAAATACGTACAAAAGCTCGCTTGCAAGATTGTAGCTCTTCATAGATTCATCTCCAAATCATCTGATCGATGTAAACTTCTTTACCTCCTTCTTCGTGGAAATCCAGCTCTACTGTCCAAAAAGTAGCCTAAAGAAATCATTTGGACCCCTGACTGTGAATTGACTTTCCAAGATTTTAAAAGATACTTGGGGTGTCCTCCCATAATGAGTACTCATGTTGATGGAAAAATCCTAACAATGTACTTATCAACCACATATGACTTCATTAGATCCATCCTTATTCGAGAAGACGACGGTGTGGAAATGTCAATCGACTTTATCTGCAAAACTCGCATGCCTGCTGAAAAAAGATATACAACAACTAAGAAGCAGCTACTCATTTTGGTGTACAGTTCTCAAAAACTTCAACCTTATTTCCAAGCCCATCCCATCAAAGTTATTACCAAGTTTCCCCCCAAACTCGTACTCTCTAAAAAAGAAAATTCCTGCAGGCTTCAACAATGGTCTGTATTCCTAGGCGAATATGATATCTCTATTGAGCCATAGATATTGATCAAAGGGCAAGCAGGAGATGACTTTTTGACAGATTTTTCAGTCTAAGACCCAGAATGGGAGGAACTCGAAGAAGTATTGGCTGATAATTAAGAGCAGAACCAGACGCATTGTAACGAAGCATAGGATGGAGACTCTTTACAGCTAGATCTCCTGGACCATGAAGGTCAGGGATCAGTATCATCCTTGTTAAACCGTCCAATCATCAAATTGAAAAAGCAATCAAATTTAAATTTTATGTCACCAGCAATGAAACAAAGTATGAAGGTATCTGGCATGAACTGGATCTCGCTATAGCACTTGGAGCAGAAGAAATAGTTGTATATGTCGATTCATTACTCGTAGCCAACCATTATAATAAAACATTCAAAACATCAGGAAAAATAGTTAATTATGCAGCTCTGGTCAAAGAAAAATGTAGAAATTCAAAATAGTAACAATTTCCTATCTTCCTCGAGCTGAGAACCGCCACGCCGACGCACTAGCGTACATTACAGCAATGCTTGAAGGCAGTGAAAAAACAACTTTGGATATCGAGGTCATCGAACATTCAAGTCTCGACGTAAGCTGTACAATGCAAATCAATATTACTAAAGACGAAGATCTTAAAGATTCGAAAATACCATTCTATGCGTACCTCAATTTTAACATCCTCCCGGACAACAAAGAAGAAGCTCGAGCAATCTTAGCTAAATGTCCACGATTCAAAGTAAAAGATAAGGTTTTATATCAAATTACTGGGGGAGGACCACTTACCAGATGCATATCACAAAAACAAGCACAAGTCAATATCAGGGAACTTTACAAAGGTATCTGCGCAGCACACATCTCGGGATGATCATTGGCACAAAGGGCATTCAATCAAGGGTTATATTGGCCAAAAATGCGATAAGATTGCAAAGACTTTATTTGAAAATGCTACAAGTACCAAATCCATGCTCAAAACATCAAAAGCCCAACCCTCGACTTACACGTTAGCAATGTCCTCTGGTTATTCAAAAGATGGGCAATTGATAGCATTGGCCCCTTCCACCCAGTATCGGGTAATCAAAAGTTCATTCTTGCGGCAACAGACTACTTCACCAAGTGGGTCGAAGTAGTACCACTATGTCATACTGACGAGAATGAAGTTATCAAATATTTTTGGGAACACAATATAACTAGATTTGGCTGTCCGCAAATTATTCGATCAAATAATGACAAGTAATTTATCAGCAGCAAATTCCTTAATTTCTACCATAAATACAAGATTCAACTGTTTTCTTGGACGCCATACTATCCTCAAGGTAATTGCTAAGTTGAAGCCATAAATAAGAGCATCAAATCGGGGTTACGGAAGCGCCTTGGGCAGATGGGCTGATAAACTACTTAGTATCTTATAGTCATACCGAGCAACTCCTCAAACATTCACTTGTTGTACACCATTCATGATGGCCTTTCGTACTAAAGTGGCAATATCCTCAGACCTTGATCTCCCAAGTACCCACAGAAAAATCACAGATGAAGAAAATGAACTTGACATTCTTTGTAACCTAAATTAGATCGAAGAAACTCAGGATCACGCCATTGCAAAATTAGGGCGATATTATGACACTCTCAAGAAGGTTTATAATTAGAAGGTCAGGAAATGTACATTTGACATCAGTGATCTTGTTTTGAGATGTATCCAAGATAGTACTCGACCCAAGAACTCTAAAAAATTATCTAAAAATTGGGAAGGGCCATATATCATTAACGATAAGAATGGCAGTGGAACATATTGATTAATGATTGAAAATGAAGTACAACTCGAATATCCATAGAATACAGCCCATTTAAAAATGTTCTGCAGATAATTATTGTAATCTCTTTCGAATACATCCAATAAAGACATCTTTACTGTCAATTACATCTTTCCACTTTATATTTATCAGTACCGGTACATACTTGTCAAATATGCACCATAACTCACTTTCTTCCCTTCGACAAACATCTATCCAATTACAGGATAAATTTGTTTGCAATTCATTATTTATCGAACAAAATATGTCATGTTTTGCCTTTATTTTCAAAACCCAGATATCCCATCGAGGAACAACATCTGATCATCATTCTTCATTCACAAAAGCCATTATATGGTCATTTTTTCATCATCTCGGATACTTGCCTAAAAACAACACTATGCATATTATCTACATTAGTATATAATGCTATCAATCTTGTCGAATCAAATACTTAGCATACTTTTTAACAAAAAATCTATGCATCTTGATCGACTACTTCAGAATTTAACCAATTAATCGACAACTATATCATAAATTAATCATTTAGCAAAAATAGACAAAAAATTGTTTAAGTCCCATCGACCACTTGTACATCATTCATTAAACAAAAACTTCTCAAACAATTTTTTTATTCTATAGGGGAAGAGATCAGGATATTAGCCTTCACTGAGAGACCAGGAGTAAGATCATCCAACACTCCCTCGGGAACAGTACCTCCAGGAATGGTAGCCGTAGGTACCTCAGAAGTATCATCCTTCGCATCCGAATCAAAAAAGAATACCCCAGCAGCAGCAGCCAATCCTTTATAGAAATTTTTTCTCTCTTCCATGACATTAAATTGCCAAGAAAAATTGGCCTTTATACGCTTGAGGGAGTCAATATTGACTCGATCAGCTTCAGCCTTCACCTCATCGGGGACCTTAGTACGCTTTACCTCCATCGCCCTTTGGGCATAAAAAATTTGTTCCTACACATTCCCCTCAAAATTGGCCTTCTGTTACGTGAATGCCTCCTCCATCTTCTTAGCTAGGTCAACTCTTATCTGCTCGATCTCTGTTCTCTTTTCCATATCTCAGGCCTTCTTCACCTCACGAATAGCCACCTCCTTCACCTTTCTGACCCCAAGTTTTAGCTTCTTCACCTTTGCCTCCAGGCTTTCTTTCTCCTGGACAAGATCATATTTCTCCTTCACATAGCTCCTTCTCGATGTTCTTGCAAGCAAGAAGTTGGTTTACCAGAGTCCCAACACCATGAATGTGAGGCTTCCCCTCGACCAGCATCTATTTGATCTATAATAGAATCATAATATGAGCTCCCGATTGAGGAACCAATTTTTTTAGTCGAAACAAGGCAGAGAAATTTCTAACCTCATTCATGGTTTTGTGGCCTTCGATAAGGAAGAATAACAGACTTTTTGCTCCCATTAAGCAGTCAGTAAACTATTCTTCGAGAGAAGTCATCCCAGCAGTATATTAATAATTGGTCCGTTTGAGCTCATTCCCAGATTCCTCGCCGAACTGAGTCTTCATCAGGTGAGAGAATACCTTCTTCTTCACCTGCAGATAAGTGGCTGATTTTGGAGGTCGGCCATCCATAACCCCTGATCTTGTAGCATCGACCTTCTCTTTAGCAGGAGATCGTCAAGATGCCCTCTTCGGGGGACGAACTGGAGGAGCGGGCTGGCTGGCAGCCCTCATTATCTTACCTTTCCTTAAGGTCTCACTCAACAATGCCTCTCTTTCTTCTATCGCAGAATCAGTAGTATAACCACTAAGAGAAGGATTCTTGAGAGGCCTACTCGAAACCGCACCCCTCTTATTCCTGGTAAACATTTTGCCTTCGATAACCGGGATTTTAGCTCCTTTAACTCGAGTTCTCTTTAATCCAGCTTCTTGAAAAAGACCGTCAACCTTCTCCTGGTTGGTAACCAAAGTGTCGATCTATCCGAAATAACCCTTGTTGATGTTGTACAACTTTTCTAAAACCGTTGAGTTTCTATTGATCTCCTTCAAAGTTGCACGAAGACAAATGACCAAACGTTATTCACCAATTTCAACCAATACAAACAAGACAAAACTTCCACATATGCAAATTACCAAAACACACACCTAAGTGGAAGCTTTTTCTTTTCAGAGGCTTCCCTGGGTTTTTCTTATCGAATTCATAATTCCCCAAAATGAGGAGATAATCAGCATAATATTGCCCCCCGGTCGATACCATTTTATAGAAGAGGGGTCTCTTTAAGAACCTCGTTAAGTACTTGTATCCTAGCTTCTATAGATTTTGTTTGAGTGTATAATACACACATAGATCATCCACCGTGATTAGCACTTCCCCTCTCTCCTTTTATCGACTATTTATCACTCCCACCATACAGAAGAGATAATAAACATTCGGGTTGAATTAACCAGGCGCAACATCAAAAAAAATCATAAACCTCTTCTAGTCAGCTCGAAGAGGCAACTTTAACCTCTTATTTATCTGTTCTCGATGGATGAGAATGCCATCCAAAGGAACATCCTGATCCGTCATTTCATAGTGGTATTCTTCTAATCTAATGTCCTTAGGAATACCATACTTCGCTTTAAAGCTTAAAGTTTTACTTGTTTCTGGAGCCTCCCTGTAATACTCGCCTTTTTCCCCCTCGGCATCTTCATCCCCACCATCACTACCTTCTCGATCACTTGCCTACGGCTCATGATCCACGTCTGTCATGGTACCCTCTTCGTCAGACACTTCCACTACCCTGGGCGCCACTTTAAATTGATCGATACTCACCACAACCGTGTTACTCGAGCCAACCCTATACCTCCCACCCAACTTATGGATACACGTTGTTACATCGATTAGGAGTGGTTCTACATCCACAAGGTTATCGAAGATTCCTTCTTTATCATCATTTTAGATGGGTTCAACCATTTTATGAACTTGAAAAAATAGATTCCCTTTTTTAAGTTAGTATAAGATCATATATGATATACGATATACATTCATATGCTCGTATCTATATTGTTGTCAAATTTAAACTCCAACCCATCATTTTTTTTATTACTATCGTTTTCAAATGTTGTTGTGTTAAGTCATCGATATAATTTTAGCTTAAATTTAACTAAGTCCTAACATCGAGAACTATTTATATGTCCCTAATATCTTCTACTCGAGTGTACAGGAACTGCAACCTTCTCGAGGATATTTCAACAGTTACACGATTTCCCACCAAAAGATCCGAATCCTAAATTTAAATTTTACGCTCTTTCCAGCGTAAAATCTGGCCCACTTAATAGGAAATCCGGCACCACAACTGCACGCATCATATAATATGAAAATCATGGCAGAGGTCCTCAACATCCTGCCATAATACCCACGGCAACCACCACAGACTCTCTCCCCTTATCATCATTCATCAATTCATGCCCCTCTCTCCAAAATACTCTGTGATCATTTTCTTCACCTTTCCAGTCTTACCCGCAACCCCACATCATCACATCACCGCCAAATTTTAACAAAACCCAAGAACTATATTTATTTAATTTCTTCTGACTCACACATTAAAACTCGAATTACATCTTACATTATATCCTCCATGTTCATATCTACATTGGGTTTCAACAGAATCGCATGATATTTAAACAAACATTCAATTACAAAAGAAAAATCTCAACACAGTCACTAAGATCCCTTTGCTTTGCGAGCTTAGCCCTCTGGATCTACAAACTAATTTTCTTGTTACCAATGGTGGACAACGACGCAAGAGACAAGCACAAAGAGTTAAAACTTAGACAATTTTTTTCAGAATCAGTTATGTGTGAACAGTCGCCAACCACGAGGCAATTTATAGTCCCTACGCGACTGCTTATTACACCCATTCGCGACCGTTTAAGTACTCTAGCATAATGCCTTGATCGCCTCTTCTCAAAGTCAACCCTTCGCCTCCTGAACGCCAACAGACCCATGCATTCCTGCTCCAAACCTTCCATATATCCCTTTAACTCCTCTGTTATCTTTATCTTTACCAAAATAGCTCTAATGTTAATAAAAAGATATTGTATGTCCAATTACTTGTACCTCAAAACATCACCTACAGGAGAACACCTAGCCATTTTTTTACATACCCTACACACATCTTTTCGTATTTATTCCTCTCCTACATTCTCAGGCCAGTTGTAACCATAATTCAAATTTCAAATCCTGTTCGACAATACAACTACCCAAACATCGAGATAACATCAACAATCACATACCCAACATCACAATTTTATAACAATTACAATTTACTTATTTAACATATCACATCATATTCGAGAAAACACTTGAAATATACACAGCTATTCTTTAAGAACATTTCATCATTACACCAATCGATAATAAAATCTGGCAAAAATAAAGTCATTTATTTCAGTCGGGTACAAGTTTATTCATTTATTATAGCAAGCAGTTTTTCAACCTTCCCAACTAGCAAGAGCATCTCTTCATTCCTCACCAGAGCCTTGGCACGGGTCCTTGTACTACCGACATGATTCGGAGGAGTCAGAGATTGCATTTGGCAATAAAATAAGTAATCCTCTTATTCCTCTTTCACCTCCGTTTCACCTATCCCCTCATAACTCGGCTCTATCGATGCCAACGGCCGCCCATTTACACATAATTTGCCAAAATAACTCTCCAACAATTCCTAATACTTGAAGTACACCCGGTTGGAAAACTCCTCCTTTCGCAGCTGCACCCTCGTCTTAACCATCTTCTTAGAAACGAAATGACCTCCTCAAGAATACAGGGGTATTTATATGCACAACCCAGAATATTACAACTACCAAAACTCAAAAAAAATATTCACTATCCATTGGAACTCTGACAATCCAGTCAACTAAACCTCCTAGGGAACCGTTTATGGGCCCCACACAATTAGCAGACTTCACTTCGAAACCCTATTGCAATTCAAACAGTCATAGATCAACTTCGAGATGTTACTTTACCATTTTATACGAGAGGACAAGTTGTTTTAATCGGTACAAATCACATAACAATATTTTTATTTCATAAAGATAACTGTTACATTTTACATTTGAAGATCATTACTTCAATTACTTTATAGGTCGAACTACAAGTTAATTTATATTAGTAGTATAACGTATTCTCCCATGAAGGAAAAATAACCAAACCCTCCTCTATAACCACCACCATCTCACAACTCGAGGGGATTACAGGGACGACAGCGCCCGAAGATGTCGCCACAGGTAGCCCTGCCCGCCAACACATCTTTGTCCTCCACATGGGCAATGGCTAATTTTCGACGACAATCGATGAACTTCGAGGCTGTCAATAACACAAAATAGAATTGGGAGTGGAAGAAACTCTCCGCTTCAGTAATCTCCTCCTCCAATTTCGTCAATCCTTCATATATCGGCTCCACCGGCATCGGATAATAAGAAGACAACGACAACCAGCCAAAGTAGAAATCCTTCAACTCACCATACTTGGTGTCCACATACCCCAAAAACCTGTTGTATAATGTCTTAAACTGGTTCACCACCATCACTGAGTCCCTTACCTTCTCAAACTATCGAACACCTATTCTATCCTTCTTAATCTATTTATAGCATCACCTTCACCTTCACAGTTACCACAGTCTAACATCCTACCATTAATGCTCATCGAGAACATAAAATGACGAGGTTCAGTTGACTTTCAGCCACAGAAATGATAAAGCACAAATTTCATAAAGCATTCGATAACCCTTTCATATTTCGATATTCTTCTCGACGTAACAACAAGTAATTGCATCGAGAATAAGGTGATTGTAGTAGCATATTTCCCAGATTTGATAAGAAAAAGATATTCCAACATTCGAGAAGATGTCACATCTGTGACTATAGAGCTCAACCTGCTACAGTAGCAGTTATACCTGGTCAAATAGAGTCGTTACAGGGAGATCCGCAAAGTTTGCCCACTACCAACCAAAATAGGAAACTCATTTATTTTTGTAACTGCATGTATCTACTTCAAATACAGGCAGAGAATATGTTAATTCGATAGGCAATTCTATTTACTGAGACATTCTTGTGTCCTTATTGTTCAAGCAATTGTAATAACTAGCAACTATTGGATTTTCTACCTAAATTCTCCCTAAGGTCGCGGTTTTTCTCAGGATTTACTGAGTTTCCACATAAAAACCTGTGTGCTTACGTTTACAGTTATATATTTCTTACTTAAGTATTGGCAAAGTTATCCTTTCGGAAAATATGTCATTATAGGCTCATTCTGAACCGTATGGTTTGGGTTGGATTCAGAAAGACACAGAGTTGAAGATCACAAAACAGTGTACATTCAAGTTTGCGATTACTGAACAGTTTATTGACGAAGTGATATGTAAGGTGGTTAATTTAGATGTGTGTCAATTCATCTTGGGTAGCCCTTATGTTTAAGACCGAGATATAATTCTTTACCGTAGAGCTTGCAAGTACTGTCTTGTGAAGGAAGAAAAAGAGTTTCATATAAATACTTGTAAGGACCATGTCACCACCAATTATTTAGTAACGGCGACTCAGGTAAAAAGGTTGGTTAATGCGAGCGATAAGTTTGTATTGTTGTTGGTACGACCAGTTCAAGAGGGTCTTTTGGCTAAGGTGTTGTCTACTTTGGCAATGTCTCCATAGCAGCAAACCAAAATGGGGAAGTTGTAACAAGAGTATAAAGACTTGTTTTTGGGAATAAAATGGATGTCGTGCAAGAGGGATGTGGAGTATGATATCACCTTGGTGAATGGTGAGCCACTACCCAATATTGGGTTTTATTATACTTCTATAACTGAGTATGATGAGATCAAGAAACAGGTACAAGAACTCCTAGAGCAAGGGGGTTATTGATTCAAGTTTCTCACCTTGAGGTTCACCGGTGTTATTGGTGCCAAAAAGGAATGGGTCTTGGAGAATGTGTGTGAATTATCGGGCGCAAAATAAAATTACTATAAAGAATCATTATCCACTTCTACGGATTAACAAGCTTTTAGATGAATTGCAGAAGGCTCAATTTTTTACCAACATGGATCTTAAGTTGGGTTACCATCAAGTTAGAATCTAGGAAAAAGATACTTGGAAGACAACGTCCAAGACCAAACAAGGGCTCTTTGAGTGGATGGTAATGCCTTTTGGGTTGTGCAATGCTCCAGCGATATTTATACGGTTAATAAATGAGGTACTTCATACTTTTATTGATGATTTTGTGATTGTGTATTTGGATGACATCTTAATATATAGTCAAGCATGGGAGAAGCACCTTGTGCATATACGCAAAGTGTTGGGCGCATTGCGATCACAACAACTTTTTCTAAATGGGAAGAAGTGCGAGTTTGGGAAGAATTTACTAGTATACTAGAGATTTATCGTTGGTGGCGGTAAACTTAAGGTCGACCCAGAGAAAGTCTCTGTCATTACTAATTGGCCTAGACCCCGTACAGTGACAGAAGTAAGGAGTTTGATATGTTCTTATCAATATTTATGGAAGTTTATTTGGCATTTTTCAAAAATAGCCGCATCATTGTATTCCTTGACAAGGGCCAGTGTAAAGTTTATGTTGGAAGATCACCATGAGAAGACTTATCTTGTTGTAATACAAGATTACAGATGCCCTAGTGTTAGCGCTGCCCAATTTGCAGCGGCTATTTGACGTCAAAATAGATACGTCATACTATGCATTAGAGGCAATTCATTTATAGGATGGGAACCGGTTGCCTACCATTTAGTGATGTTTACCGGAGCTGTACGCAACTATCCTACCTATGATAAGGAATTTTACACATTGTATCAATCAGTAAAGCATTGACAGAGTTATTTATTGGGGAAGGAAGTTGTGGTATATTTTGATCACAAACCACTACAGTTTATCTACGCAGTCCAAGCTACAGCAAACTCGCCATATGAAGTGGATGTCGTACCTACAACAATTCACCCTGATGGTCAAGTATAAGTAAGGAGTAGACAACAAAATGGCTGATATGTTATCTCGACCCCCATTACCAACTTTTTCCACTTTGTTGGTAGCTATGCAGATAAAGCCAATTGTCCCTTCTAATAATGTTGTAGGGTATGACGATTATAAGGAGCTCAATGTGATTCACCAAAAGTTACTGCAAGGTAAGACATGCGGGTATGTATTGAAGGATGGTTTAATTTACAGGGGCAGTCTACTATGTATTCTTAAGGGTGGAGACCGTTTGTATTAGATTAGAGATGCACATTGTTCCTGGGTGGCAGGTCATTTTAGGGTTGAGAAGACTCTTTCGAATTTGTAGCATTATGTCTATTAGCCAAAGATACAGGTGAATAATGTCATTTGGTTTGTGGTTGCATGCTATGCAGCACATCGAAGCCTTCCAATCGTAAGTTAGTACTGTACTTACCATTACCAGTTCCTAGCCGACCTTGCGAGAGCATTTCGATAGATTTTATGGGTGATTTGCACATTACCAAGTATAAGAATAACTATTTTTGTGGTGGTGGATTGATTCAGCGAGATGATTGTTCTTATTCTATGCCAGAAGACAGTCACGGGGAAGGAGCAGCACGATTGTTTTTCAGAGACATCTTGAAGTATTTCAGGTTCCCTTCTTCTATTATTTTTTATAAGGATAGCCACTTTTTAGGGCATTTTTAGAGATCGCTATGGGGGATAATGGACACTAAGTTGAAGAGAAGTACCGCCTTTCATCCTTAAATTGACGGACAAATAGAGGTAGTTAATCGCACTTTGATTCATTTACTACGGGGATTCCATTCTAAGCATCCTAAGACTTGGGATGAAAGTTTACCGTATCTTGAGTTTGTGTTTAATCGGGTGATTCATGGTTCCACTTTTAAGTCTCCATTTGCAGTTTGTTTGGGGTACTTGCCTCAAAGTCTTTTTGATATGGCTTTTAGTCTTGGCGACAAGATGGTGTTTGGAAAGGAGGAAGGGGGACAAGTTAAAGCTCAACATTTCATTGCGAGAATAAGCAAGGTTTATGAGGTGATTGACGTACAATTGAGGAATACTCAAGCGAAGCATAAGGCTCGACATGACAAGCATCGGGTTGAGTGTACTTTTCAGAAGGGCGACCTAGTTTGGCTGTATTTGGAGAAGGAATGGCTCAAGGGGGAAGGTAAGAAGCTCAAGCCTATCAATTATGGTCTATTTACGATATTCAAGAAGATTGGTTACAAGGCATTCCAATTAGATTTTCCACATTTCGTGAAGATGTATTTGGTGATTAATGTCAAACATTTGAAGTTGTTTGAGCCGTCTCTTTTAGATGAAGACTCTACAATCGACACTTACCTACCATCAGTTGATGACTTATGGATGGAAAGAGAAGATCCATTGCAGGTGGATAGTATTTTAGAGAGAAAAATTTATACTACAAGACGGGGTAATATTGCATCGTTCCAAGCTCGGAAGAAAGGTCAACTACCTAGCAAGTCGAAGTAGTACAGCAGGGAAATGAGCATAGCCACATTCTCAGATCTCTAGTTCTAGTTGAGCAGGAGCTCAAGGCTCCTAAAGGGGGGAGCCATGATCTAGGATGATCTGAGATATTTTTTTTATTTTTGTTCTATTCGAATACTCTCATGTTTGTTCGAACAGACTTTTATGTCTGTTCAAAGAAATACCTATCTGGGTAGATTATTTAAATATACTTTTAGTATGTTCGAATACACTCATATTTGTTCGAACAGACTTTTATGTCCATTGGAATAAATACATGTCCGAGTAAATTATTTGAACATATTAAAGGTTTGTTTGAATACACTCACTTTTGCCAAAAAAAACTATGGTTATGTTCAAATAGAGGCACAATTCAGCTTATTGTTTTAGGCGTTTAAGGGCATAATTGTCTTATTTTGTAACTAGGAAACTTGTAACCCTCATAAAGGGGCAAGGCTAGGTAAGATAAAGTGATCTTAGAGGGATTCAAGTTTTTGTAAGAGAGACTTAGGGTTTGAGAGAAAATTAATTGAAATCAAGTATTTGAGCAATTGAAGCTCTAAAAGAGAAATTCTCCCGTAAATTTGTGTTTGTTCTTCGTTAATTCTTTAAATTAGGTTACTCTCAATTCAATTTGTGGATTAACGTGGAAAAGAGCTCAGCCCTTATAGGGTTGCTTTAAGGCTCTCCTTGGTGTACCCTATTTTTTTTTTTCATGTTACAAATATTTTTCATAATGGTTTACAATTGCCAAGTCCGCACGATTTTCGAAATGATAGCCCTACTACATAGTATTGAACCCTATTATAGAACGCTTATAAATTTTTTGCGAAACTAAACGGAAGAGCTAGCATTTTTGGCATTCCCTTTTCATAAGAAAGAAGAAAATAAAGGTAAGCTTATGGTTGGATCAACGTGAAAATCTTTATACTTCACTAGCAGTCGGGCACGCGCTATCTCAAATGTTGTTTAAAGCACATTGTTTATAAGAGTTTGGTCATGGAGGACACCACTATATGTTGTGCCTTGTAATTTAGGTTAAATCATAATGTTTAAAAGAGCTTGTATATGGAGAGGCCAAACTAAATTTGTTACTCTATACAAGTTTTTCAATTGTGGAGGAAATGTGCAGAAACGAGATAAGTAAAGGCTTGAGTAGATACAGTTAGTGAGTATAATCGTTGTTTCAAAACTTTGTTGCCAACTAAGGGAAATAAAAGTGAAGCCAATGATCCAAGACATGCCTTGACCCATCCAAGCAACTTCTCATGATGGCATTATCATCTTGCTAATTGCATCCTTCTGATTACAATTGTCCAGAACATGCTTTATTCTCACAGTTGTATACATCTAGGGTATTTATAAAACAGACCCACATCTACTGTTGTTAAGCCCTTGCCATATAGTTCTTCTATCCACCTCTGGAGGATATATATCATAATGCCATTACACAAAGCTACCCTAAAAAACAATCAATATTGAATTACCACCCATAGTTATTCAAAGTCATAGATGAAGTTGGTTTAACCTTCCATTTTGTTGCTCGAGTGCATCTATAATAAAAAAAACTAAACCTAGGAGGAGAACCTCAATACAATCTAAGCTAGGAGTAGTGGCTTTTACCAAATTTGGCTAGTTCAAAAGATCTTGACATTCCATTACATTCTTCAAGCTTTAACCTCTTAACTCTAGATCCTGGTCCTACTTTATTTTCATTATCTTACTTTGCTTCCTGAGCTCGTATACCCTCTAAGAGCATGGGTAACAGCCTCGCTAAGTTAGCGAGCCACCTAGGCATAAATTCAGGGAAAATATGGCATGTAGCTAGAGCTAATTTTTTTTTTCTTTTCCAGGATGGGGATGCATGTAAGTTTTTAATTTTTTTTTTTTTTTTTTTAATATATATATATTTTCCTAATATAAAAAAATAAATTTAAGCGCCAATTCAATTGGCGCCCAAATTTTTAAAATATTTTTTAATAAAAATAATAAAAAAAATATACACTTGGCCAATTCAATTGCCGCTGCGCTAATTGAATTGGCGTAGTTAAAGATTAGAAAAAAAAAAAAACCAAACAATTTTTTAATAATATTTTTTTTTTTAATAATTTATCTGACATCAACTGCCTCGCCACAGATAGCCACTGATTTTCTTAAACTTAGCGTAATTTGAGCGATAGCTAGCCTGAAAAAAGGATTTTTTGAAAATTTGGATCGCTAATATAATGATACCTATCCTGCTGCCCATGTTCTAAGAACAACTAGAAGACTTGTATATAATATGCCTAGACATCGTTAGACTTGCTTTCCATTCCACATGCTCCAACAATATCGGTATACCCAGCTTAATATTATGTAATGCAAGCATGGTAGCTGTGACAATATTGTAATACATTTATAGAGAAGAATATATTGGTTAGTTTTATTGCCCTCAAATCATCTTTGATGCACTAACTTTAACCATCGCAATGTATACAAAAAAATAAAACACAAAAAAATTTATGCAAATTCTGTAGAGCTAACGGTGGGTTGCTCCAGTACTGCAGCCAGCACTGACCACTTTACCTTGAAGTAAACCTAGAGAAGAAAATATAACAAGGAAATGTAAGTTCAAAACCGAATATATAAAAAAGTGGGGGAAATAGTTATAAAGCATGAACTCAGACTACCCATCCGTATCATTAGCGGAATAAATAAATAAATAAATGATGTAAATGTACCTGGTAGTCATGGGTGCCACTCAAAAGAAAAAGCTAAGGAACCAACATGTACAATGTCATAGGAAAGCAGTATTATGAGGGTGACAACATGAAGTAACCATAACATATACTTTGTACAATTGACACTCTCGACGACAAACCATATGCAAAACCTGCGTTTGTAACCGTTGTTTGAGATCAATTGGCAAAACCCGCCTTCCAACACATGGCTGGAGCTACATTGAGGATGTGTTCTGTGATTAAACCACAACTCAAACTGTAAGCTCTATAAATCGACCATAAGGACCAGGAAGCAAAGATAAGTCATCGCTTATCTCTATCTATCTTTCAAGTTCTAGGTTTCTCTCCTTATTTGGTTTCACTATAAGTTTAGGGTGACGGTCTTCCAGTCAATTTATAGAGATAAAAGTGGACTACGTGGGAAAGGTCGGGTCAATTTCTTCATTCAACACTCGTCTAAACTCATCAGTACTTAACCCAGGAACCTTAGTAACACATGTTCTTGATCATCCTTATATAGCCACCCCTTCACTAAGTGTTTGCTATCTAAAACCGCCCGAGTCGTAAGCTCTACCAATTCTGAATCAGGGTATTCCTCTTGAATTCAAACACTTCTTGTCTTGGCACACATCCTGCCCCATTGGATCTGTTATTGGCGGTGGCTCCGGAATGGTTTCCTCCTTATCCAAATCTGCTATAGTTGGACTGCTAACCTCATTGATCGTGAAATCTAGGACTAATGTAGTTGTTGATGGACTTAATCACAAATTCTAGCAAACTTGTGTCACCAATATGAAGCCTAACAACATCTCTAACTTCCTGTAGACATTCCACCACACCGTTCCTTCAGTGTTTCAACATTTACCTCTGCTGCATATTCCAGTCTCCCTTTAGGCCATCTACTATCCATTTTAGAAACAAAGGATTTTAACTTTTGATATCTAGTAGAATTGTTGCTCTTCGTTGGAGACTTTCGTGGCCTAATCGCCTTAGCTGATGGTGGCTTAGTCACCGCTTTTCTTTGAACTGGAGCTCGAGATTTGACTGTAAACATGAACCTAATAAGATCTCAGAATGTGATCAATTGGGTATCACTCACTTCTCTGTAAATTCAAACAATTTCTGTAGCCTGTTTGTCTAGCAACTCACGTCCCAAATCTTTAAGAACATTGTCGATGTTAAGCAAGCTAAGAACTCGAATTGCCGCCTCATAATTATATTATGTTACTCCAAAGCTCCCATCATAGAACTTATAGCCCCATCTCCAAAACCACAAGTGACCATATGCAACCCCACATAGAAGCTGAAGATTTACATGAATTCACATAATGCTCAACAAAAGAATAGTATTGGCTTCCAACAAAGCCTAGATGATGCTCGTGTTTAATCAATCTCAACTTATTTGGTTTACCCAAATACAATCAAAAACAAAAATCAAAAGAAAAATCAAAAATCAAAATGAAAAACAGGATGACTCAAAAGTGAAGTAGGAAATTGAAGCTAGGACTCTCAATTTTACCCATAACCCAGCAAAACCCGCCGATTTAACATTGAAGCTAACCCAACCTGGTAAATAAAAATATTATGGGCTAGCAGCCTTATGAATTGAGCAACCCCTAGCCTGATCAATTGAGTAAGAAGGCTGTAGCAAATTTAGCGGATTGTCCACCAAATTTACCAAGGAGAAAATACCCTAATGATCAGCATCAATGGAAAGGTATAAAAGTATAAAACAGCTGTAGAGATGCTAGTTCTCCAACAGTTGCGTATGAAATTTAACAACTAAGCCGTAAAAAGCTGACAGATCACATCACATCACATCACATGTAAATATGCAAGTATAGGCATAGCTACAATTGTCCAGAAAAAACTAACAGCATCGTCTATGACATACATATATTGTTCGAAGAAGAAAGAAAAACTCGGAATATACATAAGCCTTAGCGAGCAGCTATCTAAAGAACAATTTTTACTACCTAAAGAACTGAATCTATAATTTTCCGTAGGGACCTACTCACTGATCAAAAGTCGGAGTTTACAGGGTCAAAAACTTTATTTGTAATCCCTTTGATCTCCCTGCATCCAAACAAACAAGTACCCAAGGTGTTACTACAATAAAAAGAACAGTTAAACACAAAATATATATGAAAGGCATTAACAAATTGTATAGCATATAATACAATTCTTACACAAATATAACACATAATTGAGTTTGTAAGAATTAGGTAGCACGAATCTGCTATTCAAAAGTTGTATGACTTCATAAAGCTCAATAAGTTTGTGGTCCAATAGATTTTTTTGTGCAGACTGCAACATTTTAGCCATTGAATACCTCAACATGGTTCTCTACTAATCTAATATTGGATAATATTGTGCCGAAAAGCTTTAAGAGTACAAATCAGGGTCATAAGTCAATAATACTATTGTTGCCCAGAATAATGTGCACTGGTAACGTTCCACACCAAGTTTTACAAAACGTGTTTAAGGATTCTTACAGATTTTGAATGGAAATGAGTGTGATTACACAAATAGAAAATCTGGAAGCAATAAAACTAAGCCTGGTTTAGTTAAATGAAATGCTCCACTTGACAACTATTTTCCCCAAACAATCCTGTTCCCCTAGAACAGATCGGTAAATGAAAATAGTTAGCTGATTACAAGAAAATACCTCTATGCTGGTGGGAGAAGTGTTATCTCAATTTCTTAGAGAGATTTTCCTTTGGTTTCCACAACATTTCTCTTCACGAAAATCACTGCCATCAAGCAAATAGTAGCAAAAATAGAGTACAAGATTTGCGCTCCAAGTTGGTTTAGTAATTGCAAGAATAACAATCCCACAAAGAAGTTTACCACCTGTAAAGAACACAAGCGGAAGGTTTACAAAAAAAGGTCCCTTGAGGTAAGCAACAGTAATCAGGGCAAAACACAACTTTGATCACTTAATAAGTTCAAAAAATTTCGGAAAATAGATATGTAATCAACAAATGAAAATCTCAGATTAACCACGCAGACGGACACAAAAGTACAAAGATAACTCTCAGTTTCAATACAATTAGTTAAACTCTTATCAAAAGAAGGCCAACACATATAGGAAGCGCAAAAGATATCACTGCCAAGGAAGCTATAAAAATTTGATTTCATATAGCTTCTTCCTCCCATTATAAGGAAAAACCATAATTACAAACCAATTAATTTCTTCTATAGAGGTAGAGACTTATAAATACTTGGCTTTTTGAAGATCAAAAACTTCCAGACGTGGACCAAATCATTAAGTTATATATTGAGGATATCAATGCATTTTACTCTTCATACATTATACCCATGATATACGGGTACCATAGTTATGGGAATTTATCGCAATATATCAGAGTTAAATCTCGTCTTGCTCGGGGGATATATTGCAAGAAACTGGTATTTGATTAGAGATCTGAATCCCTTTACCAAGTCAAAGCTGCAACTTTATGACGTGCGCCTACCTTTAATAAAGGTGGCAATATCCGTCAATTAAATAGTTGAGTTAGAAAATGCAGAAGACTTCTTATGTTCAATTAGAGTATCACTTCGTAAAATTTACTAGTGCCGGAGAGTCGTAATTACAAGAATAAGTTTATATTTCAACCTCATGTCATGCAGAGTAGAAGAAAAACATAGATAACTTTTTTTATAATATTTAAGAAGGAAAAGTAGGCAAATACCCAATGCACAGATAAGCAGACTGACATAGCCTTTGCTCTAATTCGACCAGGGAGAATTTCTGGTAGTAAAAGACCAGGGACTGGACCAGCCCCCAATGCAAACGTTAAGACAAACTGCAAAAACCTCCAGTATTAGCTTGCACCCCATATCATACTGATGTCCAAAAGACTTTAAAGTCATCTATCTACTTAGCTAGCATAGCTAGCAATGCATGTGATACCCATATAAATTGAGAAGATTGAGATTTTATACATTTATAGTTAAATAAATAAATATATAAAATCTCTGATTGGGCCGCTAAAGAAATAGTTGGTATGAAGGAGCAGAAGCCTTCTGTTTTTGATGTTAAATACAGTTTTAGGGTAGGTTACCCCAACTCAGGGTACGAGGGATTTCAAGTAGATTTGTTCTTTGGGGAAAAGAAAACGGTGTAGCCTATTCTTATTCCCTTTCCTAGTGAAATATTTGATCGTCGCCATGAATTCCTCCCATTTAATAGTTGTTTGTTGGTAAAACCTTGTATTGTGGTTTGCAATTATTTTTCTTTATTTCCTTAGTTAAATATTGTAAGTATATTCTTGTTTGTATCAACTAATCCTTCATATATATAGTGCAACAGCTTAGACACTCTTTCTAATTTCCACCAACAGGAACATCTAAGAAGAACTCATAGTTCATGAGGAAATCCTACAAAAATTTCAGTCTTCACCAGTTGCACTTTGTATGACATCAGAATGGATGAATTTCATAACTGGGTCAAAAGACCATACATGGTAAAAAAACTATAAGCGAGCAGATATAATAGGTATTGTCAGATAGAACTCAAGTAGAATTTTACCCATGTGCAGGCTTTGTAATAATTTTCTATTCGTAGGTGTAGATTACTCTAGTCTTCAAGTAGGATATCTCTTATAAAATAAAAACATTTCCCTTAATCTACTTCTAGTTTCTTTAGGTTTATAGGTGTAGATTACTCACAGTAACATCCCACCAACAAATAGGTACAAAGCTCCCAAACCTTGAACAATTGAACTTGCTGCAAGAACTTGGAGGCCCATGGCCACTGCCTGAATTAGTAAGAAAAAGCACTTAATTTTTTTGAGATTCACATTACATCCAAGCAAAAACGAGAAATAGTCACTTTTACAAAATGTGGTTTCTAAAAGAAACTTACCATGCCAAAGAAGCTCCCCAAAAGAACTTTTCTTCCTAGTCTGTCCATTAAGATCATCGCAATAATTGACCCTGAAATTTTACACTGTCAAAAGAAGAAAAATACAAATTTTCCATACTCCAAAACGAATAGTTTACATGGTAATGCACCTGATAAATTTGCAACTCCTATACAGGCGTTTGCCAGATCTGAGGGTACCCCCGCACCAGTTGACGAGAAGTAGAAGACAACGTTTATCCCAGATAGCTGTTGTAAAGCATAAAGGGTTGACCCAATAAAAACAACTGCCAAAGGAAAGAGTAAATAACAATGCAATTACAAAAAACAAAGTTCAAAGATAACTTGTGAATCAACACAAAAAATAAGTTTTATGACTCTAGAACAAAATAATAAAGACATGAATAAGCAAATATTTTAAGCCTTTACGCATCGGAATATGGAACAAGTTTTATTGTATCCACAGGTGACTTTCTACTACAAACACGCGAGACACTCATTATTCAATCTGTAGAGACCTACAATAATCTTTGAAAAATAGTATTAGTACCTCTAAAATGGCGACCATAGAGCAACTCCAAAAACTTTACAGGGTCGGCACCATATCCTCTGTTTGACTTTGCGAGTTCAGCAATTGCAGGTTTGACATGTGAACCCCCTAAGATCCTCTCAAGTGCAGCTTCAGCTTCAGTATATCGCCCTTGTTGCACCATAGTACAATTAAATTACTCATGGGGCATCATTTTTGATAAGGTAGAGCGCAGTCTTGGCAACTTCCTTAGGACTTTTATATCCCAGAAAAGATGGGACTATTAAGGAGTTTAAGAACATGCGAGAAATGGAGTGAGGAAGACTTAGGGTAAATGAAATAAAAGGAATTGGAAAAAGAGGACCTCGTGTAAGTTTTCTGCACGAGGGTACCATGGTGGGGAGTGTCATAGACAAAGCAAAAGAATATCGGTCTAGGTCATACACTTAGACAAAGAAAATCAACCATTCTATAAAGAGAAAAGTCTACACACTAAAACAACTGACATTGTAAAGCTAATGAGGACTTTCTGCGCAAAACTCCATACCAATAGCAAGCATTGCAGCAGGAACAACAGACACCCAAAAACACACACGCCACCTGTGCACAATTAAAATTTGGAAAGAATTACTCAACCAAATTATATTAAAATCTTAATCATTGAAGGTATGTCTCCAGGAAAATGTCCTTACCAACCCTCTATTTCTTTAACCGGGATTTCAATAAACAAAGCGCCCATTAGACCGAGACATGTCGCAATCTGAATGAAGCTTCCATAAGTACCCCTCACAAAAGAAGGTGAAACCTACATTGATAACACAATCAAATAAGGAGAAATCTAGAAAGCATCAAGGAGCAAAAGATGTTTCGCCCAGTAGTAAAACTATGATCGTATTGTACCTCAGTCACATATAGAGATGCAACAGATGGACCCCAGACCCATTCCACTTCCAACTAAGAACCTACCAAGAAGCATGCCTTCCAAACTTGTACTTGTTGCACTGCAATTGCATGTCAAATTCTCTAGTAAGCTCTACAAAAATGTAAAATATTAACAAGAAGAAGACGATAGAACACGGCCGAGGCCGTGTACCACCCATCATGAGTTGGTGGACCACGCACGTCCTATTCTATATTTGGACTTAAATATCTCTATCTCTCTCTAGAAAGTTCTTCTAATTTCCTATTTTAGTAGTTGTTCATATCAGATGAAGTTGTACATTAAAATCCTGGAGCACGAAACGGCCTCTTGCTTCCGCGGATCGTTCATATCAGATGAAGTCATACATTAAAATTTATCTTTTAGGCATAATGAATGCAAAAAATGCAAGTGCTAACCTATGTTTGAGGAGATCTTACGAATAAGACAACAATGTAGCCAGATTATGTTATCTTCTACATAATGATGTCATCTATCATATTTGCCCGTGTTCTTCGTGTTGTTCATTGGGGCTTCCATGTAAATCTTAAGAGTTGTATTTGTGATTGTAAGTCACTTTTTTTTTTGCTTATTTTTTGCATAATCATTCTGTGTCTAGAGCTGAATAATCCTTGTGGGCAATTCCACAATATATAAGAATTTGTATACTTCAATTCGAGAATTCATGCAATGTTAAGAAACTTACCCCAGTAAATATTTTTAATTAAGATCAGTGTATGCAGAAAGCTTAATTTTGAGAGAAGATGATGCACAAGGTCGGAAAATCAGATGTTGATCCACTTGAATGATGCAAAATGAATCCTATAACTAGGACGACAAGAGATAAAACACCCTTATCGCAAATATTTCAGTTTGCACCACACGAAGCAAATTAGTGTTTCTCATTAACCCCGAATCCATAACTAAACATCAAGAGCAAACTATAAGCTTAAACTTTGGAATGAGAAAAAAAAATGTTATTAATAAACAATCTTAGGTGTGACTACAATGCCTCTTAGTTCTAAGGCCAACTTTAGTATTTGAGCTAAAACTACAATTATTTTCTCTAATGTTAGCCGTGAATCTATATACAATTTTACCAGTGAGCTGCAATAAAAGCAATCCTGCAAGTTTAGCAGTGTTTCCGACCCATTTCAATATAACCCACGATGGGGTGTAGCTACCAAAACTCTATATTGCTAATGAACCAACATTTCAATGTTTCCCCAGACCAAAGTCGGCAAAGTGGTTAATGTTAAGGGGTTATCTTCTAATCATGGACAGACACGCCCCTAGACCTATCCATTAGTTGTAGACATACCCATTCAACCCATCAAAAGATAAAATAACAAAAAGCCTCCACTCTTCACATATAGAACACCCATACACTCCAAACTCCTTAACTTGGTTTAAATTTTCATATTCTACCCTAGCGATGCTGCTCCTGTTACTCTAACCTTTATTTCTATTATAAGTTGTATCTACATTACAAGCAAAACATCTAAAACAATCTATCATTACTAATTAAACTAGTACCAACATACTTCACAGATAAGCAAAACATGCATATATTATCAAATCAAAACAAAACCTTAAGACAACAAATACTTAAAATCACAAAAAAAACAAAAGGGGGTATAAGAAATTCTCTCACCATCATGAGCATTGTTGTAATTAACATAACCATAACCCAGAGAAAACTTCTTAATCAGATCCATACAAACCCTAATCGACACCACAAAAGCAACTTGACTATCGGTGCAAAGTTCCACCTAAAACCAATGTGCTATAACCCACAAATCAGGTCTTAAACCCCCAAATAAAAGCAAATCTAGCACACAAATCAAACAGCCTATTTGAGATCATCTATCACTGACTCTTCACTTTTGTACTTATATGTTACTAGTATATTTAAATGGTTCAAGACCTTTTTAGATAGGGCTCAGAGGAAGAAAAAGATAACAATCTAAGCTTAGAAAGAAAAAGATGCTCAGAAGAAGGAGAAGTCATTTGATGGTGATAAGGCTCACGGTAGAAACTGGTTTAGAGTCTCACCTACTGCCCAAACACACTCAAATCTCATCATTGCATCATAAAATAAAACAAACCATGGAAAAATCAGAAAAATTGAGATACTTGATAAAAGTGGGGAGAGGGCTTCAGTGTGTGTAACAATGGATAAGTTCATAGACCCAAAGAGTCTCACTGAAATCTGCTAAAGTTTTATCATCATAAACCCTCTCAGCCTCTCTATCCAATGTACATACAAGAACAGAGCTCAATGATTATAAACATCAATGACAATGCAGCTTCGCCTCAAGATGTGATTAAAGATGAGAAGATAAAAAAAACTGATTTTCAGATCAGCGCATCTAAGTAAGAGCTTGAATGCAGCACGTACATTCATGAATTCAAAAGAAAGATCATAATAAAACCCTTACCTTTGCGACTTGAATGTTAACCAAATCAGGAATTTCCCTCTGAAGCAACACAATCCCAGCATTCCTAACAACCTCCAAATCCTCATCAGATAACAACTCAGGCCAACAACAATCCCATTTAGAGTAAAGTTTCACAAATATACACACTATGGTATACAAAAAACTCTCCCAAATCACACATAACTCTAACAATTGAGATAGCAATCACTAGTAGAGCAAAAAGTTTACATCTTTGTAACTTTTTTGCCTCACTTGGGCAAACCCACCATCATAACACATGATATCCACTATGGTCTTCATATGAATCACTCAAATCACACATAACTCTAACAATTGAAGAGTAAATCAACCAATCAATGAACCTGATTGGGACGATGCCCAAAGTTATGTTCCAAATCCCTAATTTTAACCCAATCTCTCAAATCCCCATTTTCAACAATGCGAAACCCCAATTCTCACTACACATAATCAAGTACGGTGAGAGAGAGAGAGAGGAGTCCTCAAACCTAATTGAGAAGAAGTACGGTGAGAGAGAGAGAGAGGAGTCTTCAGTCGAATAATTG
This sequence comes from Kingdonia uniflora, assembly GCA_014058105.1. Taxonomy (NCBI): domain Eukaryota; kingdom Viridiplantae; phylum Streptophyta; class Magnoliopsida; order Ranunculales; family Circaeasteraceae; genus Kingdonia; species Kingdonia uniflora. The sequence continues at coordinate 963,831 of JACGCM010000428.1, read as the reverse complement.
AGAAATCGAAGATGAAGATATTGAGATTTTTGTTGCTCGAAGACATAAATCGAGAGGTTTGCCTTACGATTTGGCGTTTTAGGTTTGTATTTAGGCTTCCTAAAATACCCTTATTTTATACCCTTATTTGATCACGTAATTACGAGTGAGATGCCTAAATTGGGGTATTTTAGAATTAAATAAATTAAAAGAATAGACGAAAATTACGCAAGGCTGTTATTGTGTATTTATGTTTTTAACCTAAACCCTCAATTTTCCTCAACATGTGGAGGGTAGGAGGATTAACGGCCAAGATTGATTCTCATGGCATAACTATTCCTTTAGTAGGTATAGATAGTTTATATGGGTTGTGGTTATAGTGTTTTACGCACTTGTGATCCACATTTCAACCACTTAATAAACTTTGATTGCCAATTGTAACTTTTGCAAAATATGGTAGAACTAGGCGTCATCAGGTTGAGACATCTCCAAGCACACTTTTTCGGTGGAAGAGCAAGTTATAACATTTCACCACAATGTCATTTTGAATGTATTTTGGCTTAATCCGTGCACCCTTCTATTAGTTTGACAACCATAACTTTAAGCTTTTTATTATTTCTAAATGAGCACAATCATACAGTACACAAAATGACACTAGAAATTTTGTGAACACGCTGCCACATTGGCCTCCCTGAGTTTACGTTCATTGGAAAGCAATTTAGCAAAGCGACTAAGAGCTTCTTCGTTGGTACCTTCTCCTTTAACCTCTTTATGCCTACTTGTCGCAAAATTCATCGTTGAAACAGGCTTCTTAAGCAAGTTTTCTCCAATCTTCACTAAGTTCTCCATATTTTCCTTCGTAGAAATGTTAGTCGAGGCTGCGATTCCCATTAACGTGACATCCTATATATCCCAAAAGAGTGAGTTCAACGCATGCGATAGCAAGTCACAAAACTTTCAAATTTAAAGCTAAAAATCAAATGCTTAGATAGTTAAAAGTTGTGATACAAGTTAAGTAACTAACCTAGATTCTTAGGTAATTCTTTCTAGAATTATTTGATTGGCAGAGAACGGAAGCGTGAATATTGATCATGTCAGAGCTCGCATCGCTAAAAATATCTATCAAGGGAGTTATAGTATCGTCGAACAACTACTGGTTCATACTCCACTTTGAGACTACAACATCGCTATACTTTCCTTCAATCTTAGCCGTCCCTGTTCCTAGAGCACAAGACTAACAATGTGGCACAGTCCATTAGCTTTAGTGGGGAATAATCCGGGATTTTACTGATGATTTATGCTGCAACATGACCCATGACCAATAATGTCAGCAAAGATTGCTAAATTAGTTAGTTAAAGTTGGGGTTGGTAGTAATTATTCTGTTATCCTGAAAAATACAGTGATCCCCGTTTTTGGACTAACGGGATTATTTACTGCAACTCCTTTATCTATAAGATCGAACGTTCGAATATTTCCTTCGGAGTCTTTGGTTTGAAAATAATGTGCTGGAAGATAAGTGGGGGCTGCAGATGTGCCGGGGCAGATATCGGACAATTTAGCATTTAATGAGACATCGGATTTTCCCTGTCAGTTTCAGTAAATCGACATTAGACGAAGTATTTAGAAATTGTGCGGGAGCTGCAGATGTGCTGAGGTAGATATCGGACAATTTAGCATTTAATGAGACATCGGCTTTTCCATGCAAGTTTCAGTAAATAGACATTAGACGAAGGATTTAGAAATTGCGTATATAAGCGAGTGACCAAAAAATTGCCCTAAAGGGACAACAAAATTGCCCAAAATATTGATATGTTTTGGACAACTTTGTTGTCCCTTTAGGGCTGCGAAGATGGCAGGTTGTGTTGAGAATTGAGGTAGCTACCCTCTCTTCTACACCAAGAACAATACTCGGAATACGCTGAATCAAGTAACAGACAAAACAAATAATAATAAAGAAGATAAGTATTTTCTTAAAGGAGACAAGTGGAAAACCCTTACGGATGAAAAACCACTCCCCACGAATAATCCACTATGATCAAACATGTTACACACGATCTTCTCCAATCTTCTCCAGCTTTGTAATGGAGTCTCTCAAATCCTAACTCTCTAGAATTAAACTCACCAAAAAGATAGGCTAACAAATAACATAAGTCCCATTTATATACTTAGAGGACTAATTACAAACATAACGGATCTCGAGGCAAACTCAACGTCCAAGATGAACTTCTAAAACCAGCCTACACACATCTCGTTCGAACGACTTTGATGATAAAGGTTTCCAACCCTAGAAAAATACGCATCCCGTTCGAACGATATACAGTCTCATTCGAACGATTTCACCGGTCCAAGTTTCCAGCGTAGAAAACTACCAATTCGTTCAAACGACATTCATCCTCGTTCGAACGACATCCACTATTGGAAGGGCCTACCCTTCGACCTAACCCAAATTCAATCTACCTACATAACAAACTCACGCATTTCACATATGATATGAGCAGTCGGGATTGACACCTACACCACGAACTCGTGAAGAATGTGGATCGAGCATAATAGAAAAATATGAACAAATCAAAGACACTTGTCTCCCACGAACTAAACAGTTACTCAGTCAACCACCACTACAACAAATACGGATTTTTATGTCATTAAAAAAATGAGGTAAAATGGATTTAACGTCATTTGTACAAATGACATTGAAGGTGATGACGTGGAAAAGTAGGGACTTACAACGTCATTAAATAAGTAACGGTAAAAACTAGGCACTAACGTCATTAATTAAGTGACGTATAAGGGATTTCAAAATATGACGTTATTGATACCCAATTCCGGTGGCCGGCCGACAAATATATTCTATTGACGTCACTAAATAACGTCATTAAAAAATAACGTAGCTAAAATCTTTTAACGTCATATTTAAAGTGACGTGGTAGCACTTTCATATCTCAACAATGACATTTTTAAAATGACGTCAATTCCTCGAAAAATACAAAAAAAAAGTAAAATCAAATATTTTCAATCCACTGCCTGTCCACCTCTCTATAGGACCACTACCATATTCTACAAAAATCTTTTATTCAATACAATGTGTTTAAACTTAATTACTTCATTATTTGAATTACAGAGCTAAATCACTATTAAACTTAACCAATGCACAAAAAAACTAATAAAACAACCATAAAGAAAGTCTCGGATATTTCATTGCCAGAATGCCTACAGCCTTTGAGTTCCTTTGTGTGTTTCTACTAATCTGGATCAATTTGTAAACCTGTCAAAGCATTCAAATTAAACATTAGCTCTATAAATGTGAGTGCACAATAAGATGCTTGCAATTGTAAAAGAAAAGAAAATAGTACAGAACAAGAGGAGAAGAAAAATACCTGTTTGTTTGAAGGATTCCACCTCCGTGACAATTATACATTTTGGACCCCATAAATTGCCTATGGCCATCGTTCTTAAGAAATGAAACTAATGTTATTATGAGAATTGATTTCGCCATAAAATATATGTAATTTCTCCACTTTCTTGTTAGAATTTTGAAATCAGGGTGTTTTATCATTCTATATATCTCCAATATTATTTGACTCTTCAAGTCTGTTTGTTGTGAAACTGTTTCTTATAACATAAGGAACAGTATTTTCCAGAGAAAATTAAATTTGCTAGAAGTCAAAATATCTTACGTGATGATATCTCAAATGTCATTAAATATCCAGAGACATAATAGAGATATATTTGTTGATATTATGGTACAGATCGCATTTTATAGTTGAGATATCACAGCTGAGGAACAAGCCATGATATTGTCAAATCCATGACAGATATAACAAATTTCACTTTATTTAATCAGGGGGGAAATGCAGGTGCTTACCGACTGATCCTCTCTGTTTTGATCAACTATAACATGGACTGGAAATGTTCCTGACCACCAAAGAAACCCCTACATAGCTGATTGCTTGACCTCAACCTACTGCCTTGACCCTTCATCAACCAGTACCTTTCTAGATGTTACTTCCCAATAAACATATCAAATTTAATTAATGCAATTTAAGTTATGATATCAGATTTTACTATTACAGAACATAACCATCCAAACAGAGCAAATAACACAAAAAAGTACAGGTTGATGACAATCCTGAAATGTGCTACCAGATAATCTTAGTCCAACCAAGGTTTAAAAGAATAACTTTGGGTAACAATAAGAACAAATATAGTGTGATTAGAGACACCAATATCCTAAGTACGTTGGTATAAACTGGTTTGGAAGTCTCCTATACAATCTAGAATCTCAAACTTTGCATGGAAACTGTTCAACAATGCTCTAGCTACAGACCAAGAACTAGAAAAAAGAGGGTTCATGATGGTGTCAAGATGCTATATGTGCAAAAAAAAGCATAAACAATAGATTATATGGTGTGGGAATGTGAATTTATAGAGCAGATAATGAACTGGGGATGTCAACTCTTCTTTTACAATGGACAGCCAGGCACTTGCTTTAAACAATTCCTTGCTCTTAATGCAGGTAGCAGTCCACTTATAAAAGAACTTTGGAACAGTTTTACTCTCATCTCTCTATGCCTTGTCTGGAGGACTAGGAATGTTGTGGTGTTTGAAGATTCCAATTTCAGTCTAAACAAAATGAAGAGAAGCATCTTGCAAGCGATGAAGCTATGCTCTAAACTCGCAAAACCAACAAAATCACACAGATATGAACATCATTAAAAGGTAGCTAGCAATAAAAAAAAAGCAAAACTATATAAAATACCGTTTGAGTTGTACCTCCTCTTTGAATATCCCCTGATTTCAATGGATCCCTGAAGTTATCCGTCTGAGTCGGAAAACCTTATTTTCCTACATCGATAAATTAAAGCCCATGTACTCAATATCGCAGTTAAATTATTTTTTCTTTGTTTTCTACTTCCTCCCCCTTTCATTTATAGCAATACGGCTTTGTATCTTTAGGGATAAAAGAAGTTTCCTACTGTAAAATTGAAATATAGAGGCAATAACCTGGCCCTCTTAATCTTAGTGCTCACTTTTGATTGATGAAAATGAAAATTCTTCTTTGGCACAAGAAAAAGATAACTATAATCCAGGGTTATCTAGCTATGGTTCAACTTGAAATTACAAACCATTGTTGTCTGAACTACTAAGAGATATATGAAGTAACAATATTGGCTAAGAAATTATGATGGGAACTTATCTATTATTTTGCAAACTAAGTAGTATTAGTCATATATCATGACGAGCATGCAAACTAAGTAGTATTAGTCAGGGCATACCTTTCTGGTATTTGTAGAAATTTGCTGCTCTTCTTGAACTCGGGCCTCTAGTTGACGAACTTTCTTTCTGAAATAAGTAACCTTTCCCATACTTTCAACTTGTAGTACAATCTGGACAACAAGGAATAAACACAAATTTGAAGAAACAACTCCCATATTACAGAATTTGAAATATGCTAAAGACATTGCATGCACTTCAAAACTGTCCCAAGGCAGCATGCACAACACTGTACAAGACCTCCAGATCATCAAAAATCTCAAGTTCTCATGAAAGAATCCAAAAGCAATTAAAATTATAAGTTGTCTCTGGGAACTTCCTGGTCATAATGAATTCAAATTATGTTGTGATGGTTCTTCTAGAAGTAACTCAAGATTTTTAGGCATTGGTGTGATATATAGAGACTGTAATGGCAGTGTTCTTGGCACATATAGAGAAGTTGTAGGAATTTATACTAATTACATGGCAGAGGTACATGCAATAATCCTAGAAGTTCAGAAGGCAGTGAAAAATGTATGGTAGGAGGTGCTTTCAGAATCTACAGATGCTATAAAAGACTTCAAGACCAACAAGATTCCATGGGTATTCAAAGTACAATGGAATCTAAACTTTTTGCAACAAAAAAAACTTTACATACAAAATTCAAACACTTTCCACTATTTTGAGATGCTCACATACAAAATTCTATAACTGAAATACGATGGTTAAGAATAGAGGTATACGTACCAAAAAATAGCAGCATAGTTTCCTTACGTCGACTCCCATATTTGAGCCTATAAAAGTGATAAATAACTCCACTTAAGTCAAACAAATTTTCCATAAAAATATCAACTCAAATACCAAAATTTAAAAATAGAAAGTCGTGCTCGCTACATATATGATGCGTGTGTTTGGTTCCATTCAGACTTATATAAAGCACACATTTGAGCCATGTTCCAGTGGCCATTGTCAATGCCATTGGTAGGACAAAACTGCAAATCTTGTACATCAAATAATACATGAAATAATTGGTAAAGCTTTGGCCTAAGAAAGACTAAATTTCAGGATCAGGAAGCAAAGTTCAATATGCAATGGTTAATAAGAGAAATGTACCAAGAAATGTTTGTAATAGTTTCGCATGTATCCAAATTCTCTTCAACTAACGGTCAACAACTCTGCTTCCAGATTTGGTTTTGCTATAGTCCTGATATCAAAAGAAACCACAAGATGATACAAACATATAAATAGATACAAAGCTGCACTAGACGGCAACATGGCATCTATGTATAAATATAAAAAGCTCTTGAGCTGCTACGAAATACATTTGGGATAACAGCAAAAGGCATACTTTTTTCTTTAAACATTTAAAGAACAAATGCATACTCTACTATGAACACTCTATAGAAGGATCACCTTCCCTCTTATTATTTAGTCTACCTAACCTAGTAGAGAGCAAAGAGAGACGTTGCAACCTCAGATCGTGAAGGGAGAAAAGGCCGAAGGAGAACGAGGACAACAAAGAGCGAGCATCTGTAAACTAAGTAGACTAAGCAGATTCCAGCACAGCCTTGCTATGAAAGACGAAGCCGCCACCATGACGCATCAAAGATTCCAGCACATACTATGAAAGACAAAGCCGAAGCCCCCAAGACGCATCAAAGATTCCAGAGGAGCAGATCTATGGATTAGCGATGGGACCACCAAGTAGAAGAATAGGCCACTAGTGTGTCTCGTGTAGGAGTCGGTAAGCTAGTAGCCTACCCCACCACGGTCAAGAGCAGTTGTGACTTGTGAGGTTGGCCAGGAGGCGAAAAAAAAGGAGGAAGCAACTCAAATAAGTAGAAAGCAAGCATTATAGGGAGTAAGCGTAGAACCACCGGCGACCAAAGTAGACCAATCGGATGAACCAATAACTTCCTCAAGTGCAGAAGGAATAGGAGCAAGCTATAGAGTCTTGAGCATAGCATAGAAGTAAGGCGTAGCTAGACGTACGCAAGCAAGATCAGAGTACCACCCCGTGAGTAGCGATCAAGACAGGATAGAGAGTTGATCAGAGAGTCGCCATAGTGAAGTCAGTAGTATAGAAGGAAGCAAGCTGCAAAGCCAAGCTGAGAAATTGCGTGGTGTAAAGGTTCAAGGCAGGATCGATTTGCGAAGATATGAGTCAGTCCATATTGTCGAGAGCCGTAGTCCACGCAAAACTTCCAGTTTCCAGTAGAGTGGTCAAAGGAGTTCTAGCGCATCAGCTAGATAGTATAGACTCACTCGATGCAAGCTTCAAGATCGCTCCCTCTCTGCTGGGTGAGAATGCGGGGTCCCAGATAGGAAATCAAATAGAGCAAATCAGCGCCAGATCAGAAGAAGGCCCTTTGAGCTAGGTGGATAAGAATGAAAATAATAGGTGTATTCGTACCGTCGATGCATTTAGGCACTTGCTTACAAAGTTTATCTATGTGAGCCGTTTTTCGTCTATCTAAGGCACCTATAGAAGCCGATTCGAGTTATGATGCATTCGGACTTAGGCACTTGCTTACGAAGTTTGTCTATCTGATAAGCCGCCTATAAAAGCCAATTCAAGCTACTAGCTCCACCTCTGGTCTAACTATAACCCCCCGCCTCCGGCTACCACCTATGGTATCAGCCCACGCCTCCGACGCCCTTTTCTTTATTATTCTTGCTGGCCTCGTTGCTCTTCTTTCTTGTCGGGCAATTTCTTACTGTTCTTTCTTGCTTCTTTAACTCCCGTAGCTTTAACTCACGTACATCGTCCCTGTCATCTCTATATCAATTTTCTTTCGTAATCTACATGTTCAAAACCCAAATTACTTCTGAACTAAGGAAAATATACTGCGATATATTGTGTCTGACACATATACAATTTTTTTGAGAAAAATAAATTGGGTCGATGGGTATTTCCCAAATACTCAATCTTTGTTTAAGATTTAATACATAAGATCAAATATCACAAATAACATTTTACTTTCCACCAAATCATAAGATAAAAGCCTCAAATATGTCTTAGACACTGAAATCCAAATAGAAATCAACTACAAATGGAAGAAACTTCAGCAATAAGAGAAAATATTATGCACTTACAAGTAAATCTTAGCAGGTAAAACCCCCAAGCACACAATTGGTTATCTCAATCTAGTCAATTTGATGCATACCCATGGTACAAAATAAAAATTGACTTTGAAAGCATTAAAAATAGATCCAAAAACACAAATAGAGATGGGAAATTCACATGTAAATAAAAAATTTAAAGATAGAGATAGAGAAGCACATGACCTGTATCTTTTGGAAGAACCCCAAATTCTCTTTCAATCATTCCAACTTTTATTTCCATGGCTTACAACACCTAATTTGTGCTTTTTGGAGAGAGAGAGAAGCACATGACCTGTGCAACTTCAAGGTCTTGACATTACATTTGAAAGCTTTCGAAGTTATTCGTGGGAAACTAATCGTTGTCGACCAATTTGCTACAATTGGGACTGGGCTTTAGAAGATGAGTTGGAGGAATTGAAACCCTAAACAAAAGAGATTGGATCCTTATACATAGAAGATGCATATCTGAATCTCTCCGCTCGAGCCCTGGAATTCAAGCTAGGGGAATTGAAACCCAAAACTGTTTTATACAAAAATCAAATCTCCAGTCGCGATTATGAAAGACTCCAATTGCGTCAATTAGGAATAAACGACTTGATATTAAAGACTTCATGAATAAAGTCATCTTTCAAATGCCGTGAATTGTACATGTTTTAAAGTCATTATAAGAAAATGACGTTAATAATAGAATGAGGAAACAACTATTAATCGTCATTATTAGAAAAAATAATGTTATAGCCAAATAAGTACGTCCTGTAGGGTAATAAAATAACAAGTAGGATCTATAGCGTCAACTTTCTTTAAAATGATGTTATTTAGGTGACATAAATGCCTATATTTGTTGTAGTGCACCACTTACCTCATTATTTGAAGAACGTGCTTTAGAACGATAATGAGCTCCGGGTAAGGTCTATATAAAGAAAAAGTTCCAGAAGAGACAGGGACCATGAAAAACAAGATTTTCTATACTCTAACACAAAACTTCTTATTTACAAGATCAAGTATTTATAGTTCGAGAGATCACTTGTAAAAAGTTATCAGCCTCAAGCAATAAAAGTTACTGTTACTAAAAACCCTCAACTCGAGATCGTGGTTTCTTATCTATTCAAAGGTTTTCCACGCTAAATCACATGTGTCATTTCTTTCTTTATACTAGTTTTCGTCATAGGTACATTTGGTGTAAGAGTTAATTCCGAGCCATTTCGAGTTACAGAATTAGGCTATTACAATTATCTTTCGAGCGACTTTGACAATTCGAGTTCACTCTTAACAATCTCCTACTTGAAATCGAATCCCACAACCCATCTCTAGATCTCTAAATGAATTGTTCGCACTACCTGGACCTTAAATCATGAAGACCCACAAAAGTTGCTCATGTCGTCAACTTCTTAAAAGTCACCAACTTCATAAGCATATGGACCGGATTCACATCAGTATGAATCTTCACAAGCTTCAACACACCGTCTTCGTGGAGTGAGAGAATATAATAATACCAAATATCAATATGCTTGTCCTAGAGTGAAAACCTGAATTCTTCGCTAAGTGTATAACGCTTTGACTATCACTATACAGCTTAGGAGAAAGTTGTTCTCTACCAAGCTCTTTCATCAACCTTTTAAGCCAAACCATATCCTTGTACGCTTCAGTAGCCGCAACATATTTCGCCTCCATCGTAGACAAAACTACAATTTTCTGTAGCCTAGAAACCCATCTAACCGCACCGCTTCCCAATGTAAATGCAAAATCACTAGTGTTCTTTCGCCTATCAATGTCACCCGCCATATCAAAATTAATGAAACCCTGTAAGCATATCTGAGAACCTCCATAGCATAATGTCATATTTTGAGTCCCATTTAGATACCTAAGTATTCATTTGACAGCTCTCAATTGCTCCTTGCCTGGATTACTCATATACCTACTAACAACTCCCACTGCTTGGGCAATATCTGATCTCATACAAATCATAGCGTATATTAGGCTACCAACCGCTGATTGCTAAAGAACCTTTTGTATCTCATCGCGATCCTTCTACATCTTTGGACAACACTTCTTTGACAATTTAAATTGACCTCCTAATGGTGTACTAACAACCTTAGAACCATCCATGTTATACCGCTTAAGTACTTTGCCGATGTACTCAGCTTGAGATAACTTCAATTCTCGCAGCTTTCTATCTTTTGTAACACACATACCAAGAACTTGTTTTCCAGCACCCAAGTCTTTTATAGAATACTTCCGGGATAGCTGTTCCTTCAACTGAACAATCTCTCCCATGTCGGCACTTGCTACCAACATATCATCTACATAAAGAAGTATAATACTATATGAGTTCCCCATATTTTTGATAAAACAATAGTGATCCGCATTGCTCTACGAATAACTATTTTTGGATATAAATTGTCCGAACTTCAAATACCACTGTCTCGGTGCTTGTTTCAAACTATATAAACTCTTCGTGATCCTATACACAAAATGTTCTTTCCCTTTATTTGAATATCCTTCATGTTGCTTCATATAAATTTCATCATCAAGGTTGCCGTGAAGAAATGTTGTCTTTACATCAAGCTGCTCAAGATGTAAATCTTCAACTGCAACTATATTCACCACAACCCGAATAGTAGATATCTTCACAACAGGAGCAAAGATCTCACCATAATCAATGCCTTCTTTCTGCTGAAAGTCCTTCACCACAAGTCTAGCCTTAAATCTCCTTGAACCATCATATTCTTGCTTTAGTCTGTATACCCACTTGTTGTACAATACTCTTTTCCCTTTCGATAACTAAACTAAATCCCAAGTTCGATTTACTGATAATGATTGCATCTCACCATCCATAGCAAGCTTCCACTTGCTCTGGGTTCCACATCTAAAGCCTCCTTATAACTTTCCAGTTTACCACCATCCGTAAGTAACAAGTGATTTAGGAAGTTAACGTACCTAGACGAAACTCTTACAATTTTTAGCTCCTTTCGAAGTGTTATTGGAATGTCTAGATCATTAGGTTCCTCACTTTGATCCGATGTATCGGACTCAACCACGACTTCTTCATCAACCTTTCGAGAGGGTTCAACTTTAATCCTGGTTCTTTTTGTTGCTTCACCTAGATTCCTTTCCACAAGTACTTTGAAGTCTGTATACAAAACTTCCTTATTGAATACAACATTACGGCTCTAGATGACTTTCCGATTCTTCGCATCAAAAAAATTGGTACCTAAAAACTCATCACCACCATATCCAATGAATATGCACTTCATTGAATTTGCATCTAACTTTGTCATTGTATCTGAATTATCTAATACATATTAGGTACAATAAAAAATACGTAAGTGTAAAAGGTTTACATCTTTACCATTCCATACTTTTTTAGGAAGTCCAAAGTCTAAAGCCGTTGAAGGCCCTCTGTTAATCAAGTACGCCACCGTACTAACCGCATCTACCTAAAAACATTTTGACAATCTAGCGTTGTGTCTCATACTCCTCGCTCTTTTATTTGTGGTTAGGTTCATGCATTCTGCAATTCCATTTTGTTGTGGAGTTCCAGGAATAGTCTTTTGTCGCCTAATCCTGTTTGATGCGCAAAAGTCTCCAAACTCGTCACTACAATATTCGCCCCCATTATCCGACCTAAGATACTTCAGTTTCAAGTTGGTTTTATTTTCAACTAGAGCCCTCCACTTCTTAAATTTATCGAACACACCTGATTTGTTCTTCACAAAGTAGACCCACAGTCTAGGGGTAGCATCATCAAAGAAAGTAGCGCAGTAGTAAGAACCACCAAGATAAGACACCTTGGTTGGCCCCCAAACATCTGTGTGAACAAGATCCAACTTTCCAGGTTTCCTTGATCTTCCAGTTATTTTAAAACTGACATTCTTCTGCTTCGCAAGAACACACTCTTCACAAAACTTAAGATCAACCTCATCAAGACCCGAAAGTAGTAGATTCCTCGATGAATTGCTCACAGCTGTAATAAACCCTTCCCAGCTCTTGGGCATCTACCGTAGAAGGGCCCATGCTTTTACCTCTTTGGTAAAAGTTATTTTCATAGATTCAAACTGAGCATGAATAGTATTGAACATACTGATATGAGCTTGCATACTACCATTCTCCTTCATCTTTTAAGGTAAACAAGTACCGTAAAAGATGTACCTTATTTACCCCGTACGGTTCCAAGTACATAGAGGACAAAGTCTCTATCAAACTCTTCGTTGTCGTAACTTTGGAGATCATATGTAGAATTTGAAATGATAGCACTAACATAATGGTTCCAAGCGCCTTGCGGTCCAATCATGCCCACTTAGCAGCATCATAATCTGCTGGCTTCATCTCAACTCTACCTAGTAGTAAGTCAAGATCCTTCTAATAGAGATAATCTTCTATCTGTATCTTCCACACTCCAAAATTTAAACCAATGAACTTTGTGATCTTTAATTTTCTTGATCAACTATCGCTCTTCCCCACACAAGCCTTTTAACAAGCGCTTTAATACCAATTATTAAGAATCGAGGTAGCTACTCTCTCTTCTATGCCAAGAATGATATGCAGAATGCACCAAATTAAGAAATTGACAGAGCAAAGAGCATTAGAGAAGTCAAGTATTTTCCCTGAGGAGGGAAGTGGTAAACTCTTACAGATGAAAATCCACTCCCCACGAATAATCCACTATGATCAAACATGTTACACACGATCTTCTTCAAGCTTCTCAAGCTTTGTAATGAAGTCTGCCAAATCCTAGCTCTCTAGAATTAAACTCACAAAAAAGATAGGCTAACAAATAACCAAAGTCCTCTTTATATACTTAGATGACTAATTACAAATAGAACGAATGTCAAGGCAAACTCAACGTCTAAGAATAGCTTCTAAAACTAGCCTACACACATCTCGCTCAAATAACTTTGAGCTCGTTCAAACGACTTTGACAATAAAGGTTTCCAGCCCTAGAAAAATACACATCTCCTTTGAACGACATACAGTCTCGTTCGAACGGCTTCTTTGGTCCAAGTTTCTAACGCAAAAAACTACCAACTCGTTCGATCGACATTCATCCTCGTTTGAACGAGCTCGTTCGTATGACATCCATTCTCGTTCGAACGACTTCGATAATTCAAGTTTACCCTTAACTGGTTGGAGAAGCTTGATTTTAAAAATTAGAATAATAATATTTGTGAGTGTTAGGCCTATTGTGGTATCACAGAGCATACTCTTGAGTTAAGGACTGCAAATATATCCTATCATACTTTGGTCCTTTGGAACCATCGGACATGCTGCGCTAACAATGACGTGTCATCAGCATAAAATGTTAAAAAAAATAATATTCTTATGTATGCTATATATAAAATTTTAGTATCAGAATTGTTAAGGTATGAACTCGAGTTATGTTCGAGGTCATTTTTAGTTTGAGTTATTTCAGTTCAGGGATTGAAGTTAGATTAAAATGGATTGAAAATGATATTTTTCAATGTTCATATTCGAACTTGTTATGATCGACAGAAGTTCAAGCTGATTAAGTTACCTGAAGATTTGAACTAGTTAAGTTAGCTAAAGTTCGAACTGGTTATGTCACCTGAAGAGAAGAGGAACTCAAAATAGGTCAAAGTTATTTGAGCGAGAATGGAGCTCGTTCGAATGAGATTGTCTAATTTTGCATTTTGAAGTCAAAGATCGAAGTAGTTGTTCGAACCAGATTGGATTTCGTTCGAACGACCTGTATACTTTCTAGGGCTGGAACCTCTAGTCGCTAAAGTCGTTCGAACGAGATTTGCAAGGTTGTCTTTTGTGAGTTCTCCTGAGATGTTGGGTTCTGCCTTGAGATCTGTTCCACTTATATTTAGTCCTCTAGTATATAAAGGGGACTTAGATTATTTTTAGCCTATCCTTTTCCTGTAAGTTTAATTCTAGAGACTTAAAATTTGATAGACTCCATTAAAGGTTATGAAGCTTGGAGAGATCGTTATAACCCATTTGATTGTCATAGTGGATTATTCAGGGAGTGGCTTTTTATCGACAAGGGTTTTTCACTTCCCTCCTCTGGGTAAATTATTGTGTTCTTGCTTTCGTATAATTTCTTATTGGCATTTTCGTTGATTATTTTTTGGGTGAGGGATTGGGATTAGCTACCCTAATTCCTAACAACTAGTACCAGAGCACAAGGTTAGGGCTTGTGTGGTGAAGAACGATAGCCGATATGAATAAATTAGAAATCGATGAATTCAATGGATTGAACTTTGGGTTTTGGAAGATGCAAGTAGAGGATTTTCTATATACGGAGGATTGTGATTTTCTTCTAAGAAGGATTTCGATGAAGCCGACCGATATGGATTGTTTACAGTGGGAGCTTTTAGATCACGATGTTCTTGGAAAAAGTTCGTTCAACACTCTCAAGCTCTATTTCTTCTAAATTGCCTAAAGCGAGTACAGTGTTAGAGATGTTGGACAAGCTATCAAAGATATTTGAATCAACTTCAAGTGATTTAAATTCTTAGAAGTGTGTTTCGAGTGTTTCCGTCACGCCCCAAATTTTCAATGATTTAAAACCAAATCATTAACAGGAGTTCTAGGGCGTGCAGGTCGGGTAATCCAAAATATCACCCTCACAAACGACTGAACCATAGACAAGTTCAGGCTTAGTCATTCACTTATAGAAATTCATCAGAGTAAAAAGAATAAAATAGCGGAAGCAAACGATATAAATATACATATAAAAGCTAAAATATGATACAATATCTCAGAGCTATACAATAACAGAGTCTGAATATAACTAAACAATAATATACAACTAAGGACCTACAGTAACAGATAATCTAAACTCTAAGCTCTGCTGTAGTCCAAAACAACTACTCTATAGCTACTCCACCTCATAAATATTAAATAGCGAGAGTGAGCAAACCACAGCTCACTAAATCCAACAAGGCTAAAAACTGTACTAATACAACTAATGCTAACAAGAATTGGAAACGATGAACATGGTGAAGCAAAGTGAAAATATAGCATATCTAAGTAGCAAGAAATGAAGTGAATACAGTCTTACTAAGCGAAGATTAATATAATATGCGAGGAAGTGATATGATGATGCAGATGCTCAATACTGGAATGATGTATGAAGTTAAACTGATGGACTCAATCTTATTATAATTGGTTGATCAACTGCTAGCGCAAAGACTCAGACATATGAGAGATCATTGTTGGATACAAGGGGTTCAATTTGTTCCAAGCTCGACCAGGCTAGGATATTACCACTTGATCAGAGTGAATAGGGGTTTCAATCCGAGGAGCCATCGTCCTCATACTATTCGAATTCTAAGGTATTTCAACCTCTCAGGATAGTGCTGGCACCAGAGGGGAACTATCTCATACCATCCCATACTCCAGGATGGGTATTCCTGCATGATTGCATCTCAGTCAAAACTCACCATACTATTTCAACCGGAGCTAGGAATCCTCCTAACTTATCGGGGGTCAGCCAATTTGGAGTGAGTTTATGTATCCGATCTCAACAAGATAAGAAGAAATGATTATATGATCTACAGATCCAAACAGATCCACCAGAGATCAAAACGCTGTAGCCGCTAACACGGCAAGTACACATAGGATAACCACCTACCTGAGCGAGTGGTAAACAATCCTAAGACATACGAACAGTGACCCAGTTGCACATCTACACGTAGAACAACATTGACTAACCAGTCACAACATCTAACTAGATGGCCAGCGACTTACCAGTCACACGTCAATATAGCAGATGAACAGTGACTAACCCATCACAACATCAAAACAACCTCAGTATCTAAGACACAAAATGGTATTCAAGGACAAAGCCACGAGAATACAAAACATGCACGACTCCCTAAACGATAATAGAGAAATTCAACTCTGCATGCCTTAGGATACCAAGCCCTGATGATAAACAACTCCTAGAACAAGTCAAGAGTAATTACGCCGTTAATGTTCAAGGACGAATCCACAAGAACTAGCGTAACAAATCCTAACCCATTCTTGAAGTCCAAATATGCATAATTACATAACTACGCTAACATATCCAACATAGATAATAACTAACTTCAAAAAGGAATGCAATCTAGACTATATACTAGGAAAAACAACATCTATGTCTTTAGTATCTCTCTCAATCAACATAGGTAATATTAGTAAGGAATCTAGACGTGAAGGGACACTCTCCTTGATATACCAAGTTTGATAATAACGAACCCGATAGAAAATATCCAAACAACACCCCAACGGTAATCTACTCCATGAATCAACTTCTGAAACCCGAATGAGTCACTGAAAGGAGCAGGAACACCACAACATCAACCACTACCAAGGACCAAAACCCAATCATAAATCCAACAAGGGATTCTTACCCGAAACTGAGTTCAATTCAGTACCACACCCGAATCAGAAACACAAACAATTATCACCACCGTCCAACAATCAATCGTAACCAACCCCAACACCTGTGATAATCATAAACCCTAAGCCACAGCTCAACAATACCCCCAATCATCAATAATCAAACCCAAATCAAACACAAGCCCTAAATCAGCCCAACCCATAAGGGTTTTAGCCAAACCGAAATCAAATAGGAGAGGAATTAGAGAAAAACTCACCGAAATGGCGTGGCTGCGATCGACAAAGGAACGGCAATAATTCAGCGATCGAAGACGGTTAAGGAAGCCTCTCTCTCTCTCTAGAACTGAATCAAGGTAGCCGGAGGTGATGATTTCTCAACCCAAATTAAACAAGGGTAACAAAGGAGGCGAAGGGAGTGAAAGGAGGAGGAGAGGATTTTGTTAGGTTTTGAGTCGGCAAGAGAGTCGGTGAGTAAGAGGAAAAAAATGAAATGAGGAGAAAGAAATGAAGAAGTGTGTTATTTATAGACAACGACAAGCCGTTCGAACGACTCACAACTCGTTCGAACGAATTTGCCATCCAAGACAAAAATTCTAGGAGACTAGCCAACTCGTTCGAACGACACTGGGAAATCCAAACATCCTCAAAGGAAAACCAACCCCTGGTTTCCTGAAACCACATACCTCCTCCTCTACTCAACAACAACATAACTTTAGGAGATAATGCAACACAAGACAAGATGATAGGAAATAAAATGAATGCATAATGTTATGAATCAAAATGATAATAAAAAATGATCTATGATGATATATATATATATTAAAAAAAATCTGGGACATTGCAGTTTCAAATTCTCGTAAGCATGTTACTTTCAGCGACGTAGTAGAACTCTTTGGTGATGGTTCTCGCGTAATGCCTTTTGGATCTTCATTGTTAACATCGGGTCATTACTCGGATGTTAAAATTAGAGGAAAGAGAGCTTCACATATTGAGAATGGAAGCAAAAGGCGTATTAAGGTATAAAATTGCAATCAACAAGATATTTGTTAGAATTCTGGTAAAGTTGGTCATAAGAAAGAAGATTGTAGATTGACGAAGAAGAGAAGATTTGTAAAAAGATGTTCGGTGACTTTCTCCGGGGAAGGTAAAAATTTTGATAGTGCCTTTAATCTTATTTTTAATTATTTGTATGATATTACTTGTGATATTCAGGATAAACCATGTAATGTGATTCATGGTACTCAGGATAAGTCATGGTGGTTGTCTTATTATATTTGTAAAAGGTCGAGGTTTGACTTGGTTGTTCCATTAGAAATTACGTCGGGTAAAAGCAAATTATCTAGCTATGATGAGTGTTATCACATAGTAGATAATAGAGATGTTCGGATTGTATTAATGAATGATAATTGGTTAAGTTCGGACACGATATAATGTGTGTCTAGTATGGCTAGAAATATGTTTTCGAGCCAACTATCAGACCTGGGTCTTTTGGCTACCTTCGGCGATAATGCTTTTGAGATCATAAAGGAGGCTATTACTTTAGCTTGAGACAAAAGACAAGATGCGTACTTAGAGACGTGTAATGCTAATGATGAGATTATTGATGTTGTTACTTCGATGGTGGTCTCTAGAGCATGGCACGAGAAACTTGGTCACGTGAGCATTTAGATGGAAGCATTGTTCTCGAGGAGAATACTTGACAAGTTAAAATCGATAGATTTGCTCTTTTGTGAAGATGTTATCTTTGTGAAGAAAAATAAAGTCGGGTTTCTTAGAAAGAGAAGAAAATTGAATATGGGATCAAACTACTTATACGATGATGTATGAGACTGACTAGAGTTAGTTCCAGCAGGGGATTTCATGGTTTTGTTGCTTTCATTAGTAATTCTACATGAGAGCTTGGTGTACATTTCTTAAAGAATGAAATGGATTGGTTTGATGTCTTCGCTAGATAGAAATCTTATGTTGAGATTGAGACGAGTTCAATGCTGAAGTGCCTTGGGTCTAACGGTGATGGTGATCAATTTCGTTGTGATAGATGAAGCATTTATTGGGATTGAAAGACTTGAGAAAATCTCAATAATACTACAAGAGTTTGGTATGGCTGAAAGTGTGGTCCGTGAGATTACAGAAGGGTGCAAAGTATTAAATGTTTCATCGAGTTATCAAAGCAGTTTTGGGCGAATTTGGTAGTTTTGGTGTTTGATATAGAGTCTTGGTATGCATTGATTCTTTAACTATTAAAAGAGATCATTTGAATGAAAAATGACGTAATTATTTATATATTTTTTATCTATTCTAGTAGTAGATTATTACTAGATTATATGTCGAGTTTGTTCATGTTTATTGGATATGTTTATGATGATTTTGGTAACCGATCTTGTGATGCAAAGAATCAGAAAATTATCTAACTTATTGATGTGATATCCAATGATGATGTCTTTTACGAAGGCATGGATAAATGGACTGAAAAAGAAGATTTATCGGGGTCATGTGAGTATGTAAAAATCTGTACAGAGATAGTGTTGAAAAGGTCTAACGAGAACCGTATACTCCTCCGATTGTAATGAAAAGAAGAACTAAGGTTTTGAGACTTGCAACCCGTTATCATTACTCTCAACATTGTTTGTGGCTAGCCGGTATTGGTGATGAATGCAATGTGGCTTTACAAGGTGAGGTCATGGGAAAGTGGTAGCTTGTCATGGATGATGATGAGATGGGATCTTAATCGTCAAATCGAGTATAGGATGTAAACTTATTACCGATGGTAAAACTCTTTACTTCACAAGTTGGTTTACAAGTTAAACGTGAACAAGTTTGTTAAAGCAGTTTAAGGTGAAACTTGTAGTAAAATACTTTCAAGAAGAAACACGTGTTTATGTTAAGATGTTTTTTGGTTCATCGGTTGTGAAGCTAGTTGTTTTGTGGTAGCTTTGTGTTTCAGATTGAGTGATTCTTTATATAGAATGAATTTGTTTTCATGATTGATCTATTTGAAGATGGGTATGTAAGTTGGCTACATAGATACATAGTTACTGGGTGAAGTTGTATTATGGAAGCTCCTGCATGATAGCTTATATGCTTGTTCAAGATATACACAGAAACGATGGGGCTCGATGTTAGATATGTTTATATCATTGGTGGATTTATGAAATACTACAGAGACCATTGTTGATGTTATAAGTTTTGAGAATTTATGAATCATACGTTCTTAGGATATGGATGATATGCTAGTTACGTATGCAAGTTCTAGCATTGGTGAGATTGAAGAGTCGTGGGAACGGTTATCTCAATAAAGGGTTGGACCGATGGATTGGCTAATCCTTGGCATATGGTATAGTATAACAGGAAGAACGTAAAGTAGAAGTTGTTATTGACATAGTACATTGAGACTGGTTGGAGTGTTATTTGGTAGCGCACCATTTGTCGATACTTCGGGCTTGAGACATGTTTGTTTGGCTATGGAATGTAATATGAGTACAGATCGAGGTATGTCTAAACTCATTGAAGATTTTTTTGCTAATGTATGTCATTGTTTACATGAGACCAGAGTTTTCTCATAAACTGGGAGTTGTGAGACGTTGATAATGAATATTATGTATTCGAGGAAGAATCAGTTGTAGCTCATAGCTATAGAGTATTTCTTGTCCGGCTTGCAGGGTTGTGGTTACGTGGATTGGCGGAGTACGTTAGTGACATGAGAAGGGCTACAGATTTATGGTGTTATACCAAAGCAACTTGGGTATCGAGATGACAATGGTTAATTGCATAATTGATTGCAAAGGCATAAGTACAGTATGGTACGGTAGTTTTTTGGAGTAAAAAATTTGGTTTGACACAGTTTGAAGTGTGGATACTTTGAAGATGGGTGAAGTTACGGGAACTTCACATTTCAAATTTTAAGTAGAAGATTTGTTGAAGATTGTGAAATTTTGTAAGGAGGTCTTCATGGTGTTGGAGATCCGGGTAGTATGAGCAATTCATTTGGAGATCTGAAGATGGGTTACAGTAGATTCGATTTCAAGTAGGAGATTGTTAAGGTATGAACTCGTTCGAGGTCATTTTTAGTTTAAGTTATTTTAGTTCAAGGATTGAAGTCAGATTGAAACGTATTGAAAATGAGATTTTTTAATGTTCAGATTCGATCTGGTTATGATCGACAGAAGTTCAACCTGATTAAGTTACCTGAAGATTCAAACTGGTTAAGTTAGCTGAAGTTCGAACTGTTTATGTTACATGAAGACTCGAGCTGGTTCTGTTCGAATTGAAGAAGATGAACTCAAAGTAGGTCAAAGTCGTTCGAACGAGAATGGAGCTCGCTTGAATGAGATTGTCTTATTTTTCGTTTTGAACTCAAAGACCGATGAGGTCATTCGAACGAGATTGGATTTCATTCGAAAGACCTATATACTGTCCAGGGCTGGAACCTCTAGTCGTTAAAGTCGTTCGAACGACTTTGTACTTCGTTCGAACGAGAATTCCAAGGTTGCCTTTTGTGAGTTCCCCTGAGACATTGAGTTCTGCCTCGAGATCCATTCCACTTGTATTTAGTCCCCTCTAGTATATAAATATGATTTATGTTATTTTGTTAGCCTATCTTTTCCTTGTGAGTTCAATTCTAGAGACCTAGAATTTTAGAGACTCCATTAAAGCTTGAGAAGCTTTGAGAGATCGCTGTAACCCGTTTGATTATCATAGTGGATTGTTCGGGGAGTGGTTTTTAATCCGCAAGAGTTTTTCACTTTCCTCCTCTGGGTAAATTATTATGTTTTTGTTTTCGTATAATTTCTTATTGGCGTTTCCGTTTATCGTTCTTAAGGCGAGGGATTGGGATTAGCTACCCTGATTCCTAACAATAATTGGTTTACTTACGCATTTTGAGGGAAAATCTTGGGACAATTATGTAAATAGAAAGCTTTAATAACTTTTGCAGTTGTAATGGGACGGGTTATCCTTATTCGGGGCAGTAAGCATAGTGGTAACAAGACCGCCAGTGCTTGTTCCTGCAATGACTTCAAAGTAGTCTACAATTCTCATTTGAGGTTCATCAAGTTCCTGCAATCAAAAAAAGCATATTCTCAAGATTATTCGGAAAAACTAGAAGTACTATGGCTAGATATTGGGTGGGTTTGAATGGTAGTTGGGGACACAAATTGGTCAGCTTGATAAAGTAAATGTCAACATCGCCAAGTCTTACCAAAAAAGGAGAAGAAAAAGACACATAATTGGTCGTATTTGGCTAACCATGCCAGGCTTGAATGGTAGTTGGGGCTGCTGTGCTGTGTCTCTGGAACTGAAACTGAAGATCCATACATCGGATTCTCCATTCACGTTAAGGGGATATATGTGGGGGAAATATTCAAGCGAAGCTAAGCCCTATTTATTTCAGTGTTGCAAACATTATAATAGTAGTATCTGAAGCCTAGATTCGAGAAAGGCGAGCAATGTTCCAGGTATTATGCCTCTAACTCCACCTCCATCAATGCTTAAGACCGTGACCATTTCACCATCAACCGGGGGAAGATTTCCATAAGGCGCCATTGATAATAAAAGGTTGTTAGAGCAAAAGACTGAAGATATTTGACAAAGTTAGAGGAGAAAGATGCAACTCTCAAGGGGTTTATAATGAACCCAAACTACAGCAACTTGGAATTATTCTAGTAATATTGTAGTATTTGTTGACTAGGTTTAGGTATTGCATGTTCTACTCTACTTACTTTTTAGTACAAAAAAATATATAATTTTTAGGAAATGCAAATGCCCATGTGGGATTAAATAAGCCTTAACAAGGATGTTAGAGCATCTAGTGTAAATTACTTATAATTTTAGCTAGTGGTATGATGTGGATATGAGATTTGAATGTCCTGCAAAAACTAAACTCTTCAAAATAACAAGTTTAATAGGTGACGTGTCATAAATTTAATGGGTAAAAATAGTTTTAACTTTTCCAAACACTTTCTATATATTAATTTTAGTTATAAAAAAGTTTTCCACGAAATGAAGTTGTCATAGATAGCTACCCAAAATTTCTTTCCCTCTCCTCATTATTGAGGAGAGAAAATATTGAAACCCAAAATAACTACCATATTGGGGAGGCTAAAAACTTGATTTTTAACACTTTCTCCTCTTTATTTTAACTATAAGGAGCATACACTAGATTCTCTTACAACACTAAACACTTCATTAACCAATTAAAGGTTTGGAACATGCCTTGGTGGATTAGAGTTGCAACTTAGGCATACCTAAACTAAAAATAAGTGAATTAGAATTGCAACTTAAATTAAAATAAAATTGGGTAGGGGTCGGTTAAGTGAATTAGTAATCATTTAAATCCAAGCATAATTAAAAGTGATGTTATACTTATGTTTGTGTTGCACGTTGGGAAGTCCCTGAAATATTCATATTTGGTATTAGTTTCATTTCGTTTTAAGTATCAGCACTATCTCGTGGTTATTCATCATCGAAGAGTGCATGTGGAACGATTACAGCTGGACTGATACCGAACAAGTACGTTGGTTTTGTATCTCTTTGCTCTAATACTTTAGCTCATTAGTATTTTACAAAATGAACAAAAGAAGTGTGTATTTTTATTTATCAAAATAGGTTTCTGTTTGAACAGTTTGTTATGTTCTAATAGACCTGACAGAACCGCCTTTGTTCGAATAGACTTTTGTTATGTTCGAACAGAGCACGAGATTTTTAATTTTCTTATAAAATGCTTTTATTTATTTATTTATTTTAAATTTCAGCTCTTCCAAAACCAATGTTAGGGCTTGAGATATTTTGGCGAAAACCAAACCAGAAATTTGACAAGCATTTCAGATTTTAACTCACATATAGACGAGAGACATGCTACACGAAACCACGATATAACGCCTCAAACGAGTTGTCAGTAGGGAAGCTACTTAAAATTATGATATAAGGCATCGGAATGGAGCAGAATCCGTACCGGTGTAAAAATTGAGCCAGAAGCTCCACGAGCCTTTAAGAAACTATCCAAGTGTGTGGTCGATTGGCAAGCTACTCGAAATTATGATCTAATGCCTTGAATGAGTTACCGGTAGTGAAACTACTCAAAATTGTGATCTAAGGTGTCGAAATCAGGTAAAATTCATACCGGTGTGAAAAGAGAGCCAGAAGCTCGACGTGCCTTTTTGAAACAATCTCAGCGTGTATTCGATGAATAAACTACTCAGAACTGCGATTTAAATTGTTAGAATGGGATGAAATCCATACCGGTGCAAAACACAAACTTGAAGCACGATGATCCTTTCAAAAAATATCCTAACATGTAGTCGACAGACATGCTACACATAAAGAATTGCGATCCACTGCCTCAAATGAGTTTCCGGTAGTAAAGCTACTTAGAAAATATAATTTATAGTCGAAAAAAGAGAAATCTAAATCAACACAAGAACTGGACCAGAAATTTGATGAGACTTTTGGAACCAATCCCAGCATGCATACGGTCATCAGACAAGCTTCTCAGAACCAAGATCAAGCACCACAAACAATTTATTAGCAGCCAAGTAACACAAAATTGAGATATAAATTGTCAGAAAGGGGCGAAATCCATACCACTGTGAAAACCGAGCCATAAACTCGCTGAGCCTTTCAAAAGCTATCCTAGTGTATCGTTGATAGATAAACCACTCATAATCATGATCTATCTAGTTAATCAAGTTGTCGGTAGCTAGACCAATTAGAATTGCGATCTAATACTTAGAATGGGGTAAAATTTGAAACGATGTAAAAACCGAATCAGAAGTTCGACGAGCCTTTCAGAAACTATTCAATGTGTGATCGATTAATAATAAACTTAAAACTGCAATCAAACGCCTCAAACGAGTTTCCAGTAGCTAAACTACTCTGAATTGCAATCTAGAGCTTCGAAATTTGGTAAAATCTTACCAGTGTGAAAATCGAACCTAATGCCTGACGAGCCTTTTAAAAACTATCCAGCATGTGGTTGATTCACAAGCTACTCAGAGCCACGACCTAACGCCTCAAACGAGTTGCCAATAGCCAAGCTATATTGAATTCTAATCTGAAGTGTCAGAATTTAGCAAAATTTGACTAGTGTGAAAACTGAGCTTGAAGCTCGATGAGCCTTTCTAAAATTATCTAGCGTGTGATCGGTAGACAAGCTCTTTAGAATGGAAATCTAAAGAGTCGGTAAGGGACAAAATCTGAACCTATGCAAAAACCAAAGCAGAAGCTCGACAAGCCTTTTGGAATCGCCAGTAGCCAAACTACTCTAAATTGCTATCTAAAGCGTCAGAATGGGGCAAAATACATATCGGTGCTAAAGCTAAGCATGAAGCTTAACGAACCTTTCGGAAACTATCCTAACGCGTGGTTGATAGAAAACCTACTCATAATCGCTATCAAATGCCTTAAATGGCTTTTCGGTAGCCAAGCTACTCAAAATTGAGATCAAGGGCCTCAAAATGGGAAGACCACGGTCTAGCACCTCAAAATAGTTGCCGGTAGCAAAGATACTCAAAATTGCGATCTAAGACGTCGTAATAGGGTAAAATTCGTATCGATGTGAAAAGCGAACCAGAAGTTTGACGAGCCTTTTGAAAATAATCCTAGAGTGTGGTGTATAGACTAGTTACTCAAAAGTGAGATCAAACACCTCAAACCAGCTGCCGATAGCAAAGCTAGTTAGAATTTCAATCTAAGGGGTCGGAATGGGGCAAAATTTGTATTGGTGTGATAACCGAGCTAAAAGCTTGATGAGCCTTTCAAAAATAGACTTAGTATAAGGTCTTTAGACAAGCTACACATAATTATGTTATACCACTTCAAAGGAGCTACCGGCACCTAAACTACTCTGAATCTAAAATGTTGGAATGGGGCAAAATTCGTACTGGTGTAAAAATCTAGCCAAAAGCTCACTGAGCCTTTCAAAAACTATCCTAGCATGTGATCGATGGACGGGCTACTAAGAAACGCGATCTTGCACCTCAAACAAGTTGTCGGCAGTAAAGCTACTCCAAATTGAGATTAAAGGCATCGAAATGGGGCGAAATCCGTCTCAGTGTGAAAACCAAGCCAGAACCTCACCATGCCTTTTGAAACTATTGTAGTGTATGGATGCAATGGAATGAGACAAAATTCGAACTGGTATGAAAACCAAACCTAAACCTCCACAAGCCTTTCTGAAATTATCCGAGCATATAGTCGATTGGCAAGCAACTCAAAACCGCGATCTAGCACCACAAACGAGTTGTCACTAGCAAAGTTACTTAGAATTGCAATCTATATAGTCATGAAGGGGGAAAATCCAATCCGACGCGAAACCGAAATAGAACCCGGTGAGCCTTTTGGAAGCTATCCTAGTGTGCGTTTGGCAGACAAGCTACTCGGAGCCATAATTTAAAGCCTCGAACAAGATTTTGGTAGCCACACAATTTTAAATTGCAATCTCAGACGTCGAAATGGGGTTAAATCCATACCAATGTGTAAACCGAGCCAGATGCACAATGAGCCTTCTTAAAATAATCCCAGCATGCGGTCGATTGACAAGTTTCTCATAACCGCAATCTAACGGTTCGAACGAGTTTCCGATAGTAAAGATACTCAAAATTACGCTATAAAATATCAAAAAGGGGCAAAATTCGAACACATGCAAAAATTAAACTAGAAGCTCGACAAGCCTTTTAAAATCTATCCTAGCGAGTGATCGATTGACAAAATATCAGAACTGCATTCTAACGCCTTGAACAAGATGCCAGTAGAAAAACCACTTAGAATTGTGATCTAAATCGTCAAAATAGGGCAAAATTTATACCACTATAAAAACCAATCCAGAAGCATGACGAGCCTTTCAAAAACTATCCTAGCTTGTGGTCAATTAAAACTACCCCAAATAAAGTTCTAGCACCGTAAACAAGTTGCCAGTAAAAAACTATTTTGCGATCTAACGCGTCGTAATGGGGCAAAATCCATACCGGTGTGAAAACCACTAGAAGCTCAACGAAACTTTCTGAAACAATCCTAGCGTGTGGTCGATAGATAAGCTAATCAAAACCACAATCTAATACCTTAAGCGAGCTGTCGGTAGCAAAGCTACTCAGAATTGTAATTTTAAATATCTGAAAGGGGCGAAATTCAAACTGGTGCAAATTCTAAATCAGAAGTTCAACAAGCCATCCAAGAATTATCCTCGCATGTGGTTGACGGACAAGCTACTCAGAACCGCGATCTAACGCTTTAAATGAGTTGTCGATTGCCAAACTATTCTGAATTGAAATCTAACAAGTCAGAAAGAGGCAAAATCTGAACCGGTGCGATAACTAAATCAGAAGCTCGATGAACCTTTCAAATATTACCCTTACGTATAGCTAATAGACGAGCTACTCTTAACCACGATTTAACACCTCATCGATTTGAGTAGCGGTAGCAAAACTACACAAAATTGCAATATAAAGCGTCAGAATGGGGCAAAATCTGAATCATTAAGAAAACTAGGCCAGAAGCTCGGCGGACCTTTTGTAACCAATCCTAACGTGTGGTCGAAAGAAAAGCTATTCATAATAGGGATCGAGTACCTCAAACGAGTAGCCGGTAGCAAAGCTACTCAGAATTGTGAAATAAAATGTTGGATTGGGGCATAATTCGCACCGGTGTGATAACCAAGCCAGAAGCTTAACAAGCCATTCACAGACAAGCCCTGCATGTAGTCGAAAGACAAACTACTCAGAATGGCAATCTAATGCCTCAAACGAGCTGCTGGTAGCAAAACTACTCAGAATTGAAATTTTATGCATTAAAAGGGGGCTAAATCAATACCGGTGTGTAAATCAAGCCAGATGCACAACGAGTCTTTCATAAACAATTCCACTGTATGGTCCACAAACATGCTACGCATAACTATGATCTACTGCCTCAAACAAGTTTCTGGCAGCATAGTTACACAAAATTATAATCTAAAGCGTCAAAAGAGGGTGAAATCCGAACCAGTGTAAAAACTGAACCAGAAGCTCGATGAGCCTTTCAGAATCTATCCTAGCGAGTGGTCGATTGGGAAGCTACTCAGAACCGCAATATTGGCCAAATACGTACTGGTGTAAAAACCAAAGTAAAAGCTGGACGAGCCTTTTAAAAATTATCATTGCGTATTGTCGATAGACGAGCTACTATAAACCGTGATCTGATGCCTCATGCGAGTTGCCGGCAGTAAAGCTACACAAAATTACGATAAAAGTCAACAAAATGTGGCGCAATCGGTACCGGTGTGATAACCGAGCCAGAAACCCAATGAGACTCTTGAAAATATACCCAACATGTAATAAACAGACAATCTATATAGAACCATGATCTAGTACCTTAAACAATTGGCTGGTGGCAAAGCTACTCAGAATTGCGATCTTATGTGTCAGAATAACCCAAAATCTGTACCAGTGTAAAAACCGAACCATAAACACGATGAGCCTTTTGAAAAATATTCTAGCGTATGGTTAGTCCAAACTTCACGTAATAGCGATCAAGCACCACAAATGTGATGCCGGTAACAAAGCTTTTCAAAAATGCGATATAACGCTTCGTAATAGGGCGCAATCCGTACCGATGAGTAAACCGAGCCAGCAGCATGACAAACCTTTCGAGATCTAATTCCTCAAACTAGTTGCCGGAAGCAATTCTACTCAAAATTGCGATTCAAAGCATCGAGATAGGGAGAAATTCGAACCGGTACAAAAACTGAGCCAAAAACTCGATAGGTTTTTTGAAATCTATCTTACTACATATTCGATAGATAAGCTAATCTAAACCGTAATCTAATGCCTCAAACTAGTTATCGGTAGCAAGCTACTCAGAATTGCAATCTAAAGCGCCGAAAAGTGGTAAAATCAGAACCAGAGAAAAAACTGAACCAGAAGCTCGACGAGCCTTTTGGAAACAATCCCAGTGTACATGCAGTCAATAGACAAGTTTTTCAAAATCGAGATTAAGCACCACAAACAAGTTTTTGGCAGCCATATAACACAGAATTGAGATCTAAAGAATCGAAAAGGAGTGAAATCCATACCTATGTGAAAACATAGCCAGAAGCTCGTTGAGCCTTTCAGAATCTATCCTAGAGTGTGGTCGATAAAAAATCCACTCAAAACTGCAATTCAACGGCTTAAAAAAGTTGTCGGTAGCTAGGCTACTCAGCATTATGAACTAAAGTGTTACAATGGGCCACAATCTGATATGGTGTGATAAGCAAACCAGAAGCTCGATGAGCAATCTGAAAACTAACCTATCATGAATTTGATTGATATGCTGCAAGGAATCGTGATCTAATGCCTCAAATGAGCTGTTAGTAGCCAAGCTACTCAAAATTGCGAACTAAGCCATCGGATTGGGGAGAAATCCGTACTGGTGTAAAAACCAAGTCTGAAGCTCGATGAGCCTTTCAGGAAATATTCATCATGTGGTCAGTAGAAAAGCTACTGAGACCCATGATCTAACACCATAAACGAGTTCCCAATAGAAAAGCTACTCAAAATTGCAATCTAAAGCATCGGAATGGGGGAAAATCCATGCTGGTGCAAAAATAGATCCAAAAGCGTGACGAGCCTTTCAAAAACTATCATAGCGTATGGTCGATAAACCGACCACTCATAACTGTGATCTTATTCCTCAAATGAGTTACCGGTAACAAAGCTACTCAAAAATACGATCTAAACCGTCAGAATGGGGCAAAATCTTAAATGATGGGAAAATTAAGCCAGAAACTTGACGAGCCATTTGGAAATAATCCCAGCATAAGGTCAATAGACAAGCTACTCATAATCGTGATCTAACACCTTAAACTAGTTGTCAGCAGCGGAGTTACTCCGAATTGCAATATAAGGCGTCGGAAAGGGGTAAAATCATAACCGGTGCAAAAAATGAACCTGAAGCTCGACGAACCTTTCAAGAAATATCCAACGTATGGCCATTAGACAAGCTACTCCGAACTACAATCTAACGCCAAAAACGTGTTGCTAGCAGCAAAGCTACTCAGAATTGTGATCCTAAGCGTCAGTATAGGGTTAAATCCATTTTGGTGTAAAAATTAAGAATAAGCTTGATGAGCCTTTCAAAAACAATCCTAGAATTTAGATAATAGACATTCTTCTCAGAACTATGATCTAACACCCCTAACAATGGTGGTTTCCAAGCTACTCAGAATTACGATCTAAAGTGTCGGAATGGGGTAAAATCCGTACCGGTGTAAAAATCGAGCCAGAAGTGCAATGAGCATATCAAAAACTATTCAAGAATGTAGATAATAGACAAGCTACTTAGAACCGCGATTTAAAGCCACGAACGAGTTTTCAATAGCGAAGCTACTCAAAATTCCGATCTAAGGCGTTGGACAGGTACAAAATCCGTATCATTGTAAAAACCTGCCAAAAGTTTGATGAGCTTTTCAAAAATGAATCCAGCGTATGGTCAATAGAAAAGGTACTCCAGACTGTAATCTAGCACCTCAATCAAGTTGATTAAAGCGAAGCTACTCAGAATTAAAATTTAAAGAGTCGTTTTGAAGAAAATTTGTATTGGCGTAAAAATCAAGCCTGAAGCTCGAAGAGCTTTTTGGAAACTATCCAGCATGTGTCAATGAAAAACTACTCTAAGCCGCAATCTAGCGCCTCAACAGAGTTGCCGGTAACAAAGCTACTCAGAATTGCGATTGAAAGCGTGAGAAAGGGGTAAAATCTTTACCAGTACAAAAACTGAGTCAGAAGCTCGATGAGCCACTCATAAACTATCCAAGCATGTGGTCGATAACTATACTACTCATAACCACGATCTTACTCCTTAAATGAGTTACCGAAAGCAAAGCTACTCAAAATTGTGAAATGAGGCATCAGAATGGGGAGAAATCCATACCAGTTTGGAAATCAAGCCAGAAGCTCGACGAGCCTTTTAGATAAAATCCTAGTATATGGTTGATAGATAAACTACACAAAACTGTGATTTAATGCCATAAACAAGTTACCGGTAACAAAGTTGGCAATATTGCGATCTAAAGTATTAAAAATGGTGGTAAATTTCAAACAGGTGGGAAAACTAAACCAGAAGCTCAATAAGAATTTCAAAAACCATCCTAGCATGGGGACGATAGAGAAGCTACTCAAAAACTTGATCTAATGCCTCAAACAAGTTGTCGACAGCTGAACTACTTTAAATTGAAATCTAAAAAAACGGAAAGGGGAAAAATTTGAACCGGCGTGAAAACTGAACCTAAAGCTCGACCAGTCATTCAGAAAGTACCCTAACGTGTAATTGACATGCTACTTAGAACTGCAATATATCACCTTATACAAGTTGTTGGTAGAAAGGCTACTCAAAATTGTGATTTAAGGAGTTCGAATGGCGCGATATCCGTACCAGTGTGAAACCTGAGCCTAGAGCTCGACGAGCCTTTAAAAAACAATCCCAACGTGTGGTCGATTGATAAGCTACTATGAGCCGCAATTAAACACCTCAAGCTAGTTATCGGTAGCCAAGCTACTGGCAATTGAGATCTAAAATACCGAAATAGGGTAAAATCTAAACCAATATGAAAACTAATTCAGATACTCGGCGAGCCGTTCGGAAATAATCTTAGTGCCAGGTCGATAGCCAAGCTACTCAAAATTGTGATCTAACACCTCAAACTTTTTTTTTGGTTCTAAAATTACTCAAAATGGTAATCTAAAGTGTTGGAAAGTGGTAAAATTAGAACAAGTGCAAAAATTGATCCTAAAATTGAAAGAAAATGAAATTCAGCGAGAGATTTAACAAGAATTAACTCTAAAGATTAATCGATCTAGAATTTATAAAACCTAATTCCTATTTTAGATATTGTGAGTTTGAGAGGTTCAAGTTTTGAAGCCTTGGTACGTGATCCAAAGCGAGACGTTACAAGAACGAAAGGCGTTGCGGGAATGAGGTATCGATTGCAAGAAGCCCAATTAGAAGAGAGGTAACCTTGGGATGTGCTTATCAACTTTATAAGTAATTATATTATTGTAATTTCTTTTCAGTAGTAGATTTTAAGCTGTCTGGCGATTCGGTAGCGACCTGTGGATTTTTGTCCTAAGAAAGGTTTATTACAGGGTTAAAAATTGTTTGTCTTTATCATTTTGATTGCTTATTACTATCACTAGATTATCATATTAACTTGGGCTAAGTTAGAATTGGACAATTATTTTTGTTGATTATCGGACCTAAGTTATTTGACCTAATTTTATCAAAATCGATTAATTTTAAAGACTCATAAATTTCAATTGGTGTCAGGACGATCATGCTCGAAGGCATAGCATCCTAAGTATGGATCCTAACTTGTTTATTTGAGATTAATAGATTTTGAAAGTTTGTAGGTCCTATAAATCGTCTACCCCTCTTCGATGGCAAGGGCTATCAATATTGGAAAGTCTGAATGGTTGTATTCTTTCAATCACTCAGAGAAGATATCAGGATTGGGATCGAGGATGGATGGAAGTACCCTACCATGATGAAAGGAATGTGTGATGAAGTTGAAGAAGTCCTCAAGCCCCAGAATCAATGGTCTAAGGACAAAAAGAAAGCTGCTGGTTATAATAATAAGGGTCGTAATGCTATTTTTATGATTGTGAGTCTAAGTGAGTTACGACACATATATGTTTGAACCACTTTGAAAGAAGGTTTGGATATATTAGTTTGAACTCACGAAGGTGATGATACAGTCAAGGAAAGTAAGTTGCAAATGCGCACCTCCTAATTCGAGAATATTCGAATGGGTGAGAATAAACTATGCGAGACTAAGTGACATTGTCAACACTACTACTGCATTAGGTGCAGCTTACCCATATGTTCAATTATTCGCAAAGACTTGAGGTATCTTCCTAAGAGCTTTTGATCCAGGCGTAATGCTATAGAGGAAGGTCAAGATCTTAAAAAATAAAGCCAGATACACTTGCAGGAAAGTTACAAACATTTAAACTCATGATACATATGGAAAACCATCAAAAGAATAATAGTATTAATTTTCAGTCTTCCTCTACCTCTTCGTCTTCTAAGGGTACCAAAGAAGCAGATAACTCATATGTTTTAGATGATGATGATTGGTCCGATATGGATTCACAGATTGCCTCTATAAGCAACCAACTTAAGAACCTTGTGACAAAACGTTAATTTCAAAAACAAGGGCAATCAATGAATTACAAGTCACGAACTCATGATCAAGTTAAATCGAATAATCGAAAGACCAACCCTGACACTGACCTAAGTTAAGTTGAATGCTATAAGTATCATAAATTTGTTCAATATGCACATAGTTGCCCCAATAAAAAATCTTGTAGTAATAATAAGGCCATGAATATTACTATTACCTGGGGAGGTACTAATGATGAATTTGATGCTAATAATGATCATTCCTAATAAAATAAAAAATAGTAACTATTGTGTATATCCTACTAGAATAAACTTTTGTGATGATTATTCTGACCCATTTTACCTAGAAAACCCTATTAAAAGTTATGAGTTTGGGGTCTCTCATCTTGAAGTGTTTTATACTCAGACATTTTCAAAGTGTGTTAAACTTAAAAAAGTTAACAAAAGCTTGAAAGATCCAAGTTAACACACTCAAACTAGAACTTAAAGAAAAAGCTGATAATATAAGCCTTCAGATTGATAAGCTTGAAAGTGAGAAACTAGATCTTCTTGACAATCTTGAGCTGCTAAAAAAGGAAGTTCATGATGCCGAGAAGAAAGTTAAGTCAACTCATGATAAACTTGACAAGTCTAAGCTTGATTTGGTTTCATCTCAGCAGAACCTTCAAATGTTTTGTCATAAAGCAAAAATATTAATAAAATGCTAAGTTTGGGCAAATCTGAAAGTGACAAAAGGGAACTTGGATATAAAAAACTAGCTTTTAACTTAAAAGCCCCTCAAGTCACAAAATTTGTTAAAGCCATAGTATTGCCCAAACCTAGTGTAGTGTCTAATACTTGCACGAGTGTTAGTAAGTCACATTATCCAAAAGTAATTTATTATCATGCTTGTGGTAGAATGGGACATTATGCTTCATATTCTAGATTTGTTTCATATACTAGACAGGTTGGTTGGCTCCCTATCAAGGAAAAGAAGAAGATGATCAAAAAATCTTTAATGCTCACTCAAAAAGCTCAATATCAAAAGTCTATCAGAGCTATTTGGGTGTGTAAGAATGAGTTGACATCTCAGTTAAGGGGAAATGTTGCGCTGACAACTATTCAATCTATTTGGATATTGCAAAAGGATGACTTGTCACCATAGATAAGGTGCAATGTTGTTTTGATAGGTAATGAATCTAAACTGAGTTGAGCTATCGGTGTATGCTCCCTTGATTAGGTACATTTCTTACCCTCTATTTTGTTTTGTTATTATTTTTATCTTTTTAGGATAGTAGGATATAGCTTTGATTTGTATTGTACGTTACATTTTAAAAGCTTTTGAATATCGAATATTCTTGTTAGATTATGATAGTACTCTTGCATTACATTAATTCATGGAATAATTATTTTGTAAAATCATAATTCACAATAGTTAGTGACCCTCATGTTTAAACTAAAAGCTCATTGTGATTAGAACCACATGAGAATAATTGTAGAGACTTTGGACATAAAGCTATGTGAGGATCTAACCTTTTTATAACCTTTGAGTGCTATGACATTAATTCTCTCCTGCAAATCTCATATTATTTTATGATCTTATTTTGTTTGCATT
Source organism: Kingdonia uniflora (assembly GCA_014058105.1). Classification (NCBI taxonomy): domain Eukaryota; kingdom Viridiplantae; phylum Streptophyta; class Magnoliopsida; order Ranunculales; family Circaeasteraceae; genus Kingdonia; species Kingdonia uniflora. The sequence goes on along the minus strand of JACGCM010000428.1, from coordinate 929,428 downwards.
ACTAAATTGTCGATGGTAGCATCAAATTTAAGTTATTCTAATAGAACATTTCCTATACTTGATTCAAGATGAAAAAGTGATTGTGTGAGACTAAAAATATGATAATAGGCATTTTTATTATTTTACCCTTTTTGGCCTTTGTTATGCTTACCCAAACTTTTTATCAGTTTGCAGTCCTTTGTGCCTTAAAATATGCCATCCATTTTATACCTGATTCAAGAAAAATTAAAAGATCAAACCTCTTTAAAAGACACTAACTCGTTCGAATGAGCTTTGGAGCTATTCGAACGAGATATAAGGAAAACCAAGCCAATCTATCTGTCTTAAGTTTTAGGCTTAAATTGGCATATCGCTCAAATGATATTTGGAGTCGTTCAAATGAGTCTGGGTTCCAGAAGACCACTTCTGTCTGTCTCAACTTTTGGGCATAATTGAGCCAGGCGTTCGAACGACTATCAAAATTCCTTTATAGTTTAGTACGTTTAAAGGCATAATTGTCATATTTTGTAACTAGAAAACTTGTAACCTTCATAAAAGGGTAAGGCTAGGCAAGATAAAATGATCCAAGTTTTATAATCTAGAACTTGGGGTTTGAAAGAGGAATTCAATTGGAATCAATTCATTGAGCAATTAAAGCTCTGATTGGGAAATTATCCCAACAAATTGTATTCTTCGTTTAATTCTTCATTTAGGAAATTCTCTAATTCGATTATGGATTAAGTGGTACCATATTTTCAAGTTACAATTTTAAGGGTATTGTTAGTTTATGCTATACATTTGACCGACTCAAGCAAATGAATGAGATTATTGTGAGTCCATTGATGATTTACCAAAAATCTAGCTCGAAGAAGAAGGGAAATTCATAAATGGGCAATTTCGAAGATCGACTCACGAAACTTGAAACTCAGGTTTCTGACCTAACTACTACTCTAAAGGAGTTGGTAGAGCAATTACGTCACGCGAACCTCGTTAAAGCATCCACTTTGATGAAGTAACAAGAGCGTAAGAAGAAAGGAGTTATAGAGGAGGGAAATACCTCCTCTTTTTTCCCAAGGGGTTTTGCTAGGCAGAGGTTTTAATGAGGCAAGTCGCCCTAGTATGGAACACCCCAAGGGAGAGTGTTTGGAGTTGGGTCCAAGCCCAGACAAGGAACCCAACAAGGTTGGGGTGTCCTATACAGACTTCTAGTAAACCCATAGGCCTAATAGGGTTATGGGGAGAGTTAGAGTAGAATAAGGAATCCTTTTGGGTTGTCTATATATATCATGTACTATGTACAGAGAACACGGTTATGATAATCAATAAATCTCTTTCTCTCTTGTTTATGCTTTAGTATTATTCTGCTCTAGATTCATCATATCCCAACACTAACAAGTTTAAAACTCTTTCAGGTCCAAAGCATCTCTAGCAAAAGCGATAATTGTAAAGTTTATAATAAGAATAGAAATACAGAATGTAAATTGATAATATTCACTGAGGGGATTACCCTCTTAAATAGAACATTTACAAGAGAGGAGATCCCACTTAAGGTGGTACTAACTCAGTTACATTATATGCTCCTATGATCTCTTTGAGATGTTAATAGTTGCTTGACTGAGTCATAACACTCCCCCTCAAGTTGGATTGTGGATGTCAAGAACACCTAACTTTCCAATGAGAAAATGAAATTGTTGATCCACTAATGCTTTAGTGAAGAGATCTACAACTTGGTTATTTGTTGAAATATATGCGGTCTAAATAGTGCCATCATTAAGCTTTTCTTGAATGAAATGACAATCAATTTCAATATGTTTCATGCATTCGTGAAAGACAGGGTCTTAAGCAATGTGAAGTGTGACTCGGTTGTCGGAATGTAACAATACAGGTTGGCGTGTACTGATGCCAAGGTCCCGAAGTAAGTAACGGAGCCAAGTAATTTTACAAGATGTTGAGGCCATCGATCTATATTCAGCTTCATCGGAGGAATGAGACACAGTAATTTGTTTCTTAGTTTTCCAAGAAATGGGAGAAATGCCAATAAAGATACAATAGCCTGTTGTAGAGCAGCGGGTGTCAGGACATCCAGCCCAGTCCAAATCACAGAAGGCTTAGAGTTGTAAACTGCTATGAGATGATAGTAAAATGCCTTGGCATGGAGAATTTTTAAGGTACCGAAGCACCGTTAAAGTGGCCTCGAGGGGTGGTTTTGTTCATTTGTTCATGAATTGGCTGAGTAAGTTTACCGAGAAACAATATCCAGACGGGTTATTGTGAGGTAAATAAGACGCCCAATTAACCTCCGATATAGTGTTGGATCAGAAAGAGTTTCTCACCTGTTAGCATTGAGTTGAACATTTTGTTCCATTGGGAAAGTGACGGGTTTAGATCCAAGTAACCCGGCATCTTGCAAGATTTCAAGTGTATGCAACGATAGACATATTCCATCCGATGAGCAAGCAACTTCGATACCTAAAAAATACTTCAAGGGACTGAGGTCTTTGATGTGGAATCGGCGGTGAAGAAATAACTTGAGATCTGAGATGGCCTGAGCATTATTTCTAGTAATGATGATGTCGTCAGCGTAAATAAGGATACAAGTGATCCCTTGAGAGGATTGCTTTGTGAATAAAGAGTAATCGGCCTTTGATTGATAGACCCCGACATCTTTTAAGCTTGTTGGAATTTTGGTGAACCATTGTCGATTCGCTTGTTTAAGGCCGTATAAGGACTTCTTAAGGTGACATACTCGTTGCTCCCCTTTTCAAAAAAATTTGGGTGGTATTTTCATGTACACTTCTTCATGTAAGTCCCAATGTAAGAAAGCATTTTGTACATCCAATTGGTGTAAGGGCCATTTGCATACATAAGCTATTGTAATGAGAGTTCTAACAGTGACTAGTTTTACCACCGGAGCAAATGTCTCGTGGTAGCTTAATCCCTCTTGTTGGTTGCAGCCTTTGGCAACAAGGCGTGCTTTGAACCATTCAATGGAGCCGTCAGAGCGATATTTGACTTTGTAGACCCATCTATAGCCTATAACCTTTTTGCCTCTTGGTAAGGTAATTAAGACCCATGTCTTATTCACTTCAAGTGCTCGGTATTCGCTTTCCATTGCATCTGGCCATTTTGGGTTATGTATAGCATGTTTAAATGAAGTAGGTTCTGAAATCGAAGAAATAGATGAGATAAAATGTCGGTGAGTAGAGGATAACTTATTATAAGAGATATAGTAGCTTAAAGGATGATGAGTACCTCTTACTTGATTTGTTGCGGAGGGCGACGAAAGGCAGCTCAACAATGCAGTAGGTGGAGGAAGGTCCGTAACATAGTCATTTAAATAGCCGGGTGGATTACATTTCCTTTTGGAAGGAAGAGGATCAGGGTTGGGGATGACATGGTTGGATACAAGTTCAGAAATGGGAGTAGTGGTGGTTATGTCCCTGGGTTCAGCGGTTTGTATTTCATGTGTTGAGGTATTGGAAGGGTTTTCTGGAGGTGGTATTTCATGTGGAGTCGTTGGGGAAGTATATGAGTTGAAGATATCATGAACTGGTAATGGTAGGGTAGTTGGGTTATGGTTAATGGGTGAGATGTTGTTACTGAAAAGGGAAAATTATGTTCATGAAAGACGACATCACGGCTTGTGTATATGGTCTCGGATTTGAGATCAAATACTCGATATCCTTTTTGACAATAAGGGTATCCAACAAAGACGCATGGTCAGACTCGAGGTGAAAATTTATCACGGCTGTGCGAGAGAGTTGATGCATATCATAGATAACCAAAGACTCGGAGATGATTATACGAGGGTATTTTTTGAAAGAGTCGCTCATATGGGTTTTATTTGCTAATAGTGGTGTAAGTAATCGGTTGATGTGATATACAGCCGTTTGGACACATTCTCCCCAAAAACATAAATGAAGGGTTGCTTGAAATCACAATGCTCGCGCAACCTCAAGTAGGTGTCGATATTTTCTTTCCACAACTCAATTTTGTTGGGGAGTTTCAACACAACTAGTTTGGTGGATAACGCCTTTTTCTTGAAAGAAGTGCTTCATGGAATGAAATTCAGCTCCAGTATCTGATTGGAGAATTTTAATTTTATGATGAAATTGAGTCTGAACAAGAGCAAAGAATTGTTGGAGTAAGGATTATGTTTCAGATTTATAACGCATTAGAAATACCCAAGTAGAACGGGAAAATTCGTCTACTATAGTCAGAAAATATTGAGCTCCGGTGGTCGAAGGTGTAGAATACCCGCCCCAAATATCACAATGAATGATGTCAAAAGGTCGAGTAGTTGTTATATGGCTCAATGAGAATGGTGACCGTGTTTGCTTAGCTAGGGGACATATATTGCAATGACATGTAGACAAAAAAGTAATTTTATCATTTGTACGTGATAAATCTTTCAAACGATTCATAGAAAGGTGGCCTAAACGCCAATGCTAGACATCAAATGAAACTAAATTTATTTTGGAAGTGGTAACTTTGGTTTATTGGAGCATAAAAGTAGTATAGGTCACCGCGTTGTTCAGCTATGCCAATTGTCATCTTCGAGTGTAGATCCTGAAAAATAAAAGTACCATGAGTGAAGTAGGCAGAGCAAGTTTTGTATGATGTAAGTTTTCTAACCGAAAGGAGATTGAAACCAAAGGATGGAACGCATAAAGCGTTATGTAAATGGATAGCGGGTGTAAGGTGAACAGTTCCAATATGGCTGACAGGTGCTAAAGTTCCATTTGGAAGGCTAACCGGTGGTATTGTGGGGTTTGGAATAGAGTTATGATAAAGCGAAGGATCAAATATCATATGATCGGTAGCTCCAGTGTCCACAATCCAAAAGTGCTTTACTATTGAGACATTAAGAGTGATAGGGGATTTACCTGCGAAATTTGCACAAGGTTGTATTGTACCTTCGTGGAGCATGGTCACTAACTGCTGGTATTGTTTTGAGGTTAGCGGTTGAGTGCTCGAAGGAGGGGCATCCTGCTTCTGCTTGTTGTTCTTGGAGCTGTTCCAAGTTTGATGTAGACGATGACTAGGTGGATATCCATGAAGGGCAAAGCATTTCTCCTTCGTGTGGCCAACCCAACAACAATGGTCACATGTAGGGCAAAGACGTCGATTTCCTCGTGGTTTGTACTGATCATTAAGTCACGAGATGGTAGGTATTGGTTCCGAGTATTAGAGAACGTTGCTAGGGCAGTAGAATCTGTCAAGCTTGGGGATTGAGTTGCAAGCGAGAGCCATTTTTCTTCTTGAAGCACAAGCGAGTAAGCTTTATTTACCATTGGTAGCGGGTCCATGGTCAGAACTTGTCCACAAAAAGCACTACAGCTTTCATGGAGCCCCATCAAGAATTCAGTGAGGTAGAACTGTTGTTGATTTGCTTGCATCACCTTCGCAACACCGCATGAACATGTGGGAATTACCACTAAGGATGACAATTCATCCCAAAGACTTTTCAGCTTGGTGAAGTAACCAGCGATTGAAAGATTGTCTTGTGAGCATAACGGAATTTCGCGTCGAAGTTGATAGATACATGGGACATTACTTTGCTTATAATAATCCTGTAGTTCTGTCCAGATCTCTTGAGCAGTGGAAGCATAGATGACGCTGTCAAAAATTGTACTTGACAACGAATTTAGTAACCACGATTTGACCATATCGTCACATCGTTTCCAAGGGGAATGATCACCACAGGTGGACGCAGGAATAACTAACGAACCATCAACGAAACTTATTTTGTTTTTTGCACTAAGGGCAGTATTCATAGCCTGACTCCATGTAGCATGGTTATCACCGGAGAGTGGTTGGGACACGAGTGTCAAGCCGAGATTGTCGGAGTGGTGAAGATACAAAGGGCTAGAAGATTCAATAGTCATGCTGAGGGAAAATTGAGTTTTTGTGTGGTGGTGGATTTAGAGCTCTGATACCATGTGAAGTTTATAATGAGAATAAAAATACAGAATGTAAATTGATAATATTCACTGAGGGGATTACCCTCTTAAATAGAACATTTACAAGAGAGGAGATCCCACTTAAGGTGGTACTAACTCAGTTACATTATATGCTCATATGATCTCTATGAGATGTTAGCAGTAGCTTGACTGAGTCATAATAGTAACAAATGCAATCTTAACTAGAAGTTCCTTAAGCAACTGACAATCATTTACTTAAAAAAGTTTCATTATTAAGGTCTATTTGGATAAAAGGTTTCATGAATATGATTGAAAATCAAGACATCACCATTATTATAGTATCTCCAGCAGTGGGGTGTCGGTTGGGTGTACCTCGCCCACAGGTCGGACCCTAAAAATTCAACCCACACTGTAAGTATTCTTCCCGCAGTGGTGTTGATGTGGCGGGCACTTAATTAATGAATTTTTTTTTTAGTCCGTGATAGACTTCTTTACTTCGCCACAATTATTCATCTCCTCTCACACCAATAAAAAAATATTTAATCCACGCCGCGTGGTGTTTTAAACTCTTCATACCTATTTTTTTGAGTGTGAACTCCCCACACCCGGTTTTGGGTTCTGACACCGCCAACTCAGCAACTCACACCCAATTTTTTTATTGCTAGAAGGAGAAAAGTGTGGGTTTTGAGTGTAGGCAGACAAAAAAAACTCCACCCGAATTGCTAGAGATGCTCTTAAGACCTTTTGCTCGAGGTACTAAATACATATTATTTTATTTAATCTTTTTCATCCACTTTTACAATAATTGTACCAGCAGCAATATTTTCGGTGGTTCGACTAAGATTTGATCGCACATATCCCAGAAAAGAACAAAAGTAACAGCAGATTATGGATTCTTTCTGGACGTTTACGGTTCCACAATGTTTTTTTTCTGAAGGATCGAACTTATATGAGATTGTGCCAGATTGGTTACGTTTACCCATTATTTTTTTTAGCACCTACACATTACCAAGTATATAGAATAAAAGTTTACTGAAGCCTGAAGGCATCCCAAGCAGTGCTTATATGATATTAACAGACGTGGCTGAATACACAAAAAGGTCTGTACGTAGTTGAGAAAGATGGAAACCAAAGCAAAACATTTCCATGGGCAATGAGGACTTTTTCTTTAAGCTTGATGACGTCATTTAAACAGCTTTCTTTCTTGCCCTGGATCTTTAGTTGGATCACCTTCCATTCTTAGATGACGACGTTTAAACAACTCCTAGGGCACAACATTTGTCACTTTAGACTAAGAGCACCTCCAACAGGAGAGTGTTGTTAAGGTTTTCCTTTGTGGTTCAACATACTCATTCCCATACCCCTCAAAAGTATGCGAAACCTGATACCTGAACTTGACGAGAAGTATGTGCATACCGCCTAGGCACTTAACCATTCAGCGCCCAACAACTTTTAATTACAGGTGGCATCTCTCTCTCCCATCACAACTTCTCTCTCTCATATATCACTTCCTAGGCACTGAATCGTTAAGCGTCCAGCAAAACTTTTTAATACACGTGGTATCTCTCTCTCCCATCACAACTTCTCTCTTTAAACCGTAATCTTTGTTGGACGAAAACAGTATGCGATTCTAGAATACCGTTATGGTAAACCGGAATTGCTTACTCTTATGTTGGAGGTGCCCTAAAGAGCTTGTTTCAGAGAATTGTGAGCAGAACTGGAAACTTATAGCGGCAGCTTAAATTTAGCAAATAATAAATATGTCAGGCTCACATATACAGTATGATTGCCTGATTTTATAGCTAACAGTTATAGTTTTTTAATTCCCTGAGGACGCCTTTCCAAGTAACCATGTCTCAGTTTGAGCACCTTTTGAAAAGGGAAATAGGCTTACCACTTCAGATGTTGTATCACCGTGCTTTTGAATGTGACAATGATATATTGTTTATCTGGTTTAGATATATCTATATCTGGCGCAACAGGTACATAAAGATATCGTGAAATTCTCATTTCTGCTGTTCAGAAAGTTCAAATTTAAACATGCATAAACAGTAGAAATGGAGATTAAACAAGAAAGAAAAACACGATTTTATGTTATATATGGAGAATTGGAGATCCGTAATCAAGATATGTTCACATGAATATATATCATTGGACCCTCACAAAGAAAATACTCAATTCTGGTCCACTCGTGCCATCAGAATTAATCATGTAAAATGCCTCAGAGTCCTTTGATCCGACCACTCTCTCGAATCTGCACCTCATATATGTCAACTCACCATCGAAAACTGAGTCCTTTTCTGACGATGGACTAGGAAGAACTCCAGCCCCCATTGAGACCCCTCTCAAGAGTTGCATGATATGAAGTTCTTCATCAGATGTCTGCTTTCTCCGAATTGAGTAGCCCGTTTTACGTCCATTCCAATATACAGCCCAAACATATTCCTCAAGGAGTTTCTTCTTCTTAGTCTTTGTTTCACTCTCTAGTGCAATCCTAACTAAGCCCGAAACCATCTCCTTGTGGAACGCAGTGGTTAGAATAGGTAACTCTATAACGAATGTTGGTAGATATTTGGGATCTTCTTGTATAGCCAAGCTCACTCTCCCTCTCCGATATCCAAATATAGTCCCTGCTACTGTCGAATTGTTGGTGAGTAGTGCCTTTCGTGGACGACCTAATAACGCGACCATCTTGCACCCGGAGGTTAGTAGTGGAAATAGCTTGAACATTTTAAAGAACCCCATCTTTGATCTCTTGTCACCTGTTGGTTGCTTAAGAAACGACATTAATGCCGCATTCTCCATTGATTTGCCTGGGCTAGATTCGAGAGAAGGCATTGGTGAGGGACAGTGAGTAGTTTAAATATACACTAGATGTGTGACTAAGTGAAACAAGTAAAGAAATGTTTGAGCTTCTTGTTGTAACCAAATGCTAAGAGTAGCATAATATATATGAGAGAAAGAGCACTCTTCACGTCATTTTCGTGATGTTCATTGGTTCGAATCGAACCTTGCTGTACACTATAATTTATCCAAATGAGAGATGGGGTTGGGAGATGGAGAAAAGAGGGAGTTTGCAATGTGATTTGGTGCTTGGAATCTTTCAAGTGGGGGAAGTTGCCCTTGCCCCCCACCAATACTAGAGAGAAAAAGGTAGAATTTTGGAGGGAGAAGGATAGAATTGGGATGTGACTATGTTTAGTAATGGAAGCAAAAGTGACTTGAATGTGATAAGATATGAAGAATTTTTTTTGAGTTTGGACCACTAGTACTAGCACTAGTGTGTGTGGGGGAGGAAGAGAAGAAAAGATATAAAGAGAAATGTGGCCTCTCTTGTTTAGCATTAGCATGTGCATCTCTGATCATTAAAAGGGAAATCAACATCACATATGTGCATTTTGCTTTTCATTTTCTTCACAAACACTAACTAATTATTGGGTACACCAACTTCAACCCATCTACCTATTTGTTCCTACAAAATGGCGAAAAGTTTTAGTCTCAGTGTTCACATGTGTCAACAGGATTATCTCAGGGTTTGATTGTAATAGGGCATCATCAAGATACGGGTAAGACCATCAATATATTGCAACTAGTCCGAACCTTGGCTTCTCCGGGTTTGATCTACCTATTTCTTTCTTCCAGTTGATTTTTTTGTTAGTCTGTACTCTGTAGACATGTGAAAACAAGACCACCTAGGGGCTCCATCATTGTAAGGTATATTCAAGATACGTAGAGCTTTTATAACAGCTAGCACAAAGCTAGATTTTAAGCTATCTTTGAAGTCCAAATTGGGACAATTTTAGTCCCATCTATGATGAAGTATGAATTGATAACTTGAGAAACAATCAGCTATATATTACGTGAATCACCCTCCCATGGTTGTTTCTTACCATCTATGGTTTATTTACGTTTATGTTATTTTGATTTAAGTCTCTCTGCTAGAGATGTTTAGAAGGTTTTATGAAGTTCCTAAATAACCAGCACAAGGTTAAGATGGTATTTTTCCCAATTTCTAGATTATTCCTAATTGGGGTTTCCACCCGATTATGTTCTATAAAAGGGATGCTAGGTTCTCTGCTTTATTTAGCTGATGATATGAAAAAAGTTAAGTTTTATTTTCAGTTTAAGTTTTGTTTAGTTTAGTTTTGTGTTTTAGTACAAGTAATTTTAATTTGGTTAACCTTTATTAATCCGAGTTCTTGTTCAGCGACTCGGATTGACATTAAATTGGCATCATAGCTGTTAAATTTTCCTTTGAGAAGTTCAGATTGTCGATCCATGATGTCGGGTTTTTTGTCTCATCAAATCAAATACCTCAATGAACGGATTGACGAGAGGTTTGAGCGGCTCGATCATCAACTTGATCGGTTTATCGACGCGTTTACCGTTGGTGCTCTTTACGCACCACCACCACCCCAACCAGTCCCACTGGGGCCAACGGTGATTTTACTGCCTATTTACGACGACTATCCTAAAGTTGGAAGCACCATAACTATGACGGAAAATATGGAAAAAGAAAACCCTATTGCCGAATTGGGAGAAGTGACGAAGATCCCCGCAATCGGAGTTACGAGTAACACCAACGAATACAAGGTTGTCATCGGGACAATCCTAAGACGACCGGTGAACTCAGAGTTCCTGCAGTTGCAACAACTGTTGTCGTCACAACAACAAATTCATAAAAGGATTCGGTCGGAATTAACGCCGGTTTGCAAACCTTAAAAAATTTAGTTGTAATTTCCAAAACAACGAGAGAAGTAGTCGCAAGAAGAGAATCCTTCTTTCTAGCCCAATGGGTATCCCCAACTAGAGTTCTGTCCAGTATTGATGAAGATAATGGGGATTTCGTCAAAGATTTTCCTACAGGTTTTATACCAGGAAGAGTGATGTTTTGCAAATACGGACTCATCGAAGTTACCCAAATAATCGAGAACATCCCTCCAATTTAAGTTTTAGTCAGTAAGGCTGCTTGTTCACAAACCCTAAATATCACAGTTGCAGATTTCAAAGGGAGAAGAAAGCCAAATCGCATGAGAGAAGATGGGTTCTCACACACACAAAAATAGATTTTAAAAGCGTTACGTGGCCAGTACGTGTGGGTGTTAATGCCAGATCTAGAAGCACCTTAGATTTCACATGGCTTGCTTGTGTTGAACTTGAGCCTGATCCAGGATCGAAAGTCCAGCCCAACCAAACCAGACCCACTCCAAAACACGTTCCAAAACTCGCTCTACAGCCGCTCCCGACCACGTTTCCGAGCCACACCCAAATAAACACATCCCAACCAGCCTCAAATTCTAGTTTATCCTCAGCGATTGCAGACATCAGAAAACAACTAGGTAAGAAGAAAGGAGAGAGAAAATGAGAATCCAACTTACAGTATCAAAATAGAAGAAAAGAGGTAAAAAAAAAGAAATAAAACTCGACCTCAGGATTGAGGGAGAAAGAAGAAGAGTTGATTGGGTGCAACGAGGCACACCATTCCCATTTTACACCCTAACACATGCTGAGTACATGCTTTTTCAAAACCCACAAACCACTCCAGCAGCGCACAAAACCTTTGTGGCCAACCAGTTGCAGCAATAAATCGGGCCTTGCAAGATTAAGGAGAGCAAGACCCCAAAAAAACTCATCTTTAGTAGTAGCTACCACACAGTAGTAGATTCAATAGCCACCACACAGTAGTGGATTCAAGAGACACATACGCTTCACGTTAGCCACCACTCAAATGCAAATCATGTGCCCAACCAGGCTATCAGGAATCATACTTTCACACAAGATTGTAAATTTCTCATACTCGTTGATTGGCATAAAACCTAATATTTGACGAATATCCAGATGATGTTATTCAAAAAGAGTTTGTTGCCCATTTTGGCAGGGTTTTTTCGCTAGTTTTGAGAAGCGAATCACAATGTTTCTTCAGTTTTGGGCGTCGATCAGCGTAAGGATGTTAATGACTACATCGTACCATCGCACTTGGGTACGACTTTGGTTTACGGTAAATTTCATGGTAGAATTCAAAGTTTGAAAATGGGTAGGCCATATCATAAAGTTTTGAGTTCCGTAGAATTTTAAAATTTGTCGATTTTGTGGTCGAAATCTTCCGAAGACGGAGGGATTTGATGTAAATCGTCCTCCTATGGTCATTTCTTATTTTGATTTAAGTCTCTCTGCTAGAGATGTTTAGTAGGTTTTAGAGAGTTCATAATTAACCAGTACAAGGTTAAGATTATATTTTTCTCAGTTTTTGGATTATTCATAATTAGGGTTTCTACCCTTTTTATGTTCGGTTCTCTAATTTATTTAATTGATGATTTAAAGATAGTTAAGTTTTGTTTTCAGTTTAAGTTTTTGTTTAGTTTTTATGTTTTAGTGTTAGTAAAAAATCATAATTTTAATTAGGTTAACGTTTATGAATTCGAGTTCTTGCTTCCACGACTCAGATTTACATTAATATATATTTAATTGCTATTATATGTCATGAACGATGTACAAATGAAATATATAAAAATTTATGTTTTCCCTTTTCCGAGAGACATTATAAGAACTCAACTAAAGGTCTTTGGTTATGGTTATGGTTAGGGTTATGGTTATTGGTCTAACTCTAAATAATGTAATGACCACTTTCACGGCCAATGCAACTAACATTTTAGGTGGACCCTTGTATATTATATGATGTAACCCAGTGTTAGGTTAGAGTTACCTTATTTAACTATTACATCGGGGTGTGGTCATTACAAGAATAAAGGGTAGTAGCCACGGAAAAATCAGTGGCAAAAACCCTTTTGCCACAATTTTTACCGTGGCAATGGTCGTGCCTGTAGATGGGGTGGCTAAAGCTTTGGCACAGTTATTACCGTGGTAAAAGCCCTATTTTATGTCACAGTTTTTTCTGTGCCTACTTTTCGTGGCAAAAGCCCATAAATAGCTACCGTTTTTATCTTGGCAAATAGGTTTATTTCCTAAAAAGTTTTTTACAGAATTTTCAATTATCCATTTGCAACCACCATAAATAAATTAACTATTAAAAAAAAGCGCTATTCAAATATTAAGAATTATACAACATTGGTATGTCCCAAACATGTCCCAACTCTAACCTCTTGCATTCTTTAAGTTCAAGGAAAACAGACTGTAAAGGTTTACAACTGTATACGTTAATTAAAGAGATATTCAACATCTAAATGAGATAAATGCTAATAAATTAAATCAAATGACTACCTTGCCTGCAAATCTAGGGTAGTAAGACTACAAAGCTATTTGTCTATGCCTATACCTCTGAATAGAAGATATTATAGGTCCCAAGCCTCACAAAAAAAACATCCACACCACTTAGTATTAGCATTCAAAACACTAAAAGTTTTACCATACACTACAAGAAAGTGGAATAAAATGAAAATATATGCTAATAGTTTCCAAATAGGCAAGGGAAGTTGAAAGCTGCAAACTTGGAGACCAAATTTAACTTAAGTAAAAAATTAGGACAATTCAGTTATAAAGATATTATCCCCGAGGGATTACTACCTTGGAGTGATTACTACCATTTAGTTATAAAAAATTAGGATCATTCAGTTACAAAGAATTAGGATCATTCAGTTATAAAGAATTAGGACCATTCAGTTATAAAGATATTAGCCACTAAACATCTTAATTGCCAAAGATGTTTAAAGCCAACACAATGTCAATAGGAACTGAGTGATAAATTACAAATACAAAAAAAAAAGTGACACACAATCACACCCTTCACACATACAATTCCCTTTACAAATTACACACTTTTTGCAATTCATACTCACGAACACACAAGAGTATAAGAAAGTGGGTAAGATATGCAATAAATTTCACTCACGTAGATCTGATTATTTAAATAACTGACCTGCTCATAGTGTAAATGTTCCCATGTGTGACATTCCAAGTAAAAAGCTGGTGTGCATCATTGCAAATTAAACACCTACAAAACTTCCATGTTAAGGAACCCTAAGCTAAATAAGCACAAAATAAATGCCTAACTACATAAATAAAAGGTGACAAAGTAAATAATCCTACTACTCACCATGCTCCTTAATCATGGCTAGCCTGAAACCGGGAACACAAAGTTATTACAACTATACTTAGGCAAAGTCAAAGATGATTTCCAAGATTTTGAAAATGAGGTAATAATATACATGATTACATGTTAATACTTGACATTCATATCCTTCCACTAGAAAAACAAGCATCAATCACCATGAAGATCAAAATTAGATTTTAAGTATCAAAAGCTAATTATGTGCCCTGGGTCATTTTTCTTGTAGTGTAAAAAAAAAGGGACGCAATAAGTTTTCAAGATAATCATATGTAAGAATATAAAATAGTAAGCAATATTTTCTAAGTCCCATGTCAGAGATAGGAAGGAAACCAAGGAAATGGAACAAGTGTTGGGATTAACTTACTTCCTCAAAATAGATGAAGTTGTGTAGTAATCCAATGGTTTTGATATTTATCCATCTTCAATAGTCTTGCTTGCATAATTGCTAATCTGAAAATGCATTGAAGTTATCCTCACAAAACAAGGAAAGACTCGTCGTCATCACACATGGGCGATCACAAAGACAAGCAGTCTGACGGCCTGAATATATAGCAAAACACAAGTATTCTTCAAATAATGGGAGACCAAACATGCTAAGATCCATATATGAAGTAATATGTCATTAGCCTGTGGCTAATATGACCATTGGGGGATATTGCATGGAGAACTCTTTTTGCAGCTATTGGAATAGTGGCAACACTGTTGGACGAAAATAATGTGACAAAATAGGATCTCAAGCTATCCCCTTCACAAGCTTAAATGTTGAAGCCATTATAGTTAGTATTGTCAAAAGTATTGTACTCTCGTAATTGTGCCGCAAAGCATAAATAATAATTCACAGACTATTTCTAGTACATATTGTCTATATAGAATACCATAGAATCTTATAAGAAATATTAACTAAATAGTTTAAAACATATATACAGCTCACCCCAATAACATCTGCACCAAGAAGCATTAAATCATAGGCATCATGACCACAAACATGCATTATATGCATCATGACCATCATAGGTAAACATGAAGGAATCACCAGATTTTGATGGATTAATCTACCTTAAAGCAACTGGGATATGTTATCGACATTTGCTGCATAAATTGTAGTACTCTTTTGGATTGGCATTGCGTAAGAGTAATACCTGTTGGATGGTTTCAGTTCAGGTATAGGTAAGAGTTTAATATCAAGTGACATGGCATCCGGTAAAGCCTTCTTAGCCATGTGTAAAATTATTTTGAAGCTTCTTTAGCTTATTTTCCAAATTTATGTTCCGAAAATTCTTGATGTCATTATCAGTGTTCTAATACCCTTTATCTCAATATGGGAAAATCTCATAAATAAGCAAGGCCCAAAGATATAAGTCATAATTCAATCTATGAAAACCCCAACATACTCAATTTCATATCCCAAAGAAAGAAATAATGCCACCTTTGTTTGCAATAACGAAAATGTAATAATATTATAAGAAATAACAAAGTAGAGTAGTTAGTGTACTTGCCTTTCAAGGGAAACTTTACCCTCTCTGTTTCAACTTTCTGAGAATTTAGCTTAACAAAAAAAATAATGAAATTATAAAAACAAATGTATCAGTAATACTTTAAGCATGAGAATGAAAATTACTAGTTAGATCTAAGCCGAAACAACAATAGAAAAAATTAACTAAACCCTTGGGGTCTACCTTAACCCCAGCTTACCATTAAAAAAAAAAACCTAGATTGATCCATGAAGGGAAAAAAAAATGAGGTTGGAATAATGAAAATCCAATAAATCCAATCTTGGACTTGGAAGAATAAACAACTCCCAGAAGAAAAAAAATCCAATTGAAGATAAATTTGGGGAGATAGATTGATGTAAATTCAAAATATTACCTGGTTTTAGATTAGGGAATTGTTTATCCATCTGCAGACAATAAAATAAAAAGAGAACTGAGATTATTTGGACGAAGAGAAGTAGTGAAGGAGATATGTAGTTGTTCCTTTTGAAACTACCGATAGAGGAGAAGAGAGAAGAGAAAGGCAAATCCGATACAGCGGGAAAAGGCGCGTAGCTGAAGCATTTTATGAATCTTTTGGCCACAGTTTTTGTTCATACCTTACTATTTTACTAATCAGTCAAACTTGTTATCGGTTTTCTTTTGTTAGATAAACTATTAGCCACAAATTTAGACTAATAGCCACCGTATAAATGGTGGTAGTTTTGCAACAGATAAAACAATGGCAAAAGCTAAATGTCTTATTGTTGTGGGTAATGGGGTTAGGGTTAGCCCGTACTTTCCATTGTAAAGTTTAGTAATATGGACACATAACAGTCGGTCAATCAGGAATATGTGAAGCTTACTTGCTTTGAATAGACATCATCATAATTAAGTTTTTATTTTATAAGCACCATATTGAGTTTGATACATCTTTAAGGAATCTAAGCAATATTCTGAAATTGCCTTAGTTGAGTATCCAACCATAGGGTCTTTCAAATTTAAAAAATTGCAACATGTTCTGCGTATTCGTCCCTGGAATAAAATCCCAAAGCTAATTCTCTCGTACTGACTAGACAGGTGTGTCATAACAAGGTATGATAACCGAGCCAGAAGCATAACAAGCCTTTCAAACCAGGTGGGTCGTAACAACTCCTACAAAATTTTCCACTGAGATAGCTGGTCATGCTAATCATCTGCATGGTTATTGTAGTGGCTTATTCCGGATCACAAACTCAAGCCTCATCTTCGACCATCATACATTCACTCGACCTCGTCAACATACACGTGACACATTTATGGAATACTATGGAACAGCTGCAGAGTTCTTAGTCATTATTCTCGAGCTCTATATCAACAACTCAATTCAATAAGCACTCCATCATTAATGAGGCCACTACAAGAGAGAAAGATCAGATCATTACACAATCAGTTCAATGACTATCAAATCCATATTGTAACGTCCATTATTAAGAATTGTAATGGTCGTCAAACGGTCATGTTATAAGACCTATAAATAAGACCAAAAAACTACAGATGAAGGACGGATGAATCTTCACCCAAAACCTATATACAAAACTATTTAGAACATCCTTTGTAATAGGTATCAATCATCAATTAGATCTATCTCTTTCTAAACTCCTCACGAGAGGTCATGGTTTTTAACCTATTCAAAGGTTTTAGGCCATTATATTTTGCGCCGTCTGTGAAAATCAAGCATTTAGCTACAAATCTTAGAAATAACTTATTCTTTCTTTACAGAATGATGCTTTAAGACCTTCCAGCACCAATTGGCCAAATAGAAGGAAGGGTCGTACTAGCAGAATTGCGGGCCACTCTATACTCTGAAAAAGAACGGCGAGCCGTTCTGGAACAACAGCTGGCGAGCGTGTAAGATGCATTGAAAGTTTTGTAGGGACAACAGATCGCATCCCCGAAGAATAAAGACCTACCAGCCACCTCACGAGTTTCTATTCGGGACAGGCTCGGAACCCGAGGCAACAGTCTGGTAGCTGACATTCGATCCAATCATCATCAGCCAGGGTCCGAGCTCATACAGATACAAGGAGTACTCAAAGAGTTTGACAACGTTCCTACTGAGGTCCGACAAGCAGAGGACCCACCCAGGGGAAAAGTTTGTATTCCAGTGCGTGAACGACTAAGTGATGGAAATGGCGACCATATTCCTCGAGGAGAAGGATGCATCGCATGACATACCATCATAGATCTCCATTACATGACTCATGAACATGTCGAAAAATGTATCAAAGAATTATTTGAAGCTCAGGTTCAAACCGCCAAAGGCATCTGTAACAGACTACAAAAAAGCCTGATTGCTCAGGAGCTACTGAATGGCGAAGTTCCCACAAGTTTCCACGCCTTAAAAATCTAAAAATACAGAGGAACTGATCCTGTGGAACACGTCCATGAGTTTTAGGATGCTTTAGGCTTGTATTCTACATCAAATCACATTCTATGTCGTCTCTTTCCTACCATCCTGCAGGGCAAACCTTCATCAAGAACAAGTCGCACAACAGAGACAAAGAGGAGAATCTATATTCTCTGTTCAGCCTTAAGAAAATGCCAGGGGAGAAGCTCAAAGCATTTATTAAAAAAAATTAGAGTTGGCCATAAATGTAGACCAACTGGATCAGAAAATTACTATTTTGGCCTTCACCAATGCTTTACTCATGGATAGAAGAACGAAGGAACACCTGATTCTAAAAAAATCTACAACCTTGAAGGACATGATCGAGATAGTAAATGTATATATCAGTCTCGAAAGGATGGTATTAGAAAGACAGAAACCCAAGAAGTCAACCCTGACAATAAGAGATCAGTCCAAAGAATGAGATTTCAATCGAACTATAAATTACGGAGGACACCAAAAGCAGACCAAGTCTAATAATGATAGAACTTGAAGAGGTGGTAATTTTCCAAAGCCATGTCTTCCCAAGTTGACTGTTATAATAGCCAACCTATATCTTACACTTTAAAAGGATAAATTCTTCCACAATGCCCAATATCTTCAACCCATCAAAAGTATACCATATTGCATACACCACAAAGTCTGACATCCTAACACAGAACATTGCTTCGCTTTACAACGATTTTTGGAGTATATTTTGTGGAAGGACAAATGCTTGAGTGCATAGTGGACGTTAAAAGTTACAAAAATGGGAGTTACAAGCTTAATACTGAGATTGTAAAAATAGAAGGAGTGGTAGATGAAAAACATTTATACCACATTTCCTTCAACCACTTTATCAAGACTCATAGAGTTAGCAGGTTGATTAGATTCAAAAGACGACGTCTCGGCCAATGCCACGATATATCCATGGTCGATAAAAAATCCCGGTTACTCCCTGCATCTAGTTCTCAACGTACAGGAATCTCCTTCAAAGATTGCAACGTTTGCCACATCAACATTCCTCATCATGATGCACTCATGATCATGTTAAAAAATGAGAAATGTCATACTACATAAAATGATTGTACATACTGGCAGTAGTATCGAACTAATCTTCCAAAGCATGATTGATAAGATGGGACTGGCCAACAAAGTTTAGCCTAGTAACATCAATATCTGCAGGTTCAATGGCTCCAAAGAAAAATAAGTAGGAAAGATTATGCATCCTATTACCGCAGGACCTGCGACAGTTGACGTTGTGTTTTATATTATAAACGTAAAATCCCATTATTTAGGAATCATGGGACGTTGCTGACTGCATAACATGTACGTTATCCCATCGACCTATCATTTAGTATTACGGTTCGATTGGAATGGCGGCATCTACGAAATCAAAGGCAGTTAGAAGATGGCTCGAGCTTGCAAAAATGTTATTGCCATAATGACAGAACCACAAGCATCGCAGCACGTATAGCAATTACAGAACACTACAAAGAACATTACATAGAACTCTACAGAAAACCAGCTGCCAAGCGCAGAAACTACAAAATACGTCAAACTCAGTGGAGACAAACGGGGTACCTACATTGGGCCTTTTTTGCCCATAATAAAATGAAATGCTCTTATTCAGTTTCTCAAAGACAACAGTGACGTCTTCACATGGATATTTCATAAAATGCTAGGCATTGATCAAAATTTGGCTTGTCATAAGCTTAGTTTAAAAGATAAAACTGAGGCAGTCAAACTAAAATAAAGAACTTTAGTACCAAGTCTATGACAAAAAGTCAATAAAGAGATCGATAAACTCATTGAAGTCAGTTATATTTGAAAAGCTAATTACCTCTAATGGATCTCAAACATCATAGCAGTTCCGAAGACAAATAACAAGATCAGAGTATGCGTGGATTTTACAAATCTCAAAAAACATACTCTAAAAGATAGTTTTCCCCTTCCTATCATCAAACATCTGCTCGATTCCACCGCGCGACACAAACTCTTATCTATGATGCATGTCGCATAAGGGTACAATCAGATACCTCTGTTACCCAAAGATCAAGAAAAATAGCTTTCATCACAAAATATGGATTATATTGCTACAAGGTTATGCCTTTGGGCCTCAAGAACGTCGGAGCCACTTACCAAAGAATGATGGCACAGATGTTCAAGGACCATCTTGGGAAAACAATGGAAGTTTACATTGATGATATGTTGGGTAAAAGTCTCAAGAAGGAAAACCATCAAGCAGATTTACACTTGACATTCAAAATTCTTCGGTCCTACAAAATAAGACTAAATCCTAACAAATGTCAATTCAGAGTCTAAATAAGGCAAATAATTAGGACATTTGATCAGGAAGCAAGGTATCGAGGTTGACCCATATCGTATTTGTACCTTGTTATCTATGTCTTCACCAAAGATAAAGACAGACGTACAGAAGATAACCGGCAAGATAACAACAATACATTATTCTGTCTCCAAGTCTTCAGATCGGTGTCGATGGTTATTCAGCCCCCTACGCGAAGGGACGAAGAAAGGGAAACCTAAAAAAGATCTCGATATGGAATGAACTACAGAATGTAAAACAACATTTCAGGAACTAAAATACTATTTGGGAAAACTACCAGTAATGAGTACACCCAGGGAAGGAGAAGAGTTCACGATATAATTCGCCGTTACTAATGACTCACTAAGCTCAGTTCTCATCCGACTCGATGAAAAGATGGAAAAACCCGTCTACTTCATGTGCAAAACTCTTACTCCAGCAAAAATATATTACACTAAGATTAAAAAAATGCTTTTAGCTCTCGTCTTTGCATCGCAGAAGTTAAAACAATACTTCCAAGCTTATTCTGATCAAGTAACGAAAAATTACCCCTTGCGCGAAGTTCTATCCAAATGAAAGAAATCCAGACGAGTCTAGCAATGGTCAGTTACTCTTGGTAAGTACGATATATATTTCAAACCACGGCATTCCGGAATGGGACAAGCAGTAACAAATTTCTTAGCATATTTTTTAGTAGACAACCCTGATTGGGAAGAAGATATTACTGAAATACATGAAGAATAGATCGAAGAGAAATTGGATTGGATAACCAAGAAAGGTTGGCTTCTTTTAACTGACGGTTCTGTCGAACCAGCTGGGTCAGGCATCGGGATCGTTCTTATCACACCTTCTAATGACAAAATTGAGAAATCCATCCGACTTAACTTTGAAGCTACCAATAATGAGACCGAGTGCGAGGCACTAATCCATGGACTGGATGTGGCTCTAGAGATTGCTGTGCCCAAGTTATCTGTGTACACAGATTCTTTATTAATTGTGAACTATTATACATATAAGTATCAAAAAAATGGAAAGATAATCGACTACGCCGCAATAGTAACTGCAGAATGAGCATATTTTAAAAGCTACAATCAAATACTTGCCTCGTGGAGAAAATAGATAATCTGATTCCCTTGTCTATCCTGCTGAAGTTCTCAGAATAGAAGCTCAGTATTTGAAGATCGAAGTAGTATCTACCCCAGCATTAACAACATCAAATCAAATACCAGTAATACTGGGGGCGACGAAGAGGTTGAAGTCGATTGGAGACGACCTTTCCTCACATACATTGGGCCACAAAACAAATTTGATGGCGAACTCCCTGAGGATGCTAATGAAAGAAGACATTTGCTACACAATGTTAAACTGTACGTCGTTGACAATAACCTCATTTATAACAAATCGGTTATAAGACCCTATCTCTAATGTTTATCTAATAAGGAGGCCCAAGACTTCCTGTACAATTTACGCAAAGGTACTTGCAGATTCTATGTTGTAGGATGGTCTTTAGCAAACTGAGCTCTTACTCAAGGAGTTTTTTGGGCTAAAATGAAAGCTCAAGCCATCAAATATGCCGGCCAACAACATGGACCCAAAATTTAAGCTCCAGCTTTGGAACTCCATTCTAGCAAGATTGTCCAGCCATTCAAAAGATGGGCCCTCGATCTCGTAGGAAAATTCCCAACTGCACCAAGAAAATGGAAGCACCTCCTGATAGCAATAGAATACTTCACCAAGTGGGTAGAAGTAGTTCCTTTATGTCAAACGAGCGAGGACAAAATCATCAAGTTTATATGGGAAAATATTATAGTACGGTTTGGCTACCCCACCTCATCAAAATTGATAATGGACCACATTTTGTTGGTTCCAAGGTCATTGATTTTCTCAACCAGCATAACATCATCCACTCTCCTTTAAATCCGTATTACCCACATGGAATTGGATAGGCCAAAATCATCAACCGAACTCTAGTCGACAGAATCAAAAAGTGCTCAACAAAAAAGAAGGATAATTTTGTGTATGAATTACCACACGTGTTATGGGCATACCGAACAACACCTCTATTTTTACATTTAACTCAGCAGCATTTTTCAACGCTTTATGGTGAAAGCTTAAATCAGTATTCAATTTTTCATTCAACATGCACAACGCTTCACACTGACTTTGAACCTCTGCCAGTTTGACCTGCACTAACAGTTCACTTTCACATACATACCAGTTCGTACATCAAAATAGTTTACATATTACAGTTAACAATTTCACTCAACAATATTATACTTGTGTACAATCGATCCACCTCTCTACTTATATCTATTCTATCATCACAGAGAACATATTTTATTTGTCATCAGCACAGTATATAGACATCAAATGCATATACAAGTTGGTGAATAACTTAAATACTTTACTTTCGCTCCCTCGAGCTGCGAAAGGACTGCCCCTTATTTCCCGATCTCCTTGACCTATCTACCTACACTTCCAAAGGTGCCCTAAAAGTCACCACTTTCTTCTGATGCTTCTTTCACTATGACCAAGGTATCAAGCTCTCGACTTCCTCCTCGTCTTCTTCTGAAAAATTTTGTGCCGTTCTAGGTGCTGGTTATTCAACACCTTTTCCTTCTACATCCTTCATAAACTACATATTTTTAGCTTTTTCATTCTCTACATCAAAATCTTCCCCACAATCCATCACATACTTCCTAAATTCATTCTCTATCCCCACTAACTCCCCTCCATAAAACTCAATCACACTATCTATATGATGTTCATTATCTATTCGAGCTGCGACTTTTGCTCGTGATGGATACAAATGTTCCCTCGATTGCATATGCGCCCTGTGCAGACGCTTACGCGTTTCCTTATGTAATACACCCAACGCTTTCAAATCACCTTTTACCTTCTTTCTAATAGTTGTTTCTTTTTTCAATTGATTTGCCAAGGACATACTTTGCTTTATTCTTTGTGTCAGCATGTTTTGCAACTCTTTTAACTTACCCTCTAATTTCCTTTGTACCTTTATTTTCTCTTTCCTTACTTTGAAAAACAAAATCCTCATCGCTCTTCGATCCTACATAGAGCCAAGAGCATCAGGTAAGGGTCCTACGTCACCCCATATAACAACACACCAGCTCGAGCTAAACATTTTTTTGTCTCTACACTATGACGATTACATGCATTTTGAGCTAAAAACATAACTCAAGTTGGGTCAGGTACTATACCCCTTTCCTTCAAGAGCTCTACAAAAGCTTTTTTTAAACCTCGCTCACTATCTACTTCAGCCTCAAAATTCAGTGTCAGAGTTACCAAGAGCTTCTGACACCTAGTTTTATCATTCGAGTAAGTATAACAAGTCAAGCCCTTTAGATTTCGTACTAATACCATCTTTCTTCTTTTCTTAAAACTTCATCCCTCTCTATTTTTATTTTTGAGTATCTACACTGCAGATGATACAAGTCCTTAAATTTTTCTCTAAATTAGATTTAAACCGCCTTTTCTCATACTTAGTTTTATTTAGTACCTGTTGAATACAAATTACAGAATCCCTCGCTCTACTCAACGTTCTCTCCAGAGTGGAAGCAGTTTTTTTCAACTACTCTATCTCCTATACAGATTACAAATATTTTTTTATCGGCAAATATTCAAATAGAGCACAATAAATAGGTGTCTATCAAACTTCACAGTTTCAAAGCACACAGAAAATAGTCTTAATAGAATGAAATAGTTCGCAACAAAATACCATAATGATATTATTAAATGTTATTGCCAGTCTCTACCTCAGACAGAGGCTCCACTTTACTACTAGTAACTCATACTTGTTCAGATTGAGGGGGGTACATTAATTGGAGAAACAACTTCAGCCAGTTCGTCTTCCGCATTCAAAGCGAACAATATCCCATAGTACCTGCCAACTAGGACCATATGGATATCGGCATCGGTTAATCCAAAGTGACAGTAAGATTGGATCACATGGTTTCTCTCATCCCTTATATTTCCTAGCACTTTTGACAAAGTCTCCTCGTACTTAGACAATACTACATACCGTTATTTAGTAGCCTTTAATTCTTTGGCCTTACTCTCTTTCTCCTTTTTGAGCTCCTCCTCGAGCTCCTTTATTCGAACTGATTAAGCATCAAACCTTAGAGTAAGCTCTCCGAAGTCCTGGTTCTTCTTCTCAATAAAACTTGTAGCTCCCTTCACTAACATCGAGAACTACCAATACAAGATGTGAGATCATTAATAAATATATCAATCACAATACAGCAAATAGACAATATCAGTATGTACACCCATTGTTTTCTCTTGAAACATCCATTTGAGCTGCTTCGGCTCTGTCCCTGCCATCTTAAAAAACCTTTGCTCCATTTCTCTTATCTTGGCTACAGCCTTAGCATGAGTTTGCTCACTGCCTTCGAGCCCATGTTGTTTCCTTTTCAGCGACCTCTTGATCGCTTCTGAAGGAGAGACCTCATTTACCATTGGCTCTTTCACTACACCTGCGAAAACTAGTTTATTGCCCTCTTCATCTTGGGCCACCCCTACAGTAGAAGGAGAATATTCTGGCATGGTCTTTTTAAGCCTCCAAAACTTTTGCACCCCGCTCGTGCTCCCTATCAAAAGATGAGGGATACCAGTCAAGTCCTCTAGAGGAAGAAGGGTCTTTTTCTTCTCAACCATAGCTCGATTCTCATGAGCTCGTTGCACTTTGGGAACTCTGGAGTCTACCCTTTTGTCCCTATGGATCAAGGGATCAAGGGCAATGGCGCTGAAATAAAAGTTTTTGGGGATCAAGGGATGGATGTGGTGTTGCCTGACCTGCTAGAGCTGGAGCTGAAAGAGGCTATTTTTGGGTATCCGTACGAGCACTGGTAGAAAGTAATACAGTCGTTGGGCCCAAATGTGAGTAACTGGCATTTCCTGCTAAAGAGCCTTAGGAAACATCAAGTAGAGGCTAAAGATGTAGCCAGGGATCAGGCAGGGCTCTGTAAGAACTGCCCCATGTATAAATAGGGAGGTCTTCGGTATGGTGGTCAGTATCTTGAAGGAGTTGTTGCTTTTGTTTTGCTTATTATGTCTGTTATTTCTCTTTCATCCTGTTGATTTTGATTATGTATGGCCGCGTATGGCTTTTTGCTTTTGAATGAAAATAATGTTTGTCGAAGCATGGAAGTATAGCCGTTATAGATATTGTAGACGATGATAATATAGGCGCGGTTTTGATTGTCGAACTTCAAACTCGAGTAATGAAAATGAATAAAAGTAGTAAGAAAATTTGATTCTATCATTTAACGAAAAGTATTTACCGAAGGTTCGAAAACTTATGTATATGTACGATGGATTGTGGTAGAATGTAGACGATGGTTAGAAAACGAAAGCATGAGATGGCGCGAAAATGTTTGAGGTCGAAGGGTAGGACTATTTGTGGAATATATAAGATGGATCAAAGATGACTGTATGGGAGGTTTTGACTGCAAAAGCTGATAGCCAAAATGGTAGAAATGTCAGAAGTGATACTATTCATAGGGCAGTGTACCGCTGTAGGCCATCATTATGTTTCCTCGGGTATGGGAAAGAGGTGGAAGTGGCATGTGGGCTTGAGTTGACAACTGTGGGTAGTATGTCAGAATGTTTGAGAGGGCTAAAAAAGTATTATTTGGTGTAAGTGTGTGACGTGCACGTGGGTACAAGGAAGGGTAATATTCTAAAATACATCATGCCCGAAAATAAGGGGAGAGTGGAAGAGTGGTAATGACGGCGAGTAGGGGAAATTGAGGCGGATTTGTTTTTCTTGGAGGTATTTAAAGAGGTGGGAGAGAGAGTCACTGTACCAAAATAACTAAAGAGAGAAAAAGGAGGAAGAGAAGAAGACATACACTATTGTTGCGGTTGAGGATGCTGGTGAGGAGGAAAAAAATGCCATTATCGATAATAAATATGATCTACTCAAACAGGTATGCCCTCTAACTTCTAGGTAAAGATAGGCAATTTATTTTTATTGTTGTTTCTTCTTTTGCTCTTTGTCTGTACGGCGGGGGTTAGTTTTGCTTGGATTTTTGTTTATAACAGCATAACTTAAAAGGGAGTGACATATGTGGCTGGAAGTCCGGCCAAGTGATAAATTGGGAGGAGCGAGGGGGGGGGGGTAGCAATTGAACATTCGGTCGCAGGTTGGCCGATTTAGTGAGGGTAAATAATATTATGATATCGAACCTTGATACTCGAATATATCAAGCTAATGTTGATCTTCTTCTTCTTTAGGGTATAATGCGTACTCGTCATTCTTCGAGGATGAGGCTAGTCGATGAGGATGAGGACAAAGTAAATCAGCCGAGTATATCTGGTTGAGGTCGAGGGGGTGAGAGCAGTATTGTGGAAGTATTATAAATTATAATGGATGCTTCATTAGCCGTAGTAGTGCCAGGTGTTGGAGCTTCTACTAGGAGCCTTCGTAGGGCTCGAGTAGTCGAAGAGAGTGACGAAGAAGAAAATGAGGAAGGGGAAGAAAGAGAGGGAAGGGGGAAGAGAAAGAGGGTGATAGTAGTAAAGGGACGGATGATGATTCAACAATTGTGGGGCCGGCCTTACCTCAGGAGCAGGCGAGGCTGAAGTGATTTATGGCCAATCATGGGTTGACGAAGGTGGGTGTTATTCTGGTGCCATTTTGGGTCGAGTATACGTTTAAGGATTCCCCCCAGGATGGGATTATGGTGTTCATAGGCCAAATTTATTTAGGGATGCAGCTTCCTCTTTGAAGGCTGGTGAAACAGGTATTAAATTTCTAGGATGTTGCCCCATGCTAGATGAATGGCAATTTTTATGAAATTATGAGGGTGGTTGAAGGGATAAATGTGGAGTTAAAATGCGAAGGGAGGTTTTTGATCGCATGGTTCGATATTGTGTCACTCTACTCAAAGAAAGTGAACAAAAAGGTGGGGACCTATCACATTTAATGCCATTCAGACAAACCATGGTTGTTTAAACTGTATTCGACTGGGCATGGGTGGGATAAAGATTTGGCGGTGGTGAAGGGGAGCTATGAGAATGCACAGGGAGATGAGGAATTTGGGCTGAAGAATAAGCTATACCAAGCAAGTAAGTTAGGACTCAAAGTATATTGATTCTATGGTTCGAATAAACTGTTAATCTTATCTTTCTTATTTTGCAGATCCCACAAATAATGCATTGAAGAACCCGAGGACTTATATTGATGAATTTATCAACCAAGATGAAGAGTGGGTAAATGCAGTGTTTTAAAATTTGGGTATTGTGAGAAAGAGACGAAAGAAGATGGGCATGTTGCTGAGAGATGTTCCAGTTGCTGCTGGGTATTCAAAGAAAAGAAAAGAAGGATGTACTTCACGAGGGCAGGTAGGATGGATTATGACAATTTGAGCTGAAAGCCGAGCTTTGTACCGGGGTCTCGACGAAGAGGGCTTGGGACCGTACTGTCGAGCGTGCCTGAGACTATACCCGAGGCACCGCGGCAGACCAACAAGGGTAAAGGCAAGGTTACTGATAAAGCTTCGACAGTACAGCAAATGAAAACAACTTTACAGAAGAAGTCTCGTGAGCAGATGGCCGATGATGAGGATGACCCAGTCGAAGTGAGGCAACGCGAGGTTGAACTGGAGGAGAATGCTCGAGTAACGGTCGAGTCGATGGCTACTCTCTGCGACACAAACCCAGATGAGGCATCGATGCAAGTTAGCAAAGCTCTTGATTAGGTAAGTGTTTTTGGAGTGTTGAAGCTAAAATTATTCTTCAAAAACTTGTAATTTAGTCAAGTATTTGTGTAGATAAATATTTTGTGGATATCTTATGACAAATCCTAGAAGGTATTGATTGAGCAGCTGAAGAAGACGAGGGACAGGCTTGAGCTCTCGCAGGGGACCATTCTATTGTTGGAAACCCGGGCCAGTGTGTTAGAGCAAGACAAGTTGTAGATTCGAGCCGATGTTACAAGGAAAATCAAAGCTGCGATAGCCAACTATAATCAGAAGGTATCGGTGCTGGAGGCAAAGCTGATTAGTAAGGATGAGCAGCTGAAGAACAACAAAGCACATTTTCAGACACAGTATGATGATGAGTGTGACGTGATCACATCCCTGAAGAAATTTATAAATGGATTGGGGTACGATCCAGAGACCTTCGAGCCTTATACTCCAACGGAAGAGCCTTCTGTCAAAGATGTTGCACAGACAGAAAGGATGAAAGTGGACCCTATAGGGGAAAATACTTGAGATGTGGTAGCTGATCCCGCAGTAGAAGGGGATAGTGCTGGTGCTAAAAATGTTGTAGGGGATTCTGTAGTCAAAGGTACTGCTGATGCTTCTGGAGTGAACCTCGCTGTTGAAAATAGTGGTGGTGTTCCTATAGTAGATCGTATAGATGGAGTAAGTACGGCCAATCCTGTGTAAGTGGGGTATTTGGGGAAGATTCTTTATTTGGCTTCTGTCGTCTGTAATGAACTCTCTCTCCTTGAATTGCTGGTATGTTAAATTTGAACAATGTATATTGGATAGGTAGAATTTGAACAATGTGTAATGCAGTTGAATTTGACTTACGGGTATGTATTAAACTTTAATTGTTGGTATGTATTTGACTTGACATGTTGGTAGATCTGTATATTGGTATCTCTGTGTGATAATTGAAGTATAGATGGCGCCGGACGTTGAAAGTCACCCCCGGGTATTTCTAGCCGCTGGCTGGAGCCTGAACGAACAAGATATGGTCGACTGCAATACATCCCCGAATGTCCAGTCTGTTGACCATTCATGTTACTCGGGTTCGCTCGAATTGAAATCTTGAAGAACTTTGAGGTCGTCCTCGGGTATCAGTCAGGTCGAAGGGTGGACATGATACTTAGGTTGGACCAACTCAAGAAGTTTACTGGACTTCGAAGGTCGCTCCCGGGTATTTCTATCTGCGGTTTTGAGCCTAAACAAAGAATTATGTGATCGGCCCTAATGCATCCCCGAGTATCCAGTCTATTGACCATTTATGCCACTCGGGTATCCCCAAATTAGAACCTTGAAAAAATTCAAGGTCGCCTCAAGTACTAGTCGGGTCAAAGGGTTGACAGGATACTTAGGTTTGCTAATTCATGAAGTTTATTGGACTTCGAAGGTGGCCCCCGAGTCTATCTGTGGGTTTGAGCCTAAATGAAACATTATGTGGCCGACCCCAATGCATCCCCGAGTGTCCGGTCTGTCGGCCGTTCATGCCACTCAGGTTTGCTTAAATTGAAACTTTGAGGAACTTCGAGGTCACCCCTGAGCATCAGTTAGGTCAAAGGGTGGACATGATACTTAGGTTGGACCAACTCAAGAAGTTTACTAGATTTCGAAGGTCGCCCCCGAGTATTTCTATCCGTGGGCTTGAGCATAAACAAAAGATTATGTGGTCGGCCTCAATGCATCCCCGAGTATCTAGTCTGTTGACCATTCATGCCACTCGAGTTTGCTCAAATTTGAACCTTAAAAAATTTCAAGGGTCGCCCCCAAGTATCAGTCGGGTCGAAGGGTTGACAAGATACTTAGGTTTCACCAACTCAAGAAGTTCATTGGAGATAGGATATGAAGCTCAGAGGAGAAAAATATGTTTATTAATTATGTTGTATTTATATCAGTTAAGCGAGGTGGTGGTCACGGCCTGTTGTATGAGACTAATTACATTCTGTTCCAAGGGTTGGGGAGGGGCCCTTCAGCTTCTATCATTAAATAATAGGATCCTTTATCGGCTTTGTCATATACAACATAAAGTTCTTCCTTGGATTCGGTTAACTTGCCAGCATTTTGAGGCTTCGACAAGGGTGTGACTAGCCAAAATACCTGATCTCCAATATCAAAATTGCGTGGTTAAACCCTTTTGTTGTATGATTTCAAGAGAGAGAGACGATAACGGCTGAGGTTAGCTATGGCCCGGTCTCTGGTTTTATCGATCCATAACATATTGTATTCAAGTTTGAACTTATTATTTTCATTAGGGAGGTTAGGGTCGCGCGTTGACACTTCAAACTGAGTGGGCAAGACAGTTTTTGTACCGTAAGCCAGGAGGAAAGGAGTGTAGCCCGTCACCTTTCTTGATGTGGTGCGATAGACCCAGAGTACATATTCTAGTTCTTGAACCTATCGACCTTTCTTTTGGTTGACGCATTTCTTAATGCCGTCAACTATAGTTTTATTGATTGCTTTGACCTGAACATTTCCCTGTGGGTAATAAGGGGTAGAAGGAGAAAGGATAATGTTGTACTTTTTAAGGAAATTGCGAACTTTGTTCCCAACAAACTATAAACCGTTATCACAACGAATCATATGAGGGCAGCCATAACGTATAATAATATTTTTCCATAAGAACTTGATGATTTCCTCTTCCTGGGATTAATATAGAGGCATGGCTTCGACCAATTTAGTAAAATAATTTGTGGCCACTAAAATGTTTTCTGCTTTCTGAAGCTTTGAGAAAAGGGCCCACTAGATCAATGACCCACCTCTTGAATGGCCAAGTGACTTGGCTGCAATGAAGGTCTTGTGAAGGGATTTGGATGTTGTGGGAGTGACGTTGGCATTTGTTATAGTGTTTCGCATACTCTTTTGCTTGTTTCTTCATATTGGGCTAGAATAAACCTTGGGTTACTGCACAAAGAGCCATAGATCGAACAACAGTGTGAGCACTGATTTGCCTTCATGGAGTTTGATAAGTATGGTAGTGGCTTCCTATTGGGAGATGCAATGAAAGTGTACGCCGTTAGGGGATTTGCGGTGTAGTCCACCTTTAAGAATGGTGCATCGTCGACAGTTTTCCAGTAATGAACATTTAGCTTTAGGATCCTCCAGGAGGGTAGAACTATTGAAATATGTAAGGAAGGGTATGCACTAGTCATTGGGATCGAGACTCTCGCTCCCAGTATTAATTGCATTAACTTCCATCCGGTCGATAATTGGGCATTTGAGTACTTCGATATGGAGTGCTCGAGATTTTGACTGCCCTAACATTGCTGTGATGAAGGCGAGGGCATCAGCATGTCTATTCTTGCCTCGAGGGTAATGTCTAATAGAAGATTTTTCAGGGAAACGTTACATGCGCTAGCGGACAAGTACTGCGTACTCAGCCATGCTACCATTTGTCTGATTTTTACCAAAATGCTGTCTTTGACCATGCTCAAAATTGGTAAATACTGCAAGTTTGGGAATACAAAGTTCAAGAGCGAGATTGAGACCATGTATCAAAGCTTCGTATTCGACCTCATTGTTGGAACATTCAAAATTTAATTTGACAGCCTTCTCGACTCGGTTATTAGAAGGAGTAGCCAGGACAATACATATCCCAAAGCCGTTCGGTCCGGCAGATCCATCGGAAAAGAGATGCTAACCCGTATTAGGGTTCCAAGGGTCGCTTTCTACAGGTTGATCTTCGGGTAAATCGTCTTCGTGCTCTTCCCAGTCAAAGTCTTCGACTGGGAAGTCGACAAGGAAATCAACGACTGTTTGGCCCTTTTAAGATATCTATTTTTTAAAAATGATGTCGTGCTCACCGAGATAGATAGACCATTGTTGTACCCATCTGGATTTATCTTTCTTACTGAGGATCTCTCGAAGAGGGTAGCTGGTGATAACACGTATGGGGTGAGCTTGGAAGTATGGTTTGAGCTTTAGAGTAGTGTAGACAAGTATAAAGATCAATCGCTCAAGCTTGGTATATCGAGTTTTGGTAGGTTTCAAAGTTTTGCTGATAAAGTATATGGGTTTCTTGATACTAGTTTTGAGTCGAATAAAGACCGAGCTAATATAAGTATCGGTTACTGCGAGATATAAGAACATTTCATCCTCAATGGGGGTGCTTATGTTAGGTGGTTGACCAAGGTAAGTTTTGAGTTTGTGGAAGGCTTATTTGCAATCGAGTGTCCAATTAACGTCGGGGTTGTTCTTTTTGGCCTTATAGACGCCTTGGTCGCGTAAGAGGGAGAAAAGCCAGGCACAATGGTCAGAGGATTTTGAGATAAAACGGTTTAGGGTGGCTATTTTGCCAGCAGCCTTTTGACTTCTTTCTTAGTTCGAAGGGAGGGCATATCAATGAGGGGGCGAATATGAGTGAGATCGATCTCGATATCTCGTTTGCTGATGAGGTGGCCCAAGAATTTACCGGATGAAATGCCAAATTGGCATTTGTCTGGGTTTATTTCATGTTATAAGAATGAAGTATCAAGAATACTTCGGTTAGGTCCTTTATATGAGAATGTTTTTGAAGGCCTTTGCATAACATGTCGTCGATATAAACTTCGACCAACTTGCCAAGCAAAGGTTTTAACATAGCGGTAATAAGGCGTTGTTAAGTGCCACCCACTATTTTTAGGCCAAAGGGCATGACATTAAAATAGTAAAGTCCATGTTCAGTTATAAACAAAATTTTAAGTTGATCCTTGAGGAGAAGGGGTACCTGGCTATAACCGAAAGTCGCATCAATCATTGATAATCGTTCATGACCGGCTGTTACATCTAGGAGCACTAAAATGATCGGGAGATAAAAACTATCCTTCAATGTGTGTTTATTAAGATTTGTGAAGTCGACATAGATTTAGATCTTGCCATTCTTCTCGAGGACATCAACAATGTTTGAGATCCAGTCGGCATATTTGACCCCTCTGATTAAACCAGTGGCCAGGATTTTTTTGACCTTGAGGATTCCTGCTCCTTAAATCTTTTGTGCCAAAGTGCGCTTCTTCTGTTTCACAGCTGTAGATTTAGGGATGAGGTCAAGTCGATGGCAGGCTAAGGTGGGTTCGACGCCAGGTATATCATAGAAAGTCCAGGCGAAGATATCTTTGTTAGCTCAAAGATATATTGTCAGTTCGTGGCGTTCGGCCTCATCCAAAAAACTACCAATAAATATACCTCGACCAGGATCGTCGAGTTTGATATAAACAGTGGGTTTGACAGGTGTAGTGGAAGGGATTGATGGTGTGGGAGAGAGAAAAACATTGATTGTTATAGCTTAACACGTTTTCTAGTAAGATCGATCTCAGGGTGCTCACATGAGCAGGCAAGGTGTTGGGAGCCTTTTATGTTCCACATGGCACAAGGGGTAGTGAAACGAAGTGTTTGGTGGTAGGTAAAAGGTATGGCTTTCATGGCATGGAGCCAATCGTACCCTAAAATGTCCTGGTTATTAGATTTCTTGTCAATAACTAGAGAACTGGTTTGGAGGGTAACTGGATCGGTGGTGACAGAGAGTCTAAGGCGACCAATGACGACTTCAGTAACTCCATTAAATCCCTTGATTTTGACGTTGGCTGGTGTGATGAGGTTGGTTTTTTGCATAGCACGAACAGTCTGGAGGAAGAACATGTCTGCTGCACTGCGTGTATCAATGAGCATGGTATGGAGGACGAGGTGTTCAACCTTAATCATAATGACCAAGGGGGTTGGAGTGGGGGAAGCAAGCATGAGAAGTATCGTAATCGATAAAGGATATACCTTAGGATCGAGGGTGTTGGCTAGATTCTGGTAGAAGGATGGGTAATTTTTCTTGATAAGTAAGCTTGCGGCATTCTTCGACTCATTTGTGCTTGCTTCGAGTATGACCACTGCCGATGCTATTAACTTCGATGAGGTAGAGTTGGAAAATATGTACCTCGGGTGGGTCAGTAGTGAAGGCGTTCGAGGTCGATGTACCCGTTAACCTTTGATAACATCTCCTCGAGTGTTCATAGATTTAGGAGCACGATGTACTCCTTGACGCGACTGTGGTCAGGGAGAGCGTTGGAGTACGTAAGAATGGCATTTGAACAGTTGAGGTTTTCAACTTTGCGCGACTCATCAAGAAAGTGCTTGGTGAAAACTTTAAGCATCTCATTGGGTGATTTGCAAAAGTTAAAGAGAACATTGACTCGGACCTCGTTGTCTTTATTAAAAATGGTCTGGGAGATGAAAAGGTTCGACAGTTGTTCAAAACTTTGGATAGAGCCATTTGGGAGGCTGTGGTACCATTAGAGAGGGTTGTGAGTGAGACTGGTGAGAAACATGTGACACAAGATGTGGTCGACTGTAGAATATAGGCTTAAGGCATTCTGGAATTTGAGGACATAAGATTGAGGGTCGGTATTGCGGTATTTGCTTATTTTTGGGGTATGGAAATTTGGAGGTACCACGACAACGAGGATTTTTGGACAGATGGAGTTGTTTAATCGACTCCAGGATTTTGGTGTGGGGCTCACGCTGATGCGAATAACGACATGGATTTTTTTATCGAGTTCTTACTGTATAAGGTAGGTAGGACGAGGGGGAGATCGTTGGGGTTGAGGGTGATGAGTCCGTGGGTAGGGGGCATGTTCACCGCTCCGTTCGCCAAGATGTTCCATAACAGGGCACTGTGTAAGGTGGCGAGAAGTGTGAAGTGTAAAATCAGAGGAGTCCTCTGTAACAGGGATACCAAGATGGATGAAGTTGGTGGGTATGGCGATGGTGGCACCCTCGGCACCAAGATAGACTGGGAGAACCTCAAGTTGGGGATGGGGCTCAAGTCGGGCATGGCTAAAATGCGGTAGGGGGCGGGCCGAGACCATAGTGGAGCGTCTTGGGTTTGAACCTATTGAAGCTCACGAACCATATGGCGCAGTTCATCCAAAGCACGATATTGTCAATCGTTCTCGTCTAAATAGTGTTTCCATTCAGCCTCAAGTTCCTGTCGTCTGTCTTTGTGTTTAATACGCAACTGATTATTATGGCGCTCCTCGACTTGGGCAAATTATTGGCTAATAAGGGCAAGTAGGACCGCTATACCGTCAGCGTAGTTTTCAACGATGGTAGAGGTTGAGCATAGGGTGGGGGCCATGAGGTATGGGGAAAGAAAGATAAAAGAGGGATTGGGTAGGGTGGGTGTAGCACAGACAGTGCCAAATATAGGG
Source organism: Kingdonia uniflora (assembly GCA_014058105.1). Taxonomy (NCBI): domain Eukaryota; kingdom Viridiplantae; phylum Streptophyta; class Magnoliopsida; order Ranunculales; family Circaeasteraceae; genus Kingdonia; species Kingdonia uniflora. The sequence goes on along the minus strand of JACGCM010000428.1, from coordinate 894,359 downwards.
GCCAAGTTTTGTGAGAGGGGAAACTAGCTCTTACACCATGGGTTTTATCTTTGACTGAGAGCTTAAGCGAGTATATAAGGCAATAATAGACTATATTAATGAACTCAGACACTTGCGTAAAGTCCTAGAATTAGTTTCTCCATGACCTCTAGTGAGGATTTGAATGATTGATGATATATATTGAGTTAGATGACAGATCGAGTAAGAAACAGGTTACAGAGTATTCGAAGGTAATCTTAAAGGGCTTTTGGGAAAATTTCTAACCCCTTCATAGTGCCACTTCCTTCCTATTTATAGGAGATAGGAAAGGGGTAAGTCACCATGGGAGGTCAAATTACATGTATATCCTTTAGGACAACTATTCTGTATGTTGAGTCGGTTCTGACACGGTAGTTGGCTGGCGGCTCGTTTTACTATTCAATCTACTGAGCTGGCTGTCAGATGTGTCTGCCTTCGACCATGCATTACCATGGTCAAAGTCCCTCTGGTATTAATGTTGAGTTTTGGCGCTGACCGTCTATCTTTGGCTTCGACTATGGCAGTTAGCTTCGATGATGCCTTCGAGTGTTCGATTAATCTCTGAAGGCTTCGTAGACCTTAGTTACCATCTTGTTGGGCTTCGAGTCTCTAGGTAGGCTTTGATCCAGCCTCCGAGTATTCTATTGGTGCATGAAGGCTGCAAGTTGGCTACTACACCAGTTAGTTGAAAACAACAACTCCTACACATACCAATCTCTTCTCAATCAGTACGATCATACTAGCCACTTATTTTCTTGCATTCACCAAATGACCTCATTTAAAATTTTAAACTTCCATTTTTCAACCTTACTTCCCAATATCTTTACTGATACACGTACCAAGTTCACTATAGTTCGATTTGTTTAGGACCATCCTACCATAATTTGATGTTGATAGCTCGCACCAACTAAACTTCTTTTAGTTCAGCACAAGTGTCTGTCGCACTTCAACATATGCCCAAAATTCTTTTTCACCATTTTTACTTTCTCATATTTTAATTCCTCAACAGTTCGAGTTACTTTCTCAGTTCATAGTTCCCTTTATCAAACAAGGCAGTTTACAAGTATGCAAGATATATAGATTTTAGTTCAAAATACAATACAAAATTGGCAAAACAAGAATTTTTCATTAGCTTGAATGTTTCTTACATATCAGAATTTACAGACTAATTTACAGATAACAAGTCTTTCAGACATTTCTGCAGGTCAATTTGCAAGTTATATTTCTTTTTAATTTTTAATATTGTTCTTCTTGAAAAATGGCCTAGGCAATCCAGGAACTGGAAACTACGGAGGAAGTTAAGGCCTTAGTGCTTGAACCACCCCTCAGGGGAAGGATCTTCTTCACCAAAAGAGATGATGATTGCGCAGAAGAAAAGTCTCCTCCACCACCGTCTCTTCCACCATAACCCTCACCACCCCACGTGACAGAGAAAGAAGAGGGGTTCTATTTTAAAACCCACTCACCAACAGGGTACTGGTGAGACTCCCTCAGACGAATGCATGCTGCTTCATCTTCAGTTGTAACAGCTTCCTCTGCCAGCAGTCGCAGCCTTTTCCTATGATCTTCCTTTGATGTCAATATATAATAAAAATAGACCATTTGATAATGATCATCATCCGCTTCCTCCACCTCTTCCTACGCCATACCATGATAGGTAGGATATACCGAAATGGGTGTTGGAAGGTTCAGAGACTGGGTACCAAAGTATTGGAACCACAGTTCTTCCACTTTCGCAAGAATCGTAGGCTCCTGAGATTGCCATCTAGCGGTTTCCATCCTCTCAATAGAAGCAACTATGTAGAGAAGGAAGGTTGCAAAAAATAGGGGAAAAGATAAAAAAGAAGAGAGTTTATAGAAGATATGGACTAACAGAAGCACTTAATGAATCACAACTGCAATAACAAACTACAAGACTATTTATACTGTAATTACTGTTAAAAGATGACTTTCCAAATTCCCAATGTCAAAAAAAATTCCTATGTAACGATATTGACCAAAGCCATTTGTTCTCGGAAACCCTACACCCACAAAAAATATTCATGAAGAAGCATTAGAAATGATCCTCGAGTATTAAATACAATATTAATGAGGCTTCTTAGCCAACACCACTCGCCCATAATGCTTCTCGTGTTCTTGGCTGAGAGGGGGCGATTGTAGTGGCTCATTCTGGATCTCAAACTCAAGCCTCATCTTCGACCATCATACATTCACTCGACCTTGTGAACATACAATGATTATCAAGGGATACAATGCTAATTTAGATAATCAAGGGATAAAAATACCCATCTACTAATAATAACTCTCTAAATTAGCATTTGAGAATTTTTGCGTTGCAGATGGGTATTTTTATCTATTTTCGAATTTAGATATAATTTTTGTTTAATCTATGATATAGGATATATAAATAAAGATTGGAGTAATTTTACCCATTTTTTTTGGATTAAAATTAACATTTTTGGGTGATTTTTAAACTAAAATAACTTTAACTTTGGAGATCGGATAGATACAAAACCATTTTCATTACGTAGCCTATTACACAAGGTTTATAATAGTATATGGCACGTCTCAGGGAGATGTCCCAATCGCCGATAAATTGGTGATGAATTTGGGCAGTTCACGACCAAAAATAACTATTTTAGGTCATGATAATGTCAACAATATTTTTTATTTTTTTTAATATTATTTTATTATCTAATAACGTCATCCTTATTCAAACGCTGACATGGCAATAACACGTGTACTCTAGAAAATGTGGCATGCCATGTGGAAGTGAACCTACTCGTTGACGTGGTAGTGACATGTGTGAAGGGCACATAACATGCTGACGTGGCAGTGGGGTCCACTAAACTGATGTGGCAGTGACACATGTCAAGGACACGTGGCATGTCACGTGCCAAATAGTAGCATGCCATGGGGCATACCAATAGCAGGAGTGGCATGTAGCAGTTACCAGACATTCATCGAAGTGACACGTGGTAATCATAGGCAGTCACAAGAGTGACACGTGGCAGTCACCGGACAGTCACCAGAGTGACACGTAGCAGTCGTCAGACGGTTACCGGAGTGACACATGGCAGTCACTATTAAGTGATAGGTTGCAGTCATTATTGAGTGACACATGGTAGTTTGACTTGGTCAAACTGGTCCAGACCGGTCAACCCGGTCCAGGACATACCAGTCCAGGACCAGTTCAGACACTAAATTGGCTCTAGAGAGTTCAATTTTTTGTCAAATTAAAATAAATTTTTTTCACAAAAATTCCTATTGACTGGACCTACCCAATTGGGGACCCATTTATAAAAAAATTTATAAAAAATATTTTATAATTTTTTTTAAGAACGGCTGCCTTGTATAGGAAAACTGACTCACTTATATAGGATATAAGTAAATGGATTAATACCTATTTAAGTATTTTACGATAGCTAATTGGATATAAATTGTATGCCCCTATGATACTAATTATCATGATCAGGGACCACAGAAAATACAAAACCAAGACTAATTTAGAATACGACTGGGAGTCATATCTAAATCACAGTTAATTGTCAAGGACAAATAATTATAGCTCAATTGGGAATTGACTTAGTCTTATTTCCCAAAACTTGGTGTCTGAGGAACTAATTTTTTGTGTATAGGTACAATTAGATGTTACATGATAACATTTAGAGGTATATAGGCACTAATAGAAACCTATAGTACCCTAGAATATTAGTTCAAAGATAAGTATAATCAATCTATCTTGTGAAGCTAACAAACTTTAGGGTGAGACCACTTGTCAGCTAAACATATAATACCCCTCATATTTAAAGAAAATAGGGTTATTTGGCTAGAATATACCAACCTTTTAGAACTTTAAGGATTATAACACCCTAGTTGTTTAAATAAAGAACGCCACATCTAGTGGCTTTGAATAACTGTCTTGGCAAAGACTCTATTAAAACACACTTTAAGGTTAAAATTACCATTTTGTAGGGTAAAATTAGGATTTGACGCATAATAGGATCTCATGAGTATAAAGCCATGAACAAGACTTGCAAGTAATAATAGGGAATCATGTACTTCATTCCGCTATATACTATGAACCACAAGTAATGATTGGAAATTATATACTTAAATTGGATTTCATAAGTAATAGGATATGAACAAGGTTCACCTACATGTAATGATTGGGAATCACTTACTTGAATACTATGGATTGCCTATAGTAATGATTAGAAATCATGTACTTAAATAGGATTTCATAAGAAACGCGCACATCTGGTGGTTTTAAATATCAATCTTGGCTAAGATTCTATTAAAACGCATATCAAAGATTAAGATCGTTATTTTACGGGGTAAAATTGAGATTTAATTATTAAAAAAGAATTTTATTAGTTTTAGAAGATGTACAGATTTTAAGTATAATATGATTAGAAATAATTTATTTTCGGTTATTCAAAGTACTATGATCTGTCTTTAATGTATTTGAAATATTTATCAAGAATATCCACAAATTGTTATGTACATTTTGCATAAATAGATGTCTGCAAAACTCAGGAATGTTGAATTTTCACCATTGTTGCTCACTGGAGCCAATTAACTTACTTGGTATATTGGCACTGACTTATTTTTGAAGGCTCTCGGTTTATAAAAGACCATCGTCATTGGCAATAATAAAGATCCCATCGACAAAGCAAAGACTTTGTTTATCCTCCGTTATCATATTCAGGATGACCTGAAGACTGAATACTTAAACAAGGTTGAGCCAGCTAACTTATGGGCAAGCATGAAGGGGCGTTATGGTCATCAAAGGACCATTATACTCCCTAAGGTGATGTACCAATAGAATACCCTTCGGTTCCAAGATTTCTGGACCGTCGTTGATTATAACTCAGCAGCCCACAAAATTACTTCTTCACTTAAGTCGTGTGAGAAGAAAGTCACTAATGCTAAAATGGTAGAGAAGACTCTATTAACTTTCTATGATAGTAATATTGAGCTTTAGAGGCAATATTGGCGAGAGATCATTGCGGCTCACAAAGTCTTGATTTAGGTACTGCTCCTTTCTGAGCAGAACAATGAACTTCTGATGTATAATCAGGCAAAATACGACCTTCTGAGAGTGCGCCGTTGCCCGCATCACACAATGTTCTATTTCTGGGAAATAATTATGTAAGTCGGGGACACAATTATAAAAAAGGCAGGGGAGTATACAAGGGAAATAAGATGGGCGGGATCCAGAAACCCAATGGCCCTAGGAAAGGTAAAGAGTTTAAGAAATTCGGTAAACTAGGAAATGGGAAGAAGGAAAAGAAGTCAGATAAGGGATCTCCTTGCTTTAACTGCAGTAAAACTGAACACTGGGCTCGGGAATGCTAGGTACCATAAGTGTCCAGAGATTACAGAGTCCAAACTCACTACGCAGTTATTGATACTAACTCTGCCCTGGGAGAGTTTGCAGCGTCAGGCTTCTTCGGTGACACTGATGTCATTATGGATCAATATACGGAGTAATCCGTAATGATATCTCAATAGACATTTGATGTCATAGTAGAAAGCACTAGTAGTTTCTTTTCTTGCAAAAACTTGATTTACTTTTTGCTAGTATTTTTGATTATGTTGGGAACAAATCATTTATGCTTCAATAAAGTGCTCGTGAGATACATGAGATTTTCAATTTGTTCTAAATTATGATTATTTGAATTTATTGCTTGAGAAGTAGTTAAATTCAATGTAAGATAGTTGATCTACTATATAGAACCCGCCTATCAATCTATGTGTTAATTGAGCATGATCGATAATCGGATGAGTGATGATACATATCTAAGAGACATTAGTACCACGCACTCGATCCTTTTAAGATATGAATATATTTCTTGTCTAACCTTGTGCTTCGAGGATGGCACGAATATTATTGGCACGACCAACATGATAGAACGCACTGAGTATGTCACACTATTACTCTCTAACAGTACGATACAGAGTATCTAGTCTACTTTGTACACTAGTAAATCCAGCCAAATTTTACTAAGTTTAGGGAGATACATAATAATGCATATTGCGCAATGACTATCGGTAAAAATAATAGACAGGGTTCTGTGCATTTACTCTATATCTAAAGGTTTTAATATGCTATTAGAACGATTTCTAATGCACTCCTCAAGGCTCGGATAGTAAGGAGGATTATTGGGATTACATCTTAACCTTCCTTAAAAGGAGACAAGTTTCTGAGAGTGTACCTATAATGATTACTTTCAAGGAAAGTCTATTATTTCATCCTGGTATGACCAAGGTATAGTGGGATCTCAAGCCTTTTCTCCAAGCACATCCATGGAGACACATGTAGACCTATCCATCCACATAGTGACCCACTTGAGTATTTATGGTCATAATAGACACATCTAGGAGATTGTTTTACATTTTCTAATTCATAAAATCTAGGAATACAATATTAGGATGACTTCTTACTTAGATCATTCGATTACAAGCTCAGTTCATGGATTAACCGATCAAAGTTGATCGATACAACTTGACAGGGGCTTGGTAGTATGACTCACAGGCTTTTGATGAATATTTTATCGCTAAATGGGATAAATAATTGAGCATCACAAGTACCCCATACCATAACAAACTAAGAATTGGCAGAATACCTAATCAGGCAATTTATGATAATTGCTAGGCTACTGTTAATATGATCACAGTTTCTGGCTAGTGTGCGGGATTTGTATTTTTTCTCTCGCAGCACTGATTAGGGTTCGTCCCATAGTAAATCATCAAATTATTTTTTCCCAAAAGTGACTAGTAACTGGGTCAGAGCACGGTGTTACCCATCGATGAATATTTAGATGTTTTATACAAGTTCCAATCGTACCACCATAATTTATGAATATTGGACCCTCAACATCGGCCTGATATTATGAGGGTTATGATTCACATCTATTACTAGATATTTGAAACCCACTAGCGACGTATATACTGTAGGGCAGATAATTGTCACTTTGATAAAATGATATTCCCAGTATTTGGGGAGATATGACAGTCAATGCTGAGGATGCTTCCAAGAGGTCTTAAAAAACACCATCGCTGTCTCATCTAGATCATTATACATAAGTTAGGTGACAATAAGGTTCAATGGATTAGAAACCTCCAATAGGCCATAAATGAATTGCCAGATACATTCATAAACACTATTGAAGTACCGTAAGTATATGTACCTACAAGTAATACATCTACACAGTAGAACATTCTGAGGGAACTAGTACTACAGCTGAACTTTCCAGGGGAATTAGTATCGCAAACAAATCTGAGGCTCTTGCTTAGTACAGAGCACCGTTGAAAGAAAGTATTCTGAGCTGGGGAGCTGTAATAAGAGACAAATATGACTAATGTTGTAGTCGGTTCATCAAGGATGAAACTGCCCATCGAAGAGGTACTAATAGCTACGCAACCAGGTGATGCATTACGAGACTACCTAGGGTGGCACATACGCATATGATAATAAAAAGTTATCAATCAATTAAAAGTCTGTAATTGCACAACATAGGATCGTCCAGTAGAGATTTTTCGACATGGTATCCATATTCAATACTGTGTTCGCCATCAAAGATGAAGATTCAGAACTACTTACTGTAAACAATTGTGCATTACTGTACATTGACCATAGTGGGCATCTGGAATCCAAGCAGAGCTCAGCTTACTAGCATAATGTGAAGTGATTCCATAGAGCATGTCGGTTATAAATAAGAAAGGTATGGATACACGATTAACTTGGAGAGATAATTTGGTTAAGGCAAGACTAGTTGCCTAGGAAATCTTTAAAAGATTTGGCATCGATTACAATGTGACCTATTACCCGGTTATGGACGCTTTAAAATTTTGGTACTGATCAGTCTGTCAAGTTGTCGAGGACAAGCTAGATATGCGTCAAATGTAAATACTTTGTATCTACATGTGAAACTGGATACGGATATCTACATGAAGCCACCTGGGGAGGTATAAGCTTCTGGAAGTAATTAAGCTCGACACATGAGGTGTGTATGTAATAAAACTGGAAAAGTTATTGTTGACTTAAAGCAATCAGGGCTTATGAGACATAGTAAGTTGACTAAGTATTTGAAGGTCAGGGACTTTGCAAATATCCTTATCTGTCCATGTGTTCTAATTTAGAACACTGAAATTATCTTCAGTTTCATCATAACAGTGTACTAAATGATTTGGATATCTGTAGTGGCGTATTTTCTAGAAGGAGAATCTTCACCAATTCTTATTCGTAAAGAGAATGCAATAAAGCTAGATAAAACATGATTTATATAGAAAACTCAGTAAAGGCTGAGGAAAACCACGATCTCGAGGAGGATTTTTATGTAAAATCCAGTAAGATGCTTGTTATTACACGTTTTAGAGTGATGTTGTGATTTAGAAGTAAGAATTGTAAGGGACTGCGATCCTGTAGAATTATTATCTGCCAGTATTTATTGTCATACAGGCAATTTTAACAAAATAAAGAAATAGTCTCTTATTCTGAGAGAGTGGGCGAACTTTGCAGATCTCTAACAGTTCTTTATAAACCAGGCTTCAACAGCTACTTTTGGCAAGTTGAGGACTTATAGTAACTTCTCGAATGATGGCCTTCAATCATGTGTGGCTTTCTTCGATTACACTTTAATGGCTTACTCTTATCAAATCTAGGGAATATGCTACTTTAATCGCCCCATTCTCGACAGAAGCACCTGTGGTTGTGTCGAGAAGAAGTTAGAAGGTAAAAAGGTTTTCGAATGAGAAGATGAGTCGTCTGTATTATTTCCAAGGTCAAAGGAACTGTATTTGGTCAAGTCATTCCTGAGGCACAATTAATGCAGTATAGTAAATCTGGCGGAGTTATATTGGGTATAAATAGGGGGTTAATGAGGGTGGAATGGTGGTAGTTTTTAGAAAAATGCCACCCCAAGTGTGGTCTAATGCGTTGTCTGAGGCGAAAGACGGTGAACATCCTGAGGGAAAAATCATACACAAACTGATTGGTGATAATTCTTTATGTGATCGTATCACGGTGCTTGGGATGGGAGAGAGGTCAAAAGTGGGAAGATGTGTATTTATTGGAAATAATTGTGTCATCATACAATGTTGAAGGTAATAAAGTACGTCAGTTTGGGGTAGAAAGGGTAACTGTTTGAGTTGATGATGAAGATTTAAGCATAGATGGGCATCCAGGGATCTGGCCGAACGTAGGAGGTTTCTTGTAATTTTTTGCTACCTTCATCTGGGGATGTAGCCATTAGAAGTTTAGGGACTTGAGATTCATTGAGGCTCTTAGCATCGGAAAGAGACTTTAATGTATAATTCTGGTGAAAAAAAAATGTAGAGTAATCAGTCATGTAAGACGAATGTAAAAATAGATGTAGCTTGATGTAATGTAATTGAAGGATGTAGTTACGGATGTTATATGTAACAAAATTGAAGCAGGAAGTTGTCGAATATGAATTGTAACTTATTCATAATAATAAATAAAGTTAAAATCTTCGATATTCGATTCATGCGTATTTTGATTATCAATTGCAGTTCAAAATAATCGAAGGTAAAATGTCGAACGCAAGTGCACATAAAATGTAGATGTGTTATCATAACATCTCGAATGTATTTGACTGAGTGGGTCCCAATTTTTATTTCGAGGTTGATTGATTTGAATTTAAAATTGTACAGTTCCAAGGTAGAGTAAATGTAGGTAAGTTGAACCAGGACTGGAGGCGGTATAAATAAGTCTTATTGCTACGGATGTGAGGTATTTATGCAAGATGGTGAAGAGGAGAGCTTAGGCCCGAGATTGTGTGTTCAGACTTGTTCAAGCGATGTACTAGGTACTGTATACACGATATTTAGGATCTCAAAACTATGATATGCATATGGAAGATACGGATGAGCCTGATCACGAAGGGATGAGCGAGGCAGAAGTGAAGGAGGTTGAGGAAGACTTTGCGTTTCGTGTCAAATTGCAGTTTTGGTATCCTCCTGAACGATATGGTGGTATGTGGACTCGAGCAATGTTGTTGGTGAAGAGGGAAGATAAAGCTGCAGCTAGGGGTTTATGAAGTTGTAATGTGTTGTAGGAGTAGGTCTTTGTAAGGATTTGTTGTATAGGATGTGTTGTTTGAGTGAAGCAAGGTTTTGTTTATTTGTCGAATAGAATATGTACTTGTTTAAATTTTGGCAAAGGAAAATTGCTTTAAGCAAGTTTCTGGTAGAATGTCAAATATAATGATATTATAGATGTTGTCGAATGTGGATCCAAAAATATAGGATTTAGTAGGTAAATTAAAAGTGTTATATCAAGATATTGTTTGTATACTTGATAAGTATAAATCGAGATCAAATCAGATAGTAAGGATATTGTTTGTCTGAGGTATACTTGACAAGTATAGATCGAGATCAAATCAGATAGTAAGGATATTATTTGTTTGATGTATACTTGAGAAGTATAGATATAGATCAAATCATATAGTAAAGATCAAATTGATAACAAAAGATGTTTATTTGAATCTATCAAAGTGGTTACAGTGTCTCATCTATAAAATAGTTTTAGTTGAGCCGTGGATATTCAAGCTGTATTTCATCTTCACCCACCAGCCAATAAGTCCCAGTATCTGTTTTGTTACTGACAATGTATGGCCCATCTAATTTTTCTGACAATTTTCCAGAATTTTTAGGCCCAGTACTATCCTGGATCCGTCGTAAGACAAGGTCTCCAATACCAAATTTCCATTCTTGAACTTTCTTGTTGTATGTTTTTTTCAAGGTATTATGGTATCGTCCCAAATTCGAAGTGGCCTTGTCTCTAGTTTCCTCTATCCAATTGAGGTTGCAAAGAAGACCAAACTCATTCACTTCGTCTAGAATATTTCTTCGAGTACTGGGTAGATCGAGGTCCGAAGGTATGACTGCTTCAGTGCCAAGAGCCATCATGAATGGAGTGTAGCATGTTGAGACTCAAGGTATGGTATGGTAGGCCCAGAGTACACTAAGCAATTCATCCACCCATCGCCCTTTCTTGTCGTCGTGACGCTTGCGTAATCCTGATTTGATGCTTTTATTTATGGCTTCGACTTATCCATTTCCTTGAGGATAATATGGTATAGATGTTGTGAGCTGGATTTGGCATTTATGGAGGAAAGCAAGTACTTCGGCGCTGATGAATTGTTTGCCATTATCGGAGCGCATCATATGCGGACAACCAAACCTAGTGATGATGTGCTCCCAAAGGAACTTGATAACTTTATTTTCATTAGTATGGGAGAGAGGAACTACTTCAACCTATTTTGTAAAGTAATCTGTGCCAACTAGGATAAACCTTCGGTTTCCCGATGCCGGATGGAAAGGTCCAATGATGTCAATTCCCCATCGTTTGAATGGCCAGAGAACATTGCTGATATGCAAGTCTAAGGCTGGGTTTTTGATGTCTTGGTAATGGATTTGGCATTTGTAGCATTTTTTAACAAACTCTTCGCAATCCTGTCTCTTGTTGGGCCAATACAACCCTTGTGTAAAAGCGCTTTGGGCTAGCGATCTTCCTGAAACATATGCTCCACAGATACCTTTGTGAAGTTCTTAGATTTTGATTTGAGCTTGTTTTTGTGAAAAACATTCGATTAGTGGTCCCCTCCAGTAATTTGATATAAAATGTGACCTTGGACAGTGAATCTGGGGCACTTGGCCAGAAGTGATCGAGCTTCTTCCTTGTTACTGGGGAAGATATTGGAGTTGAGGTATGCATGAATGGTCTTCTCCAGTCTTCAGGATCATCGTCTTCAGCAATGGTGATCTGGAGTGTTGAGAGTATATCGAGGCTGGAATGCTTGATGATTTCAATTTCTAAATATCTTTTTTCACCGTCTCCCAGCATTGCAGCGATGTAAGCTAAAGCATCGGCATGTTAATTTTCCTGTCGGGGCAAGTAAGAAATTTTTGCATGTTTGAATCTCTACATCTTTTCTTCGACTAGAGCTGTATAATCAACCATTTTTCCTGTTATTTTAAAAGTTTTGTTGCAATGATTTGCCACGAGCAAAGAGTCGACGTAGACTGCTAATTCTTCTACTCCGAGAGTAAGTTCAAGATCGGGACCGTGTGAGATTCCTGCATATTCGGTCTCATTGTTTGTGGCATAGAAGTTTAGTTTGATAGCTTTTTCGATTCGATGATTGGAAGGTGTGATGAGGTCGATGCCCCAATCATCAATCCTTGTGGTCTTGCTGATCTGTCTGTAAAAAGTCACCAACCAGAGCTTTTGGACCATGCGTCTGGTTCTGCTATTGAGTCATCTGTGAAGATTTCTTTGAGTTCTTCCCAATCGGGGTCTTCGACAGGAAAGTCTGCCAAAAAGTTGGCCACAGCTTGTCCCTTGAAAAAAAGTTTAAGAACTTGCTTGATCTGGTATAGTGATCTCTCCTGTGGTTGATTCCTTTGAACCATTGAAGCCCGTAATTATTGTTGTCGAAGCTTTTATCGAATCTGTAAGGCCTAGAACTTTAATTGCTCTTCAGAGCAATTCATTTGTGGCGCTTCCAGTATAGATGGGAAGTGTATATAAATAATCCTGTCCCACTTTGAGCATAATGACGAGAGGGTCATCATGAGGGTATTTGATGTGGCTTGTGCCACAGTCTTCGAAGATGATTTGGTAAGGATGTTTTAATTTGTTTGTGCTGGGGAGCAGTTTTACTGATTTGTCCAGGGAGGTCATTTTACAGCAATACGTAATCCGATCGTCTTTTTTTCTTTTCTTCCCTTTTTTAATCTCAATCATATAAAGGTGGCGAGCTTGCCCTTGGGCCTGATTTTGCTCTACTTTTTTATTTTTTGCTTCATTCTCTAGGAACTTTTGGATGTCGATGACATAATTATGGAGTCTTCCAGCTAATAGGATAATATGAAAGATTCGCATGAGGGAGTAACAGGTGTCAGTCTCATGGTTATGCACATTGCGATACTGACATAGTGGTCCGTTGGAAAGATCAGGAATTGTTTGTGGTGCGCGATAATACTCATCTCCCTTTATCGTCGGCAAGATAACAAAGAAAGTTGTTGCCATTGGCAGCAGAACTGGGACAGGTCTGTCTGGTTTGCCCTCTCTTCTTCTATTGTTGTCGGTGTTTCTATTATGTTTTTTAGGCGCTTCGGTAGTGATTATTCGCTGAGATGGGGTCGAAGATATTTCTCGAGAATGGATTACAGATGAGTTTTTCATCTTATCTTTCTTTGATCGCTCCAGTTCGATGTAGTTATTAGCCACATCAATCATCTCAGTGACTGGACACTGCTTGTATAAAGTAAGTTCTTCTCGAACTTTTGAGTCAATGTGCAGGGCGCGGAGGTAAATGCTAAAACGACAATTTTAGGGTCTGAGTTCCCTATTTTCCTTATTTCCTGTAGGAAGCGTTTATAAAAGTTTGTCAGGGTCTCTTTCGTGCCTTGCTCAAAGTAAAACAAGGAGTTGACAGTGATCTCTCGCTCTCTGGCATTAACATAATTGGATTTGAAAAGATGCTGCAATTGGCTGAACGTGGTGATGGAGACCTCTTGAATAGTATGGAACTAATTGAGCGGTTCTTCCTTCAGGCTCATGTTAAAGAGTCTATATAACATGTGGTCGAGTTTGGAATATAACCTGACTGCGGCTTTGAAGTGACGAACATGTGTAAGTGGGTCAGTCAGGCCTGCATGCTGAATAAATTTGGGAATATGGAATTTGTACGGAATGGGCATAACTTTGATATGAGGGGAAATAGGGTTTGTCTCGGTTCTATCAAACATGGATCGTCGGCCTAGAATGCAAAAATTTATGGCCTGGATCCTGTTCTTAAAGTTGTCCAAGGTGACGAATTGCTGTGGGGGAAGCGGTAAGGCTACAATCTGAGGAACATAATCTCCCTGTCATTTTGGTCCCAACCCATCCCTGATTGGTCTTTTTTCAGGCGGGGGAGTTTGATGATGAGTGAGTCGACTTCCCTGAGTTGTCGATGTTGAGGATATTAAGCTAAAATGTCGAGAGGCCCTGTTTGGATTTCCGAATCCGGATCGAGAAACACGGAGCTCGTCTTCCCTTGGTGAATCATCACGTTGAATTTCTCTTAATCTATGCTTACTTTGACCAAGTTGAGGGGACGTTTGTCGAATGGTTTGTTGAATAGTCAGTCGATCCTGCGTTCTCCTCAGTCATTTCATTTTTTTCTAATGTGTTTGACTCTATTGATCAAAGACTTTCCGTCATTCGTCTCTCTCCATTTGAAGAGCTTGAGTGTAGACACGTTGATCTTCTATTCTTTGGGCTTTTTCTGCAGCCATTTGTTGCTGAAGCTCGAGTACGGTACCGTGGAGATCAACAGTTCTTGATATTTCCTAATCTCTGACGGTACAGGAATAACTTCTCAGGTTCATGTTTGTCATCGGAAGGTGTTTAGATTAGTGATGGTAAAACAAAGTGCGGCAATTTCCACAGACGACGCCAATTGTAGTAACATGTTTTTTGGAAGGAGAATCTTTGCCAATACTTATTCGATAATATAATGCAATAAAGCTAGATAAAAGAAGATTTTATGAGGAAAACTCAGTAAAGGCTGAGGAAAACCATGACCTCGAGGAAGATTTTTATGTAAAATCCAGTAAGATGCTAGTTATTACACATTTTGGAATGATGTTAGGTATTAAAAGTAAGAATAGTAAAAGATTGTGGTCCAGTAGAATCTATTCTCTGCCTGTATTTATAGTCATACAGGCAGTTTTACAAAAAGAAAGAAATAGTCGTCTATTCTGGGGGAATGGGTAAACTTTGTGGATCTCTAACAGTTCTTTCTTGACCAGGCTTCAATGGCTACTTTTGGCAAGTCGTGGACTTATAGTAACTTCTCAAATGATGGCCTTCGATCATGTGTGGCTGTCTTCGACTACACTTTGCTGGCTTACTCTTGTCGAATCTGGGGAATATGCTACTACAATATCATTAGACCTCCGGGGGAGATCGCAAGAGCCGTCGAATACCTTGGGAAGGAATTTAAAATAAAAGACCTTAGGAAATCAAGTAGTATCTCGATTTGTAGATCGAACATCATAGTAGTTACAAACTCATACACCAAGCAATATATATCGAAAGAGTTATCTAATACTTCGATATGAATGTTGCACACGGTGCTAAGTCATTTATTGTGCGTCCATTATTTGGGTATGGATAATGATATCTTTCACCATCCTTATGAGGGGAGAAACTCCGAGGGCCGTGGTACCATAGCTTAGAGGTGCTTTGTTATAGGTAGCTGGGTATACTAGAACCGATGACTCATTCGTAGTAAACTGTTTGGCTTGCCATAGTTTTATTCATACCCAAAGGCATTGGAATGAGATCAGACACATTTTAAGGTATCTGATCGATATGAATGACTGGGGACTATTCTACTAGAAATGATAAACATAAAAGTATAGAGTACACCGATAGAGAATACTTCTCAGACCCATAGAGACCATTGTCAAATGGATTATGTATTTATGTATTGGGATACATAAAGATTCTTAGAGATCGATGAAGCAGACGGCAGTAGCTACATCTTCGAGCCACAAAGATCCTTACACAACTTTTTGCCCAAGGGGGTTTTGCTAGGCAGAGGTTTTAATGAGGCAAGTCGTCCTGGTATGGAACACCCCAAGAGGGAGTGCTTAGAGTTGTGTCTAGCCCAAGGTGTTAGCCCAACTGGGTTGGGGTATCCTACTAGACTCCTAGCAAGCCCATAAGCCTTTACGGTTTATAAAGAGAGTTTAAGTGGAATAGGTAACCTCATATGTTGGGTTATCCTCTCTGTAGCCTGTACAGAAAGATACAATATTCAACTAATAAGATATTGTCTTTTTTCTCTCAATTGCTCTTGATTATCTAGTAGCTAGAATCTATTATTGTCCAGCACATACTACATACATTCCTTATAAGATGCATAACCATCACTGATTTAGTTATATATAAAGCAGACCTCTTCAGAAATTTATGCATTTTGACCAGGAGATTTGGACGCATGTCGTAGGAGGAAAAATCTCATATGAAACTGCAAATAGAGAACTAGAAAAAGGCAGCTGATTTCATAAACCTTATGACTACATGTTTTTGCCTTCTATCAAAGGCCTTTGCCTGATTGTACAATCTCTTTACCGTCAATCAACAACAGATATACATGAAACTTTAATTCGTTTAGGTAAATATACTTATCCATCACTATTCATACAATGACATATTTCTGGCCTTCCCATACAACGTTTCTTCACAGGACTTCTGCCATAAAATCCAGATTGATAGGAACTGATGTCTAATGATATATATCACTTCAAAAATAATCCTTTTCTCACAACTAGCTCGAGAATAAGTAAGCGTGCATCTATATCGTCAGATCACCCAAGTATTTTTTTAGTCTTATGATATGGGGCGCCTTCAAGTAAAAAGGATTAGGTCGTCTACAAAAATATATATATAACCTTCTTCATTTCATGTATATAAAATTTTCGAGTTTTGAGGTATTTGATTAAGGTCATGCGAGCCAATTTTGATGTATATAGCAGCAGTACTTCAATTTCTATGTCAAAATGAGGCTTTATGGTTTTTCTTGTTGAAAACATCAATTACCTTATTGTAATTTGAAGTTATCAAAGTGCCAATTTTATTCATTCAACATTGGAGCTACAACTTAATAAAGTAATAAACCAAGTATTTAAAGATAGGAGCACGCTCCCGCTTTCCGCAAGCTAGCGTGTCGCTCTTGGCTTCCCTACGCCTGATGAGTACATCCCAGGGGAGCTCGTAGAACAACCCACTGGCCACATCAAAATAAAGTATAACCAAAAAGTATGCTTAATGTCAAGACCACATGGAAAGCTAAAGCCTAAAACCTTGCAAGGGTAGTTCAGACTATACGCACGCCACGTGAGTCCAAGTAGGCCTAAGTCTAAAACCCTATATATAAGGGCAAGGGAAGACCTAGAGAAAGACCATTTATCAGAACCTCATCTTCCATCTACTAAGCCCTAGTAGCTCTAGAGGAAGAGGGAGAAGAGACCCAGAGAGAGTTAAGTGGCGCCCTCCTCTAGTGAGACGTGTCAAGCCCCAAATGGTGTTTCATATTTTGTCGTTCCCCTGAGATTTCTAGTACTAAAATTGGCGCCGTCTTTTGTTTTTGCAAAAAATTTAGTATATTAACACGGGGCCAATTACACAAAAAAAGAGTTTTTTCTACTAAGCTAAGTAGCTTGAAGAGAAAGTCCGTAGAGACCAACCTCCAGTATATACATCTGCAAAATAAATTACCTAATAGTGCTACTTCCTAAATCTAAAGTATTCCGTCTTTGAGTTTTCTATTTTTGTAAGAAAAGCTGGTCTTCCTGGACACCATTCTTCAAAAGGTTCTGCGTTTGATACACCCCTTTTGGATGTTGTTTCCATGGAAAAGTTTGCCTCTCTCCATACTTGAGAAAATCTGACTGAGTCTAGTTTATGTTTAATTCATCTCCATTCTATGACCAAAGCCCATGGAAGTATACCTGTTGTAAATGCTTGAATTGTTGTTTGAGAGTCTGAGACCATCTACACATTCTTCCATCCTCTTTTTATAGACTGCTTAGCTCCTTGTAGTATGGCTTGTATCTCTGCGATATGGTTGTTGGTAATGCTTATTGCCTTGCTATAAGTTCCCATTAACTCCCCTTCCTTATTTTGGTATACAATCCCAATGCCAGTTGGTCTGGGATTGCCCAGAGTTGAACCATCGAAACACAGCTTTATCTCCCCCAGTTTCGGTAGTTCCTACCAATAGCTTTTTATCATTGTTGCCCTTCTTTGTCTACACTAAACGTTCAATGCTCTAATAATTTGTAGGTCAGTTCCATCTTTGTTCATGCTATTCTTTAAGATTTGGGATGTATTGATGATATCCCTCAGGATGCCATGCTTTAGTTGCTGGCTGGTAGTCCTCCTTTTGTCATATCTGAGCCTGCTGCGAGCTCCCCATAAACCATTACATGTAGCGAATATCGCCGAGTTCCACAAGTCTTTCACATAGGCACTAGAGTTTTTGCCTCTGTCAATCGTAGATTTCCAAGTATCCTCTTTGTTCACCGATGCCATATCGAATATACACGTAATCCAGTTCCAAATTTCCAGAGAATAGCTGCATTAAATGTAGAAATGTTGCTCAGTTTTTGTGTTGCATTGGCATAGGGAGCAGGTCGATAATAGGCAGATTCCTTTGCTGGCTACGCTGCCATTGAAAAAGGGTGTTTGATTAAGTAGTCTCCAAGTAAAAGAACTAAGCTGAGGAAGTAGGTTGTTGTTCCAAACTACTCTCCACCACCATGTTGTGTCTTGGGTTTTCCATATGCTATTAAAAGCATTTTTTACTGTAAACTTTTCGTGTATGTTCGGCTTCCAGATTTGATGGTCTTGCATTTGTGGGTCACACGCAATTCTTTCTAGGTTTATTCTCAGTGCCATAAACAACATCAGAATATCATGGGGTATCTCCCATCCTTCGTTATTTATAAAGCTACTCAGTTTCGCCGTGCAGTTTCTTCACAAGTTCGTTAGGAGGTTTATGCATTCTCTAAGAGATAATTCCGTTGCCCAACAGTCTCTCCAGAAGTTAATCTTCTCACCATTGCTGATCACCCACCCCATGTGTTGTCTTGCCAAGTGTTTCGCTTCTTTTATCCTACTCCAAATGGATGATCTCTTATAGTATTGTATCACCCCTCCTTGTCCATTTTTGAATTTAGCATTCATGAAGCTTGCCCAATCTTTGCTTTATTGAGTAATAGTCCAGTATATTTTGTAGAGAAGCACTTTGTTCACTTCCTCCAGTTTTCGAATGCCTAGACCACCCTCGTGCTTGTACACCTTTTTCTATTTAAGGGTGATGCCCTTCCTTTTTGATGGATCTCCTGACCATAAAAAGTTTCTAATGATTGTTTCACCCTCTTTGATCAGTGATAGGGGCCATTTGTAGACTGCCATATTGTATATAGGTGCACTATTAAGGACTAATTTTGTTGGCACCACCCTACCTTGTGAAACGACAGGAGTCGTGCTATCCAACCATTCGTTATCTTCCTTAGTTTCTAAAGCAAAGGCCTCAGGATACTCTTTGTAGCCCTTCCCTGAAAGAGGGTTATCCCCAAGTATGTTTCTGGAAGCGTCCCTTCCTGGAACCCAAAAATAACTAGAATCACTCTTCTTCTTGTTAGTGGTACTTCCCCCATAAAAGTCTTGCTCTTATCCATGCTTATAACTTATCCAGATGCTTCTTAGTATTGAGTAAGGAGTTTTTCAAGTTTTGTAGGTCTCTGGTGTCTCCATTGTGGAAAATAAAAATATCATCTGCAAAGAACAGGTGTGTTGAAGCATGAATTTTCCGGATACTGACAATTGTGTGGATTTTGCCTTGTTCCTTCAGTTTTTGTAGGTTTTCACCTAGAATATCCTCAGTGATTACAAATAGCAGCAGAGAGAGAGAGTCTCCTTGTTTAAGTCCCTTTCTAGGACTAAAGTACTCTGTCGGACTCCCCATTAATTGCGATTGATATCTTCCCACTGTTGATAATAGTCATAATCAACTCATAGAAATTTTGGGTGAACCCAAAGACTTGGAGAGCTGACTTAAAAAAAACCCAATTTAGTATATCATAGGCTTGCAATATATCCAACTTGTGCCCCACATTTCCCCCTTTCTATCTTGCTTTTCATCTCGCTGATCAACTCGAATGCCATCTAGATATTGTTGTAAAAACTCTGCCCCTTGATAAAGGCACTTTACTCCCGGGATACCACTCTTTTAGCTATTGGTGATAGTCAAGGAGTTAGAATCTTCGTAATTATTTTAAGCACAAAGTTGCTTAGACATATGGGCCTGTAGTGATTCACTTTCTCAGGTTTCTTGATTTTGAGGATTAACACTATTATATTTGAGTTGAAGTTCGCTGGGATCCTTCTGTCTATAAAGAAAGATGATATTCCTCTACATAAATCCTCTCTAACCACCACCTAAAATGATATGAAGAAGGCTCTTGGAAATCAATCAGGACCTGGGGAGCTATCCTTGCTAAGACTAAATACAACTAGCTTGATCTCTTTGTCATTTGGGATTCCAGTCAGCATCTCATTTTTAGTTTTCTCCACTCCTACCTTTGTTACATCCAAGATGTCATTATTCAGATTTATCTGGCCCTCTGAAAACTTGTTTGTGTAAAACTGGAGGATATGCACCTTTATCTAATCTTGGTTTGTCAAGGTCATACCTTCCTCTATCTTAATCTCTGTAATTATGCTCTTTTCATTTCAAGCTCTCGTCATGCGGTGAAAAAATTGAGTATTGCAATCTCCTTCGGTAAACCACTTTATTATGGATATTTTTCTCCACTGCATCTCTTCTCACTCTTCAATTTATGATAGCTGTCTAGTCTTAACAATAATATCTTGGTCTATGTCGTCTCTCTGCCATTATTTTCCAGATTGAGCTGTAGTTATAGCAGTTCCTCCTCCATTCCTTTTTTGGTCCCTCTCATCATGCCAGGTCCTGCTTGTTTCCACTGCTTGATATCATTCTTGAGCTTCCTTAGTTTAAACATTAGAAGGAATAAAGGTACAGCCTCTAGTTCTTTGTTCCAACTTTCGCTAACCATTTCTCCAAAGTTTGCATAAGTAGACCATGCTTGAAGGTATCTAAAGGGAATGTTGTGAGGTTTTGAGATGGCCTGGCGCCGTGTACACCACGTAACATAAATCTATACAAACATAAAGATTGTAGTTTCTACACTAAATCAGACGCAGGAGAAAACAATGGATGAGATGAGAGTGGTGCTCCAAAAGTAAAAGATGATAAATAAGACTTAGATCCAACAACTTAAGGTGGAAAACGATGAAATACGAGAAAATCTCGTTGTAGGAGACCATACGCACGTCGACGTATCAATAGATGCCCCCCCATACTGCCTGCTTGGCATTCATGGGAGTTTGCCTACCTGGTTCCAAGTTACGAGAGGCCTTGCACAAGAAATAATCGAAGACCTTAAAAAAATTCAGCGAAAAAGTACGCAAGTACCAAAACGTGGAAGCTGACAACAGAGCGTCGGCCTCCCAAAGAACTGCTCTTCTTAATACCGCCTCTGCTCCATTACCAATCACGTATACTGAAGCATCCAAACATCATTGAGATGGCCCAGACAAACAATACAAAGATGATGAGGGAAAAAGCAAAAAGGTGATAAAATCAAGAAATACGGGGCAAATCTAAACCATCTCTAATAGAAGGTAAAGCAAAGGTTGAGTGTTGGAAACAGTACTCACCCAGCGATCTTATGATCTCACGAATAGACCTCCTTGTAATTGCAAAGAAAGACCCTGCGTACAGGAAGCCACATCCAAAAACCAACTGCCTCGGACGACCCTACTGTGCTCACCACAAAATCTATGACTGCGAGATAGAAAAATATTATGATCAAATCAATATGACAGAAATGTGGCTCAGGCAAGGATGCCATACTCAGTACTTAAAATGACCAATCCTCGTTGAAGCGATGCTCACCTACAAAGTATTATCAGAGTCTATAATGATTATGCCAGTACAGGGCCACATCGTAGTTTATGAGATAATACTTGGTAATATCAACGGGGTGCCATCCCACAATGTCATCTCTAACTTCACAAGGCAATGTTGTTAACTAAATAAGAATCAAAGAACAACTCCTGGCATTACCAGAGTCCCAAAAATAAATCATGGGCAAGCTATATACTTTACAGACATCGGCACATGGTCGGTAACCCTCATGACGATGCCCAAGTCATCTAGATCATGATTAGAGGGGTCTTGGTCAAGAGGGTGTTCGTGGATTCGGAGAACGGGGCCAACATTCCACACCACGACGCTTTGGTGAACATGAACATGCGAGATTGTATAGCCCCCTCAAAAATAGATATCTTGGGTTTTAGCGGGTCCATTGAGAAGGTAGCAGGGGAGTTGTTGGTCACTCAGGTCCAAGCAGGGACCGTAATAATTTTAACGACCATTATTATCATTAATAGCTCTATCAGTACACTACAACAATATCCTTGGAAGAGAGTGGATCCACAGAATGAAAGTCATGTCATCATCCTACCACCAGGTAATATGTTTCCCTACTAAGTTTGCAGTATACCAAATACTGGGCTACAAAGTAGTAGCCTGTATTTTCTACGTAAACTCTTTTAAAAACTTAGTAGCCCTTGAGAGCACAAAGAATAAAGGTAAGCATAAAGAAGTAGCAAAAGATAATGGGAAGGGAAAAATTGAACAATAGCAACGAACAGGGAACGAGTCCATGACGGTGGACTCTTCCCCCATTTGTAACCATCTAGACAAGAAGGGTATTGATACATCATACACCCCTGACCAAAATAATGTAATCATAAACGCATTTAGTAAGGAGTGGATACCACCTCTCATAGAGCTGGCCGAGAAGATAGAGATCGACGACCCTACGAGAACCATATATATTAGTTCATTATTTATAGGAGAAGAATGCTCAGAGCTTGTGATCCTTCTACGATAGTACAAAGATGTATTCGTATGGCTATTTAAAGAAATACGCGACATTGACCCCAGCGTCACTTGTAACCGGTTACACGTTAACCCAAAAGAGGCATCCATGAGGAAAAACCACAACGAACAGCTCCAAGACTGCGAACAGACATTAATGGCAAAACTTAAAAATTTCTGAAGGCCAGTTTGATAAGGCCGAGTCTGCATCAATTTCACCGATTTAAGCAAAAATTATCTGAAGGACAGTTTCCCCATGCCCCTGAACATACGACTAGTGGATTCAATGATCGACCATGAACGAATATCATTTATGGATGGTTATTCGGGATAAAACCATTTACCTTTGGCGGTCAAGGACCAAGAATGTACTTCATTTACTACAGAGCAAAGTTTATATTGTTATACAGTAATGCCATTTGGTCTGAAAAATGCAGGATCGATGTATTATTGGTTGGTGACGACTATGTTCAAAGAGCAATTTGGTAAAACCATGAAAGTATATATTAATGACATGTTCGTCAAGAGAAGATTAAAGAACAACCACCAAGCTCACCTAGAGACCGTGTTTACCAAGTTAAGACAATACATTATGAGGCTAAACCCTGAGAAATGTAGTTTTGGAGTTTCTTTAGGAAAGTTCTTAGGACGCCTAGTTACTCAATGAGGGATAGAGGCCAACCCGAGAAAATATGAGCTCTAGCCTATATGCCCTCACCTACGATACTCAAACTTGTTTGAAAACTTGTAGGGAAGATTGCAGCCCTTGGTCGTTTTATTTAAAAAGCTTCATACAAATGGCAACCGATATTTGGATGTACTAAGGAAAATAAGAAATGTCAATGGAACCAGAAATGAGGGCAGCCTTCCAAGCTATGCTAATATACTTGGCTATCCATCCGATCCTTAGTGCGCCAAAAGAAAAGAAACTCCTAGGGTTGTATTTGAGGAACAAGGAGGAATCCGTCAGCGCAATCCTCATATGAATGGAAGTTAAAACCAAGAAACTAGTTTACTTCATAAGAAAGACACTCTTGGGGGTGGAGTTGCGGTATTCTATTATAGAGAAGCAGGTATTCGCCTTGGTATATACATCTCAAAAACTACGACCATACTTCCAAGTGCACAAAATTAAGGTTATAATGACTCAACAATTAAGAGAGGTATTTGGACAGAAGGATAAGGCTTGTAGAGTTGCAAAATGGACAATCAGCCTAGGGGAATTTGACATTCGCTTCGAACCAAAAATGGCAATGTAAGAATAGGTCGTTGCAGACTTATTGGCCAACTTCCCCATATGTGACGAGAACTGGGTAAATGGAGAACACAACAACCAAGTTGTACCCCCAGAGGATACTTATATACCATTTGTGAAGGGGCAGTGGTTGTACACGGACGGGTCAGTTAAAAAGGGGGGTTCAGGCTTAGGGGTCATGTTAGTTACTCTAAATAATAAAAAATTAGAGAAAGCGATCAGAGTTAACTTCCTGCTAAGTACCAACGAGGCCAAGTACAAAGCCCTTTTGTGTGGACTAGATACAATGTTGGCACTGAGCGTGAAGGAAATCTTTACTTTTACCGACTCACAGTTAGTTGTTAGCCAGCATAGCGAGACGTTCCTAGCCAATGGGAATATGGTGGTGTACATGGATATCTTAAAGCAAGGAATTAGAAAGTTTAGAAAATTGAAATTGAACACATCTACAGTGGCGAGAATATGTATTCAGACGCACTCCCTTACTTGGTAGGAAACATTAGTGATTGACTAAGAGTTATCATATAGAGGTCCTTGACCAACCGAGCAAACTAGAGCATAAAGTAGAAGTAATGCAAATCTACAGCGGGACCCAGAATGAGCAACCCGACTGGAGGAACCCACTCATTGATTTCCTCGGTGAACACCATATCTTCCCCGTCGACAAATCGGCGGCCGAAAGTATTAGAAACAAAGCACGAAAATATACACTGATAAATAGCGAGCTATACAAAATGAGCCTATATTCCCCACATCTCACTTGTATCGTAGGAGAATGAGTGATAACCTTCATCGATGAAATACATGGAGGATATATGGAGCACATACAGCTGGCAGATCCATGGCTGAGTGAGTACGTACCCAGGGACTTTACTGGCCAACAATGATTCAAGTCTTCATAGAATATATGAAGAAGTGAGAGAAATATTAATTTTGTGGTCACCTTATCCACGCCCCAGTAGTAGACCTTCATATAGTCTAGAGTTCATGGCCATTTACAAAATGGAGACTGGACATAGTCGGAGCACTCCCAATGGCTAGCGAGCAACAAAAGTGGTGTTAGTGGTAACAGACTAGTTTACTAAGTGGGTAGAAGATGCTCCCCTCACTCGTATACGAGAAGAAGAGGTACTTAGTTTTCTGTAGAAACACATAATCATAAGGTTCCGTGTTCCAACAACCATGATGATAGATAATAGAACATAGTTCGCGGGCCGTAAAATTGCAGACTTTGTATGACCCTACAACATTAAGATATTATCGTCAAGCACAAGATACCTATAGGGGAGCGAACAGGCCAAGGCAACTAATAAAACAATTATCGAAGGTATCAGCAAGATGTTAGATGTAGCCAATGCCAAGATGTTAGATACAACTAATTATCAATAGAATCAGCCAATGACCTATAGGGGAATGAACTACCCCACGTGCTATGGTCGTACTGAACAATGCCTCAAAAGTCTATAGGCTCTACTCCATTCATGTTAACCCATGATTTTAAGGCAGTGTTATCTACAAAGGTAACAATAGCCCATACGAAAAGGTCTGCGTCATTTATAATAAAATCAATGAACGACTCCTCGCAAAGAACCTTGACTTTAATGGCAAAACAAGAGAGGAAGCCTCGTCAAAGATGTTGAGGTACCATAAGACCCTGAGAGAAACTTTAGTAAGAGGGTTCAGCTACGGGGGTTCCAAGAGGGAGAATATGTCTTGAAAAAGGTATTCCCCACGGCCTAGAACCACAACAAGGATAAGCTCCAGCCAAACTAGGAAGGTCATATATCATCTCAAGGGTTTTCAGCAAAATGCTTCCACTTTATGAATAGTGATGAGGAGGTGCTTAAATTTCCTTAGAATGCCATGAACTTAAGAAATTGAACCAGTAGAAATGTAAACAGTGCTGAACAAATTTTGTGAGCAGGGGATTAATGATAATCTTACTTGTAGATAAA
This sequence comes from Kingdonia uniflora, assembly GCA_014058105.1. Lineage (NCBI taxonomy): Eukaryota > Viridiplantae > Streptophyta > Magnoliopsida > Ranunculales > Circaeasteraceae > Kingdonia > Kingdonia uniflora. The sequence goes on along the minus strand of JACGCM010000428.1, from coordinate 868,566 downwards.
AATATATGGCAAATACTGGGGACAATTTTAGAAGTAAAAGTGTCATCCCCTAATACTAAGAGTGTTTTTTGAAGTAAAAATGCCCTCCCCAATCTGGGGGAGTGCTTAGAAGTAAAATGCCCTTCTGTAATACTAGGGTCATTTTTAGATTAAAAACGTCATCCCCTAATACTTTGGGCATTTTTTAAAGCAAAAATGCCCTCCTCAATACGTCCCTCCAAGGAGAAGCTCGTTGATTTAAGCAAAGCAATAATATAAAGAGCACGAGACAATTCTTAAAATAATAGGCCAATAACATTTATGAAATGAAAACGATTACACCATAGCTTACAAGGGTTATAACATCCTAAATAACTACAAACACCCAAGGTAGTTCTACTGCCCTGCACTGCAGCTGTGATCCTCAGTTTCGTCCTGTTCCTTCACATCTTATAGGACCATAGTCCTCAAGATGACCGTAAGCCTAAAAAGGGTTTTCACTTGGTCTCACAGAATTTGGTACCAAAACCAATACTTCTTATGCGTATTTTCGTAACCTTTCTAGAAGAATGGCAAAATCCATATACGCGCACTCCAGAGGCTTCCCCGCTAAACCCTAGCTACTGAAGTCCATGTTAGTATAAAATGCCACCTGAGTAATAATATAGGATTCACGACGAGTTTGCAATCGTGCTTCCATAAGTAATTTAACAGCCTTATAAAAAGTTTACAAAGCAAAACAAAGAAATAGTAAAAATTTGGAGAGGAGAATGCACCTATTTCAGATGTTAGCTCACATTTCCATTAATGATACTAATTATAATTAGTTGTTAATGCACATAGGGAAGATGCAACGAATTGACCAGTCCACGTATCATTCCCAAGCAAGTTTCAAACATAGAATGGCCAAGATTATAGTCCAAGGAGGACTGGTAAAAGAGTTGGCGGGAACTCTAAAATCCTAATTAAGTATTCGTTGGGTCGTACGAACGACCAGGATTATAGTCCATCGAGGGCTGGTAAAAGAGGTGGTGGGAACTCCAAAATCCCTAAGTAATTTTTTTGTTAGGTCATAAGAGCGACCACGATTATAGTCCAACGAAGACTAGCAAAGAAGTTTGTGGGAACTACGAATCCCTACATATTTTTATGCTAGGTCATTCGAACGACCCAAGGTTAGAGTCTGACGAGGACTAGTAAAAGAGTAGATGGGACCCTAAAAATCCCAAGTAATAGAAGAATAAAGAAAACTCCTTTTATGAAAAGAGCACATCTAACAAAAAAGTTGCAAACAGATCAACAGAATAGAAGCATTTAATATAGCCATTTTTAATAAATATAGTATCACCACCACGGGCACAGATACATCATAATACAATGCCAAGTTTAAAATTTCTACCACGGGCGAGAGAACAATTATAGTTACTAAGGGCCAACATCAAAGAGTTCCCAAATATAAGAAAATGTGTAAACTACACTATTACAAGGCTTCTACGAGCCAACATCTGAAATAGGGCCCTCAGCCACGGCTACATCTTCCCTCGTAATCTCTGCATCCTCCTCAGGAGTAATATATTTTACGCCATTGGAGTGCAACACACACGGTCTCCCAGAGTAACCCAAGTGGCGCAACTCTAGAACGGGCTGGAGTACGTGGAGGGCGAGTAAAGGGGATGTTAGGGTAGGGACCCACCAATTAGTGGATTCTGGGAACTCAACCTCCATCAAAGAAAGCCACTTTATGAGATCCATCACATTTACCTCCTACCTGACCAAAGTGCTCGTCACTGAACTAGGTCGTGAACTGCTCCTGATCACCACTCTGTTGAGCGTTAAAAGCGATTACCCGATTATTGGTGGTCTCCAGGTCTCTTTCCACCTGCACCTTCTCATCCGTAAAATACTTCACTTTGCCCTCCAAAATCAGCACTTGGTCAAACATATAATCCTCTGGCACATGCTGCACCCTATCAGTGATAGACTATTTTCGTTGGCATGTATATCCACCATACATTACCCTAAGTAAGGTAAACAAACTTGAAGCAAAACAATTAGGGGGAGGATTCGGGGACCCTAAGGAAATTGACCCTAACGAGACTAAAGCAGAGCCACACATCAAATGAGATGAGTGGATGACAAAAATATGGCTTTTTGTTATTGGAGAATTAGGTGGATATTAGGGAATTAGGTGGCTTTTTCTTAAGGAATGAGGTGGCTCACTCATATGAGGTGGCTTGTTTGAATTTGTAAAACATATTCCCCAAAATTTTAAGCCCATCCCTCTGTCAGACAAACTCTCTCTTTCTCTCTGATCTGTGTCTCTCCTCCTCTCTCTCCTGAGACCAATTTTTTTTTATGATTTGACGGCAGCGTGAGAGATTGTAGTGTGAATGGAGTGATTGCAGTGTAGGAGAGAAGCAGTTCTGAATCTTGTTGAGGATGAGAGTGAGAATTTTTGAGATGGAAGCAATTTGTGGGTGGAAGGAGCTGTGGTGATGAGACCCTAGGAACTTGGAGTAGCCACCTTGGTAATTCTCTTTCTTTTGTTTCTGCTTAGGGTTTGTTTCCCCATTATATTTCTTTGTTGGTGGAGTAATTTGTTGTTTTTAGGGTTTGTCTACTTTCAGTAAAATCAAATTGTTTGGAGGAGTAATTTTCCCGAAATCCTTGTTTGTTTATTGTTTTGGGAATTACTAATTACTTATTTTTTGTGGGTTCCCCTTTGTGTTTCAGATCTGGAAATTGGAAATTACTGCAAAATAACTAGCAAGGTGAGTAATAGTATCCCCTGTATGTTTTCCTAAGCTATTTTCCTACAGTGAAATGAGTATTTGGATTTTGATGGCCTCAAGAAATACATAACCCATTATGAAAACCTTGTGTTAGGTCAATGTGTGAGATTGTTATTGTCGCCGACGTTGGCAATTGATAACTCGTAGAAGACCTTATTGTCGGAGACTGCTATGATCGATAATTTATTGTCGATCATCTGTACCCTTGACATTTATGGCCTGTTATAATTTAGCCTTTTGTTTTTAATTTGGGATTTAGATGGGGTTTTTAATTTTGCCTTCTGCTCCAATTTATTGCCGAGTAATTTTGCCTTCTCTTTCATTACCTTTAGAATGGCAATAGGGTTTAGATGTATCGCATGGGTGTATAAATTACTTACGGGGTATTTATGCATGGACGAGAAGGAGAGGCAGGATGATGTCCACATTCCAGTTTCCCCACCTGGTGAAGAGAGAGATGAGATTGTTGAACAAGTGGAGGAAGAAGAAAGTGCGCAAGCTAAAATTGAGTCATCTAGAAGTTATGATTTTTCTTTAAGATCTATGTATTTGCTTTTATTACTAGGATATTCAAAACTATTTGAGAAACTCCTAAATTGTATTGTAACTACATTGATTTACTATGTATTCGAAGTTGAAATTGATGTTGCCCTTCTCAGTTTATGGATTATGATAGTTTAGTAGTGTGAGTTTGTATCCATTGTAATGTCGATTAATTGTATTTTTGGACCTTAATTGTCAAATGCTCGATGTCAATGAGAATGTTATATATGCATGTGTGTGTATTTATTGTCGAGTAATGCATATCCCAACAAAACCAGGTATAATGAATCAAAATTGGCGACTATTCTAAGTAATCGACAAAAACATATTTAAATTGTCGAGTTGGCCTATATATTGGCGATCTAATAATAATTAGAACAACAACATAATGGAAACAATAGCCAATTTCAAGTGGGAAATTAAGTCAAAACCACTTATATTCCAAGTAATAGTTTGTAGCTAGCAAATGCCCATGTGTCTATACTCCACATTCTGATGACCAAACAAAAAAAATGTAACAACGAATCATACACCTTCTCAAACAAGGATATTAAAATGAATCATACACCTTCTCACCTCGGATATTGAAACTTTGTGAACAGTATAATTAAAGTAGAAGAATTATCAATTAATGGATTACACGACAATCAAGATGATCATAAAAACTATATACCCATCCATATTGTCGAGCATGGCATATAATCGAAAAAATTAGATGTTTTACATTGGAAGCTAATAATTATCAATATAAAGTATGGCATATAGTCCACAAAAGCAGAAGTTTTACATCGGAAGCTAGGGGCTATCAACTAAAACAAACAATTACATAGATTCACATACACAAAATTTGGTAGGGTTCACAACAATCTATAATATTGTTGACAACCCATAAGTACTACATACCTAAAACCATATTGTCAATCAGGGCATACAGTCGACAAAATTAGATGTTATACATTGGAAGCTAGGAGTTATCAACATAAAGCATGCCATATAGGGTGCATATAGTCCACAAAAGTAGATGTTTTACGCGGGAAGTAATGGGTTATCAATTACAACAAACAACCACATCATATTGGGGAGCACATTGAAATAACATACTAAGAATTAGGGCTAGTTCACAACAATCTATAACATTGTCAACTACCCTTATACATCGACAATTGCATATAGGATTTGTGGTTAAATGTTTAAGAATGAAAACACTACCCCAGTTATTTCTGTTCTTTTCTGGGGGACCAGAAAAGTGGGGAACTGTTGTTCGGGACTGAGAAAATTGTTGTTCTTCAGAAAGAAAACCGTTTCAGATCTGAAACCCTACAAATTTAGCAAACAACATAAATAAGGGGAAAAACATACAAGGGGTCCCAATATACAATTACTTTAACCCACAAAAATTAACATACAACTACCAACATATAAACCTAACGAAATCGTAGCTTCATGTTTTTACGTAGTTCCACAAACTCTAATATCTTCTTTCAATCGATTGCTAGTAATTTTGCGGGAGTCGTTGGTTCTCTCTTAAACCAAAGGTAAAAATTGTATTTGCTTTCTTTGAGAATAGATTTGGGAGGATTTTATGTTTTGAATTTCGAATTTTGTTGGCAATGGCAAATTAGAAAGAGAGAGAGAAAAAGAGAGAGGTACAGTGAGAGAGTGAAGAGTATTTCCCTTTTGAAATTCAAAACAATAATAGAGGAGAAAGGAGAGTGACACGTTATGAGAGAGAGAGAGAGAGAGAGAGAGGGGATGCCACCTTATTACCACAATACCACCTCATTTCCTTTATAAGAAAAGTTCAATTTATCTTAGCCACTCATCTCTATTAGATGAGAGGTTCTCCTTTAGGGTCTGGCTAGGGTCAATTCTCTTAAGGTCCCTGAATGTAAACCCAAACAATTAATAGGTGACGAAGTATAACTTATACACACTGCAGCCACAACAACAATCCTTCGGACGTGAGAATCCTTGAGCACCTCGGCGAGATGAGCCTTCTCTTTGTCCTTATAAGGGGTACTCTGAACTTCCCCCTTTTGTTGGAGGCCGAAGAATTGCTTCCCACTCCTAGCAGAGCTACTCGTATCCACAACAAGAGTCTGAGAAAGAGTAACCCATTCCCAACCCTTAAGATCAGAGAGCTCGTCATCACCATCACATTGTTCTCTACCCATCTTCTAGTGCTTAGGGTTGGGAAGGTCCTTGTCAGAATTAATGTTAATGCCCTTAAGGCAAAGGCTCAAGCTAGAAATGAGCATTTAACTCCACGAAGCGGTAGGAGAATCCTTGGCTCACCAACCTTAGAAATGAGGCTTAGGTGGCATCTGAATGGTCTTAGTAAATTTGTAAGAATGAGTGCTCTGCACTGAAATAACTTTGCTAGGAGCTCATCATTATTGCTCGCTTTACTTAGCTAGAGACAAAAACTTACTCACCTCGAATTCCTAGTTAAAAATTTGCTTCAAGACATGACACTCTTGGTCTCGTAGCCCCAACTAGCGAAGCTTAACCTTTGTAGGTCACACCCGCAAGAGTAATACCCAGTAAGTTGAGTTGTAAGAATGAGTGCTCTACACTAAAATAACTTTGTTAGGAGCTCATCGACGCTGCTCGCTTTACTTAGTAGGAGACCAAAACTTACCCACCTCGAGGTCCTAGTTAATAATTTGCTTTAAGACATAGCACTCTCGGTCTTGTAGCCACAACCAGCGCAACATAACCCTTGTAGGTCACACCCGCAAGAGTAGCCCCTATAGTGAACATGAAAGAGTAATCACATAAATAACACCAGGTACATAAGTAAATACCAGGACAGAATACATACACTAAGTGTTAAAAAGGCTATCACAAAAATGACGATTGGGTCCATCATCAAAATTGATTCCCTGATAACAAGTATTGGATGCCGACTCCAATGGTTTCCACCAATATAACAATGAGCTTTGTCCCCTCTGGGTAGCGCGCTAGGCATAGATGGGCTCACATTGCCTATCTAATAAAAGTGAAGAATAGGGCCTCTCAGGAATGATAGTAGCGTTTGAGCTATGGGGTGGAATGAATATGAAATCAACTATCTTGAAAGATCAATCAGTGAAATGTTATCAGAGATGTAAGGTGAGGAATTTGAATTTCTACCTAACAGTACCCTAACTGCATGGGGGTCATTTCACAAAAACTGTACCTTGGATAAAAAAATATTCTAGGGCAATTTCAAAAGGTCTTGAAAAACTCCTAAATGTGAACATTTGACTTTTTCCTAAACCATGATATAACAACCTCAATAAAATGGCATAAGGTTTTCGCTTTTCCCGGACTGCTGTTCTGAAAAACATGAATAACTCCGTCAATTTTAATCATAATGAGGTAAGTTTAATTTCTTTGAAAAGAAGATTCAATTGTCTGCAAAATCAAAGTTTTGAGTTCTTTCCAATTCCTAACTCCCTAGCCTCAGTAACCTAAAAAATTAATCATTGAAAACTACCAGTTTTAGGGTTTACCGTTTATAGAGAGAGAAAGTAAATTTTTTACCCATATCTAGACTTTGAAATACCCCAATTTGAATTTAACACATTTCAAAGAAAAGACTTGGAATTTATTCATTCAATTGAAAAGGGATACAGGACACGCACTGAACGGTGAAACAAACTAGACTCAATCCTAAAATAAAAAAAATAAGATAGAGGGCTTCAATAGCTTAGGGAGCTTGTAGATCGGTGACATCGCGTTGGTGGGGGTTGAAAAATTCCCACCTCATTGTGTTAGGACATAAATTGGAGAAGCGTCTCCGCTGGAGCGGCGATATCGAACGTGTCGTTTTGGCACTTCTCATTATTCTTAATAGACTTGTAGTTCATTTTCAGAAGCTTTTTAGAAGTGTTATGACCCCTAGCCATGATCCCTAGAGTGTATAAGGAAGGGTGGATGTTCATTACATACTGTTCGTGGATGAGAAAGATGGGATCGGAGTTCGTGGTACGCGGCTGTTTGGTAAAAGAAGGGTGGATGTTCGCTACATACTGTTTATACACCACACTGCGAGTTGGAAGCAAATATTTGGAACTGAGGTAGATTGGGTGTGTACCCACCCCCCCTTGTATTTATATAGAAAGCCTCTTGAATTTTGAATTTTGAATGGGAAAGTGGTATTTGTATAAATAAGGGAACGTTGGGTGGAGTGGTGGGAAACCAACTCCTAATGCCTCCCATGGGTGTGTTCCAAAGTTTCCTCCCATAATTTGAGTGGTAAATTAAAATGCTTGGCTTTTGAACTCGAGTGGAGGGGTATACTTGACATTTACCTATGTCCTAATCTTCTAGAAGCTTTATGGTTGTAACCAAGCCCTAATGTACATTATGGTGTTAGACCATTGATGTATGGTCCTAATGACGACTTTAGCTCTCGAAAAAATACCCCTAATATTTAACTAAACTAATAAAATCTAAATAAAAAATAGTGACCACAAAGGCAATCCCTAGTGTAAGGACTTATTCCCACTAGCAAACTCAAGCATTAATCTCGACCTCCTAAAACTTTGATATCGACCTTAGTACAAATAGTTTGACTCCATTATCACACGACGTTATTAAAGAAACCGTTATAGAAAAGAAGAATCATGCCGTTACGCAACCATTTTGGAGACTCATCAAAAACTATTTTGTAATGTACATCATTAAGGGTAGATAGTGGTCGATAAGCGGTCATAATAGGAGACCTATAAATAGAACCAAGAGAAAACAGATTAACGAAGGATTTTTCTATCAAGAAGATATAAGCAATACTACTCAAAATACTTATTATAATAAGCAATTACTTAATCAAATTCTATCATCATTTCTAAATCCTTGAAAGATGTCGTGGTTTCTACCTATTCAAAGAATTTTATGCTATTTCATGTGTATTAGTGGTTATTTATTACTATAGGTGTTCTGCTCATCTTTGGTGTGAGAAACTAAGTTCGAGATACGAATTTAGGCTCTTACATTTGGCGCCGTTGTGGGAAATGACAAAATCAGCTCCGATTCTTGAATACAACAGGTGCTTATCATCTTCGTAAAATGTTAAGCCCTAGTTAAAATCCTCTGATCAGACAGACAGAAGGAATCGACACAGGAGTGATTCAAATGGCAGAATTACATGCTACAGTTTACTTAAAGACAAAAAGGCGAACGATTCGAGAGCAACAATTGACAGAAGTAGGAGAGGCGCTAAAAATTCTTTAGGATAAATGACGACACAAAAGAATATAGAGGTGCAACCAGCTACGTCAAGAATTTCAACTCGAGATAGGTTAAGACCTTCAAGAGGCATTAGCTAGGGAGTTGATATTTGACCATAACAAAACTAGCATGGACCCGAGATCATACCGGTACCTGCTGTTTAACAACAAGTCAATAAAGTCTTCACTAACCTCAGATAGTTAGAAGACATACAAACTCTCCAACGTCACATAATTACAGCTCGACAGTTCGTTACTCCAGAACACATGGACAAGCGCATTAAAAAGCTTTTTGAAGCCCAGATACGTGCAAGAAAGAACATCTTCAGCAGACTACAGAAGAGTCAAATTGCACAATATTTATAGTGAAGTACCGTCCGGCTTTCTTACGCCAAAAATTTAAAAGTACAAGGAGACTAATCCCATCGAGCACGTCCAGGAGTTCCAAGATTATTTTGGCTTACACTCAACATCAAACCACATTTTGTGCTGACTATGCCCTACCAGTCTCCAGGGTAAACCGCAACAATGGTTGCATTCGCCGAAAGAATGATCAATTCATTCTTTCGAACAGTTGTGAGAACTTTTTGTCAAAAACTATTTACACAACAGGAACAAAGAGGGGAATCTTTACTCCCTTTTCTGTCTTAAACAAATGTTGGGGGAAAAGCTTGAAGTGTTCACCAATAATTTTATGGATCTAGCAAGGAGGGTGGATAGTCTTAACCCGAAAATTCCAGTTTTGACCTTTACAAATGCTCTGCTCATAGAAAGCCGAGCAAATTAAGGTGCATCTCATCTTGAACAAACCAATGACTCTAGAAGATATGATTTAAAAGGTGAACAGTAATATCAATCTCAAGAGAATGATGTCCGAAAAATAGAAGCCACTAAAATTAATCCTGACAACAAAAGGACAAAATATTTAATGAGAATTCAAGCGCACTATAGATACTTCAGGGGACAGAAAGCGAACAAAATCAGATGTAGATTAGCCTCAAAAGGGAAGCGACCTTCCAAAGCCTTGTCTTCCAAGATTAACTGTTAAGCTGGTTGATATATACCCCATACTTCATAAAGACAAGTTCTTCATAAATACCCAACCCCTCCAAACCATTGAGGGCAAGCCATACTGTAAACACTACAAGGTCAGATATCATGATATCGAACAACGTTATGCTCTACAAAGACTCATGGAGTACATAATTAAGGGCGGAAGATTGCATGAATACATAGTCGATTTGGAGAGCTATAAGAATGAAAGCCATAAACTTGATAATAAAGTCGTTCAGATCAGGGAAGGGACAGAGGAGAAATACTTCTGCCATCTTTATCATGGCCACTTTATCGAGACCCATAAAATAAATAGATTAGTCAAATTCATAAGACGTCAACTCATTTAATGTCATGATCTTTTAATAGTTGAAAAGGAAGATCGATTGCTTTCAGAGTCTTGTAACAGGAGAACGGGGATCTCCTTCAAAGATTGTGACGTCAACTATGTCAAGTTCGCTTATCCTAACGCATTCATTGTTATGTTAAAAATGAGGAATATAATAATACACACGATGATGGTGGATACTAGGGGCGGTATTAAAGTACTTTTTTAAAGTACAATCGATCAAATGGGCTTAGCAGATCAAGTCGAAGCTAGTGATATAGACATTAGTGGCTTTATTAGGTCAAAAGAAGAACGAGTAGGTAAAATCATACTTCTTATCACAGCATGACCAACGATAATAGACATAATATTTTATGTGATGAATGCAAAAATTGTGATTTTTGGGAATCATGGAACGATGCTCGCTACACAATATGAAGGCCATTCCCTCGACTTATCTTTTGGCGTTGCCATTTGACTGTAATTAAAGAATATACAAAATCAAAGGCATTCAAAAGTTAGCTCGAGCTTACAAAATTATCATGACTATCGTGATGAAACCTTCTGAGGAGTTTGAAGCATAGCAATTACCAAACACTAAACCTACAGAGAACCAACCATCAACCATAGAAATCACAGAACGTGATGCCTTTGTCTAATTTTTAAAGGAAAATAACGATGTGTTCGCATGGACGTTTTAAGAGGTGACAGGCGTCAATCCTACTTTAGCCTACCATAAACTCTGTTTGAAAGATAAACCTATTACGATCAAACAAAAATAGAGAACGTTAGCACCAATACTCCAGGAAGAAGTTAATAAGGAAATCAACAAACTTATTGAAATTGGGTTCATTAGAAAGCCAAATTACCCCGACTGGATCTCAAATATTGTAATAGTTCCAAAGAAAAATGATAAGATCAAAGTTTGTATGGATTTCACTAAGCTAAATAAATATACTCCGAAAAATAGTTTTCCTTTTCCTATAATCAATCATTTACTAGATTCAATCACAGGAAATCAGCTTCTATCAATAATAGAAGTTGTATCAGGATATAATCAGATAATACTATTGCCTGATGATCAGGAGAAAATAGCTTTTATCAAAAAATACGAATTATATTTCTATAAAGTCATACCTTTTGGACTTAAAAATGTTGGAGCTACTTATCAAAGATTGATGACCTAGATGTTTAAAAATCATCTCGAGAAAATAATGGAAGTCTATATCGATGATATGCTATGTAAGAGTCTTAAGAAAGAAGATCACCTTGAAGACTTTCATACATCTTTTAAAATTCTTCGGTCGTACAGGATAAAACACAACTCTGATAAATGTCAGTACGGAATCCAATCGAGAAAGTTTTTGGGGAATTTAATCAGTAAAAAGGAGATCAAAGCGGACCCCAATCGTATTCGAGCTCTGTTGTTGATGTCTTCACCGAAAATAAATAAAGACGTACAAAAATTATATGGTAAAATTGTAGCAATTAACCAGTTTGAATCAAAATCATCAGATCGGTGTAGATAGTTATTTAACATACTACTTTAAGGGACTCCAAGAATGAAAGACTAAAAATAATCCTGAGATCGGGTAAAATAACAAGTGTGATACAACATTTTAGGATTTTAAGAATTATTTGGGAAAATTTCCCATAATGAGTACCTCCATCAAAGGTGAAGAACGTTACACAGCTATTATTGTAATGGCCAAAATCTATAGCTCGATATATCTAGGAATTAGCTATCACACCAATGAACCTGTAACAATACTCTACTGTAAAACAAGAATCGAAGACAAGTGTTTTTAACGTGGAAAACCACTGAACAGGTAAAAAACTACGACCTCGTATGGAAGATTTTTGTAAAAGTATCTTTATTACTTGAAGTGGATATCTTTATTATAAGTGATCTCTTGAATATAGATATGCTTTTGATCTCGTAAATAAGAAGTTTAAGTAATTTTCCTAGTCCCTGTCTCTTCTGGAACTTTTCCTTTTTATAGGCTTCTCCACAACTCTTCATCGCGCTAGAATACATTTTTCGAATGATGCGGCTAGTGGTGGTTGACTGAATAACTGACAAGTTCGTGGGAGATAGGTGTTTTTGACTGAATAACATTTTCTGGGTTTAACTTGACCCACATTCTTGAGTAGTCCATGGGGTTGTTGGAATGTTTGACTGGAGTGTTAAGTATTAAAATTGCGTGAGTCTGAGATGGATGTAAATCGAATTGCGTGAGCTCGATTATGAGTGAGATCGAGAGATAAGTCCCTGCAATCTCCCCTTCGCAACCGAAGTCATGAGTTGCTTTGGTAGAGAAAGAATATGTCAAAAGTTGTAATTTCGAAATGGGGTAATGATGGTGTTTGACTTGGTGGAAGTTACGTGATATTGGGAAGTGATGGTTATTAAATGATGATGCAGATGTATATGACGGTTGTGATTGAATAGTCTCATCCGTAATAAATGATGACGCTTGGGAAAATGTACCTACATAATAAAGTTGGGGTTAAATAAATAGTACCTTGATCAATTCTTTGGAACAATACACGTCTGAAGCGCAGAGCTTGAAATTGAAGTACTTTGGTAATCGTTCCCTAGAAATGGCAATCCCATCCCCAGTTCGTCTGACGTACCAAGGTTTGTCTAGAGAGGAAGCGGTTGAAGCTGTGGAAGATTTCTACTACAAGTAAAGATTTTATGTCTTCATCTTGACAGGCGAAGAACGTTGGGCCTGTCTCCGCACCCTTACGGAAGACAAAGTTAGGGATTTATATGGAAGGAAAGGTGTATCTGTGGGGTATATATGTTGATTTCTTATGTCGCCATGTATTCTAAGGTTGGGACATCTTCATATCTACCAACTCTTCGATGGTAGTGGTTATAGAAGAGGTGGCGATGGCAGTGGAGGTGGAGAGCGGGTAGGGGGATCCTGCTGACATATTTCCATCATATTTTTGCGCTCAGAAGTCCTTCCATCTTATTTTGTGGGTGCCAACACTGAGTCTACTTCTAGCATAGTTCTCGCTTAGAGTTTGACTGGGCATCAACCGAGCAATGTGAGGGAAGATCTTTGTTGGTTCCACTATCTTCTTTGCATTAAGGTGAAAAGTCGCTGAAGTAAGAAGAACTGGAAAACATGATACCTCGCCCTGCCTGAATGACCTGTAGCTTTTAACAAATAGGGATAACTTGTTATCTATAAAGTACCTAGAGTTTGGTACTGGATGGATAATATTTTGTTGTATTCCTGTGTGAAAACTTGTTATCTATAAATCGTATGTAATATCTTCGATATGAATAAAAGTTGATATTTACTAAACTGTGTATAGAAAAATGTCTTGAATCGAACTGAATTGTGTTGGGTGTTAGTTGAATAACTGTTGCTAGGGGATAAAACATTGTCGTAATGTTGTTCGAACTGAGATGGATATGTGTTGTCAATGTCGTGCTGATATAATTGATTTATGTTTAACAGGTCAGGGATAAAAATTATAGGAAATACAAAATTGGAAATTCGAACTATTATAGGTCGATAAAGGAACAACTATTCGCCGCATGAGGTCGAAATGGTAATTAGTGTAGGTTTGGCTGGGGAGATAAGTTCAAATAATTTACTCCAAGATTTTAGGCATTTTATTCATAGATACTAGGTATAAACCACGTTAAAAGGGGAAGTGATTGATAAATTTATAAATATGGGTAATACGATTTATAAAAGGAAAATACGGGGGAAGGTTAGGATGGTACAGACTCGATCTCAAAGGATTCGTCATGCCGCAGAAGGATAATTGGCTATAAAAGCTGCTGAAGTGCGGGGGAGGATCTTTGGTTCACTTGGTTACGATACTGAGTTACCAGTGAGGGAATGTCAGCTCGAAGGATTAGATATAAGGAGCAGAGAATTTGAGTATGCTCATTATTTTTATGAAATATTTTTTCATGCATTCGTGAGTTATTCGGTAAAACAAGAAAGGTTGGTAGGTTTGATCGTTGGAGTAGAGATCGAATTTAAGGATATGAGGATCGACGAATGATGTGATTAGATGTTGGTTGCTTAAGTGTGCCAAAGTTGTGATGGATGTTGTGTAAAGTGTGTCATATAAATAACATAAATACTGTGAATGTAACATAAATAATATAAGTCAATCGGATCCTCTATAGGGGCAAATCTATTTTGAGACTATCTTGCAAACATTTTGAATAAATTTGAATATTTGTACAATTTTGAAAATGACGTTAATCACTATAAGTATGATGAACAAGGACTGAGAAACAAAAATATGAAAATGCAAAAGCTTCTAGTTTTGTTTTGTATGCAAAAGGAAATAGAGCTCTGACATCATGCAGTGTAAGTCATCATAAGTGAGGGAAGGTCAAGAAAAGATATTAAAATAAGGAGAAAAAATATGCTAAAAAATGAGGGGGGTTGTAATGATGGAAATGTGGTTTTATCGAAAAGTTACAAGGCGTCTAGCATGGAGAGTAGAAAGGACGCCTCGGTTCTGGATCGAGGACGGTTCGTGCAAGGAGTAATAAATGTCAGCCGCATAAGAGAGAAAGGATAAATAGTTCTTCTTCGTCTCCAAAAAAATGTTTTATCAAAATAAACTTAGAGAGCACTCATAGAGAAAGATGAAAAATCAGGGGAGTCGATAAAGAGTTATCTGAAGGCGATAAATGGTTAAAGAGGGCAAAAGATTTGGGATCTAGTAAGTGGCAGTACAATAGCGTTGTGAGGGGAAAACTTGATTCTACTGTCGATTTCCATTCGGATACTGAAGGTTAGTGAAGATATATGCAATATATTTTAATTTTTCTATAGTTAAAGATGTGTTATACGTGAATTATTATTCAGAGATATATGTTGAATATATATATATATATACATATATATATATATATATATACGAATAGATAGATGGAAGAATGATAAATACCATAACCTGTATGTAGGTCGAGCGTGAGAGGCGTCTGTGTAGGTCGAAAAAGTTCTTGTAGAATCTATTTTTAATATGGGTAGGTTGTCTGTTAATTAGGTTTCGACCTTTGGTCCGGCGAATGAGCCTGATAACGAAGGGGGAGGAGGATTGGAATAATTCCTAGGTTTCCCTGGTTAGTTGGTATCTTATCCCCCGGGTTCTGATGCCTTTTGAGAATTTTGTAAAGCTAAGGCGGCTGTAGGAGGGAAGTGGGGTAAATGTATAGAGTTTGCCGGTAGGCAGTTTAAGGGTTGTACGGTAGTGGAGGGGGAAGAGTATTTTTATCTGTAGGCAGATTTGGAAGCAGAAAAATGAGATAGAGGTAATGATGAATCGATCTCGTCAGAGTATTTTGATGGGGATGTCCGGAGTGACCTCTCGGGGGGATTTCTATATTACCTATCTCAATTAGAGTATGGGTTGAGCCTCCCCCGCACAAATTTGGCGAAGGGGATTATGAATGCAATTGGGGCATGTCCTATTCAAATGAACGGGAACATGTGGGAGGTAATAACTGTGTATGACCATCTGAATGAATGGTGGGAAAGGGAGGAAAGTGTGAGGTGGATGACCCCTGAGGACATTCTGCAGTTTTACGGGGTGAAAAATTTTAAGGCCAGTGGGGGGTCGTATTTCTATGCGAGCGTAACTTGGCGTGCTTTTTCGATCTGAATTTAGCAGGTTGAACCTGGAATGACAATATTATATGGGTGAAGGGTAATTTCCTTCAAAGAGATGATGACGAACCTTTGGACCTTCAATTTAGATCTGTAAAGCAAAGTAAGTATAGACATGCATAGATAGAATTATTGTTATGCTTCGTTGACAACTGTAGTTGATAGTAAAATGTGTTATTGCAGGTGTGAAGTCTATAGTGGAAAGGAAAGAATCCCTGTTGGACGAAGTAACGGAGGAGGAGACTGAACTTGAACTCTTCTTGGGGGAACTTGGCCTTAGTTGAAAGAAGAGAGTTGACAGTAGGTCGAACAAGGTTCGAAAGGCTTAGTTTACTAGGTCGATGGCGGGGGTCGATGAATGAAAAAGGCAAACAAGTGGTGAGGATGGTCAAGAAAATCCATCCAAGACTCCTGGAACTGGCAGTTCGGCCCTGCCAAAACCCATTAAGCTGAGCAAAGTAGCTCAAGTCTTTCTGAAGAAACGGATGCCAAAGACTTTGCCGGCCCCGGACGCCACAGAAAGTGGTGAGGTCGCCAAAGAGAAAAGGAGGAGGGTTAAATCCTCTGGGGAGAAGGTCGCTGAGGTACGACCTACTGTGGTGGATGACCTTAGGGAGGTCGAGGAAAGGGCCAGGTTGGCTGCTCTCCACGGGGAGAAAGACACGAGCAAGATGGTAAGTATTTTACTATCAGAAAGAAATGTTTAATATACTTCGAGCTAGTAACTGAGATCGGTATAATTTTTGCAGGTTGCTCGTCTTGTCAAGGTGATTTGGCTCGGTATTGAAGAAGGAAAATCTGAGTTGAAGAAGGCGAAGAACGAGCTGGAGAAAGACTTAGCTCAAGCCTAGACTGAAGCCATGAAGGAAGTCAGGCAACTGAAGGCCACTCACGATGTGGCGATCGACCAACTGCAGGTCAAGGAAAAGGCCAATCTAGATGAGGTGATGGAGGAGCGTGACAAACTGGGCTGTCACTTGATGCTGAAGGGTTAGTCTCAGGAGGAGGTAGATGCCCTTAAGGCTGATACTTATGTTGAGGTGGAAGATGAGGAGGCAGAAGTGGTGGGAGTCGTGGATGGTCTGGATGGTATCTCCCGCCAGACAGTACTTGACAACCAAGGGGATGATGTCGAGCTCCCAGAAGATGGGAGTGAGAAGGTAGGGTAGACATTGTATAAATATGTGTAAGTTGTTTAAATTGTATTGGAGGACGAAACTTCTATTGATTGACTTTGTTTATAAACGTCATGTAGGTATTTAGAGAGATGAGTCTCAGAATAAATGACCTAGAGTTCAGATTTGCGAGTTAAAAAGAGACCTCTAAAGCCTTATTGTCTGCACAAGCGGAGCTGCAGGTTAGAACCGAATAGGTTTTTGACTTACAGGTTATACCAATGTTAAGTTAACTAGTAAATAGGATTGATACAAATGGTAAAAAATCTAACGCTATTAATACGGAATAATATATCGAAAGTATGTACCTTGTACGCTGAAAACAGATTCATGAAGTGTTTATCTGAGAAAGGATTTCAAACCTTTAACTTAAAAATATTTGAAAATAGATGTTTAGAAAATACATAATCTTATTAGTAATATAGTATGTATATATTCTAAGGCTTTCCTGAATCGAACTGTATTAAAACTTGTTATATTTCCCAGGCTGAATTGGATTCATCTCGTGCCCGTGAGGACAATGTACTCATGCGCCATCGGGAATTTGTGGAGTAGTTCGATAGGATGAAAGAGGCGACTGAGAATAGAGAGGATCAATACGTAAAGGCACATTTTAAACTCGAAAAGTTGAATCAGACTGTCTCCGACCTAACTCTTTAGGTTGAGGAGAAATATTCTGAGATTAAAAAGGGATTAGAAAATCTATCCGAGGCCACAGAACGTGCCGAGAATCTCCAACGTCAGGTCGACGCGTTGGCTGCAAAGGGTAAGCAGGCCGAGACGGCTCAATACCGTATTTAGACCCTGGAACAAATAGAAGAACGATTTCGATCTGATCTTCAAAGATGTAGGAATGATCTGGAGAGAATGAGACAAAAATATATCGAAAAGGATGACGAACTGAGGGTAGCTCGAGAAAATTATAGACTTTGGAGGCTGCAGCTAAACATTTGCAAACAATTCTCCCCACCAAGGATATGGAATTTCAAAAAATACAGCGCAGGTGTGATGACATAAAGGAGAGAGTTGCTCGACTGAAAGCCGAAAAGGACCAAGCCACTGCTCATGCTAAGAAAGCTGAGGCTAGAGAGCATTCTGGGGGAAGTAGAACTGAGGTTTAGGCTCCTTTAGTTCGAGGGGATGTAGTTAGTCTCTCAGGTCGGATTAGAGAGCTAGAAAGTGACGTATCTCAAATTCAGCGGTACTTTCAGAAGAGAAATGTAAATTTGAGGGAATGCCAGCATAAGCTGGATACTGCTCTTATTAGGGAGAAAGTTCTAGAGGGGGAGATCAAAGCAAATGAATTGCTGGTGAAGAAGAAAGAAGAATTATTAAAAGTGCTGCCGACGAGGGAAAAGTTGAACGCTGAGCTTGGGAGACTTCATACTCATATAGTAGACTTAGAAGCCATGAACCTAGCAGAGTTAGCGAAGTACATTGCCAAGTTGGAGGAGGATGTCATTTATCATGATAGGGTTGATGCTAAAATAATTGAATGGAAGGATAATTATGCTAGGCTAAAGGTACGCCTCAAGAGGTTGAAGGTGAGATTTGTATTAGCGGTAGTACCTAGTATGTCTCGATCTGGCCTATTAAGGGTGATCATTGAATATCTTGCAGAGAAAGTTAAAAGACTTGAGTCAGAATGAGATACCTTGCTCAAAACTCTGTCAGATAAGGGATGCACCTGTGGAGCTAAGATGGATCGAGGTAACTGTCTAGGTGCCATGGAGACCCAACTGGTCCCTCGAACTGCTAAATCAATAGATCAAGGTAGAGCTACTGTGACCCGCGAACTGAAAGATAGACCTCTTGATGATGTGGGGGAAAGCATTGTTGATGCTCCATCAGCATAAAATAATCTTTTATAGTATGATTTTGACCTGAAAATAAATAGAATTGTCGCAGACACATTATAATAGATAAAAGCTAGTATGACCATTGCCTTATCTTGTGTCAGGCAGGGTCTTTGATATAAAATAAAATTTTCACATTCGTTTTAATCACAGAAACGGGTTGAGTAAAACTAAGTTGAAACTTGATTTGAACTATAGAAATGTCACAGGCATATTGAAAGAGATGAAAGCTAGTATGAACTTGGCCTTATCTTATGCCTGGCTGAGTCTTTGATGTGAACCAAGTTTTTATACTTGCTACAGTCGCGGAGATGTAAAGATTCAGCTAAACCATGTGTTATCCTCGATTCAGCCTACTGTAATGATCTAAATAAGTTATAAAAGATGAAGACTAGTATGACATTTTTCGTATCTCTTGTTTTGGCTGAGTCATTGATCTGAACCAAGTTTTTACACTTGCCACAATCGCAGAGATGTAGGGATTCAGCTGAACCAAGTGTTATCCTCGATCCAGCCTACTGTAATGATCCAAACAAGCTGTAAAAGATAAAGACTAGTATGACCTTTGTCTTATCTCATGTTTGGTTGAGTCTTTGATGTGAACCAAGTTTTTATACTTGCCGCAATAGCAGAGATGTAGAGATTGAGCTGAACCAAGTATTATCCTCGGTCCAGCCTACTGTAATGATCCAAACAAGTTGTAAAAGATGAAGACTAGTATGACCTTTGTCTTATCTCTTGTTTGGTTAAGTCTTTGATGTGAACCAAGTTTTTATACATACCACAATCGCAGATATGTAGTAATGGAAGCCAATCAAGTAATATCCCTGATTGAACTTGGAAAAGATTGATTATCAGCTAGTATTATCTATGCTTGAATTAGTAAAATGTGGACGAATGTTCGTGAAGAGAATGACATTGTTCAGAACAAAAAAATTATTGCTAAGTTTAGAATTTACATTGGATGGGGATAATAATCTCACTTTTAGAATTGAAAAACAAAAGGCGAGAAAGGGAAATGGAGTAGTAAGACGCCTAACGATGGTATCGTTTCAATCGTCTAGTGTTCCAAGGATTTAAAATAGGGACTCCCTCTTCTGTCATGAGATAGTATAATCTCAGGCCTGAAAGAGCTGTGATAATGAATGGACCCACCCAATTATTGGCCAATTTTATAGCGTGAGGCTCTTTGCAATGTTATGGAATCTCTCTAAGGACGAGATCTCTGATTTGGAAAGTACGGCTCCTGACTCGATTATTATACAATTTGGCAAGCATATGATGATATCGATCTAGGTTAGCAATTGTGATTTCCCTGCTTTCATCAATCATATTAAGGTTGCAAGCCAATTCGAACTCATTTTCCTTGTTAGTCAGCTCATGATCACAGACTGGGTGATAATATTCAGAAGGAATGACTGCCTCAGTACTATAAGCGAGGAGAAATGAGGTACACCCAGTGGATTGTCGAGGAGTTGATCGATACGCCCACAGGGCGAGAGGTAGCTCGTGAACCCAATTTCCTTTTTTCTGTGAGTGAAGCAATTTCTTAAGTCCATCTACGATGGTTTTGTTGGTGATTTCGGCTTGGTCACTGCCTTGAGGGTTGTATGGATTTGATGATGAGTGGATGATATTGTGGTGATTGAGGAAGGTTACGACCTTATCTCCCACAAATTGTTATTGATACAAATTAGGTGGGGGAACCCGAATCGAGTAATTATGTGGTTCCAGATTAATGAGATGACCTCTTTTTCAGCTAGTATTTAAAATGGGGTTGAAATGATCTCGATCTGAAGATATCTAGTTTTTGTACCCAAGACCCCGGCTAGATATGCCAAGGAGTTAGCGTGTCTGTTTTCTCCTCGAGGAAGATATTCGAGAGTTTCTTTCGCAAACTTACTCATCCTATCAGCAACGAGGGTTGGTATTCGATTATTTTCCCATTCTTCTTGTACTACTCTGAATAATGATGAACGATGAGTAATGAATCTGTGCAAACTGAGAGTTCGAAGACATCGAGCTCAAGTGTGAGGTCGAGTCCATGAATGAGAGCTTCATACTTGGTGATATTATTTAAGGCCTCAAAATTCAAGCGGATTGATTTCTCAATTTTGTCATTTGAAGGGGTAATCAAAACGATCCCGATTCCTGACCCTGTGGGTCCTGCTAATCCATCTGTGAGAAGCCTCCACCCTGACGCAGTAATCCAGTCAGCTCGTTCGTCGAATGGCTTGGGAGTTGGATTCTCTGGCGTGCTTTTGTTAAGGTCCAGGTCGTGCTCCTCTCACTCGGGATCTTCTACTGGAAAATCTACAAGAAATCGGCAACGGCCTGACCTTTTCAGGAATGACGTTGTTCGAACTTGATATCATGTTCGCCCAAACTGACTGACCATTGTTACACTTTGCGTGACATCTCTTTTTTGGACAAAACTTCCCGAAGTGGGTAGTTCATCATCACTTTGACAGAATACACTTGGAAGTAGTGCTTGAGTTTCTTTGAAGTGTAAACAAGGGTGAGAAGAATTTTTTTAATTTAAGAGTACCTTGTTTCTACTGGTGTAAGTGTTTTGCTGATAAAGAAGACTAGTTTCTCGATTTTCCCTCCCAGGCGAATGAGAACTGAGCTGAGAGAAGTGTCGGTGACTGCTAGGTAGATTATCAGTTCCTCATTACCTACTGAGGTGCTCATTATGGGAGACCTCCCCAATTAAATTTTGAGATCCTGAAAAGCTGCTTCGCATTCTAGTGTCCATGTGACTTCCGCAGTTGGCTGAACCTTTCCTCATTTGGTACATCCGCGAAGTAATAGGAATAGCCAACGGCAACGGTCTAAAGATTTGAAGACGAAACGGCTGATCGGGGCAATTTTGCCAGCGAGTTTTTGAACGTCTTTTGTTGTCTTTGGAGAAGGCATGTCAAGGAGAGCCCGAATTTAATCTGGATCAGCCTCAATCCCTTTCTTGCTGATGAGGCAGCCTAAGAAGTGGCCAGAATATACCCCGAGTTGACACTTATCAGGGTTGAGGTGCATTCTATAAGATCGAAGGATATTGAATATTGTGTTGAGATCTGAGATGTGATTTTCTGACAGTATGCTTTTGCACAAGAGATCATCGATGTAGACTTTAATAATTTTTCCCAGGTGCGCTTTAAACATAGCAGTCATCAATCGTTAATATGTGGCCCTTGTATCCTTGAGCCCGAAGGGTATGACTTTGTAGCAGTAAAGGCCACTTTTGGTGATGAATGTTGTCTTCACTTGATCTTCTTCCAGAAGTAGTATTTGATCATATCTTGAAGCAGCGTCCATCATAGATAGGAGATCATGGCATGAAGTGGAATTGAGGATCTGATAAATGTTGAGAAGAGGGAAACTGTCCTTCGTGGTATGTTTGTTCAGATCTATGAATTTTGCGCAAATACAAACTTTTTCGTTCTTCTTTGGGACAACGACAATGTTGAATATCCAGTACGGATACTTGGCTTCTCGAATGAATCCTTCTTTGATCAATTTCTTGATCTCGGTGTTAACTTTGTCTCGAAAACGAGGTGACAGTCATCACTGTTTTAGTTTGACCGTAGGGGCATTGACGTTGATGGCTAACTTGTGGAAAGCCATAGTTGGATCGACTTCGGGCATCTCTTCGAAAGACCATGCAAAAACATCTCGATTGAGTTACAGGAACAAATAAGAACGTCTTTCTCATGCTGAACCAGCTTGGTTCCGATGAACATGCCTCTGCCAGGTCCATTTATATTGGCATATTCTGTGAACTCTTCTGTAGGTGATTGGCCATCTAGGTGATCAATTTTTTGTAATTGATTTGCGACCAATCTGTCTGAAGTATCTAGGATGGCAGAGACAGTATTTTACAAGCTCGAGAGAGTTTCTGACTACCTCTGATCTCATAAATACCATTACCGTACTTGAACCGGAGGGCTTGATGATAGGTAAAAGCGATTGCTTCCATATTGTATATCCAGCAATGGCCCATAATCCCAGGATAGCGAGACTTGGCATTGGTGAAGGGGGTTACGGCTGTTTTTTGGTCGAGTTTATCCACCTTTCTCACAAGCTTTAGGAACTTCTTTGAAAAATCTTCAAGCTTTTCTCCATGTGACTGATTAAGTTCGATAAGAGAATACAATTTCTCCTCCTTGTCTCTGTTGTGAGTATATGTTCTAATGAACTGCTTCTACAGCTGATCAAATATATAGATAGATTCCTCAGGAAGAGAGTAGAACCATCAGAGTGGCTCCTCCTATAAAATTGTGGCGAACAGTCGGCATAGGATGTGGTTGAGATTGGAGTACAACCCCATTGAATCACCGTATTGCTGAATATGCTCCTTCGGGTCAGTACCTTTGTATTTGTGAATTTGGAAAGTATGGAAACCTTTCGGTATTTCCATATCGAATAGTTCTTTGGCAGTCGGACTTCCTTGTAACTTTGTGGTATTACCAATAGTACCTTGAACTTGTGCCTCAATCAGCTCCTTTATTCGCTGATCCATATGTTCTTTTTGGACGTAATGACGCGTCGGCTGAATCACTGGACGTGCTGGTAGGGGATGATGAGTTCCCATACCTTCACTCAAGTGATCTCGTACTGGAACTTGATGTAGAGGTCGCTGGTCTTCCTCCTGACGGATGGAATGAGGGTGACCTCGGTAGGCTTCAGATTGAACTTCTCCCCCCAAATAGATGGAGGGTTGCAGTCCATGTGGTAGATTTTAGGAAATGGCTTTACTAGTGGCTCCTCGAGGTCCCAACCTCTCCCTTGTGAAATGCGGGAGGCCTCTGGAAGTTGATCGCGACCCTTGGCAGGAGGAGCCTACTGAGTATTTTGCAGAGCTTCTAGTGCAGTCTGCATTGTCATCATCTGATCTTCGTACCATTTGAGCACAGTCAAACGAGCTTGTCGTTCTACATCGATCTCTTTCTCTCGGAGCTCGCGATCCTTTGTCAATTGAAGTTTGAGTTTGGCATGTTTTTCTGCCTCTACGTGAAGATTCGCCCGTAACTCGGTGAGCTGTTCTAGATCCACAAAATTTTTGAGCTGAGTTCCTGCGGCCTGTCGTCTAGAAGAAACCATAATTAAATTTTTTAATGAAAGGCTGCCTTAGGATATAGTGGAAATGCAATCTTTCCCACAGATGGCGCCAAATGTAATGGCCAAATTTCATAGCTCGATATATCTAGGAATTAACTATCATACCAATAAACTTGTAACAATACTCTACTGTAAAACAAGAATCGAGGACAAGTATTTTTAGCGTGAAAAACCTCTGAACAGGTAAAAAACCACGACCTCGTATAGAGGATTTTAGTAAAAGTATCTTTATTACTTGGAGTGGATATCTTTATTACAAGTGATATCTTGAATATAGAAATGCTTTTGATCTCGAAAATAAGAAGTTTGAGTAATTTTTCTGGTCCTTGTCTCTTCTGGAACTTTTCCTTTTTATAGGCTTCTCCATAGCTCTTCATCGTGCTAGAACACGTTTTCTGAATGATGCAGTTAGTGGCGGCTGATTGAATAACTGACAAGTTCATGGGAGACAGGTGTCTTTGACTGAATAACATTTTCTGGGTTTAGCTCGACCCACGTTTTTGAGTAGTTCGTGGGGCTTGTTGGAATGTTTGACTGGAGTGTTAAGTGTTAAAATTGCGTGAGCCTGAGATGGAGGTAAATCGAACTACATGAGCTCGATTATGAGTGAGATCGAGAAATAAGTCCCTACAATTATGAAGACTCGTCAAAACTATTTTGTAATGTACGCCATTAAAGGTAGACAGTGCTCATTAAACGGTCATAATAGGAAAGCTATAAATATAACCAAGAGAGAGCAGATTAACGATGGATTTTTCTATATAGAAGATCAAAGCAATACTACTCAAAATACTTATATTAATAAGTAATCATTCAATCAAATATCATCATCAGTTCTAAATCCTCAAATGAGGTGACCTATTCAAAGGTTTCCATGCTATTTCTTGTGTATTAGTGGTTATTTGTTACTACAGGTGTTCTGCTCATCTTTGGTATGAGAAACTAAGTTCGAGATAAGAATTTTGGATCTTACACCTAGTACTTGGGTTGCCTCCCAAAAAGTGTTTTAACGTCTTCAGGCAGACAAATGTACCCCCAAACTTATTTTTTGCATTATGGCCAAAGGAGTACATTGTAAACGAACAAGAAACTATCCTGGCTGTAGATTCTTTTTAACGAACCAGATAATACCATAATGGTTATTCTCTCCAGCAGAACTTATGGATGTGGATATAGTCTATAAGAAATGGGGTAATTTGAACAACAATTTCCTGGGGAAAATATTCTCTTTACAAGAATTGCCTATGATAAGGTGATTATACGTTGAAAAATATAGGCGAAACACAAAATATAATTTTCCTAAAAACATAGTTAATATTGCCCCAGAGAATAATCCTAGAATCCTCAAATTATCATGTCGTCCACTATAATTATAAGAGATTATTTGAAAAATATATTTCCCTAATATATATTTGAATTTAAAAGATAGATTCCCTAGGCTAATATTTTCTTTGAGGACCTTCAAAGCCATTGCAATATCGCTAATTGTTTTTAAAATGTTAGAAATGGTTTTGGCGAAATTCACTTGTGAAATTTCCCTAAAATCATATTTTTTCAAAAAGATGTTTTCGTTGATGGGATGAAAAAGTAAAGGTCCATGTATGTATTGGGATGATGTGGGCACCATAAAGGTTTTTAATGCTGATCTTATAACTTCAAAGGGACTTTTCATATGATTGGTTGCAAGGTCATGTATTACCTCTTGAGAATCAACTTACCTATTAATATGCTTATGTATTAGTTTAATTTTTTGGCAAATTTGAGATTTAGGTGCAGTTGATAATGGCTGTATTACATCTTAAATTAGTGGGTCATCCCTATTTTGGAAAAAAAAATCCATACATTTATTTACCAGTTTATCGCAACCATTGTCATCCTCGTATAATTCATCAAAATCAATCAAGGTGATGGTATTCCCCATTAAGCTCAAGTGAATAAGGTTCTCCATATAATTCCTCAAAACCGATTATGGTTATGGTGCCTTTGTGTAGTTCAACTAATATCAGAGATATAGAACGGTAGGCACTGATGATGACACTGATGGTGATGAAGGCAAGGTTGTGGATAAGTTACTATTTTGTTCTATGGTAGGAGATGGACATGTTTGGAATATCTAAGATTGTTTCATCCTCATCATCAGCTGAGAAATCATTATAGGTATTTGAAAAATATTTATTCTCAGTCATGATAACCTTTTTCACCTGCTGGCTTCGAGTACTTGGATGGTAAGGGTGTTGATGTTAG
Source organism: Kingdonia uniflora (assembly GCA_014058105.1). Taxonomy (NCBI): domain Eukaryota; kingdom Viridiplantae; phylum Streptophyta; class Magnoliopsida; order Ranunculales; family Circaeasteraceae; genus Kingdonia; species Kingdonia uniflora. The sequence continues at coordinate 842,602 of JACGCM010000428.1, read as the reverse complement.
TAAGTTGGTCTCAATCCTTATTTAAGTAGATATTGTAGATATCATTATCTAGTATAGATGAGTCAAATTATAAGTCATCCTCTAATTCTTGATAGTCCTCGAGAGTTGCATAAGAATCAAATATTGTGTCTGAACTTGATTGGGTCATCATGTATCGGAGTTAAAGGTGATCATTGACCGTCTCAAGATATTTTTGACTTTTAGGTTTAGTCTAATTATGGTCATTCAATATCTGATCTTCCCTAATGTCATCACCAGGATCAGTCTTTGCATCTTAAGATGTATGAGGATGTTTATAATGTTCAAATTTAACATGATCTGGATCACATGAGAAATGTTTATCATTTCAACTTTCAAGTCTGTGAGATTGCTTTAGGATATGTGTGGATGGAGACAACTTGTTTGGGGTTATTCATTAAATAGTGTTCATTATAGAGGTCTTATTATTCCATTTGGTACCTATGCCATGAACATTGGAATTAAGGTATTCTTCTTGGTATGTCGTATCATTATTGAAAAATGGTATGTCAATATGAATAATCGATAATGATGGTTACTTCTTGGGTAAACGTATAGGCTGAGGCGATGTTGTTGGGGTCATAGTACTATTGAATTACCATTCTTTGGTATTAGGCAACTCTTCTTGATCTTTCAAGGGTATTAAGAAAATAAGTATATCTTTATTGGGTGATTGAGGTAATTCTTTAACTGGAGGAGTGGCTGGTGTTAGAACTTGTGATATTCGTGTTGTTGTTTTTATGAAGTCAGATAATGCTTTCTTTAAGTCACAAGGTCCAAATGAATTGTTTGGTTGAGCTGGCAAATAATAGTTTTATTGGGTTGAGAGGTTTTGGCTAAGTTGGTAATGATATTGATCATCTTGGTGCTAGGTATTTGGATATTGGCAAGGTGAAACAAATTGAGTGGTTGGTTGGAGAGATTGGGCATAACAAGGTTGGGATTGTAGTAGATTTGGATGGTACCATTGATCGTAACATGATTGAGATTGTTGAGGATTAACAACTAATAGGGTATAAGAATGCTAATAAATATGCATGAATGACATTTTGAAAATAATTTAACCACAAATTTAATAAAGTAGACAAAGTTAAAAATATATTCGTTTAGTTTTTTTAGGTCTATCTTTTTCTCACTATCTTTTTCTCTTATTATTAACTACCACTAATTATTTTCTAAATATTTGTAATTTATAAGATGACACACTATTACTTTTACTATTAATATTAATAATAAAGTACTAGTGTTACGATGATAAATTTTTACTAATATTATCTAAGTAATCCTAGGAACTAACTAAATTACGTTATCTTTTCTTTTTTGGGTATTTTTATTATAATTCTTTTTTCTAACAAATTAATAAATAAAGAGGTCAAGTTTTAGTCTGTGTTGGGGTACAACAAAATCTTCTTTAAACCCTTTTCTATCGCTCTCATCAGAAGAAAAAAAATACCTTCAAAGCATAAAAGCGGAGAGAGGTTCATAACAGAGATTGATTTTTTTAGCAAACTGGAAGAACAAAAATACTACAATGATAAAAAATTATAACTATTTAAGGTTAGGGGAACAAAACCCAAAAATAGAGGAGTCAAGGGAGCTCAGTGGCTGATAATCATAACTAGCAGCCCTTTGACTAGCGATAATCGCTAGTTGGTAGGACCTGTCTCCTCAAATTTTTATCGTGCGCTTCTCAGGTAAACAGAACCCTAACCCTAGGTCAATCGCATTGAGAAATTATTCTAACTTAGACTTAAAATTACCTGCAAAAACATAAAAACTTAAGAAATCCTACTTTAAACCTAATCTACGATTTCTATCAAACTTGGAAATGGTGCGGTTACCTCCCCGACAACGGTGCCATTTGATAAACCATTATCAACACCTACTTTCTTAATAATGTAGTAAAAGGGAAAGTAGGGTGTCAATCTGCTAAAAGGTACATTATTCTAGGGTAAACTAAAATCTAGGGAAAATTGGGTTTTTTTTATCAAAAATCTCCGCTTAAACTAGATTTTGAAAAATGATTAATAAGGGTAACTAGATCCTTGGGTTCTACTCTATATTAGCATATAAGGGTTTAATTTAATAGGTCTTTTGGTCGTCTCCTCGAACTCTTTCTTTCGACCTGAATTTGCGAAAAATTTATTTTTTGATCTTTCTAATTAGGATAATAAGAATGATCCCTAAGTATTGAGCTCACTACATGGTATGAGAGATTAACTCTATTTTAAGGCAACTAATATCTCTTCCAGGTTAGAATTATTCTCATCTTCTCCCAACTCTTTATGTTCAAGGGAGTTGAAGAACAACCCTAAAGAGTTAACAAAGACCTCTAGGTCAGACCTATAAATGATCCAGGAGGATCTGAGTACTTTTTTAGACTTTTTTAAAGTCGATTCAAACAAACTAAAGTCTATTCAAACAGACTTTTAGTATGTTTGAATACAACCCTTTCTGTTCGAATAGACTTTATTTCTATTCGAATAAACACGTGTATGAGTATTCCGTTCGAACAGACTTTTAGTCTGCTTGAATATATTTTTTCTGTTCAAATAGAGACTTGTTTTGTTTGAACAGAGGGGCGATTTAGCCTATTGTTTTAGGCATTAAGGGCATATATGTCCAAGTTCTGTAACTAGAAACTATTAACCCTCATAAAGGGGCAATGCTAAGCAAGATTAGATGATGTTAGATCAATCCAAGTTCTAAGAGAGAGACTAAAGGTTTGAGAGTGATTGGACTGCAATTACAAAAAAATTATTAAGCAATTGATGCTCTAAAAGGAAATTTTCCCACCAATATGTGTATTCTTCGTACTATTCTTCTATTTAGGGTTTCTCAATTTTGTATTATGGATTAAGTGGTATCAGTTTTTCAGTAATGATTCTCAGGGGTGATTGTAGTTTATGGTCTCTACACGTGACCGACTCAAGCAAACGAATGAAAAGCTAGTGAGTCCGTTAAAGATTCACCAAAAACCTAACTTAAAGAAGAAGGCCAATTTGGAGATTGGTGATTTTGAAGATCGACTCACAAATTTAGAAATGAAAGTTTCTGACCTAACTACTACTCAAGGAGAGTTGGTAGAGCAATTACATCTCACGAACCTCGCGAAAGCTTCTAATTTGGTGAAACTGTGAGTACGCTTGAAGAAGAAAAGTGTTACGGAGGAGGATTGAAACGAGGGTGCTGAGGAAATAGATATTGATTCTAATGATGCCGAATCCGTCAAGGAGCGCACGGGTATAGATAAGTCAATGAATCATATGCATAATCTTCGTATCAATTTTAAGATTGAAATTCTAGCATTCGATGGTTCAATCGATGCCAAGAATTTGGATAATTGGTTAGATAGGTTAGAAACCTATTTTTCTGTTTATGAATATTCCAATGCCCAGAAAAAAAAATTTACATTGAAATTCGCAAGTCACTCACTCACGTGGTGGAAATCCTATCGAAAACATCACGAAGTAGGAAGTTTAAGTTGGTAGGAGTTCAAGGTGTTAATGAGGAAACAATTTTATCCAATTGGGTATGAACAAGAACGATGGTATAAATGGTACAATTTGTGCCAAAATTTTGAGTAATCTGTACAAGAGTGCACTACCGCATTTTATAACCAAATTTGGTTTTGGACATCGATGTGGATGAGTAAGAGGTGTTCATGAAGTACACGGGGGGGTTTTCAGAGTCCATTAGAAGATAGTTGAAGCTCTTTACTGTGGCCAATATCGAAGAAACTATCGTGAAGGCAATTTCCATTGAAGGCAAGTACTTGATAAGTCACAGGGAAGACGACAAGAATAGCTTGGGTACTAGTCTAGTTGGAAAAATTAGCATAAGGGAGAGTCCAAAGGAGAGGAGCATTCGTCCAAAGAGAATTATTGCAGTCATTGTAAGGTGATTGGGCATATTTTAAATAAATGTTAAAAACTTCACCTGGAGCTTAGGTCGAAGGATGAGAAGAACGAGAAAGATAGATATCCACTAATTGTAGCAGTTGTTGACCTCCCAGACTTAGATAAACTGAATCCTAAGCTGACACTTATGTTTTAACAGACTATGGCTATCGAGGAAGAGAGTGGGGAAGACCATTTTCATGTCAGTATTCAGGTGAAGCAGACCTTAGTCGAGGCCATTATTAATCTGGGTAGTCAAATTTTTTTGATTTTTGAGACGTTGGTGAAGAAGATGGGTTTGATTACGATAGCTCATCCTAAGTTGTATGATTTGGGGTGGATTCAGAAAGATACAAATTTGATGATCACGAAGCAGTAAACATTCAAATTTGTGATCACTGAAAGGTTTATTGATGAGGTAACGTGTGGGGTGGTTCTTTTATATGTGTGTCAGGTCATCTTGGGTAGCCCTTATTTATGGGACTGAGATACGATTCATTACCGTAGAGCTTGCAAGTATCATCTTGTGAAAGAAAGAAGGGAGTTTCATATCAATGCTTGTAAGGAGCATATCACCACGATTAATTTAGTAATGGCGACTCAGGTGAAGCGGTTGGTTAATGCATACGGCAAGTTTGTGTTATTGGTACAACCGGTTCAAGAGGATACATTGGCTAGAGTATTGTTTATAATGACAATGTCTCATAGGCAACAAATCAAAATGGTGAAGTTTTAAGAGGAGTTTGCGGTACATTCTGATCACTAACCGTTCCAGTTTTTAGCTATATAGTCCAAACTACAATAAGCTTGCCAGATAAAGTGGATGTCGTCTCTCCAACAATTCCCAGTGATTATACATTATAAGAAGGGAGTGTACAAAAAAATAGCTGATTGGTTATCTCAACCCCTATTACTAACTATTTCCGCTATATTGGTACCTATGCAGATACCGCCTATTGTTCCGTCATAGTATGTCGTAAGATATGATGATCCCAAAGGGCGTAGTGTATTTTACCGAAAGTTGCTGCAAGGCAAGACATGTAAGTTTAAATTGGATTGCCACCTTTCATGAAGATGTATTCGGTGATTAATGCTGAGCATTTAAATCTGTTTGAGCCATCCCTTTTAGATGAAGACTCTACAATCAACACTCGCCTACCGTCAGTTAATGACTTATGGATGAAAAGAGAAGATCTGTTGCAGGAGGATGACATTCTAGAGAGGAATGTTCATGCTACAAGATAAGGTAGTATTGAGTCATTCTGAGTTAAGAAGAAAGGTCAACTACCTAGCAAGTCAAATTGGTACAACAGGGAAATGGGCATCGCCGTATTCCCACATCTCTAGTTCTTGCTTAAGCAGGAGCTCAAGGCACCTAAAGGGGGGAGCCATAATCTAGAAGGATCTAAGTATTTTTTCAGAATTTTTTAATGTATATTCGAACAGACTTTTAGTCTGCTCGAATACACCCCTTTGTATTCTAATAGACTTCATTTTCTATACAAAGAAATAGGTGTCTAAGTGTTTTGTTCGAACAGACTAAATACACCCCCATTAAGTTTGAATAGACTTTTATTTCTATTCGAATAAACACCTGTCTGAGTATTTTATTCGAGCCGACTTTTAGTTTGTTCAAATATATTTTTTTCTGTTCAAACAAAAACTTGTTCTGTTTGAACATAGGTGCGATTCAGCCTATTGTTTTAAGTATCTAAGGGCATATTTGTCCAAGTTTTGTAACTTGGATCTTGTAACCCTCATAAAGGGGTAAGGCTAGGTAAGATTAGATGATGTTAGATCAATCCAAGTTTTAAGTGAAAGACTTAGGGTTTGAGAGTAATTTGCCTGTAATTGATTTTTTTTATTTGCAATTGAAGCTCTAAAAGAGAATTCTCTCACCAATTTGTGCGTTCTTCTATTCTTCTATTTAGGGTTTCTCAATTCGTATTGTGGATTAATAATCTACAAGAAAATTCAAATATAAACTTATAAAGCTTCCCCCTTAGATCTAGTTTGAGGGGATTAGCCCTGCAACATCTTAATAAGCAATATTAATGAAAGAAAATAAGTTAACTATCATTAAACTTGAGCTTAAGGCTATGAGACTAAAATTTAGCTCTCAATCTCACCAAAACCCTGCAAAAATGAAAAGTTGGTTTGGAGAGATAGAATAGAACATTAAATAGGGAAAACTCTGATATTAAATTATCCTATAACTACCCCCAGTTCTCTCCAACTGTGAAATTTAAGTATTTGACAAAGATTTGCTCACTTTAGATCACCTCGGGATCAAAATTTTCAAATCACAATCATAGACCACCCTCAGTCAGTGATCACTAGTGAGATGCCTTGGGCTAGTGGTATTCGCCGGTAGATGGTGGCCAAAATCTTCCATCTTCTTAGGATTTATTTCGATTGACTAGTAAAGTATGAATTCTGGTCTATCCTTTTGGTCCCTTGTCTCAGTGATAATCTTGATTTTCATGTAGCCCAACTAGACAAATTTTAATAATAACTGCTCTACTAAACTGCTGGAATTCATTAGTGTGGTTCTTGTGCCATTTTAGCTATGATTTAGTACTTTTCTTGCCAAATTGACTCCTGTAGAGTAGAGAACCTAAAAATGAGGTAACTAGGCAATAATTAGGGGAAAAGGGTCTCAGGACAGTATAAAAATACCTGTAAAAGAGGCTTAAATTCTATACAAAAATGTGTTAATTAAGCTCATAACCTTCAATACCTCTGGCTTTCCATCCCTTTTCTTCTTCTTGGGGGACTTCTTCAATACGACGCTAACCCTCGCATTCGCAGATGTACATGTTTGAAAACCTTGAGGGCGCCCTGTCGAATGCGCATGCGTCATACGGAGCAATGAAATTGGGTTATCGGAGGCCCCAACCTTCTCAGACTCGTTCAAAGGGACGATGGGGACTGAATCCCACTACCTTGGGTAATATCTAGTCTTATAAGCTATTATTACATCTGCATACCCCACGTTGTAACAAGGAGGTACGTACTAATTGATTAGGTGGTACCCCATCATAAGTTGATAAAAATTCTTGTTCATTTGGCCAGGCGCTTGTCGAAAAGAATTCAAACATTTTTTAATTAGGTCATCCAGAGGGAAATGGAGACCAGTATCAAATTGTCCAAAGTAACATATACACTAGCTGACAGCGTCCTGATATTCTATTTTTATTTCATCTATCTCATAAGCAACGAGCATGATAGGGGGCATCCACTCACTAGGGTAGGGCAAGAAAGTCTCAAACATATCACAAAGATGACCACTTATTAAGGCCTCGTGGGCCCGGTCCCCTAAGAAGCTATACTTTGGTAAAAAATATCCATCTTGGATTCAGCTTCTAGGTCCCACGGTGCACAGGTTCCAACTTCGTGGTCATTATTTCCCTCCCAGAGAAGGGGGACAATACCCAGGGGTTTAGATGATGACTCCCCGATCGTAGACCTATTTTTGAAAAAGTTCATCTTTTAAACACAACGACCACAACACGATATGCACCACCCATGCAAAGTGTTAACTAACATTTGCAAAGGAATGACTCGTGGCCCATTAAAGGGCCAAAATAGATAACCTAGCAGGCCAAAAGAAAACTAGGACATTCTAAAGCACCGCAGGCCCCCACTACCCCTAGCAACCTCACGCATAAGGAGGCGACCATTTCAACGGAGGTAGCAATTATGACCGATGGTAAGTCCCAAAGAGGTTATATTCTGGAACAAGTATTTTCAAAGGAACATGGTTCTAAATAGCAAGTGACTGGTACAAGAAAGTGATAGAGACTTAAAAATCTCTTAGCAATTAACATTGTCACTCATGCACTATTTAAGCACAAAATAGGAGTTGCATCAAGAAATGAAAACAGGAATGCAAGTTAGAAACTTCTTACCAAGATGATAGGAAAAATGCAGATGCCACAGCGCCAACTCCAAACTTCACTAGCAAGACTACAAAACAACACAAAAGAAGACAAAAGACAAGAAACTTTTAAACTTTGAATGTGCAGAGAAGAAAGAAAATTTTCTTCAGTGAAAAGGTGTATTTATAGAGGAGAGTGAGAAGGCAAAGGGAGTGGTTAGGCCAATACATGGGAAACATGCTCACGCGTGCACCGTAATGGGACACTTCAAACCACACTTTTTCATAATTACTCCCCATCACATGTCACCTTGATTTAGGGGATAATCAAATTACTCTATTAAATGATAACAATTATTGCAGAGAATGGATAACCAAGCACAGCAGTATAGGCCCTTCATGATAACAATCTCGTTTCAAGTGCGAGCTGAGGGGAACGATTGTAGGAGCATGCTCCCGCTACCCATGAGCTTGGGGATTGTTGGTGGCCTCCTCGACCCTGAACGATAACGTCTCAGGGGGAGCTAGTACAACATCTTACATGCCATGTCAAAAGGCATTAAAATTGATAAAATACTTTTTGTCAGGCCTTCGTGGAAAGATAAAGCCTAAAACCCCGCGGAGGTACTTTTAAAATTACCTGCATCACGTAAGCCCGAGTACCCCGTGGTCTTTAAAACCTGCCCTACAAATTTAGGCATGGAGGGACCTAAGAAGGGATCCTTTTTTTATAACCACGTCCATCTTCGAGACCCTAACAGCTCTAGAAGATGAGGGAGAAGAGACCCAGAGAGAGTTGAGTGGTGCCCTCCTATGGTGAGATGTGTCAAGCCTCAAACAACATTTCATGTATTGTCGTCCCTTTTAAAATTTAAGAGGCTAAAAATGTACCATGTTGCCAATATATATTATGCTTGTATAGTATAAATTAATATTATAGTATATATTTACTAATATATAGTGTTCATGGATCGGTAGTGGATCCATAGGTGCAGTAGCATATTCCCCAGATACGATAAGGATAAGCTAAATAGAGTCAAGTCGAAGATATATATCTTATCATTTAATCCCCTGATTCAACAAGGAAATACTAACATTACCAAGTTGAAGGTGCCAGGCCCATGTCTACAGATCCAAAGCTCTACAGTAACTGTTGTACTTGGTCAAATAGAGTCGTTGCACATAATCCGCAAAGTTTGCCCATCACCCATAAAACTAGGAGACCAATTATTTTGTAACTATCTGTATCCATTATAAATACTGGCAGAGCAAATGTCAAATGGGATGGATTTTTACATATCATTCTTGAGTATACTTATCAAATATCTGTAAAAATTGTAATAATCTAGCACATATTTGATTTACATCTAAAATCCTCCTCGAGGTCGTGATTTTTCCCAAGTTTTTCTGAGTTTCCACGTAAAATCTAGTATGAAGAGCCTTATTTTCATGATCATCATAACTTTATTACTAAAAGTATTTGCGAAGTTTACCATTCGAAAAACTAACTATTACAATTGGCGTCGTCTGCAGGAATTTACTCTACTTTTTTCTTAACCAATTGGCGTCGTCTGCAGGAACATGAACCCCAGAAGTACCTCTAGAGCCCAGAGAAACAACGAGGACATTCCAGCTGGCATCTTACCAGTTAATTTTCATAATGTTCTAATTGAGCTTTCGAAGCATATGGAATCAGACAGGCTTCAGTGGCTCAAATATTAAAGGATTCATGCTCATGCCCTCCAAGTCGAGAGAGATGAAAGGAGGAATGCCTTGGAACAATATAGCTGAACTTATCATAAATAAATTAAGAGTTCGCGAAGGCAACAAGGTAGATTCACTATTCGACAAGGATCACCTCCATAGGCTCAAAGTGATCATCGATCTAGAGCTTCAGAGAGGGGGAACATACCAAGGGAAGAACAAAATTGTAATTCCAGATCTAGATCGAGGAACCCAGATAGGGTATCACGACATTTTAGCCTCACATTATCAGCATCGACAACCTAGAGAAGTTGATGAACACGTCACCAAACCCCACCACCTCCTTCGACATGACCAATTAAAGGGTGGTTGGGCCCAGAAAGACAAGGAGATTTTGATCCTCATACAGTAGCTGTACCAAACACTCTCCCGCAATTCATTACCTTAGATAACATGAATAATCGAATTCAAGCAATACATTTTAACAATCCTATTCCAAGATCCACTCTGGAATGGATCAAGACAAATCCAATTTCCCTCACCTCGAAGTCATGCTAATTCCAGATAACTTCTACATACCAAAATTTCATCAATAAGCAGGTCTCACCGATCCACTCACCTACGTCTGTTACTTCAAAGCAGCGGTCGATTCGTATTCTAAACTTGATCACATGTTATGTCATTTGTTTAACATGAGCCTCTCAGGTGGTTTTACACCATTCCCGAAGGATGGATAGCCAGCTTCGCCCAGTTATAATGATTGTTCGATACAAACTATGCACATACTAAAGAGAGTGAGATAATAATTGATTTTTTATTATTTTTTGTACAAGGTGTGAAAGAAACCTTAGCAAACTTCTACAAGCATTTCTTGCAAGAAACAAGAAAGATTAGGAATTTAGATCCAAAAATTATCGTACCAGCATTCACTTTAGCACTCCACATCGATTCTAAAGTTTGAGAAGAGCTTACACTTTACACACCCAAGACAGTCACCAAAATAATTGATGTGGTTAATAACTATATCGAGCTTGAACGTTCCAAGAAGAATAAAATGAAAAGCTTCTCAATTATTCATTTTAAAGATGTATTTTCACCGACACACACGAAACCGGTAAGCAATCATGTATTTGTCAAACAACATAGGTGGTTTAACGACAACGTTAAAAGAAAAGACGGGAAAAAAAAATACCTGTCCCGATCCTACCACCTATGACGGCAACCTTATCTGCCATCTTACCAATCCTAAGGAGGGATAAGTTATTTCGAGAAGCTCAGAAAATTCCAAACATACCGAATAAACCCTTGTGTCAGTATCATAATGTCCATAGTCATGAGACTGACAACTGTTACTCTCGTATACATATTTTTATCATATTATCCTGGCAGGGAGGCTCCAGGAGTAATTCATCAATCTCCAGAAGTTCCTCGAAGAAGAAACAGAAAGAAAAAAGTCGAACAAGAGAAGTGACAAAATCAAGCTCGCCACCTTTACATGATTGAGAACGAAAAAGGTAAGAAGCGAAAGAAAGATGCTAAAATCACATCATGCAAAAAAATGACATCATCCAAGAATTCTACAAAACTTCTACCCATCTTTAGCAAAGCCAAACGCCTATATCACATTTCCTTTGAAGACTGTGATACCAGCTATGTCAAGTACCCTCATGATGACCAATTGGTGATAATGCTCAAAATAGGATTGGACTATTTGCACACGCTCCTCGTTCACACTGGAAGTGTAGTTGACGTACTATTTAAGAGAGTGGTCGATATTTTAGGCCTCAAAGATTCAATCAAAGCTTCGACAATAACCATCACAAAATTTAATGGTTTGAAAGAATCAGCCTTAAAAGAAGTAGCATTGCCTGTTCAAGTAGGACCCGAAACCACATTTGTTAAATTATGCTAAATTAAAATACTTGGGAATTTTAGGAAACAGTTGGTTTCACTCTATCAAGGCAATACCTTTGATATATCACCTGGCATTACATTTTCCAACTGATCATAAAATCTATGAAACCAAAGGGAGTTAAGCTATAGCACGAATATGCGAGAATTCCACCAAAAACTCTCACGCATCAAATCTTTTAAAGGGATAGTTATTATAGCAAGAACCACCTCCAGCATTCAAGCAACACGATACTACAATAGTTAAATCCATAGATCTTGATAGACCAGGACGAAGTACGTTTATTGGCTATATACTCTCATCAGAAGAGAAATAATCCCTTCAACAATTATTAAAGAAGATTATCGATATCTTTCCATGGTCTTTTCAAGAAATGCCAGGAATTAACCCTTCTAATGCCTGCCATCGGTTGAGCCTTGTCCCAGAAAGTGAGGCCATAGTACAAAAGTATCGTAACTTAACCCCTCGGCTACGAAAAGCGGTTAATGAAGAAATTGATAAGCTTCTTCGAGTTGGATTCATTTGTGAAGCCAAATATCCTAAGTAGATCTCGAATATAGTCGCGGTCCTGAAGAAAAATGGAAAAATCAGGGTCTGTGTTGACTTCACCGAGCCAAACAAGTTCACACCTAAGAATAACTTCCCCATTCTGTTAATTCCTCAACTCCTTGACTCAGCAGCAGGACATGAGCTTCTTTTTGTGATGGATGCAATTTTGAGGTATAATCAAGTCCCACTTGGTAAAGAAGATCAAGAAAAGACTACATTTGTAACAGAAAGAGGCCTTTACTGCTATACAGTCATGCTTTTTGGTCAAAAAAATGCTGGAGCAACATATTAAAGACTTGTCACAAATATGTTCATAGATCACTTGGGCAAAATCATGGAGGTCTACATCGACGACGTGATCTATTAAATCTCGAAAAGAGAAGATCATTGAACCAACCTACAAACAATCTTCGACATCCTCTGCACATATCGCATGAAGCTAAACCCTAAAAAATATCAATTAGGGGTTGCATCTGGGAAATTTTGGGGGCACCTAGTAAGCAAAAGGGGAATAGAATTTGATCCATAACAAATCAAAGAACTTTTGGCCATACCATCCCCCCCCCCCCCACGAACCAAGAAAGACGTTTAAAAACTCACGAAGAAAGTCGCAGCTCACCACATATTTATCTCCAAGTCATCTGATAGATGCAAACTTCTTTACCTTCTTCTTTGGGGAAACCCATCACCAAAAAAAAAAGCCAACCCAAGGAAATCATCTAGACCCCAGAATACGAATTAGCTTTCCAAGATCTCAAACAATACTTAGGGTGTAGTAGCCTACTCGTAGACTTTGACAGACAGTCAAAGCCCACTTCAGAGCCTACTCGAATGCATCGAAGCCTACTCAATCCCTAAAACAGACTCCCCAGAGATCCCCCAAAGATGAAGCTTCGAGGACGGACTAATGCGTCGCGACAGACACTTTTTGACCATATCTACACATGGTCGAAGTATGACGGGACAGACAGCCAGCTCACCAAATAGGCCATCGTAATGATTGGTCTTTACAGCTACAGTGACAGGCCGACCACTGCGCCACAGTGCTGAAGTACAGAGATACATCAGACATCTGTCACGGTGACAGTGCAGACAGAGCCAGTACCATAACTCACCGGGATTTCCTGACAGTATTCATGTAATCCTGACCCACATTTGGTGACTCATCTTTCTATGACTCTATAAATTGAGGAGAGGGGAAACCAAGTGGGGGTTAGAAAAATTATTTCCGGCCTCTTGCATTTTACCTTCGACCTCCCAGTGCACACTGTATTCAAACCCACCAATTACTCTTTAGTAATATAATCTATCTTAAAAATCTTCGTTAGAGGTCGTAGAAAGTCATATTCTGGCCTCTACACAAGTGCTTGTCTGTAGTTAGTTCTTACTCTGGACCAAATGCTTGCATCCCTTTGATTGAAGATTGATTCTACGTTGTAAGAACCAACTTCACCTCCGAACGAAGTAAGGTCCCTACAATTGGCACCGTCTGTGCTTCCCACCCTACCAATCTCCCTTCCTCTTTCCCCTTCTTTTGTTTTTTACCCCAACTGATTATCTTCAATGGCACCGACACGCCATTCCAACTCAACCCAGGCAGGCAACTCTATTAACGGAGTAGCTGCCCAAATAGCCTTATTATCTTAACAAGTTACTCAGGCAGAAGAGCGCCACCAGAACCAACTAAACCAGGAGCGTGAAAGCCACCGCTTGGCACTGGAAACTGCACAGAATCGCTGCTTGGATGATGAAAATAGACAAAATAGAGCAATTGATGAACTGCGCAATACCGTCCGAGAGCTACAAAGGTTACAGCCCTTGGAACCTCCTCGCCCATCCCAGGCACTAGAACCATCACGCGTATCTGCCCGCGCCCGCCTACGACCCTCACAAAAACCGCGAGATACCCCCTGTTTACATCGGTGCCGAAGGTTTCCCCCGTATTATTCCCCCAACCGACTCCATCCACCTCAGGATTCACCCCACAGAAGACTCTTCTGACTCAACCCTCCGCTCCTCCAAACACCCCAGACGCCGTTCAGCTCAGGAACGGCTCGGGGAACGCAGCGCTAATTTTATACCACATGCTGGACCTCACAACCCCCGAATTCATCAATCTCCCCCACATCCTGCATATGTTACACAACAGGACTTCGATCACAAAATACAACCCGTCATTCGCGTTAGCGTGAGTCTAGCCACAAACTTCTGGAGCCGCCTCAATAACCTGATCTGCCCCAAACTTTTGGCTATCGAAATACCCTCCAACTTCTATGACCCCAAACTCAGCAAATACCGTAACACAGGCTCAAAATCCCATATCCTAGAATTCCAAAATGCCATGAGCATCTACTCTACGACTGACTACCTATTATGTCACCTTTTCCCAACGAGCCTTACTGACAACCCCCTTCGATGGTACCACAACCTCCCAAATGGCTCGATACGAAGCTTCGAGCAACTATCACAACTTTTCATTACCCAGTTTTCCTTCAACAAAGGTAGAGAGGTCAGTGTTGACGCTCTATTCAATTTTAGAAAATCTGGCTGTAAGATCCTCGAAGCCTTCACCAGGAGATTCCTCGACGAATCCCCGAAAATAGAGAACCTTGACTGCTCGAATGGTATTCTGGCATATTTGAATGCTCTGCCGAATCATAGCCGAGTAAAAGAGCACCTAGTCCTCTACAAACCAAAAATACTCGAAGAGATGCTCTCGAAGGTCAATGGTTATATCGATCACGGGCGCCTTCAAGAATCCCGCAAACAGAGCCAGCCTTCGCAAGCAGCAAACTTTAATAAACCTCGGCAACACCCCCACTCTGTTCCCACACCCCTGATCGCTCCTGTCTCATAGGAGACTAAGAGCCGCAAACTCCCCAACAATTATTGCAGCACCGAAGCTCGCAAGAAGCGACCAAGGCCTGTTTTGCCTATACTCACTGCCCCCCTCAGCACCCTTCTACCACACATATAGGCAAACCCTATTTGGCGCGTCCCTTTCCCCATTGAAGTTAGACCAGGCTAATCTTACTGCGCCAACCATAAATACAACTGTCACCATACCAATAAATGCTTCGCCCTTTAGCACTCTCTCGAACTTATCTTCAGAGATGGACGTTTGCACCCGTATATTGCTGATCTTCCTAACTACCTCGATGGGTCTTACCTCAAATATCTATCCACCCCTACTAATAACCCAGCCGAGGTACACATCTATAGAGTCAAGTTTATCGAAGTCAACAACATACACAGTGGACATTCCAAGAGAAAATGAAAGCACGTCAAAGAATGTTACAAGCTCACCTATCAGAAGAAATTCCCTACCCATCTGCCCGAATCAAGTTGTCACCCTCGACTCGGGGGTATTTCTTTCATCGACTGTGATACATCACACGTTCGTTTCCCCCATTCCGATTCATTAGTCATCATGATTAAGATCGAGAACCTCGTCCTCCATACAATGCTCGTAGATATTGGGAGCGCAGCTAATGTCCTCTTTCTCTAAACAATCCAAACCATGAAGAAAACAAACCTCATAACCGCTGCCAACATTGAACTAAAAGGTTTTAATGGATCGACCAAAGTCATTGCCGGTCGTATCAGCCTACCCGTTACTATATGCCTCATTACCCTTTCAAACCAACTTCATCGTCATTGACAAGAAGTCCGAATACCTTGGTATACTCGGACGAGATTGGCTTCACGCCATGCAAGCCAAACCTTCGACTTACCATCAGACCCTTCGATTCAGCAATCACAGGGGTACTTGGAATTTGAAAGGCTCTAAACGCCTTGCCCGCTCATGCGAGCACCTAGAGACTGACCAAACTCGAAAACTTGTCAGCCGCCCATAGTAATCACAGCATCTTTCTATCCCTTAGACTTCGACAGATACCACCTCACCCATCAAACCCATTGTATTTATCAAACTTGACGGTCTTGGTCAGCGTACATTTATCAGAACCTTCCTCAACGAGTCAGGGCGCCTCAAACTTTTAGAGTTCCTACGAGCAAACAAAGACATCTTCGCCTAGACATTTCAAGAGATGCCTGGTATCGACCCCAACCTGGCCTACCATCGCCTCAATCTCATCCCCTATTCCTCAGCGGTAAAACAAAAGAAGCGTAACCTGGCACCACGACTTCGAGAAGCCATGAACCTTAAAGTAGGCAAGCTCATAGCTGTAGGCTTTATCAGAGAAGTGAAGTACGCAGACTGGATATCAAACATTGTAGCAGTTCCTAAGAAGAACGGAAAGATCCGAATCTGCGCCGATTTTACAGACCTCAACAAGCACACACCGAAGGACAGTTTCCCCCTACCGACTATCTCAGCACTCCTCAATGCCACTACTGAACACGAGCGCCTATCCATGATGGGCGCGGCTTCGGTTTACAATCAGGTACCCCTCCTCCCTGATGATCAACTTAAAACTTTATTTATAACTGATCAAGGCCTTTACTATTTCAATGTTATGCCCTTCGGCCTTAAAAATATCGGGGCCACCTACCAATGCCTTGCCACAACCATGTTCAAACCTTTGCTTGGCAAATCAGTCGAAGTCCATATCGACGACATGTTATGCAAGGGCCTTCAGAAAAATACCCATATCCAAGACCTCTCAGAAATCTTCACAATACTTTGCACGTATAAAATAAAACTCAACCCAGACAAGTACCAATTTGGTGTGTAATCCGGAAAAATTTTAGGTCACCCTATCAGTAAACGCGGAATAGAGATTAACCCCACCCACATTCAAGCCCTCATAGACATGCCTTCGCCACAAACCAAGAAAGACGTCCAAAAAGTAGCGGGCAGGATAGTAGCCCTCAATCGTTTCATTTCTAAATCCTCAGATCGATGTGCCTGGCTCTTTTCCCTTTTACGCGATCACGGCATCCACAAAGTAAAAAAAGAAGAGCAATCCTGAGATCGACTGGACCCCTGAGTGCAAACAAGCCTTCCTTGAACTCAAAATTTATCTTGGTTGTCCACCTATTATCAGCATCCTATCGAAGGCGAAGCACTTTCATTATACCCTGCTGCCACAGAAATCTCTCTCAGCTCAGTGCTTAATCGACTTGATTCCAACATTGAAAAACCTATATATTTCATCAGCAAAACTCTTACCCCCGCAAAAACTCGATATTCCAAACTTGAGCGTTTGCTCCTCACACTTGTCTATTCTGCCCGTAAGCTCAAACCATATTTTCAGGCTCATCCCATCCATGTTATTACCAGTTATCCCCTTCGAGAAGTACTCAGCAAAAAAGAAAAATCCAGACGAGTACAATAGTGGTCCGTATACCTTGGTGAACATCACATCACCTTCGAGAAGCAAATATCCCAAAAAGGCTAAAAAGTAGCAGACTTTCTAGCTGACTTCCCGGTCGAAGATGCAGATTGGGAAGACTACGAAGACAACTTATCAGAAGACCAACCCGAAATAGCAGATCCCTGGGACCTTCTCACTGGCTGGCATCTATTCACAGATGGATCGGCAGGACATAATGGCTAAGGAATTGGTATTGCCTTGGTAACACCCACTAATAACCGCATAGAAAAAGCTGTCAAACTTACCTTCGAATATTCCAAGAACGAAGCAGAGTATGAAGCCTTGATCCATGGCCTCGACCTCGCACTCGACCTCGGCATTCCCAAACTTGCAGTCTTTACAGATTCCCAACTTGTTCAAAGACATTACACAGGAGAAAACCAAGCTAATAGTCGCATGGCTGACTACGCTCTTTTTGTGCTACAGCGCATGGACCGGTTCCCCGAAAAATCCATAATCGCTCATTACCCTTAAGGAGAAAATAGACATGCAGATATGCCCTCGCCTACATAGCAACTATGCTCAGACAATCAGAATCACAGACCCTCCATATCGAAATACTCAAGCGCCCAAGTATCGACCAGATGTAAATCAATACCATCAATACTGGGGGTGAGAGTCACGATCCAGACGATTGGCAAACACCATTTCTTCATTACCTCAACAATGCCATCCTCCCAGATGATGTCAAAGCCAAACGGTCGCTGCTAGAAACTTGCCGCAGATACACTATCCACAAAAACCAACTACATAAAAAATCCCCAAATGGCGTCCTCCTTCGATGCATATCCCAAGCCGAAGCCTCTCAAATCTTAGCCTAACTTCACGAAGGAACCTGCAGTGCTCATACTGCTGGTCGTTTTATGGCCCTTCATGCTATCACCCAAGGATTATTTTGGCCTGATATGAAAAAATAAGCTTCAAAATATGCAAAACATTGTGATAAATGCCAACGTCATGCTCATGACATCCATTGCCCCTCTCAAGACCTCTATTTCAGTTAAGTTTCCTGGTCATTCAAAAGATGGCCATCGACCTCATTGGACCCTTCCCAAATGCCTTGGGTAGAAGAGAAAACATCCTCGTCGCAACCGATTACATCACCAAATGGGTCGAAGCTGTACCTCTTTGCCGAACCAGAGAAGAGGAAGTTGTCAAATTTTTATGGGAAAACATCATCACTCGCCTCAGCTGTCCCCATATGGTTCGATGCGACAATGGTCCCTAATTTATTGGCAGCAAAGTCAGAAACTTCCTCAAAAAACACAACATCATCCTCTCACCCTCCACACCTTACTATCCCCAGGATAATGGTCAAGTCAAAGCAATTAACAAAACCATTATCGATGATCTTAAGAAGAAAGTCGATGCAAATAAAGGACAATGGGTTTAATAGTTGCAACATGTCCTTTGGGCCTATCGTACAACCCCAAGATAACCTACAATATGTACTCCCTTCCTCAAAACATATGGAACCGAAGCTGCATTACCAACTCAATTCGAAGTACCCACTTGAGACCCTAACCTCCCAAACGAAGATAATTAGTTTGAACTTGCATGCAACATGTCATGGATCGATAAAACCAAATATCGAGTTATCGCCAACCTTGGTCGGTACCACACATCACTTCAGAAATCCTACAACAAAAGAGTTCGACCACGGAGTTTCAACATTGGAGATCTAGTACTTCGACGCGTTAACCAATCTTAGAAACCTCGAAATGCCGGCAAGTTAGCCGAATCTTGGGAAGGACCATATGTCGTTTACGATAAAACAAATAAGGGTTCTTATTACTTAATGTCAGAAGACGAAGAGCCTCTACCAAACCCCTGGAATACAATACGGCTGGTCTCCTATAACAGGCCATATCTCCAACCATGTACAATTGATGTAATCCAGAATATTTAATAAATAAGTTTTGTATCCCTTACTTCGTCTCCTGTTTCATTTTTGAATATCTTGATTTAACTTAGGTATCATGTCGACCTTCGACCCGACTGATACTTGAGGGTAATCTTGAGATTTTTCAAGCTCCCAATTTCGAGCAAACTCGAGGAGCAAGGATACTCGAAAGACCGGACCCTCAGGGATGCATTGGGGGTAATCAGATATTGCTTCATTGTGGCCAAGGCCTTCAAAGTCCAGTCCTTTTCTTAGTTTACCCCGGGTATCATGTCCACCCTCACCCCGACTGATACTTGGGGGCGACCTTGAATTGCTTAAGTCTCCAAATTTGAGCAAACTCGAGGGGCAAGGATGGTCGAAGGACTGGACCCTCGAGGATGCATTGGGGGAGATCAGATATACTTCGTCCAGGCTCTAAAACCGTCGAAGTCCAGTCCCTTTCTTGGTTTACCCCGGGTATCATGTCTACCCTCGCCCCGACTGATACTTGGAGGTGACCTTGAATTGCTCAAGTTTCCAACATTCAAAAAAACTCGAGGGGCACGAATGGTTGAAAGACCGAACCCTCAGGAATGCATTGGAGGCAATCAGATATTGCTTCGTTATGGCTTAGGCCTTCAAAGTCCAATAAATTTTTGGGTTTTGTCTAGGTATCGCGTCCCCTCGGCCCGACTGATACTCGGAGGCAACCTGGAAATTTTTTAAAATTTTAAACATCGTTGTGGCTTCGGCCTTCGATGTCCAGCAGAGCATACAGAGTTCGATCAAAATATCTTTGACAGTCTTCAGAGTTCAATCACACTATAGTCATTTAAACAGTAACAGTGTACAAAAATACTATCTACAATTTTATCAAGTGCTGAGAACATTCAACATATTATCCATCAGAGGCACAGTTGCGGTACAATTTAAAGATCAATTGTCATGAGTCCAAAACAAGCAAAATCAATATAATACGCATCCAAATTCCAACAATTCAAGGTTTGAGCAAAATAACACAATCAACTAGAAAATCAATATCAAATCAGAAGTTCATAATCAGTATGCTCAGAATCAATATATGCGGAATTCATTTCAGAAAATAGGTATCAATATGCTCAGCATCAACTTCAAAATTTCAACATATAACAAAAACACAAAAAAAAAACCTACCGAGTTCAGAGACCAACAGAAAACAACTCCATCGTTCAACATAGTACAACTTAACATTTTAATCAGCAGAAGAAGACATGAAGCCCAAACCCCAAATACCTCATATCGGCGCGGTTACACCTTCTTACTCCACAGATCCCCCAACAGCTTCATTCGCACCTTCGACAGCCAAACCATCAACAGTCCTACCAATGGGCGCTCCAATAAGGGAAGTATTTGTACTACCCCCAGTACTCCCAACTACTTCTTCAACAATGTTTGCCTCTCTTCCCTTCATCTTCAAATCATCCCCTTCAACAAGTTCAGGAGACACAAGGTAAGGTTGCAATGTGTCGAGGCCATACCCCTTATCATCTATAAAGCTTTTCAACCTAACATTCACCTTGCATTCACCAACATACTACCACTGGAAATTCACCTTCTGTTCTACTTTCTCCCTCTCACACACTGCAAGTTTTCTAGACCACTCTCTTTCCAGCCTCGACCGCTGTAGCTCGAGCCTCTCATCATAAGAGTCAGTAAGCACCCCCAGATCTTGCTTCAACTTCCAGACTTCAGACACCAATGATGCCTCTTTCCCACGAGAAAGATTCAGGTTTTCCTTTGCTTGTTGAAATTTCACCTTTAATGACTTCATTGTCTTATTGCAAGTTTGCACCCAAACATTCCTCTGCTAAAATATTCAAGAAATCAGTGCACCTCAAAACTCGAAGAATTTTCAAGAAATCTCAAAGTACCACAACATAAAGCCATGCATAGTTACCTGAAACATGTGCTTATTTACTTCCATCGAAACCTCATCTGGATCATCTTCCCAGAGTTCGATCATTGAAGCCTGCTTCACCATAGCCTGTATCACCATAGCCTGCTTCTGTCATTCAATCACCACCATTTCTTCATCCTCCTCCAGCGCATCATCATCCCCCAGCACCTTATGGATCTTGCGTTGGCCAGTCTTTTATTCCTGTACCTTCGAGGCTTTGGGAGTTACCCAGACCTTCTCCATCTCAGTTTGAGTTGCTACCGGCCTCGGCCTCAACTTCGAAGCATCTCCTGCCACTTCGGGCACTGGCGCTGCTTGCTTCGATCCCCTACGCGATCTCGACACAAGCTGGTAGTTCCTTGGCAACTCTTCCCCTTCCATCTCTTTTTGCCCCTTTGAAACACCTTCACCTCTTTTTTTCTTTGGTAGTTTCGGCGTAGCGGGTACGTCTCAAAGCAGGGAATCCGCCTTCTTCCCCCTTTGCCTTTTGATTTTAAGACTGCCAAACATAGAATTTACCCAGTTTTCACTAGCTTCGAGCAGAGTATCAATATAATTTTCCGGATTCTCCCAAGATGAACTCTTCGGACCCGCAGATTAAAACAAGAACACAGTTATTACTTATTTCATATACACATCAACAACAACCCTTTGATAGTAAACTTACATTCATTATATACCCTATGATGTAATTTATAAGGGTCATCATCGTCTACATTCTCATAGTTACCCCTTACTATCAACAAATCTTTCTTCCACCCCTAGCCTGTCGGGCACAGATCAAAGAACCAAGGTTTCTCTGGGTGACATTAGATGTGATAGGTCTTTGGGTTCTGACTAGCCATCCTTGAGTAAAAGGTAATAATGTCAAACCACTTAATCAAACTTTGACCTTCACCAGCCAATTTTACATTCATCCCCTCTATCACCCTCATCATCTCATAAAAATTGTCGTTCATTTACACCGGAGCCACCCCCCAGAAATTCAGTACTTCTTTCACCAGTCCTCGAAGAGGAAGATCCAGTCCCAATCGAATTTGGCCTCTATAAGCCATAATCCCTTCCCCAGGGTCCAAATTGAAGGTCAACCCTGCCCCCACAATACTCAGATACACCCCCACCTTCGAGAGCTCCAATTTGGCTGCAAACCGATCTAATGTAATCTTATTTTTAGCAGAAATGGTACCTTCGACCCTATCCAGCTCAGTCGAATCCCCACTATTGTCACTCTACACCTTTTCTCCCTCCCCACCACCCAAAGGCCCTACATAGCCCATCTCCTCCCATACTGTTTCTTCTTCATTACTATCTTTGGTCACTATCGTCTTTTGACGTCTTATAACCAGAATCTCCTCAGCTGGCAGAACCATTGATAATGGAGCCTCGATCACAACATCTAACACTTCTACATCACTACCCTCATCCATTGGGGTTCGACCAAAAATAATAGCTTCGAATTCCTCGATCTCCTCATCTATCACTCTCCGTCATGAAGCTTGACGGTTATGCATTTTAACCTACATAAGATGAGGCACACAATTAGATCGATAAACTCGGCAATTCTGTGTTCACGCCCCTTATCCCGTCTACCCCCTCTTGAAATTTATCAAAACTTAGATCTCAAACCCTATACCTCCTCCAAACCACCTTAAACCCAAGAATGGGTTGAAACCTAGATCCACCAAGTCTCCTTACCCTCGAAAATAACACATAAACCCCAAACACAGAATGTCCTTCACCCTCAAAAGGGAAAAACAAAGAAAAGTGGGCAGAGATCAAATGACTTACCGGTGATTAACAGTACTATCCTCGAATCAGCAAGATCAAAATAGCAAATGCAACAACCACCACCAAGTTCAAAATGGTGTACGTTCTCTTCTCTTTACACTCTTTGATTTTTACAGTAAATCGTACAGTAACTACTCTCCTCATACTTACATATATTTCGAAAAACCAAAACTGCCTCGATTTTCTAACCATTATCATTATCACGACCCCACTATCCCAGCTTTTTGGCTACAATGTGCTATGACCAATGAACCCCTTGTATATCTCACATGCGAATAGCACCCTCACTTCAAGCTGCCTTCAAAATCCGAAGCTTCTCGAACCTTCTTTCCTTGACTCGAAACTAAATAATGAAATCCAAACAATCGCATCATAAGCTTTTCTGTAATACAAGTAAAACGCCATTATTACTTTTTCCACACTGCCCCAGGTGCACGTACCAGTCTGACAGACCAGCTGTCTGGACTGTCAGAATGGCTATTCAAATTAAGCATAACCTTCGACATAATCCCCGAACTCGAGTACTCGACCATTCTGCATCTCAAACAATCCTCAACAGATAGCCTCAAATTTACTGATAAAATATATCGACCTTCGATGTACGGCACACCCTTCAATTCAAAAACTTTGGCCCCCTGACCGACTACAATCATAAACTTCGATCCATCAAAAACTTATGCATACAGATGATATTTTCAGCTTCGACACACCGTATCTTTCGCTTCGATAAAATTTATTTTTATCTTCGAACAACACAAACAATATATTCCGACAGTTGTACTATCAATTCAACAATCCAAGATACTATGTCCAGAATTCAGATTATATTACTACTACTCACTATTCGACAAAGCTATTTTTTCCAAGAAACCATTTTCATTCAGAGAGGAAGAAAGCATTACAAATCTCGTACAAAAAAAATAGAGCAAAGGAAAGCAACAGCACCAACATATGACAAAGGTCCCTAGTTATTAGCGGGATGCTCCTCTTCAACCACGGCCAGTGCATCTGCATCCTCCTGGTCCACTATATCCTCTGCGAAGCCTTTGAGAAGAGACAACCGATGGCCGGGCAACGTCCCTTTCATCTGCACTATTCCTCACCAGTACGCGAAGGGCATGCCGTAGAGTGGTGCCCCGGGTTCAACTTCAAAAAGGTCTGGCATTTCAGCATTAATATCCTCCTCTATACCAAACCTCCATTGCAGACCCAACAAGGCCTCCTGGATTCTCCTGGCCCTCACCACCGCTTAATCTTCCTGAACGGGTACATTTCCAGCCATGCTGATCAAACCAAGTTGAAGAAATAGATGAAGAGAATACTGCAGGACAAATGAAGACATACTCTCCACCCTACCCCATTTATACCAACAAACCCACCACAACTTTCCCTCTTCCCTAACCAAATTAATGGCAAATTTTAATTTTTAACCTCAAAAGGTCAACATACAGCCTTTCCAACTTCTTAGACGTAACTGATTCATCGGTACCTGCATTCAAACCTCATTCCCGAGGACTTCTAGTCGAGTGTATCTCCAACATCGAGTATTCATCCATTATAACCATCGATCACCACAAACAACATCTCATCATAACCTTCTACTACCATTACCCTCGATCATATTATCATACCTCGACACCACTAACAGTTCAATAGCATGTGTGTGCTAAACGCGCCTACAAGACTTTTATCTCCATTCGTCTACATTACCAATCAAACACAGTAATACCAGTGTGCATAAAATATTATGTCCATTCCAAATATCCGATCAAACAAACAAATTATATTCATACTACCACCCCAAGCAAAAAACCGCATACAAAAAAATAAAAACATGCTAAAATACAAATATCCACCACATCAACCAGTAGCCCTACGTCCGGAAGGTCCATCTTCGCTTGCTGCGTTTTGCTCCTCGATGATCTCTTCTGCACAAATAAGACTTTCGGCCAGAGCCATTAGAAAGAAATAGCGCCTCTCAGCAGTCGTAAAGTGAAACCTCAACTGTTCCCACAGATAAGCATAAGGATCACCATTGATGAAATCCTCAGGTCCTACCTCCACAAGGTCCGGCATATCCCAGTTCATATCATACTGCCCAAAAATATTTATATAAAGTTCCACCATCTTCTACTCCACTCGACGATCGAGAGCAAAGCCCATCCTCTTCTGGTAATGCGTGTTTGGCGTGGTATCCATTCAAATGTTTAGAATCAGGAGAAAGAGCAGAAGACTACTGTAAAAGGGAGAAGATATAGCATCCCTTTACAATAACCCATCTTTATAGCCTTCATCACATTTATTACCCTACAACCACCTACACCTCTTAATTACCCTCTTTTTTTACTTACTCAAAAACTAACAGTTAAATAGCTCAGATTCCAAGACCGAATAGTTTTCTCAGCGAACACGTCTTCACCTGGCTTCGAGACCTTCGCTGAGAGGTGGCAAATGTAATAGCCTACTCATAGCCTTTGACAAACAGACGAAGCCTACTTTAGAGCCTACTCGAATGTATCGAAGCCTACTCAATCCCTAAAATAGACTCCTCAGAGATCCCCCAAAGACAAAGCTTTGAGGACGGACTAACACATCGCGACAGACACACTTCGACCATATCTACACATGGTCGAAGTATAACGGGACAGACAATCAGCACACCAGATTGGCCATTGTAATGATTGGCCTTTACAGCTACAGTGACAGGCCAAACACTATGCCACAGTGCTGAAGTACAGAGACATATCAGACAGCTATCACAGTGACAGTACAGACAGAGCCAGCGCCATAACTCGCCTGGATTTCCTGACAGTAATCATGTAATCCTTACCCATATTTGGTGACTCAACTTCCTATGACTCTATAAATAGAGGAGAGGGGAAACCAAGTGGGGGTTAGAAAAATTATCTCCGGCCTCTTGAATTTTACCTTCGACCTCCCAGTGCACACTATACTCTGACCCACCAATTATTCTTCAGTAATATAATATATCTTAAAAATCATCGTCAGAGGTTGTAGAGAGTCACATTCGGGACTCTACGCAAGTGTTTGTCTTTAGTTAGTTCTTACTCTAAACCAAATGCTTGCATTCCTTTATTGAAGATTAATTCTACGTTGCAAGAACCAACTTCACCTCCGAACAAAGTTAGGTCCCTACATAGGGTATTCTCACATAATAAGTACTCCTGTCGATTGTGAAGTATTTATACTGTATTTATCAACATCAGAAGACTCAATCAGTTATGTCCTTATTCGAGAAGACAATGGCGTGAAAAAACAAATCTACTTTATCTGCAAAACTCTCATGCCTGCGGATAAATGATACACAACAACTGAGAAGCCGCTGTTGGCCCTGGTTTACAGTTCCCAAAAACTTTAACCTTATTTCCAAGCACACCCTATCATAGTAATTACCAAATTCTCCTCAAGCTCGTGTTGTCCAAAAAAGAGAAATCTTGAAGGGTCTAACAATGGTCTATTTTCTTAGGAGAATATGACATTTCCTTCGAGACACAAATATCAGTCAAAGGACAAGCAGTAGCAGACTTCTTGGCAAACTTTTTGGTCGAAAACCCAGAATGGGAGGAACTCGAAGAAGTACTAGCCGATGACTCAATTGCAGAACTAGACGCATGGTCAAAAGTACAGGATGAAGACTCCTTACAAATGGGTCTGCAGGACCATGAGGATCAAAGATTGGCATAGTTCTCGTTAAAGTGTCCAATCACCAAATTGAAAAGGTTATCAAACTCAAGTTTAATGCAACAAACAATGAAACCAAGAATGAAGCTATCTTGCATGGCCTTGACCTCGCACTAACACTAGGAGCAGAAAAACTAGCTATTTACATAGACTCAATACTCGTAGCTACACACTGCAACAAAACATTCAAAACATTGGGCAAAAAGGTTGACTACGCTGCGCTGGTCAAAGACAGAATGAAGAAATTCAAATACGCCATAATTTTATATTTGCTACGGGCAGAAAACCCGCATGCCGATGCTCTGGCATACATTGCAGCAATGTTCGAAGATAGTGAGAAAAGAACACTAGATATTGAAGTGATTGAACATTCCAGCCTCGAAACAAGCTATGCCATGTAAATCCAAGTTGTCGATAATGACTATCCCGAAGATTGGAAAATGTCGTTTCTTACATATCTCAATTCTAATACCCTCCCCAAGAATAAGGAAGAAGCTTGATCTTTGTTAGCCAAATGTCCAAGATTCAAAGTCCAAGAAGGAATGTTATACCGAATTACATGAGGAGGCCCACTGATCAAATACATCTTATAGAAACAATCCCAAATCAAAATCAAGGAACTTAATGAAGGAATTGGTGCTGCATATTTCTTTAGGCGAACACTAGTGCAAAGAGTATTTGCAAAAGGTTTATACTGGCCAAAGATAAGACAGGACTATAAAGACTTCTTTCGTAAATGTTGCAAATGCCAAATCTATGCCTAAGACATCAAAAGTCTAACCCTCGACTTACATGTCAGCAATGTCCTCTGCCATTTAAATGATGGTCCATCGACATCATTGGTCAATTCGACCATGCATCGGAAAATAGAAAATTTGTCCTTATAGCCACAGACTATTTTACAAAATGGGTCAAAGCTGTACTACTTTACCACAATGGTAAAAATAAAGTGATTAAATTTCTCTGGGAACATATCATCACCAGATTTGGTTATCTACAAATGATAAGATCGGATAATGGCAAATAATTCATCAGCAGTAAAGTCCTCAAATTTCTCAACAACTACAAAATCCAGTTATATACTTCGACACCCTATTATCCAAAAGTAAATGGTCAATCTGAAGCTATTAATAAAAATATCAAGTCTGGCTTGCGCAAACGTCTCGATGAATAGATGGGCAGATAGGTTGAAGAACTACTCAACGTTTTATGTACGTAAAGGACTATACCTAAAACCTCCATAGGTTGTACACCATTTATGATGGCTTTTGGCACATAAACAGTTATTCCTTCAAACGTCGATCTTCCCACCGCTCGAAGACAAGTTACCGATAAAGAGAATGAGCTTGGACTTATCTGTAATCTTAATTGGATCAAAGAATCTCGTGATCATGCCATTACAAACTTGGGGCGATACCATGACGCTTTGACAATGACATATAACAAGAAAGTGAGAAAACACACATTTGACTTCGACGATCTTGTGCTTCGACGAATTCAAGATAGCACTCAGCCAAAAAACTCGGGCAATTGTCAGAAAATTGGGAAGGACCATACATTATCAGTGACAAAACAAACAATGGTACATACTGGTTGATGGCTAAAAATAAATTACAACTCGAGTGATAATCTTCTTTTTTTCTTCAATAAAGAAGTTATCTTTACCATCAATAAATTATTTGCTCTATGTTTTTTTCTTTTGACAATATTTGAAACAGTGTATGTCAACCTCAATATTATATTTTCGACAAGCAGGTTTCCTAATACAGGAACCTCTTTTTGTCCTACATTACTACATTCGACATTTCATAAAATATCTACCCAATAAGTCAAGCCAGATATCCCATCATGGAAAAACATCTGGGCAAATTTCTCAGTCAACAAATCCATAAACTCCTCTCCATACACTCAGATGCACACTTAGTTAAGTGATTCTTAAACACCTCACAAAGAGTATATCTTACTCCTTTCCAACACTTATTTCGAACAAAACACTTAACATATTCCACATCATTACTCCATCAACAACTAATTTTTGGTTATCTTATCGATCGAACAGATATCCCATAGAGGAATCTATCTAAAAATTAATTTCATACTCGATAGAACATAACATTGCTATCTTCTTGTTACACTCAGATATCTCTTACATGAGAAACTTCTAAAAAATCTTTTACTCTATGATATACTTCAATCAATAATATCGAATACCATCCTTCATAGAATGCAAAAAATATGTTCAAGAAAGAACATACCTCTGCCTTGTTCATCGATAAATCTACATATTATGTTATGCAAAACACTAAACCATTTACCAAGCTATTTAACATCATATTCATTACGGTAGAATATCTTTCCATCCATTCTCATTAGTTCACACCACATAATTTCAAAGATAAAACTTATCAAAAATTCCTTCAAATATCAAAATACCAAAAGTTATCCGGTCCCATTGATCACTTGTAAAAAACTTGCTTACCAGCTTCAGAATAAAAAATAAAAGGAGAAGAGATTAGAACATTGTTATCTACTTTTCTAGGGAGATTATTGGGTTTATAACCTTAACTCTAAGACCAATAGTTAGATCATCAAGAAGCTCCCCACCCATCTGCTCTGCACCACTGTCCAAGGTAGGGGCCACTTCTTGAGAATCGAGCACCTCCTCTTCAGCATCAGAGTTAAGAAAAGATACCCCCGCTGCAACAGCCAAGCTTTTGTAAAAAAAATTCCTCTTCTCCATCAGGTCGAGCTGCCCAAAAAAGTTAGCTTTCATACGCTTAAGAGAGTCGATGTTAACTCAATATGCTTATGCATTAACTTCAGTAAGAGCCTTGGCCCCCTTTGCCTCCATCAGCCTGCGAATAGATAAGATCTGTTCATGAACATCGTCCTCAAAGTTGAACTTTTACAGAGCCAATGCGTCTTCCCTCTCCTTCGCTAGATTGAACCTTATCTTCTCGATCTCCTTCCTCTTCTCAGTCTCCCATATCTTTTTAGCCTCACAAATGGTAGTTTCCTTCGACTTGACTGTGCCAAGCTTAAGGTTTTCTAGCTTCACTTCCAGGCCTTCCTTCACCTGAACCAGCTCATCCTTTTCCTTGACAAACTCTTTCTCGATGTTTTTGTAGACAAGGAGTTGGTTCACCAAAGCCTCGGTACCAAGAAGATGGGGTTTCCCATTGATCATAAACTTCTTGATATACATAATAGCAATAATATAAGATATCGAATGCGGAAATAACTTTGTTGATCGAAATAAGGCAGGAAAGTATCTCACCTTATTCATTGCTCGGTGTCCTTCTATAAAGAAGGTCGACAAACTATCTATGACCACAAAGCAGTCAGTAAAATCTTCTTCCCAGTAGTCTTTGTCTTCGGCTTACTGAGATAAATTTTCTTCCTAGACCCAGCCTTTTTCTGCATTATAGTAGTCGACTTAGGGACACTGGAAGTTCCCAATCTGACCACTCCATACTTCTCCACAATCTCGATTAGAGCCTATTGAATTAACCTCTTTGATGGTTGTGCAGGGGCAGGGGGGATGGCAGCTCTCTTTCTCTTAAACTTGTTGAAAGACCCACTCAAGATGGCTTTTTCTCTCTTTGTAATAGTAGAGATAGTAATATACCCAATGAGTGCAGGGTTCTCGAGAAGGAGACTTGACTTAGCGGCCCTCTTAATTCTTGCTAACATTTTCCCATCGATAAGAAGGATTTAGCTCCTTTCGTTCGAGATATTTTTATGCCAACCTCTTTGAATAGCTCTTCGACACTCCCTTGATTTGCAACGAGGGAGTCGACTCGCCCAAATTAGTTAGTTATCAGGTTATACAATTTCTCTACCACATTCGAGTTCCTATCCACTTCCTTTGCAGCTGCAATAACAAATAAATTCGATTAGTACAACATCTAACAAAAATACTTCAAGACAACAAACTACTCTTACATTAAATCAAGCATATGCAACACAAACCTAGATGGAAACTCTTCCTCTTCAAAGGCTCCCCAAGGTCTTTAGGGTAGAACTCATAGTTTCCCAAAACAAGTAAGCACTCGACAAAGTATTGCCCCCCAATCGACACCATCTCATAAAACAACGGCCTCTTAAGAAAATGGGTTAAGTATCTATAACCTACTTTCTGCAGATTTTGCTTTAGCGTGTAGTACACACACAAATCATCAACAAAAATTACATCCTCCCCCTTCTCTCGCAGTCGCCCATTTAACACTACCACCACCACCCTATAAAAGTCGCATACATTGGGATTGAGTTGCCCGGGAGCAACATCATAGAAGTTTAAAAACTTCTTTTGATCAGCTCGATGGGGTAACTTCAACCCCGTCTTTATTTGATTTGGATGAAATATAATGCCCTCCATAGGGAGCTCTTGTTCAATCATCTCCCCAAGGTACTTCTCCAGCCTAATATCATCAGGAAGTCATACTTCTATTTAAAAACCAAGATTTCATTTGTTTCCCCGACATCCCCATTACACTCCCGAACAAAATACATCTCTCCATCTTCCTCTCCTCCTTCTTCATACCCACCAGTACATTCTTCTCGATCACTGGGCTGTGGCATGTTCTAAGTCTATTTTTGTTCTTTCCTCATCAGAAACATCAATAACCTCATTTTCTAACCTAGCTTGATTCTCCTGAGCCATGTATATACTTCTAACTCTGTAGTTCCTACCCAAATCTTGTATAGAGGTAGTCACATCAATTATTATTGGTTCTACATCGACAAGGTTTACAAAAATTCATTTTGCGTCAGCATCAAGACAATTAGCATTTTGAATTGGTTCAGCAATTTATTTTTAATGTGAAATATATTTTCCTTTTTAAAGTTATTAAGATACCGTATATTATATAATTCATGCACTTATCTGTTAGTCTACATGCAATTGTTTAGTATTACTCTCCAACTACTCATCCTACCTACTACTATCTAGTTCTCAACCGCAGGAAATGATTATTTAAGCAAGTTTTAAGTTCTTCAACATTATCATATCTGTAATGGCCAAATTCTGTGAGCTCAAAACAACTTGGAATTTGTTATCACACCAACGAACCTGTAATAATATTCTAATGGAAAATTAGAACTGAAACAGGTGGTTTTAGCGTGGAAAACCTCTGAATAGGTAAAAACCATGACCTCGTATGGATGATTTTTATGAAAGTCTTTTTATTGCTTGAGGCGGATATTTTTATTACAAGTAATCTTTAAGTATATAAATGCTTTGAATCTCGTAAATAAGAAGTTTGTGTAAAATCTCTGGTCCCTGTCTCTTCTGAAACTCTTTCTTTATATAGGCCTTCCCCACAGTTTTCCATCGTGCTAGAATACGTTTTCTGAATAATGTGGTTAGTGGCGATTGACTGAATGACTGACGAGTTTGTGGGAGATAGGTGTCTTTGACTGGGTAATGTTTTTCAGGTTTAGCTCAGTCCATGCCCTTGAGCAGTTCGTGGGGCTGGTTGGAATGTTAACTGGAGTGCTATTAATGCGCGAGCCTGAGATGGAGATAATTCAAATTGGGTGAGCTCGATTTTGAATGAGATCGAGGGATAAGTCCCTACAATCGCCCCCTCATAACCAAAGTCACGAGTGGCTTTGGTTAAGAAAAAATGTGAGAAAACTTTAAAATTTGAAATGGAGTAATGATAGCGTTTGACTGGATGGAAGTTATACAATATTGGGAAGTGATGGATAGTAAATGATGATGTGGATGCAGATGTATATGACGGTTGCTATTAAATCATCACGTCTGTAATAAATGATGATGCTTGGGAAAACATACCTGTACAATAAATATGAGGCTATATAAATAGTACATGCAGCAAATATATGAAACAGTGCCTGCTTGCGTAACTTATTCTGAAACTTAAATGTTATTTGTGAAATGATAAAGACTCAAAGGATGGTTCTTGAAGAGAGGATTGCATCGAAAATGTAGAGGTTAAAGTTGAAATACTTTGGTGATCATTCCTTGGAGATGTTGATACTCGCTTCTATTCCTCCGATGTATCAAGGCTTGTCGAAAGAGGAAACGATTGAAGCAGTGGAGGAATTCTACTATAAGTGGAGGTTTCATGTCGTCGTCTTGAGAGGTGAGGATCGGTGGGACTGTCTCCGTACTCTTGAGGAAGACAGGGTTAGGACGTTATATGCAGGGATAGGTGTATCTGCGGGGCAGATATGCTAATTTCATGTGTCACCATTAATTCTAAGGCCAGGCCCTCATCATCTTTACCAATTCTTCAGAGGTGGTAGTTTTTGTGGAAGGGGTGATGGTAGTAAATGAGGGAAACAACCAGTGGGAGTCTGCTTCTGCATTTCCATCTCGTTTTGGCTCTCAGAAGACTCTTAGTTTGTGAATTTGGTTCTAGCACTGAGTTTACTGCTTGCATAGTTTCCATTTGAAGTTTGACCAGACTTCAACCAAACTCATATGAGGGAAGCTCTTTGCTGGTTCCAATGCCTGAATGACCTATGACTTTTAATAAACAGGGAAAAACTTGTTATCTATAAATTACCTGGAGCTTTGTGTTGGACGGATAACATTTTATTGTATTCCTGAGATCGATGTACTAAAAATTTTGTTATCTACAAATCCTATTTAATGTTTTGTTTTTGATATGAATAAAAGTGGTCATTCAATAATCTGTATATAGAAAAAAAAAATTAAAATCAAACTAAATTGTGCAGGGTGTGAAAAATGAATAAAAGTCTACAAGTAATAAGAACATTATTATTGTGATGCTCAAACTAAGATGAGTACGTGCTGACAATGACATTGTGATGTAAGTATAATTTGTGTTTTAAATAGGCAAGGGAGAAAAATTGTAGGGGCCTAACTTCGTGCAGAAGGGAAGTCAGCTCTTACACTACGGGATTAATCCTTTATCAAAGGAGTTCAAGTATATAATCTATAATGTAATTACTCCACTGACAATATACTTGCGTGGAGGCCTAGAATGTGACGCTCCACGACCTCTGATAAGGACTTTTAAGAGAGTTTATATTTTAATCGACTAGTCGAAGGTTTGAGTACTGGGTTTTTACAAGGTGGTCAAAGATAAACTGTAAGGGCTTGAGGGAGAGATTTTGTGTGTAACCCCTCCTTGGTTGTCCATCTCTTTTATTTATAAAACATTGGAAGGGCTGAGCTACCAAGGTTAGGTCATATTACAAGTGTACCATCCAGATATCGAGCGGGTATCCCAAAATTGGTATTGATGCCAGAAATGTCGGGTCTGTCACTGTAGCATTTGCTGGATCTATCTCTGTGCTCTGATACAGTAGCAGTTGTTAGGTCTGTCACTGTAGCTGTAAGGACCAACAACGCCACCATCTTGTCTGATAAGCTGGTTGTCTATCTTGTCACACTTCAACCATGTACGGATATGGTTGAAGTGTTTTTGATGTTGATGTGGAGTTCGTCTTTGAGGCCTTATTTAGAATCGAAGTTTCGTCTTCCAATAATCTTTGAGATGCTGTTCATGGGTTAAGTAGGCTTGAAGATGTTCGAGTAGGCTTCGAGGTAGCCTTCGAGTGTTTGACTAGGGTAGAAGGCTGCGAGTAGGCTACTATATTTGCCCCCTCTCAACCAGGGTCTCAAAAATAAGTGTAAAAGCGTTTGCAGAGAAAGACTGTTGGTTATTGAGAGTTGGAAAGTTAATTGGGAGTTGCAAAGTTGACTGTTACGTATTATAATTCCAAGAGGGGTAATAATAGAGGGTAATTAAGAAATTTTAGTGGTTATAGAGTAATAAATGGGTTGGATGAGGCTTATAAATATGGATATGAAGGTGGTAATGCTGTAGAGGCTACTTCTGCTGCATTGTCCTCTCCTTTCTTAGAATTTCCTAAAAAATTGTGATGGATACCACGCCCAATACCCTATACCATAAACGGATGGGATTCGCCCGAGACCGTCGTATAAGGCGGAAGACTACTGAACTGAAGTTGAAGTTCTTCGGTCACCATGAGCTTTACTGGGACATGTCTGACCTGGTAGAGTTAGAAGCTAGGGAACCCATCAGCGGGAAGTCCTACGCTTATTTGTGGGAGCAGATAAAATTTCATTTGACCACTGCTGAGAAACATTATCTCTATCTGTCGAGCTTGGCCGAGTGTCTCATTCAGGCAGAGACCCAGTTGGAGGAGCAGAAGTCGGTGAATGGAGCTGGCCCATCTAAAAATAAGGTGGCTTCTTCTTAAAGTGTTGGCAAGGTGATGGTGATGGATTTTTTGTAGGGTTGTATTTAGAAGGTTTCTGTTGTTGCTTATTTGATCTCTGTAGATTTTTGTATGATTGTGCTAGGAGGTCTTCTCTGTTTTTTGGGAAGGAGGGGTACCTGATTATAACCCGAGGTTGTGTCTATCATAGATAGGTGTTCATGTCCAGCAGTGGCATCAAGGAGTGCAGAGATGATCGGGAGGGGAAAGCTGTCTTTCGGTGTGTGCTTGTTGAGGTTTGTGAAGTCGACGTTGATTCTGATCTTGCCATTCTTTTTGGGAACTGCAACAATGTTTGATATTCAATCAACATATTTTACTTCTCAGATGAAATCGGTGGCAATGAGCTTGTCGACTTCGAGGTTTACAGCTTATCGAAGTCGTGGGGACAAAGTATGCTTCTCCTATTTTACTGTTGTGGAATGGGGGATGAGATCAAGGTGGTGGCATGCCAAACTGGGGTCGACATCGGGCATCTCCTGGAATGTCCGTGCAAAGACCTTTTTATTTGCTCGAAGGAAGTCTGCGAGTTCGAGGCGCTCGGCCTCATCGAGAAAGGCTGCAATGAATATTCCTCGACCAGACCGTCAAGTTTGATATAGAGAGTAGGATCGATGGGTGAGGTGGTATCTGTTGAAGGTATGGAGATAGAGAGAGATAGTGATTACTATGGGAATCTGATGAGCCTCCGGGTCTGATCGATCTCCGGATGCTCGCATGAACGGGAGAGGCATTGAGAGTCTCTTAAATTCCAAGTACCCAAGGGGGTGGTAAAATGAAAGGTCCGATGATAAGTCGAAGGTATGGCACGCATGGCATGGAACCAATCACGCCCGAGGATACCAATGTATTTGGACTTCTTATCGATGATAAGAAAGCTGGTTTGAAGTGTGACAGGACTGGTGGCGACTGGGAGGCTAATCGGACCAACAACAACTTTTGCAGCCCTATTAAAGCCTTTGAGTTCGACATTGGTAGGAGTGATGAGGTTTATTTTCTTCATGGCTTGGATAGTTTGAAGAAAAAGTACATCGGCTGCACTTTCTATGTCTATGAGCATGGTGTGGAGTACGAGGTCTTGATTTTTACCATAATGACTAAGGGGTCGAAATGGGGAAAATGGACATGTGATGTGTCGCAATCGATGAAAGAGATGCCTTCGGGTTGAGGGGAGAGGCTTGATTTTGGCGGGAGGGTGGGCAGCTTTTCCTGGTAGGTGAGTTTGGAGCATTCTTCGACACGCTTGCGTTTACTCTTGGAGCGGCCGCTGTCGATATTGCTGACTTCAATGAAATTTATTTGTTAGATGCGGACCTCGGCTGGGTCGATAGCAGAAGTGGGTTAAGGTTTGAGGTATGATTCGTCAAGGAAACTGGGAAGGTCAGCAACATACTGATGTAGAGGACCTGCTTTGAGGATGATTTCGAGGGAACTCTGCAAAGTGAAGCATTTATTGGTGGGATGGCATTTACACTTGTGGTTGGTGCAGTAAGGTTCGTCTGGTTTGACCTAGATGAGGAAAGGGATACGCCATATGGGATCTGCATGTATCTGTGGTAGAAGGGTACTGATGGGGGTAGTAGGTCTAGGTAAGACCGGCTTTGGCCGTTTCTTACGAGCTTCGGCATTGTTGTCATTGTGAGGGCGTTTGCGGCTCTCAATCTCCAGTGAGACAGGAGCCATCAGGGGGGAAGGAGTAGAAGGTGGGCCATGTCAAGGTTTATTGATGGTGGTGATCAAAGGTTGCCCCTGTTTACGCGATTCGTGAAGGCGTTCAAGGTTGAAATAACCATTGACATTTGATAGCATCTCCACGAGGGTTCGAAGTTTATGGAAGACCAGGTACTCTTTGACACGGCTGTGGTCTGGCAGGGCATTTGAGTACGCATCTACAACATTTGTGCAGTCAAGGTTTACGAATTTTCGCTACTCGTCAAGGAACCTCTTGGTGAAGGCTTCAAGGGTTTCACTGTTGAATATCCTGAAGTTGAAAAGGGCATCGAATCTGACCTCTCTGTCTTTGTTGAAGGCGAACTGTACAATAAAAAGGTGGGATAGTTGCTCAAAGCTTTGAATAGAGCCACTGGGAAGGTTATGGTACCACCGTAGAGGGCTATCTGTGAGACTTGCGGGAAAAAGGTGGCACATCAGGTAGTCGGCTGCGGAGTAGAGGCTGAGAGCATTTTGGAATTCGAGGATATGGGATTGAGGGTCGGTGCAACGGTATTTGCTAAGTTTGGGGGAACAAAAATTTGGAGGTACCTCGATGGCGAGGAGTTTAGGGAAAAGCGGATTATTCAGTCGATTCCATGAATTGGGAGTGGGGCTCGCGCTGACGCGGATAACGGGCTAAATTTTATAGTCAAAGTTTTGTTATGCACAATAGGCAGGATGAGGGGGTGATCGAAGGGTTCGAGGGTGATGAGGCCGAGTGCATGGTATGTTTTCTGCACTGCGCTCCCCGAGACGTTCTTGGGCAGGGCGGCGTTTGGGGTATCTGGAGGAGCGATGGGTGGAATCAGAGGAGTCTTTTATGAAGGCAGTGGGGGGAACAGTAAGGGCAACGCCTTCGGCGCCACGGCGAGCCGGAGGTGATGGGATATGCGGTAAGGGTCCCAATCGGTCTCTAGCGGAGATGCGAGATGGGGCTGGTGCTTGGGACATAATAGGAGTATTATGAGACTGTAGACGCTGCAGCTCTCAGACTGTGTTGTGCAGCTCATCGATGGCGCAGTTCTGTCTTTCGGTATTATTCAGACGGCAGTGCTGTTCAGCTTCAAATTCTTATTGGTGCTTTTCACGCTCTTGGTGCAGTTATGTATGGTGTCGCTCCTCGGTTTGGGCAAACTATTGGGAAAGTAGGGCAAGTTGGGCAGCCATTCCGTCGACGAAGTTGTCGGCATGAGTGGAACAGGAACAGAGGGTGGGGGCCATGAAGAATAATCTGTGGGAGTTAGAAAAGGGAGACAGTGAACAATAGAGATTAGTATGGTGGGAAGCACAGACGACACCAAATGTAGGGGCCTAACTTCGTGCGGAGGGGAAGTCGACTCTTATACCACGGGATTAATCATTTATCAAAGGTGTTCAAGTATATAATCTATAGTACAATTACTCTACTGACAATATAATGGCGTGGAGGCCTAGAATGTGATGCTCCATGACCGCTGATGAGGATTTTTAAGAGAGTTTATATTTCTGTCGAGTAATCGAAGGTTCGAGTACTGGGTTTTTACAAGGTGGACGAAGATAAACTGTAAGGTCTTAAGGGAGAGATTTTTTGTGTAACCCCACCATGGTTCCCCATCTCTCCTATTTATAGAACATATGAAGGGCTGAGTTACCAAGGTTAGGTCATATTACAAGTGTACCATCCGGATATCGAGTGGGTATCCTGGAGTTGGTATTGATGCCAAAAATGTCGGGTCTGTCACTGTAGTAGTTGCTGGCTCTGTCTCTGTACTCTGACACTGTAGCAGCTGTTGGGTCTATCATTGTAGCTGTAAGAACCAACAACGTTGCCATCTTGTCTAATGAGCTGGCTGTATGTCTTGTCATACTTTGACCATGTACGAATATGGTCGAAGTGTTTCTGATGTTGATGTGGAGTTTATCTTCGAGGCTTTGTTCAGAATCGAAGCTTCATCTTCCGATAATCTTTGGGAGACTTATTCATAGGTTGAGTGGGCCTCGAGATGTTCGAGTAGGCTTCGAGGTAGCCTTTGAGTGTTTGACTGGGGTAGAAGGCTGCGAGTAGGCTACTACAAAAATTATAGGAAATATGTAATCGTGGAAATTTAAGCTTCTACAGGACGATAGAGGTACAACTCTTGGTAATATGAGGTCGAGTATGGTAAATAATGTATGCACTGGTGAGGGGATAAGTTCAAATTATTTATTCCCAGATTACGGATTTTGCGTTACGAGATTCAAGGTAAAAATCATGTTTTTAAGAGGAAAGTGTATGAGAAACGTATAATAATGGGTAAGAAGATTCGTAAAAAATAAATGGAGCAAGGAATAGGATGGTACAGACTCGATCTCAGAGAATTCGTCATGCCGCGGAAGGACGATTGGCTATAAAAATTACTGAAGGAGATGATTTTTGGTTCGTTTGGTTATGATGCTGAGCTACCAGTGAGGGAATGTCTGCTCGAAAGATTAGATGTAAGGAAGAGAAAACCTGAGTATGCTCGTTATTTTTATGAGGTATGCTTTTGTAAATTGGTGAGGGATTTGGTAGATTGAGAAAGGTTGGCTGGTTTGATTGCTAAAGTAGAAATCAAATTCGAAGATCTGAGGACCGACGAATGATGTGACTGGATGACATCGTCCAGTTTACTAGGGTTGTGGTAGGTGTTGTATAAAGTGTTTATCATGAATAATACATTTTTCTTGAATGTAACAAAAAAGATATAAGTCAATCGGATCCTCTATAGGTGTAAATCTATTTTAAGACTGTTTTGGCAAATAATTTGAATAATTTTGAAAATTTGCGTAGTTTAGAAAATGACGTCAGTTACTATAAGTATGATAAACAACGACAAGGACAGTTAAAACAAAAACGTAGAAATACAGAAGCTTCTGGTTTTTTTTTTATGTAAAGAAGCAGGAATCTGACATCGTACAGAGTGAGTCATCATGAGTGTGGGAAGGTCAAGAAAAGATATGGAAATAGGAGAGGGAAATATATTAAAAAATAAGGGGAGTTGTAATGATGGAAAGGTAGTTTTATTGAAAAGGTACAAGACGTCTGACATGGAGAGTGGAAATGATGCCTCGGTTCCAAAATCGAGGACGGTTTGTGCAAGGCGTAATAAATATCAGCCGCTAGAGAGAGAAAAAATAAATAGTGCTTCTTCGTCTCCAATCAAATGTTTTTCAACTTCTAAAAATTTGGAGAACACACAGAGAGAGAGACAAAAAATCAGGGGATTTGATAAGGAGTTATCCGAAGGGGATCAGCAGTTAAAGAGGGCGAAAGAGACTACATCTCGTAAGTGGCTATATAACAGTGTCGTGAGGGAAATGTTTGGCGCTACTGCAGATTCTCATTCGGATACCGAGGGTTAGTATAAATGTATGCAACATATGTTATCGTATATACTGAATATGTTAAAGATATATGTTGTGCGTAAATGATTGATATATATATATAAATGAAAGAATAATTGATACCTTAACCTGTATGTAGGTCAAGCGTGAGAGGCATTTATGTAGGGTTATAAACGTGCCTGTAGAAATTATTGTTGAGATGGGTAGTTCGTCTGTTAACGAGGTATCGACCTCTGGTCTGACGAATAAGTCTGATAGTGAGGGGGATGTAGGATTGGAACAATTCCCTGGTTTTCCTGGCCAATTGACATTTTATCCTCGTGGTTCTGATGCCTTTAGAGAGTTTTGTAAAGCTAAGGCAGTTGTAGGAGGGAAGTGGGGCAATTGTGTAGAATATGTCGGTAGGCAATTTAGGGGTAGTACGGTAGTGGATAGGGAAGAGTACTTTAATCTGTTGGCAAATTTGGAAGTAAAAAATGAGATAGGGGTATAGATGAATCAATCTCGTTAGAGTACTTAGATGGAGATGTTCGGAGTGACCTCTCGAAGAGTTTTTTGTGTTACCTATCTCAATTAGAGTATGGGTTGAGTCTCCACCTTACAATTTGGCGAAGGGGATTATGAATACAATTAGGGCATGTCCCATTCAATAGAACGGAAATATGTGGGAGGCAATAACTGTGTGCGATCATTTGAATAAAAAGTGAGAAAAAAGGGGAAAATAAGGAGGATAACCCCGAGGATGTTTTGCAGTTTTATGGGGTGAAGAATTATAAGGCCAGTGGAGGGTCATATTTTTATGCGAGCGCAACTCGGCATCGCTTCTTCGATCTAAACTCAGCAGGTCGAACCTAGAATGACAATGTAATATGGGTGAAGGGAAATTATCTTCAAAGAGATGATAATGATTTCATATAAGGTAAGGAAAGATTTTCTTGGTAGGATCGATAACCTAGTTATAGACCAAGATTGTGTGAATACGCTCTTCCAAGAAGCCAGTTTAAAGAGGTCGAGGGTTAAAGAATCGGAGGTGCCTGCAATCGACGGAAAAATGTCGGCGAAGAACAAGAGAGCCGCGGATGCTAGCTTACCATTAGAAAACTGCTCCTTGGCTGGGTACAATACTAACACTGAGATTGACTTTATATTAGGAAAGACTTTGGGAAAAAAAAAAAAAAAAAGGGCGCCAAGTTTTGATATGCCTCTATTGCTCCATCATAAGAGGCTAACTCGACAATCATCAACTGAGGAGGTGGCTGGGACTGCTAAACCAGCAGTTGTTGTAGATATGTGTCCCCTACGGGGTTCTGGCAGTGTGGTCCCAAAGTGGACCAGTGAGGAGTCTTCGAAGAAGAAGTTTGTCGAAGAGTCAGAGATAGAAGTGCAGAAAACCATGGATGCTTATACGTCCGGAGCGGATGAGCTGAAGACGGAGTTGGAGGATTGTATGGTTGGGATTGATAGCTTGAACTGTTTTTTCAACGAGGGTCAGTGGAATTTATCGAAGGTAAAAAATTTTAATGCTTTTCTTCAAATGAAAAAATTGGTTGGTCACTCGAATACTCATTATATGACTTTGATGCAGATTAAGAAATTGGTAATGGAAGCTATGGGACGAGTTGTGAGCAGTGGTGAACTGGGAAACTAGATCATTGCCTACAAAAATATAGAAAAGGATTTGACTGAGGAGAAAGCATAATTGAATGCCACATTGAATAAGTATAAGCTCGATGCCAAGAAGGCGAGGGAAAAGGCGCTGGGGGAAGCGAAGAAAGCGGCAGAGAAAAAGAAAAAGGAGACTCTGGCGTTACAGTAGGCCATTTTTGAAAAAGATGTGCAGGATCAAGTTGGCGATGTTCGTAAAACAATGGAGGAAGAATAAGGTAAGTTGCTCAATGAAATGAGGGCAAAGATGAATGAGGAGAAGCTGGTAAAATGCATGGAAGTGAGGACGCACTATAATAAGCAATATGACGAGTTGGATAAGAGGAAAAAATCTATAAGGGACTTGTGAAAGCTGGTGGTGCCGTATTTGATGACAGCTTGGATGATGATGTACCCCAGATGCCTGATGTACGCGGGGAAATCGAAGTTATCGAAGATGAAGTGATGGTCGATGCTGATGGTGCTCGTCCAGTTGAGGCAGTAAAGATGCAGGTCCTCGAAGGTGCCCTGAAGTTGAATGAAGATAAATCTCCCTCTAATATGTTAAACCATGGGTAAGTTGTATTTATGTTAGAAAGGATGTAAAAGTGGCCAGTAGGACCAAAACATTTTAATTAGTAATGTGTGGTGAAGCAATATTGTCTTGTTGAACAAGTTTTATTTTGAAAAATAATTTTGTCCATTTGTTTGTAAATAGTTCTAAGTAGTAGATGTGATAAAATTATTTTGATTGAGTATAACAAAAGGTCGACCAGATAAGTAAAAAATGCTTGTTTGCATGGTAGGTAAAAGATGGCCAGAAAATGGCAAGTAAGAGATTGAGGACCAGATATATATCCTTATACGGGTATCTGGATTTAGATTTTAGAAGAACAAAAGCTCTTTTAGAGTTTGTTCGATAAGTAAAGAGCGCGAAGTAGAATATCCTAGAATTGGATATTGTTCGCGTAGAATACGAATGATAGGCTTTAGATATACTTATTAAG
Source organism: Kingdonia uniflora (assembly GCA_014058105.1). Classification (NCBI taxonomy): domain Eukaryota; kingdom Viridiplantae; phylum Streptophyta; class Magnoliopsida; order Ranunculales; family Circaeasteraceae; genus Kingdonia; species Kingdonia uniflora. The sequence continues at coordinate 800,043 of JACGCM010000428.1, read as the reverse complement.
TAGTGATCAAAACAAATCAAGATAGTAAAGATTTTGTTTGTTTGATGAATACTTGACAAGTATAAATAGAGATTAAATCAAATAGTAATGAGATTTTTTGTCCGATGTGTACTTGAAAAGTATAGATCGAGATCAAATCAAATAGTAATAAGATTGCTTGTCTGATGTATACTTAAAAAGTATAGATCGAGACCAAATCAAATAGTAATGAGATTGTTTGTCTGATATATCCTTGAAAAGTATAGATCGAGATCAAATCAAATAGTAAGGAGGAAACTGATAATAAAGTATGTTTATTTGAATCGATAAAAAATGGTTACAGTGTATCATCTGAAAAATCATTTCAGTTAAGCAGTGTTCCATGGATATTCTAGCTGTATTTCGTCTTCAGTCATAAGCCAATAAGTTCCAATATCTGTTTTGTTGCTGACAATATACGACCCTTTCTAGTTTTCTGATAATTTCCTCAAATTTTTAGGTCGAGTACAATCTTGAATCCGTTGTAAGACAAGGTCTCCAATACCAAATTTTTATTCTCGAACTTTATTGGTGTATGCTTTTTTCAATGTATCATGGTATTGTTCCAGATTGGCAATGGCCTTATCTCTGGTTTCTTCAATCCAATTGAGGTTGCAAAGGAAACCAAGTTCATCGTTTTCGTCTGGAATTTTTCATCGAGTACTGGGTAGATCGAGGTCCAAAGGTATGACTGCTTCAGTGCCAAAAGCCATCATGAACGGAGTGTAGCCCGTTGAGACTCGGGGTGTGGTACGGTAGGCCCAGAGAATACTGAGCAATTCACCCACCCATCATCCTTTCTTGTCGTCGAGATGCTTGCGTAATCCTGATTTGATGCTTTTGTTTATGGTTTTGGCTTGTCCATTGCCTTGAGGATAATATGGTGTGGATATTGTGAGCTGGATTATGTATTTATGGAGAAATGCAAGTACTTTGGCGATGATGAACTGTTTGCCATTATCGGAGCGTATCATTTGAAAACATCCAAATCTGCTGATGATGTGCTCCCAAAGGAACTTGATATCTTTGTTTTCATCAGTATGGCAGAGAGGAAATTCTTCAACCCATTTTGTGAAGTAATCAGTCACAACCAGGACAAACCTTCGGTTTCCCGATACTGGATGGAAAGGTTCAATGATATCGATTCCCCGTCGTTTGAATGGCCAGAGAATATTGCTGATATGCAAGTCTAAGGCTGGGCTTTTGATATCTTGGGCATGGATTTGGCATTTGTAGCATTTTCGAACAAAGTCTTCGCAGTCCTATCTCATCTTGGGCCAATATAACCCTTGTGTAAAAGTGCATTGTGCCAACGATTTGCCTGAAACATGTGCTCCACAGCTACCGTTATGAAGTTCTTGAATTTTGATTTGGGCTTGTTTCTGAGAAATGCATTCGATAAGAGGTCATCCTCCTATAATTCGATATAAGATGTGACCTTGGACAGTGAATCTAGGGCATTTGGCTAGAAGTGATCGAGCGTCTTCTTTATTATAGGGGAGGATGTTGGAATTATGGTATGCATAGAATGGTCTTTACCAGTCTTCAGGATCATCTTCTTTAGCAATGGTGATCTGGAGTGTTGATAGTATATCGAGACTGGAATGCTCGATGATTTTGATCTCTAAAAATCTTTTTTCACTGCCCCCTAGCATTGCAGCGATGTAAGCTAAAGCATCGGCATGTTGATTTTCATGTCGGGGTAAGTAAGAAATTGTTGCATGTTTGAATCTCTGCATCTTTTCTTCGACCAGAACTGCCTGATAAAGTCGATTGGTTTTTCTACCCCGCTATTTTCTCAAATAAGGACAAAACTGATCGAATCGTCAGTTGTGGATAAGTACATTGTAAGATATTTGCCATCAATTGGAGTACTCATTATAGGAGGACACCCAAAGTATCATTTAAGATCATGGAAGGCCATCTCACAGTCAGGAGTCCAAATGACTTTCTTGTGCTACTTATTTGAAAGAGGAGTAGGGTTGCCATAAAAGAGGTAAAGAAGTTTACATCGATCAGATGACTTTGAGATGAGTTTGTGAAGACCAACAATTTTGCCTGTGAATTTTTTAACATCTTTTTTTGTTCGAGGGGATGGCATAACCATGAGTGCTTTGATTTTTGCGGGATCAATTTCTATTCCCCTTTTGCTGACTAGATGTCCCAAGAATTTGCCATAGGCAACTCCGAATTGATATTTCTCTGGGTTAAGTTTTATTTGGTACTTGCGAAGAATATCAAATATAGTTTGGAGGTTACTAGAGTGGTCCTCTCGCTTTGGGCTTTTGCAAATCATATCATCGATGTATACTTCCATAATTGTGCCGAGATGATCTTTAAACATTTTAGTCACAAGTCATTGTTAAGTAGCGCCTACATTTTTTAAACTGAAAGGCATGACCGTGTGACAGTATAGACCTCTGTCGGCGACGGAGGTTGCTTTTTCCTGATCTTCTTCGGCTAGTGGAACTTGGTTATAACCAGAGGCTGCATTCATCAAAGAAAAAAGTTCGTATCCTGCGACTGAGTCGAGAAGTTGGGGAAATAGTGGTAGCAAAAAGTTATCTTCAGGTGTGAACTTGTTAGGTTCTATGAAGTCAACACAAACCCTAATTTTGCCATTTTCCTTTGGTACTGCTACGGTATTAGAAACCCACTTCGGATATTTAGCTTCCCGAATAAATCCTACCCGAAGGAGTTTATCAATTTCTTCATTTACCGCATTGCGGAGTCAGGGGCCTAGACTCCATCATTTTTGAATGATAGCTTTGCTATATGAAAAAAGGTTGAGTCGGTGACAAGCGATTGAAGAATCGATACTGGGAATTTCTTGGAAAGTTCAGGCAAAAATGTCAATGATCTTCTTAAGTAGCTATATCATGGCCTCTTTTTCATCGGTCGATAGTTTAGAACCGATGAAGGTTATGCATCCCGGGCCATCGAGTTCAATAGATTTGACCATCTCGATGTCATGTTGTTCAAATGTTGTTGATTCTTCTTGATGTAGTTGCCATGCTTTGAGAAGTTTGGTTGTATGAGGGTTGGTTGTGGTATTTATGTACATTCGTGCAATTGCTTGGCTGCCCTTGATTTTATATATTCCATGATCTATTGGAAAGCGTAGTACTAGATGATAAGTGGAAGGCACTGCTTTGATTGAATGCAACCAGCTTCGACCTAAAATTCCCAAGTATTTGGACTCTACATCGATAACAAGAAATTTGACGAGTGTAGTTTTGGAACCTGCCTGAATTGGCAGAGTGATTTCTCCTGTGGCAGATTCTTTCGAACCATTGAAGCCCGTGATTATTGTTGTCGAAGCTTTTACTAAATCTGTAAGGCCTAGGACTTAATTGTTCTTTTGAATAATACATCTGTGGCGCTTTTAGTATCGATGAGCAGTGTATGTAAATAATTCTGCCCGACTTTGATCATAATGATGAGAGGGTCATCATGGGGGTATTTGACATGGCTTGTGCCACAGTCTTCGAAGGTGATTTGGTAAGGACGCTTTGATTTACTTGTGCTGGGAAGAAGTTTTGTTGATTTGTCCGAGGAAGCCATTTTACAGCAAGATGTAATTCGATCATCTTGTTTTTTTATATTTCCTTTCTCGATCTCAATCATGTACAAGTGGCGAGCTTTCCCTTGGGCCTGATTTTGCTCTACTTCTTTATTTTTTGCTTCATTCTCGAGGAATTTTTGAATGTCGATGACATAATTGTGAAGTCTTCCAGCTAATAGAATGCGATGGAAGATTTGTATGAGGAAGTAATCGGCATCAGTCTCATGGATATGCACATTATGATACTGACATAGTGGTTTATTGGGAAGATCAGGAATCGTCTGTGGTGTGCGATAACATTCATCTCCCTTTATCTTCGGCAAGATAACAGAAAGAGTTGTTATCATTGGCAGCAAAACTGGGATAGGTTTGTTTAGTCTGTCGTCCCTTCTTTTATTGTTGTCGATATTTTTTTCGTGTTGCTTAGGCACTTCAGGAGTGACTATTCATTGATATGGGGTCGAAAATGTTTCTCGGGAATGGATCACAGATGAGCTTTTCATCTTATCTTTCTTTGATCATTCTAGTTCAATCTAGTTATTAACCACATCAATCATCTTAGTGATTGTACGTGGCTTGTGTAGAGTAAGTTCTTCTCAAACTTTTGAGTCAATGTACAGGGCGGAGGTGAATGTTAGAATGACGATCTTAGGGTCTAAGTTCCCTATTTTCCTTGTTTTCTACAAGAAGCGTTGATAAAAGTTTTCCATGGAATCTTTCGTGCCTTGCTCGAAGTAAAATAAGGAATCGACAGTGATTTCTCGTTCTCTGGCATGAGTGTAATTAAATTTAAAAAGATGCTGCAACTGGCTGAACGTGGTGATGAAAGCCTCTTGGATAGTATGGAACCAACGGAGCAGTTCTTCCTTCAGGCTCATGTTGAATAACCTACAGAGCATGTGGTCAAGTTTAGAATATAATCTCACTGTGGCTTTGAAATGTCGGACATGCGTAAGTGGGCCAGTCAGTCTTGCATACTAAATAAATTTGAGCATATGGAAATTGTCTGAGATGGGCATAACTTCAAGATAAGGGGAAATGGGGTTTGTCTCAATTCCATCAAGTGCAGACCTTCAACCTGGAATATTAGAATTTATGGCCTGGATCCTGTTGTTGAGGTCGTTCAAGGTGACAAATTATTGTGGGGGAAATGGTAAAGCTACAATCTGAGGAACCAAATATTCTTGTCCTTCTGGTCCCAATTGATCCCTAATCGGTCTTCTTTCAGGCGGGGGAGTTGGATGTCGAGTGCGTCGACTTCCTTGAGTTGTCAATGTTGAGGATGTTAAACCAAAATATCGATAGGCTCTGTTTGGGTTCCCGGATCTGGATCGAGAAATATGGAGCTCGTCTTCTCTTGGTGGATCGTCACATTAAATTACTATGATCTATGTTTGCCTCGAGCAAGTGGGGGGAGACGTTTGTTGGCCAGTAAGTCAATCTTGCATTCTTCTTAGTCATTCCATTTCTTTCTGATGCATTTGGCTTTGTTGATCTAAGGCTTTCCACCGTTTTTCTCTCTCTGTTTGAAGAGCTTGAGTGTGGACACGCTGATCTTCCATTCTTTAAGCTTTTTCTACGGCCATTTGTTGCTGAAGCTCGAGTATTACACTGTGATGATTACTAGTTCCTGGCATTTCCTAATCTCTAACGGTACTAGAATGGCTTCTTAGGTTCATGTTTGTCATTGGATAGCGTTTAGATCAGTGACGGTAAAAAAAAGTGTGGTATTTCCCACAGACGGTGCCAATTGTAGTGGCATATTTTCCGGAAGGAGAATCTTCTCCAATACTTATTCGTAAAGATAAGGCAATAAGCTAGATAAAATAAGATTTTACGTGGAAAACTTAGTAGAAGCTGAGAAAAACCATGACCTCGAGGGGTATTTTTAAATAAAATCCAGTAAGATACCAATTATTATATGTTTTTAGAGTGAAGGTAGGTGTTTTCAGTAAGAATAGTGAAAGATCATCTCTTTTAGTATCTATTATCTGCCTGTATATATAGTCATATAGGCAGTTTTACAAAAAGAGAGAAATAGTATCCTATTCCGGGGGAAGTAGACGAACTTCGCAGATCTCTAGCAATTTCTCTTGACCAGACTTCAACGGCTACTTTTGGTAAGTCGAGGACTTATAGTATCTTCTAAAATGCTAAGCTATCTTCAGCTACACCGTACTGGCTAATAAGTGTCGAGCTGTCTTCGATTATGAAGGACTGTCTCTGTATGTCTTCGACTATACTTTATTGGCTTACTCTTGTCGAATCTGGGGAATATGCAGCTACACCTTTGCTTTAATTTGTGTACAGATGGTCGAATGAAAGCTAGTATTACATTTTCTTTAATTGATGTATAGATGGTCGATTGAAAGTTATTATTATATTTGTAGCAGCGTATTCCGCAGCTTAAACTTATGTTTCATCTTCGAACTACATACGAACTTTCGATCTCATCAACAGAGTATGTGCCACAAAAATTTTTAAGACAGCAACGTCAAGAAGCAAATACAACACAAATTTCTCAACCAACACCACTCATCCATGAGGCTCCCCATGCTATTGGTTGATAGCCATCTTGTAATTACTTATTTCTTATCTCGAACTTAAAGCTTCATCCTCAAACTCGTCAGCATATAGGAAATACTACTAAAGACAGTCATTATTCTTCAGTTCGAGTCATCGCTTTCAACCTCCACAGCAACAGTTCAATTTATGCAAGTGTACAATCATCAATAGAGTCGCAAGATAGCAACAAAGGTCAAGACGTTACATCATCTGGTCAAAGAATATTTTACATCTACTTTGTAACGTTTACAATTAAATATATTAATGGTCGTCAAACGGTCATATGATGAGACCTATAAATAAGACCAGAGAACTACAGATTAGAGACAGGTAATTCTATACAGAGAAATTCCTACTCCAAAACTCAATAGATTTAGAGTGCTCATTGTAATAACTAGATTTCTCAATAAGATTTCTCTCTTTCTAAAATCCTCGAGAGAGATCGTGGTTTTTAACCTATTCAAAGGTTTTCCATGCTAAATTGTTGTGTTAGTTATTATTAGCGTTCCGATTATATCTGGTGTAAAGGCCAAGTCTGAATCCCAAAATTAGACTATTACATATAGCGTCATCTGTGGGAAACGAAGTCCTCAAACCCATTGTCTCAGAAACTGCAAATCATCTCCTTTCAAAATACCGCCTCCAGGTCAGAGTACGCCAATAGTTCAAGCATAAGAAAATGTCGCGCTAGCAGATATGCGAGCCACCTTAAATTCTAAAATAGAAAGACGTGCTACATTAGAGTAATAGCTGGCGAGTGTATAGGACGCACAGAAGGTTTTACAGGGTCAGGAAGTTGCCGCCCAGAAGAATAAAACCGTACAACCCGAAGGCTCGCGAATTATTAGTCATGATAGAATAAGACCTCCTCAGAAAAGGAATCGCATTGGAGGTGCACTTCGGTCTAGCCATCATCAACAGAAAATGGAACCCATCCCGATTCAGGAGGCCCACCAGGAAGTAGATGGCAGCCCAGTGGGTGTCAGATAGATTGAAAATCTACCTCGAAGAGTTCGAGTCCCAGTAAAAGATCGCCTAAGTGAAGGGAGTGGCAACCATAATTCTGGAGAAGGACGCGTCACCCACCCGACCACCGCAGCTCGACAATACATGACCCAGGAACATATCGAGAGACGAATCAAAGAAATGCTTGAAGCTTAGACTCCGATTAAAGGAATCCACAACAAATTACATAAGAGCCCAATTATACAGGAGCTATTGGATGGCGAGGTCCCTATCGGGTTCTATACCCCAAAGATCCACAAATATAAAGGAACAGATCTAGTGGAACACGTCCAGGAGTTCCAGGATCCTTTGGGACTACATTCCACATCCAACCACATTCTCTGCCGGCTCTTCCCAACCAGCCTGTCCGTTGAACCTCTGCGATGGTTTCACACGCTACCTGAAGGATCCATCACAACTTTTGAATAGCTACAAAAAAATCTTTATCAAGAATTACTCGCACAACAAAGACAAAGAAGAGAATCGATGCTCCCTAATTAGCCTTAAGAAGATATTGGGTGAGAAGCTCGAGACATTCACTAAGAAGTTCTTGGAGTTAGCTCAGAAAGTAGATCGACTCGACCAGAAGATTATCATTTTAGCTCTAACCAATGCGCTACTTGTCGATGGAAGGGTAAAGGAATACCTCGTCCTCAGCAAACCAACAACTTTGGAAGACATGATCGAAAAGGTCAACGGTTATATCGACCTGGAAAGAATGGTGTCTGATAGACAGAAACCTCAAAAGTCAACATTAACAGCTCGAGATCAGTCAGCCAGCCAGAACTTTAATCGTACTACCGATCAGGTAGGAAACAGGAAACGAGCAGAATCAAACGACGAGCGACCTCAAAAGGGGAATAACTTGCCCAAGTCCTGCCTTCCCAAGATGAATGTGACCATAGCCAACATTTATCCTATACTTTAGAAGGATCATTTCTTTCGCAATGCACAATATCTCCAACCCATTGGGAACAAACCATATTGTATACACCACAAGGTCAGACATCATGAAACAGAACACTGTTTCACCTTACAGAGGTTATTAGAGTATATCTACACTGATGAGCGGGTGCATGAGTATAATGTAGATGTCGAAAGCTACAAGAACGGAAGTTACAAACTTTTTACAGTTGCCGTACAAACTGAAGAGCCGACAGGAGAGAAACACTTATATCATATGTCTCTCTACCACTTCATTGAGACTCAGATCGTCAACCAATCGAACAAAACTAAGAGAAGACGGATCAACCAATGTCACAACCTATCCATGAAGGACAAAGAAGCTCATTTACTTCCCGTTTCTAGCTCTCAACGAACAGGAATTTCTTTCGACTACTACAATGTTTGTCACATCAATTATCCTCACCATGATGTTTTGGTGATCATGCTAAAAATGTAAAGCATGGTGCTTCACACGATGATGATAGATACTAGGAGTACTATTGAATTACTTTCTCAAACCACGATGGATCATAAGGGGTTGCCCGACAAAGTACAGCCCAGTGGCATTGATATTTACGGATTTAACAGATCAAGAGAAGACCGTGTAGGAAAAATCATACTTCTTATCACAGTACGACCTGTGATACTCGACATTATCTTTTATGTTATCAATATGAAATCCCATTATTTGGGTATAATGGGATGTTGTTGGTTACACAATATATGAGCTATCCCATCTACCTATCATTTGGCACTGCAATTTGAGTGGAATGGCGGCGTATACGAGATCAAAGGAAGACAAAAGCTCGCTCGAGCATGTAAAAATTCAGTCGTTATCATTCCAGAATCTTCAGAGCCACATCTCGCATAGCAATTACAGAGAACAACAGGAAAAGTTACTGAAAACTATATAGTACATTCTACATAAAATAATCTGTCAAGCGCAGAAACAACTAAGTACGCCAAAATCAATGGCAAAAAGCGAGGAACATACATTGGCACTCTTCTGCAAGCAGCAGAATGAGATGACCTCATTCAGTTCCTTAAAGACAGTAGTGATGTATTCGCTTGAACATTTCAGAAAACGCTCGGTATCGATCCCAATCTAGCTTGCCACAGGCTCAATATAAAGGACAAAGTCGAAGCTGTCAAACAAAAGCAGAAGACTTTAGCACCGAGACTTCGAGAAGAAGTAAATAAAGAGATCAACAAACTCATCAAAGCTGGCTTTATCAGAAAGGCCAATTACCCTTAATGGATCTCGAACATTGTGACAGTCCCAAAGAAAAATGACAAAAACAGGGTATGCGTGGATTTCACGGACCTTAACAAACATACTTCAAAGGATAGTTTTCCACTTCCTAGTATAAACCATCTGCTCGATTCAACTGCAGGATACAAACTCCTGTGCATGATAGATGCCGCATCAGGATACAATTAGATATCTATGCTACCTGATGGCCAAGAGAAAACAACTTTCATTACATAATATGGCTTATAATGTTATAAGGTCATACCTTTCGGTCTCAAGAATGCCGGAGCCACTTATCAACGGTTGACGGCACAAATGTTCAAAGATCACCTCGGAAAAATGATGGAGGTCTACATTGATGATATGTTGCGCAAAAGCCTTAAAAAGGAAAACCATATTATAGACTTGTGCACTACTTTTGAAATTCTCCGTTCCTACGAGATGATGCTTAATCCTGAATGTGCCAGTTGGGGTTCGGTCAAGAAAATTCTTGGGGCACTTAATCAGTAAGAGAGGTATAGAAGTTGATCCAAATCGTATTCGCGCTTTACTATCTATGCCTTGGCTGAAAACAAATAAAGACGTACAGAAGTTAGTGAACAAGATCGCCACGATAAATGGTTTTATTTCAAAATCTTCAGATCAATGTCAATGGTTGCTTAAGCTTTTACGTGAAGGGACAACAAAACATAAATCTAAAAAGGATCCCGAGATCGAGTGGACAACAAAGTGTGAAGCAGCATTTCAAGAGCCCAAACTTTACTTGGGATCGCCTCCAGTGATGAGTACACCTCATGAAGGGAAAGAACTCACAATATATCTTATGGTTACCGATGAATCATTAAGTTCCCTCCACATTCGACTTGACGGGAAAACAAAAAAACCTATCTATTTTATCAGTAAGACTCTCACTTCTGCAGAGTCCCGGTACACCAAGATCGAGAAATTGCTCTTAGCTTTTGTATACGCATCACAAAAATTTAGACAGTATTTTCAAGCACATTTGGTTCGAGTGGTGACAAATTACCCTTTACGGGAGATTTAATCAAAACGGAAAAAGTCCAGACGAATACAAACATGATCGGTCACTCTTGGCGAACATGACATCTGTTTTGAACCACGACACTCTGAAAAGGGTCAAGCAGTAGCAGATTTCCTCACAGATTTCCAAGTAGAAGATCCTGGCTGGGAAGAAGACAGTACGGATAACAATGAGGATCACTTCGAAGAAAAGTTAGACTGGATAATTCAAAAGGGATGACGTCTTTTAACTAATGGATCTTCCGAACCTACAGGGTCAGGTATCAGAATTGTACTTATCACACCTTCTAATGACAGGATCGAGAAAGCAGTAAGGCTCAATTTCGAAGTAACCAATAATGAGGCCGAGAATGAATCAATGATTCATGGTCTAGATATGGCTCTAAAGATTAGAGTTTCCGAATTATCTGTCTACACAGACTCATTACTCATTGTAAACCATTACACGAAAAAGTTTTAGAAGAACAGAAAAATGGCCGACTACGCGGCAGTTTTAGCCGACAGAATGAGCAGATTCAAAAGAATTACTATCGAACATTTACCGCGTGGATAAAATTAACATTCAGACTCTTTCACATACCTGGCAGGAATACTTAGTACGGAAGCACGTTATCTAAAGATTGAAGTATCATCCACCCCTAGCAATAACATCATAAGCTCAAATTATATCAATACTTAGGGCATTGAAGAAGACGAGGACGATTGGAGACGACCTTACCTCAAGTATATTAGGACTAAAAACTCATTTGACGGTGAACTCCCTACAGACCCCACAGAGAAGAGATGCGTACTTGATAATGCTAAGTGATATAACGTGGACAACGGTAACGGTCCCCTTTACAAAATTTTGGTCACAAGACCGTACCTCGAATGTTTTTCGAACAAAGAAGCTCAGAAGTTTCTACACAAACTCTATGAGGAGACTTATGGTTCCCATGCAGCGGGACGATCTCTCACAAATTGAGCTCTTACTTAAGGAGTTTTTTGGCCCAAGATGAAAGCTCAAGCCATTGAACTCGCAAGCAAGTACGATGCCTACCAAAGACATGGCCCCCAAATTCGAGCTCCAGCCTTGGAACTCCATTCCAGCAACCTTGTTTAGCCATTTAAAAGATGGACCCTCTACCTCATAGGAGAATTCCCCACGGCACCGGGAAAAAGGAAACACCTCCAAGTAGCGACGGATTACTTCACAAAATGGGTATAAGAAGTCCCTCTATGTCGCACACGCGAAGATAAAGTCATCAAATTCATCTGGGAAACTATCATTATCCGGTTCGGTCGCCCCCATCTCATTAGAATCGATAATGGACCTCAGTTCGTTAGCTCTAGAGTCGTTGAGTTCCTCAATCAGCACAATTTTATCCACTCCCCTTCAAATCCATATTACCCTCAAGGAAATGGTTAGGCAGAAATCACTAATCAAACTATAGTGGATAGGATCAAAAAGAGCTTAAAAGATAAAAAGGAGAAATCGGGTTCATGAACTACAACATGTCCTGTGGGCATATCGTACAACACCTTAGGTATCAACTGGATGCACACCGTTCTTACTAGCATATAGTACAGAAGCAATCATCCCTACTCTATATCATCACCCAATACGCGACCATACCATGACGGATGAAAAGAATGAGTACCAATTGGCCTATAACATGAATTGGATTGAGAAAACTAGAGACAGAGCAATCATGAATTTGGGAAGATACCACGAAGATCTAGCCTGATCTTACAACAAACGCGTTCATCACAAAGAGTTTGAAATTAAAGACCTCGTGTTACGAGAAATTCCTAAACACAGAAAGGAAGCAAGCACGGGGAAACTGTCAGAAAATTGGGAAGGTCCTTTTGTTATTATTGGAAAAAGCGGCCTTGGTTCTTACAATCTCGCCACTGAACATGGAAATCAAATCCCTAATCTTTAGAATACGAGGAGATTAAAATTGTATCGTCGATAAACATCCATCACAGTGTACTTTTCTACAAATCAATCTATCATCTTGTATGACGATCATACATCAATAAAAGACTTATGTTCCATCCAAATACATCTGAGTACATTCTACTATTTCATACAATACTCTATCTAACATATTCATCGTACGTCAATCTTACACCAATGAAATACTTGTGTTCGATTGCCCTACACTATAGTACTTTTCTAATATATCCAACAAGTACTTCTATATACAGGTTACAGATCATTTGTTGCTTTGGCCAAACTGATCATCTATTACATTACAGATCGTTTGTCGCTTCGGCTAAACTGATCTTCTATTACATTATAGATCGTTTGTTTTTATGGTCAAACTGATCAGCTATTATATTACAGATCGTTTGTTGCTTCAGCTAAACTGATCTTCTATTACATTACATATCATTTATTGCATCGGCCAAACTAATCTTCTATTACATTAAAGATCATTTGTTGCTTCTGCCAAACTAATCATCTATTACATTATAGATCGTTTGTTCCTTAGGCCAGACCGATCAGCCACCTATGTCCCTCTACGATCGATAACCTTTGGGAACCATCCTATACAACAGATGTTCGACTAATACAGTATTATTGATATAACAAAAGGTTAGTATAAATCATTATTCTAGACACTCCTATTTTTATACAATATACGCGTTAGTATACATAGCGCATCCCCTTAATCATCACTCCTTGCTAGAGCTATCACTCGAGCTGTCACCTCCATTGGAAGACCCCACAACGTTAGGTACACAACCTACGTACAGCCGTTGACGCATGAACTTCGACATTCTTCTAGAACGATTTTCTTTCCATCTCTAACCATATGTTGTCTCAGTACCCCAATTTTGGCTACCATGAGACCTTGATACTCACACCGTATTGCCTCCATGTCGCACTGTGCACGACAATGTCATGGACCAGTTCGCTTTCTTTTTCCAATCTCTAGAAATCTGATGTGAAGAATAAAATCACTGCTGTCATATTTCTCTCATACACACTACCTGCTCGCTGAGTTTAGTTTGAGCTTCCTGCGGCGAAGTCTTTAAATGCTCGTACTGCTTCTCTACTTGGCATTTCTCATCCAGCACAGCAGAATTCTGAGACTCCAGCACTGCCATGAACTCGTCCATATGATAGATCATAGGCATTGACCCATCAAGTTCCGCCTCACGAGCCTCCCATTCCACCCTTCTCTCATCAAGACGTATTTTCGCCTGAAGTAGGTCAGCAACTAACTTCATGTTTGCATCGTGCAGTTTCATATTTTTATTCAGGTGTTCTGAGGCATTTAACTTCAACCCTTGAATGGTATGCTCTAGAGTGACTACTTCGTTCCAAGCAGCATTTATATTTTCGTTCTATCTATTACGGGCCTCCTCCATCTTCTTTATCATAACGTCAGTGACTATCCACAATACTTCATACTTAGAAGCTCGCGTCTCAGCTGCCTCCGCTTTGAGCACATTCACCTGGAATTGTAAGTCTTTAAGATTCTTACCTTCCTCCTCTAAGTCTGCTAGTAGTTCTAAAATTCAAACTCGAGCTGATGTCAACTTCACTCCCTGCTGCCTCGCTTGCCATGAGCTACCTGCAAATTCTACCTCTTTCTTTCTTATAATTTCTCTTAGCTTCTCTATTTTTCTCAGTCCATTGGCTAAATCCACCTTTTTCTTTTGTAGATCCTCAGACAATCGAGCTCCAACGTCTCGCTCTTTCACCACTTCCACCTTCGTTCTTTCTACTAATTCAGTAGCACTTTTTAGTGTGATCTGACTTGAACTTAGCTCACCAATCAGTTGTTCATTATGGGCGCGTAAAGTGTCACACTGACTTTGAATAGCTACAAATTCTACATTTCATCACAGTTTACATTCATAAACAATTTGATTGTACCAACAAATTACATCTCACAGTTAACAAATTTAAAACAAGAACATGGTATCTGAGTAATATCGATATATTGTTTTATTCATCATCACAGAGAATAAATTTCATTTATCATCAATAACAGTATACAAAGATCTAAATCATGCAGAGACAATAAAGAAAACCGAGAATACCCTATTTTTGATTATTCAAGGAATGAGAAGACTGCCCTTTATCTCTCGAACTCTTTTTGTTTGTTACTTACACCTCTTTCATAGTGGTAAAGGTCACCATCTCCTATGGATGATATTTATGCCGCGATCGGGATATCAGGCTTTCGACCTCCTCTTCACTCTCTTCTTATAACAGTTCCCTTGACCTCGGACGGGGTTTGTCACCAATAATTTCTCTATCACCTTTGGTAAACCACATGTTCTCAGCCTTAGAGTTTTTAACATCAAAATCCTTCCCACACCCCGTCACAAACTTCCTAAATTCGTTCTCTACCCTAGACAGTTCTCCCTCATAAAATTAAATAACACTATTTATATGATGCTCATGTTCTGTTCGAGTAGCTCGCGACAGATATAGATGATCCTTCAATGTCATTTGCGCTTTATGCAGCCGTTGACGCGTATCTTTCTGCAATACACCTAATGCCCTCAAATTCGCTTCTACCTTCATTTGAACAGCTACTTCTTTCGACAACCGCATTGCTAAAGACATTTTTTGCTCTACGTGGTGCAATAACTCATCCTGTAACCTCGTTAATTTAGCCTCTAATCATTTTTAAACCTCCATTTGCTCTTTCCTTATCCTGAAAAATATAATTCTCATAGCCCTCCAATCCTACATAAAGTTAAACGCATTAGATAAAGGTTTAACATCACCCCATACAACAGACACACCAGCTCGAGCAGAATACATTTTTGCCTCTAAACTATGATGATTACGTGCTTCTTGAGCTAAAAACATAACTCGAGCTGGGTCCGGAACTACACCCCTCTCCTTCAAAAGTCCTAAATTAGTTTCCTTTAACCCTCGTTCACTATCTACTTCGACCTCAAAATACAATATCAGAGCAATTAACATACTTTGACACCTAGCCTTATCACTCGGATCGTTAAAACAGGTCAACTCTTTTGGTTTTCTAACTAATGACCCCCTTTCCTCTTCCTTCCTTAACACCTCATCCCTTTCTATTTTTATTTTAGCATATCTACATTGAAGATCATATAGCTCTTTAAAAGTTTTCTCTGAATTCAACTTAAAATTCTTTCTCTCATATTCAGTTTTATTAAGTACCTGTTGAATACGAGCCACGAAATCCCTCGCTCTACTCAGCGACCTTTCCAGTTTAGAGTTTATTTATCTCAGTCGCTCTATATCCTACATAACAAATAAGTTGTTATAATACAGACATCCAAAACAAATATGTTTCAAATCATCACTCAAACTTTAACAGATACATAGTATTGTCACTTCGGTGTTGCACGAACTATATTAAACCAAAAACAGAATACCATAGAAGGATAAGAGATTCCTGTTGAGTTCTACCTCAGATGGAGGATCCAATGTTTGGCCAACCAGATGACTTGGATTAACATGATCAGAAGAAGGATCCAATATTTTTTTAGCTGCTCGGACTGGTTCAACACTCTCTGGCAGAAACTCCAATACCTTCTCAGGAGAAGCACCAGCGTCCGCCATCACCTCCTCCAGAGCCTTTAAATGAAACTCAATTTCCTTATACCTTCTGACCCGGCCTAGCTCTACATCAGTTAGGCTCAATCCAAAATCATAGTAGGATTGGATGAAGTGATTTGGTTCTACTTTCAGGGCCTCAACTGATTTCGATATTACATCATCATGAGCTACCAGTTCTGAGTATTTTGTCACGAGTTCTGCAGCCGCTTTAGCCTCTTCAGCTCTCTGCTCCTTCTCCAGCTTGAGCTCAGCTTTGAGCTCCTTTACACGAGCAGATTGGTCTTTGAACTTCTTCAAGCGAACAGATTGAACTTCGAATCTCGCTATAAGATCCCCGAACTTCTAGTTCTTCTGTTCCAAACACTGTTGCACCCCCTTCAGCAGCATTGAGAGCTGCCAGTACAAGCATACAGAGTCAAAATCAGCGCAACAGTTTTCAAGTCTGAATACAAAAATAATTAAGGACTTAAAAAAAAAGTACCGCAAAAGTATGTTTGTAATACTCTGCATCGAGCTGCTCCAGATCCATCGCAAACATCGAGCAGAATTTTAGCTTTAACTCTACCATCTTAGCTAAGGCGTGAGGTTTAGTTCGGGCACTACCCAATTTCTCATGCCTTTTTCTTTTCAGCGAGGACTTCTCGACCTCAACAGGAGCAACTTCAAGATTCTCAGCCACACCGCCAGATATAAACTTTGTGATCTCTTGTGTCATCCCCCCCGGTGATAGAGACACTCTGCCAAGTTGGCCTTACGGGCTGCCGAACATTCTATTTGGTGCCCTGAGATACAGGAACAGGAACACTAAGAACATCAGCAACAGTCAAGACAACTTTTCCCTCGACCATAGCTCATTTTTCCTGAGCTCGCTGAACCTTGAGAACTACAAAGTCTACCCTTTTATCTCTACGGATACTCAACTCACTGAGTACCTGTTTTAGCTTATATGGATCTTGAGCAACACAGTCAAACAGGCTGGTCTTGTCTAGAGCGGATAAAGGCTTGGGCTCTACTAAAACAAAGAACACATCATTCAGTAACAGATCGAAGACAAGTATAGTTTATTTGAAGACTGGTCAATATTACTTACTCGGATTATAATATTTATGATTTAGTTTGAGCGTCAGTTCATCTGGAACCTGCATACAGTCACCCTCTACCCACACAAGGTGGTTGTTCCATGGTCTACCTACAGATTTAAAATCAAATTTTTTGGCCTAATCGAATCACTATACAGGTAACCGCTACTTCGACCTTCAACATATTTCCATTTGTAAAACTTTATTATATTTTAGCTTCGAACTGCTTTGCAGTTACTTCCTTCTTCCATTTCTCATTTAGTACCTTGCATACCCTCATCATTTCATAAACATTCCTATTTAACTGGGCAAGGCAACACTGTAGCATATTCATAATCCCTTTCTGAAAGAAAGTCAGGGGAATTCTCAGGCCATAAACGACTTGATTCAAGAAACATAAAAACCCATCCCTCGAGCCTGATAGCCCGAGCCCATTATAATATGAGAGACTAACCCCCTCACCAATCCCTCTATCCTTCTTCCACTTTGTCAAGCATGGGACCTGGTAGTAGCCAGCATCCTCCCCTTTACCAGGGATAAAGGCCCTAAACCATAAACCTTGCTCCTCCACATAAGTTTCCCACTCTCCCTGTAATTTTATTTTATATTTTAAATACTTTTTCCCTGTATCTACCCCCTCTGGGTATATCACAAGGACTCTCCCCTTCTCTAATTTATCCTCATTTTCAATTACCTCCTTAACCCTACTGGGTTCCCCACCCTCCATGCTTCTCTTACCATTGTTTACAACTTCCTCCATCACACTACACTCGTCCCCCCTCCCCGATGATGATGTTTCCTCGGAACTGGATGATACTACAAATTTACTGATGGGAATACTAGGTTTAGACCACATATTAAACCTACTGTAGTGCCCCAGATTTTATATTTTTTTATTTTTATTTTTATTATTGCTTATTATCATTTATTATTACTATATATTATGCATCCATATCATTTTGCATTCTCATCTCATTTCTATTATCAGGTTTTTATATTCTTCTTTATGTGGTTTCGGTGGTTGTTTGCTCTGTGGAGGTTGTATTTTGCTTTCGGGGACCCGTGGTTGGGTTGGTGGAGGTGTGATGTTGTTTGCGTTTGTGGTGTGGTGTGATCCGGGGGGGATCAGTGTTGAGATTCTTGGGTTTTCCAGTTTTCCTTTGAAAGGAATCTTTTTTATGTTCTGGGGACTAACTGTCCCATTCTATTCGAACAAACTTCTCTCTGTTCGAATATGTTTTTAACTGATTTATTTTGTTCGAACAAACTTATCTATGTTCGAACAAGTTCCTACCTATTTCATTTTATTCGAACAACTTTTGTTCTGTTCGAATAAGTTTCAGACTGTTTCATTTTATTCGAACAAGCCTTTTCCTGTTCGAATACATTCCTACCTGTCTTATTTTGTTCGAATAGAAATATATTCTATTCGAACAAATGCGTGTTTTGACGACCAGGTTGGGTCTTTTCTCGCGTTTCTTGGCCGTTGCTTTGCCTCGAGATGAGTATTGTATTTTTAGGGTTTTAACAACCTATTTCTCCTCATATTAAAAACACTCTCTCTCCAAATTGGAATCTTCCCCACTTTATTGCCCCTCTCTTGCTCCAGCGTCTGTGATTCGTTGTTGGGTTTGATCTTTGCACTTCCTTCGGTGTATAATTTCCCTATTCCTTTCCGTATCGTTGATTAGATTTTGTTTTAAGGTTTCCTTGATTGGGTTGATTTAGGGTTTGTGATTGGGGCGATTATTGAGATTGCGGAGCTGTGTTTGTTGCAGGTGTTGGGTTGGTATTGTTGTTGGCCTGTGGTGTTGAGGTTGATTGTTGTTCTGGTAATTTTTGATTCGCGGTTTATGCTTTATCAGGCGAGTGTCCCTCCATTGCTAAATTCTTCTACTAGTTTAACCTGTGTTAGTTAGAGTTATGCATTTGGCATTGAGGTATTTGTGATTTAGTTATAACCTATAATTGTTTCTTTTATTTTAGTGGTTACTTTAGAGTTGTTAATTCAGTGTTGTTGTTTCCTATTGTTAGGCATATAGAATGTGCTCTCCTTGTCTTTTAGGAAGTTATGCATTAGCATGGTATTCTCGTGGTCCTGTCCTTGGTTACTGTTCAGTCTTTTAGAGACTGATGTGTTTTGATATTGTAACTGGTTAATTAGCTACTGTTCATCTATGATTTGACATTGTGACGGTTAAGTTGTTGTTTTATCTGTGTTTAGATGGTGTAACTGAGTCGTTGTTTATCTGGGTTAGGTTGGTTTGCCACGCTCTTATGCAGGTGGTTATCCTATGTGTGTTTGCCGTTCACACGGCTGTTGTGTTTTGATCTCTTGTGGATCTGTTGCATCTATAGATCATATAAAACTCGTTTAAAACTTATTGGGATCGGATACATAAACCAACTCTACATCGGTTGACCCTCGAGAGGTTACTAGGATTCCTACATCGAATTATAATAGAAGGTGAGTCATTGGCGATAGATACTATCATACCTACTCACCCATTCAGGAGTGTGGGATGGTATGAAACAGATTCTCAGGTGTCGGTCTTATCCTCCGTGAGGTTGAAATCCCTTGGAATGTAAATAAAGTTCGGACGTTGGCCCCGTGGGTTGAGAATCCTGAAATACTCTGATCAAGTGGTAATATCCTTTAGAATGGTCAAGCTTGAACAGATAATCGTACCCTTGTATCCGCTAAAGATCTCATTAAGGTAAACATGCTTAGCGGTTGATCGACCAATATATAATAGGATTGGGTACACGTTTTAAAACATCATATCATTCATCATTAGGATTATAGCAGATCACATCATATTATCCAGCATTTGGGATAATTATGGAATTATCCTAGTTTATCATATCATATCACATCATTAACATATCATCGCATCATCTCCTTACATTATAATTCCTCTTATCTTAGCAATTCTTTATCCTAGCTTGGGTCACTTATTTATTCTATTCCCCCCTTATATATATCACTATTATTTCAATATTCCTTGTCACATTCACTTTTCCTCTTTCTCTGCACCATTTTATTAGTAGGTTATTTAGCTTTGTTGGGCATTAGTGAGTCGTGGTTTTTGCTCACTCTCATATTTCCCCCATTTCAGAGGCAGAGTAGTTGTTGGTTCTGCTGAGAATTTTAGTTGAGAATGGAGCCTGGTCGGCTATTGCAAATTTTGTTCGTGTTGTAGTACTTCTTGTACAATCTCAACTTTTGACGTTGTATAGTATTCGAGATATTGTATTTACATTTTCAGCTGTTATATATATATATATATATATATCTTGCTTCCGCTTTATTCTTTTACTATGATGATATTACTATAGTGAATGATTGAGCCTGAACTTGTTTATGGCTCGGTTGTTTGTGGGGGTAAATCGGTTGGATTCCCCGACCTGCATGCCTTTGAATCTCAGTAATTGATCTAGCTATCGATTATTAGATTTTGGGGAGTGACACCTACAATATACATTTTTTTTCCATTTTCTCTAAAGTACATACAAATAAAATAAACCCACCTTATACCCAGTCAACACGTCTATTTTACAAATTCCCAAAACAAATGCAAAATATATTATTTCAAATTTCCCCCTTCTTCCCCAAATACATATTTTCTCCCTCTAACAATCTATTCTTATACCTAAATTCGTATCCTCCATTTTTTATCCAAACATCCCAAAGCCCCTACATTATCAGATATACATACTAAACAGGCTACTATACATATTAAACAGATTACTACAAATATCATACATATTACTAAACAAATCAACTGGACAGAGCTTTATATTACCAACCTGTACTTGAAGAACAACAATTTTCTGCTTTACCCGGACGTCTTTTCGAGTATGAACGCTCACGTCGCTTCTCAGACAGTTTTCTATCACCTGATGAAGATTTCCTTCCTAAATCATACTCAGCACTTAAACATTTCCTCTCCTTGGAAATAAGATTAACACAACTTTTTCTCTCTCTGAAACTGTAGATAATTTATGAGGGAGAGAGATGCGTATTTTTATAGTCTCCCTTGATTGGAGAAATGACGGATCCTTCTGACACGCGTCAGCCATCCCTACTGTCTCTATAGGTACATCTTTTTGGTTGAAGGCATCATCATAACTTCTGTGATAACATCTACCGTTATCACGTCTATCCCTGTTATCTGCCATTACGCAATTTTGTACCTCTTCCTCAAATACAGTACAAACGACCAATCACTTTACTTTAATACCCTGTCAAGATCTTATAACTTTCCTAAAACAGATCAATATTCAAAATTTGAAGATATCAATACAGTTGTTAAAATCCTATAGTTGTCTCCCACAAAATCCATACACTAAGATTAAAACATAATACTTTATTTTTATTTCAATCAGATCAAGACATCACATTCATTTATCCTCTCAAGATCCCCCATCTTACATTTATTCAAACCCAACCACAGAACATTCAAAAACATATTACTTATTACGAGCTCCAATACTTCGAACTCACCGAACTCTCTAGTCACATCTAAAATAGCCTCGGTGATACGCCTCCCTGCACAGAATGATGTCCCTTCTTGCTACCCTGGCATCCTCCTCAACAATCTTGTCACATGAGCAGTCGAACAGTCAGTTCCCACACTGCTATACTCAACAATGACCTCTGAAACACGTCGTACCAGAAAAATTGGTCATAATCCACACGATTCCCTTCTTCATCTAGTCCAGTCAGATTCAACGGCCATTCCAGCAGCACGGCATCATAAGGGAGTCAACGAAAATATCGTTCATGAAGTTCGGTAACCTTAATATGAACGTGACCATCTGCTACCTAATTAGCACATTGAGCATGAATCCCTACCATGAATAAACTCATCACCTCCACAACAAAATTATCCCTGCATAAGATGCAAATCAAAACATCCAAGATTCATGATTTTATAGCCACCAGGAAGATCTTTGCAAATATCACTCCACTATTTTGGATAAAAGATATATTGTTTAAAGCAAGACAGGACAGCATAATATCAACATCAAATGCAAAATATTGTGACAGGTCATTCTTTCCATAGTATGCAATATCTCCTCTAATTTTGTACGAGCAAATATAAAAAGGGCAACATACAAGATCTCAAAAATCTAGTAGTAGCACCTACAGATCAATGTCCACTCTTTCTCACAGTTTGAAAAACCCTGTCACCCAGTTCGAGCACACAGATCGCAGAAAAAAATATCTAACTACTTTCTCGAACTTTGTTATCTTCAACCCCAGCTATAACCACTGTTTACTCTCGTACATACAGAACTCCTACCATCCCGATTTTCCCTACCTTACCCTATGATACCTAACTCTTATTTTACAAACAACAAACTACACATGCAAGTTCGTGACAAAGAATCATGACCTCAGAACGAAGTTATTTCATTAATTCAAAATTTTCTTTACAGGATACTTTACAGATAATAAAATGTCTCTAATAATTACAACAGATTACATCACAAAGTTATAATTTGAATTACTTTTAAAAATCAACAGAGAAGATGATGAAAAACTGAAGCAACTTCCAAACCCTGATCCCATACTGTAAGATCCAAGAGACAGTCAGAACTAGAAATCACAGATGAAAAATCTTCTTTATAGCCAAAATCTATGGTCCATGGAAGAAAATAATCCTCTACATCCTCCCACCTCTTCTACCATAATCCCACCCCGCATGCTAGAGACAAATGGAAGGTCCTACCTTTTAGAAAGAACCCATTCACTAACAGGATACCGGCGAGACTCCCTCAGATGAACGCCTACCACTTCATCTTCAGTTGTAACAGCCTCCTCCGCCAGCAAACGAATCTCATTTCGGTACTCTGCCTCAGATGTCAGCAGATAGTAAAACCTCACCATCTAATAAAAATCATCACCCGCCTTCATCACTTCTTCGTATGATATGAGGTAATAGGTAGACGACATAAGAATCGGTGTCGGCAAATGCAGTAGTTGGTATCCAAAGTATCGGATACTCAATTCCTCCATCTTTTTACGAATCCTAAACTCCCGAGATTAATTCTTGGTAGTCACCATACTCTCAACAATCAAGAATGGAGAAGAAAAGAGTCAGAGACGAAGACTAGGTTCCTCACTCTCATTTTCGAATGCCTTTTATACTATAATCAGCATTTAAAATAGATTCTTCATATTCACAACGACAGAAAGATTTCCCATGCCAATAAACATTTACTAGAGCTATTAGTTTTGGAAAACCCAAAAGGCACAAACAAGATACTTATGAATATGTATTGGAAATAATTCCCAGATTTTAACTACAACATTAATGACACTTCTCAATAACAACTACTCGCCCGCAAGGTTTCTCATACTGCTGGCTGAGAAGGGGCGGTTGTAGTGGTGTATTCCGCATCTTAAACCTATTATTTATCTTTGAACTACATACGAACTTTCGATCTCACCAACAGAGCACATGGTACAAAAATATTTAAGACAACAACGTCAAGAAGCAAATACAACACGAATTTCTCAACCAACATCACTCATCCATAAGGCTCCTTGTGCTATTGGTTAAGAGTTGTCTTGTAATTGCTTATTTATTATCTCGGACTCAAAGCTTCATCCTCGAACTCATCAACATACAGAAAATACTACTAAAGACATATTTAATATTCCTCAGTTCGAGTCATCGCTTTCGACCTTCACAGTAATAGTTCGATTTACGCAAGTGTATAGTCATCAATAGAGACGTTAGACAACAACAAAGGTCAGGATGTTGCATCATCTGGTCAAAGAATATCTTACATCAACTTTGTAATGTTTACCATTAAAAATATTAATGGCCGTCAAATGGTCATATGATGAGATCTATAAATAGGACCAGAGAACTACATATTAGAGGCAAGCAATTCTATACAGAAGAATTTCTACTCCAGAACTCTATAGATTCAAAGTGTTTATTTTAATAACTAGCATTCCCAATAAAATATTTTTCTTTCTAAAATCCTTAAGAGAGGTTGTGGTTTTTAACCTATTAAAAGGTTTTCCACGCTAAATTGTTGTGTTAGTTATTATTAGCGTTCTAATTATATCTAGTATAAAGGCTAAGTCTGGATCCCAGAATTAGGCTATTACAACATTTGTTTTAATCTATTTATAGATGGTCGATTGAAAGCTAGTATTATATTTGCTTTAATATATGAGATTTAGTAGAGTCTACGTAAGTAGAGAGTAATGTGGGAAAAAAACTTGGAAGTTTACATTGAGTTAAATAGAAAATACATTGTTGGAGATTGAAATCTCACTTTTGGAATGTAAAGAACGAGAATAGTGGAAATGTAGAAACTAATAACTTAACGATAGTACCATTTTAATCGCCTAATATTCCATAGATTAGGGATTCGGATTCCTTGTTCTGTCATGAGATAGTACGATCCCAGACTAGTTTGACCAACGATGAGGAATGGACCTTCTCAATTTTTTGTGAACTTCCTAGCATGTGCTTCTTTCTTGTGTTGTGGGATCTCTCTGAGGACGAGATCGTCGACTTGGAACTCACGGCTTTGGGCTCTTCTGTTGTACGAGTTGGCTAACATGTAGTTATATAGACCTAGATTGGCAATGGCGCGTTCTCTAGTTTCATCAATCCAATTAATATTTCAAGCCAACTCGAACTCATTTTCTTCGTCTGTAAGCTCGTGATCTCTGACAGGGTGGTGGTACTCTGGTGGAATGGCGACCAATGTGCCATAAGCTAAGAGGAAGGAGGAACAGCCGGTTGATTGTCATGGAGTAGTACGGTATGCCCATAAGTCGTGAGCCCGTATCTAATTTCCCTTCTTCTGTGATTGAAGCCTTTTCTTGAGCTTATCTACTATGATTTTGTTGGTGATTTCGGCTTGGGCATTGTCTTGTGGATAGTATGGATTAGATGGAGAATGGATGATATTGTGTTTGTTGAGGAAGGCTACGACCTTTTCTCCAACAAACTGTGACCCGTTATCGATCTAAATCAGCTGGGGGCATCTGAACCGTGTGATAATGTGTTTCCAGATAAAAGAGATGACCTCTTCTTCTCTAATTCGATAGAGAGGAACTATTTTTACCCATTTCATAAAATAATCAGTTGCTACGAGTAAAAAACGTCTGTTACCTAGAGTATTAAGAAATTCTCCGACGATATCAAGCGTCCACCGCTTGAATGGCCAGAATACCTTGCTTGTATGTAGTTCAAGTGCAGGGGATCAGATCACGTGTCCATGTCGTTGACATGTGTCACATTTCTATGAGTACTCTTCTCCTTGCTTGCGCATTCCTGGCCAGAATACTCCTTGTGTGATTCCTCTGTTAGCTAGTAATCGACCTGCGATATGGGAGTTACAAGTTCCTTCATGCAATTCTTTGAGCAGTCCATCTACTTTCTTCTTCGAGATGCACTTAAGATAAGGCCCTGTAACTGAGTGGCGATATAGACGACCATTTTAAACTGTGTAACGTTTTGAGTTTTCGATCAACTGTCGACGCTCTTTCGGATCTGTCAGAAGGGGCCCGTCGTATTTGTTCTTTAGGCCGAGGTAGACGATAATAGGCTTTCGCCAATCGTTGTCTTTCTCTTCATCGCCCCCAGTGTTGATCGTGCATACAGAATGGAGATCAATATTGGGGGTGGATATCACTTTGATTTGTAGATATCTTGCTTCTGTACCCAAGACCCCAGCTAAATAAGCCAAGGAATCGGCGTGTCTGTTCTCGCCTCGAGGTAAATAGTCGTAAGTTGCTTTCACGAATTTGTTCATCCTATCAGCAGCGAGGGCTGCATACTCTATCATCTTTCCATTTTTCTTGTATTGCTCTGAGTAGTGGTGGACGATGAGTAAAAAAATTGCATAGACTGAGAGCTTGAGGACGCCAAGCTCGAGTGTTAGGTCGAATCCATGAATCAGAGCTTCATATTCTGTGACATTGTTGGAGGCTTCAAAATCTAAACGGATTAATTTCTTGATTTTGTCGTTGGAAGGGGTAATCCATTGAGCTCATTCGTCAAAAGGTTTGGCGGGTGAAGCTTCTGTAATTTCTTTTATAAGGTCAGGTTCGTCAAATGGTCTGGCTGGTGGTACCCTTATATTTACGTATCTTTAGAGTATGGAAACCTTTTGGTACTTTCATATCAAATAACTCTTTGAAAATTGGACTACCTTGCAACTTGTTAAGATCGTATTTATTGCCTAGAGGTTGAGCTTAAATCAACTCTTTGATACGTTGATCCATGTGTTCTTATGTGACGTACTAACGTGTGGCTTGAGTGGCTTGGTGAGCTAGTCAAGGATTATGAGTACCGGTGCATTCACTCAAGTGATCACGCGCTGGAATCTGAGGTTGAGGTCGTTGTTCTTCCTTTTGACACTTAGAAGGGCAGAGACCTCTGCTGATATCGGACTGAATTTTGCATCCTAAATGAATCAAAGGTTGAAGTTCATGCTAGAGATTTTTAGAAACAACTTTGTTGATTGCCCCTCAAGGTCCTAATCTTTATCATACAAAAACTCGGGAGTTCGCCGGAACTTGATCATGATCTTTGGTATGGGGAGCCTGTTGAGTATCCTACAAAGCTTGTAATGCAGTATGCATGGTTGTCATTTGTTCTTCCCATTGCTTAAATGTTGTCAAACGAGCTTGTCGCTTGTTTTTTAGCTCTTTATCACATAGCTCTCGGTCAAGAGTTAACTGACGCTCGAGCTCATTACGTTTCTCTGTTTCAGCGTGAAGATTCGCCCGTAGTTCAATAAGCTGTTCCGGTTCAACTGAAAGATTGAGCTGAACTCCTGTTGTCAGACGTTTGGAAGTGACCATGATTGAAAATGGATGGTAAAGTGAATGTATACCTTAGGATATCGTGGAAATGTCTTCTTTCCCACAGACGACACCATATGTAATGGCCTAATTCCGTAGCTCAAAATTAGATCTTACACTAAATGTACATGTGACAAAAATTAATGTAATACAAAAAATGATACATGTGATTTAGCGTGGAAAATCTTTGAATAGGTAAAAAACCACGACCTCGAGTTCAGAGTTTAATAACTATAAGTTTTATTGCTTGAGGCTGATGATATCTTATTACAAGTAATATCTTTAAACTTAGAAATACTTGATCTTGAAATAAAAAGTTTTGTATTAAAGTCTAGAAAATCTAGTTTTTTCTGGTCCTTATCTCCTCTGAAACTTTTTCTTTATATAGACATTCTTAGCACATTATCGTATAGAAGCACGTTCTCTAAATAATGAAGTAAGTGGTAGTTGAATGAGTAACTATTTAGTTTGTGGGAGACAAGTGTCTTTGACTTGTTCATATGTTGTTGTAGTGCTCGATCCACGTTCTTTATCAGTTCATGGTCTAGGTGGCAATACTAATTGTGCATGTCACGTGTGTAATACGTGAGTCTGATATTGAGAGAGTTCGAGTTTGGACTAGGTTGATGGATAGGTTCCTACAACTTAAAGTTATCTAGGACACGTGTCATCAAAGCTCTCCACCACGGTTGAGAGGATCCGACTCCTCATAGATGAAACATCTAGAGAGAAAGTGACTAGAATTAGAGAGAAACATTATGAAAAGTTGAGAGGAGAGAGAGAGTCTTTCAAATAGGCCGGTGGGATAGGATTCATTAGTTGACACCTTAGTCTAATCTCACCACTCGTTTCGTAATAGGTGGGTGGCTGAAATTCAATGTCTTGTCTACGAATCCGCTCAACACTCCCTTGTTGTTTTTCTTTGGCCTCTCCGTAAATTATTTACTCCGCTGAGTTTACTTTCTTTGTGAAAGAGCAGAGATTTGAAACTCTCAAAATGACCGATGCCACTATTGCAAACTCCAATTCAAGGTATGAAATCAAATCTTTATTTCTTTCTTTCTCTCTCAAATTAAAATCTGATTTACAAGAAACTTTGTGATTCTTGTATTAATAAGGAGCTGTTCTCAATTTGATTGCAATGGTGGTGATGATGGAATTGGATTGTCTTCTGTGTCGTATGCGGAGATCATCGTGGTGAGGCATGGAGAAACTGCGTGGAATGCCGATGGGAAAATTCAGGTTTTGTCTGCTGCATTTGATTTTAAGGTTTTGTAAGGTTTTGCCTAAAATGTCTTGAAAATGAAATGCATTGAGGAATACTTCACCTATGTAACACGGACAGGGCATATTTTAAAATAATTCGTGTTGACATAACCGATATGTGTGTCCAACACTATTTACAATGTACCTTTTCTTTTATTTTTGCCATGCCCTACACCCCGTATCGATACTAGACAGTAACACGTGTACACGTGTGTTAATGTTACATAGGTGGTGGCCAAATTTTCTTGAATACTACAGTGGCATGAATAACTTCACCTCTGAACAATATATTGTTCATTTCTTTCAAACATAGTACACCGTGGCAGCAAACTCAATGGAAAAGGTCTTGTAGGATATGTCTTCCTTTCCAAAAGAAAACATCCAAAGAATTTCATTTTGTTAGTTTTCAGTGATTCTCATAATCTGGCTTTTGGTACGAACCCATTCCTAAGTTGCCTAGCAAAGATACAGGCCATAAACAGGTGGTCATTACTCTCTTCATCAGCTTTGCAAATTTGGCAGATGGGGTTATTGACCACTTTTCTTTGTGTAAGAAAATTCATGGCGGAGATACAGCTTTTCAGAATTTTTTAGAGAATGAACTATGCCTAGGAATGACATTGAGGTTTCAATAAAGATCAATTTGTCTATCCTCGGACAACAAACATCTTTCTCATTTTATTGTAGGTGGCAGCCCCAGAGAACTTTCCTTCACTATTAGTAGTAGGAACAACCTTATCTTCTTGAAGAGAGTTGCATGCAATAGCCGGTAGAGCACAACATATTTCAGGTCCTAGCATGCTCTTATTGTGTTGAGGGAAGTTCCAGGCCCCATGGGCAATGAATTTGGAGACCTTTTTGCATTAGAGTTGAGATAATAATTCTACCTGTAATGGGAGTCAAAATGTTGCAAGAGTATACCATCATTGTGCTGGGGCATACGAAAAAAGAGTAGAACATCCATTGCCAATAAGGTGCTCAGAGAACTTCTTAGCTTCCTCTTTAGACCTTAGAATCATCCTTCAAGCCCAAGAGTAGTTAGAAGGTATCTTGATAGACCCAGAAAGTGTAGTGAAATCTAAAGCAAAAAAAATTCCGAAAAAAGTTCTGCAGAGAAAGAATCTTGACAGAAAATTGATCGGATTGATAGAACCTAGAGATAGAAACCATAAAAATACTGGGAGAGACGTATTTAAAGAGAAAATTGTAAACATGACAGTATTTCTCAATAGAGATATCTAGAGAGTGAAAATTTGAAATGATGACATATATTGACTGACAAGATGATGGTAATTTTCATACAGTTACACATTAAAAAACTTGTCCTGTATTTTTTTGCCAAAGAACTTTCTTCAAAACACTGTGTTGGTAGTTGGTACTTAAATATGTATGTACCATAGATAAGCCTATATTTGATAGGCTTTTGTGCATGATTCTTGGTTTCAGTGCTTAACTTGTTTTTTTTACTAGGGACACCTGGATGTTGAATTAAATGAGGCTGGAAGACAACAAGCAACTGCAGTAAGTTTCAGTGCTTGGATTTTACTTATTGGAATGCCCTTTTCTTTCCTACTCCATAATATGATGTGAAGCGGGTTGTTTACCTACTCATCTGCGTGTCCTTCTTTCTCGAGATTAGAACTAGGGCTATTAGTAGGATATAAATAAGAGGGTTTTGTCCCTTTCTTTTTAGGTTGTTTTGATGGAGTTTGTTTTAGGTTTTGGTTTAGTAGAGATATTTAATAAATTCGTAGTTGATTTTCATTAGTTTAATTGTTGTATCTACAATCTTTTAGCTTCTGCGAGATTATTTACATCAAATTTGGTATTAGAGCAAGGTTATATTCTTGGAAAAAATTTCCCTAACTGCTACAGTGATTTTGCGTCTGTTGATTTTTGAAACTGATAGGGAGACCATCTAGTCTTGAAGCACGTGTTAAGTGCATTGAAGCGTCTGTAGAAATAATTAAAGGAACGTTCCAAAAAAAGGAAGCGACGGTCAATAAAGTTTTCTCTTTTTGGTTACGAGGTGAAAAATGTTTCTCCGATATTTGATGTTATTTGTGATGCTTACCATCCATATTTTGATGATGGAGGATTACCCCTAGTATATGATAATTACTCGGATGATTATGAGTATCTAGGCCCTTCTATTGTTCGGGAAACAAAGTTTATTTTTGATGAAGTTTTGGTAGACGAGTTCAAGTTTGAGGGTTTTTCGAGGTTCATTGATCCATTTTGGGCCAATTTTTAGGCTTGATATGACGGAGCGTTTGACTCCAAACTTGCAAAGATTCCATGTTTTTTGTGTTGTTAAGAGAGTTGATGATGAAAACAACGTCATAGCAACACTTACAAACGCATGGTCGGTTCATTATAGCAAATTCCGTGGGAGAATCCGAGGCTCGAAGTATGTGTTCGTGTTTGAATTATTTGGCAAAATAATGGGAGGTATCAAGTTCGTTAAAGTTCGTGGTTGAACTTCTTCATGAAAGAGAGAGTTGATGTGAAGTGAGTCATTTACCTACTCGTCTGTGTGTCTCTCTTTCTCGAGATTAGTACTAGGGTTATTAGTAAGATATAAATAAGAGGGTTTTGCCCCTTTCTTTTTAGGTTGCTTTGATGAAGTTTGTTTTAGGTTTGGCTCAGTAAAGATATTTAATAAATTCGTAGTTGATTTTCGTTAGTTTTATTGTTGCATCTTCAATCTTTTGGCTTCCGCGAGATTATTTGCATCATAATAACTCTAATTTTTTGAAGGTAGCTCATCGCCTGTCTAAAGAGCCAAAAATTTCTGCTATATACTCCTCTGATTTGAAGCGAGCTCTTGAAACGGCACAGATCATAGCAGACAGCTGTGGTATTCTTGAGGTATGAATTGTATGCAATGGTACGCCAGCTAAATATTCATACTGATTTTGTAATGCAGAAGTTATGAGTACATCTAATATATTAATACTATATTGCAGTGTGATTAGAAATTTGATTACATGCTTGACTATCTTTGCTTTATACAGAATGTGTTTTTTTTAGTATTCCCTGTCCCTGTCAAAGTTATTCATTTTTTTGCCCATTTTTAACGTTTATTGGAATAAGTGATAAACGGAAGAGGATCTTCAGTTAAGATAATCTAGAATAAGGACAATGTAAGGATTTTCCTAGCAAAGAAACGTCATCTCTTCAATATAATAAGAGAAAATGTGTTAAAAACTACGTTTGTGGAAGCTAAATTACTCTCAATTAAAACTAAGATATCTCAATTGCATAAAATAAATGTCAAAAGACCTAGGGTTTATGAGATTTACCCCAAACTCTACATATCTCTCTAAGACTAAGTTTTTCTCTCTCCCAAAACTAACCTCCTCATAAACTAAGCGTAGGCTCTTTTTTATAAGAGAAGAGACCTAACACAAATAGAAACCCTAATACTAATTTAATTAGGAAACTAGTCTTATTATTTAAGGAATTAAATTAAATAGAAATAACTAAATAAAAAGGTGCGCACGCGACGTACGAACCGTGCTACTCGTGGTACGACCATGATTTTTATAAACTCTCCCCCTCTAGGAAAAGTTCGTGAATTTTAGTAAAAAAATTTGCAAGTCATCAATATAAAGCCAAAAATGCACACCAAAAGAAGTGGGAAGACGACCATGAAATTTGCCATAACTCGCTAATATACCCAATGAATTGGGTAATGCATCATCTGGCAGCTTATGTTACTTCATTGTATTACCAACTGCGGACACTAGACGTTGTACTTGAAGTCGCCAAAATGTCGAACCCACAAAGTTGAAAAAATGAACCAGAAACTCTATCCAATAAGGGTTAACGTA
This sequence comes from Kingdonia uniflora, assembly GCA_014058105.1. Lineage (NCBI taxonomy): Eukaryota > Viridiplantae > Streptophyta > Magnoliopsida > Ranunculales > Circaeasteraceae > Kingdonia > Kingdonia uniflora. The sequence goes on along the minus strand of JACGCM010000428.1, from coordinate 768,070 downwards.
CAAAACTATTTTTGGTACACTCATTTGCTAAAAATTACTCCCTCCTGGTTCCCAAATATGTCCCTCCATATTGCTAAAACCTATTGCCCTTTCCTCAAATCGTTTGGCGAATCATCCCCCCCGTTGACTCTTCTCTCTTTGTAAGTGACCCACATAACGTGAGTGCCCTCCGCGGCACTCCCCGTCTTACCCAAAGGTGTGGTAAAAGATTTGTTGCGATCCCCTTTTTGGGCATTATCCCCGTGCCTTCCGAATCTACGATTCCCCTGCGGTAATCATGCCCGCCCCTCCATTTGGAATCGACTCGGTGCCCAAGATGTCTCGCGGCGTACCTGAGTCGTTGTTGTGGGTCCACGATCCCTCTCTCTCGCTCCCGAATCGTTTGTAGTTGTAATTTGTTGCAGGGGCATGCCCGTGCCACTCAAAGGCATGCCCTGCCCTGTGCCCGATGCACCATTCCTCGTACTCGCTACACCCTGCCCCGTGCCTTGACTGTGTGTTGTGGCTGCCCTTGTAGCATACCCACGTCATCTTTTCCAAATCCCTGGTTTTTCTCACGTTCCAGATTGCAGATTTCAATGATCCCTGTTGTGACAGGAACCTTTCTCCTGAAAATCTGCCTACTAGTCACCGGCGACCCCTCCGTTGTCAATGGCGATGTAATTAACCCCTCTCTGATCGTTCGTCAAATTTTAGGCAAGGGTTTTGGATTGGAGTTGGGCTTCCTGATAATTGGAATCGTTGATCGTGTGAACCTACCACCTTCCCGCGATCAATTTACAAACCTCCCACGATTCCATTAACTTACCAATTACTAACCACCTTCTCATGATCTTATGGTAGTTACATATCTTTCCTCTAAATTAACATGTCCCCTATATACAAATTCGTGCATCTCTCGCCAAAGCTTTATGTGAATCATTATTGCCAAAAGTTTTATCTCTCTCAAAAAACCATTTTTAGAAACAAGAACGTTATTCTAAAATGAGATGTTTAGTAATCGACGTAGCATGCGTCGTTACTAAAGGATTGAATATCTTATTTTATAAGTTATTAAATCTATTTTTTCAATACCAAAAACCCCCCTTCAGGAAAAATATTTCCCGTGTGTTGAGTTTACATCGTTAGTCAAATAACAAAGAAGAAAGGTTCAACAAGCTGTCAACGATCATGGGTTGTTCGGAGAAGTTAAGGTTTTGCAGCGCTAATCCTATGTGAGTTGGTTTATCTTTTTGGTTTTAAAAGAGTCTGTGATTACTTTATCTTTTCAGTGTGATGAATTAGTTTCTCTTGTGGTTTTCTCCCACCTTGGGATTCCACAACATATTTGTGTTTAGTATTTTGTTTATTCTTATCAATTGTTTAGTGGACAAAATAGTTGCTAGACATAGATAATAGTTTTCGTACAACTTATTCACCCCCCTCTAGGTTATTTGGTAAAACATCATTTGGTATCAGAGTGTTGATCACACGAATGCGGTTTCACCACCGGTGTGCATCGATCGTTATCTCTACCAGTAATACCTTGAGAGAGAGAGGTTCCATCATGCATCCTCATCTATTAGATGGGACAAATTATGCGCATTTTAAAGGGCATAATTTGATGTGGTTTTTAAGATCACAAGACATAGGTGGTTGGAAATCGTTTCAAACTCGTTGGACTATTCCTTTACATAAGGTAGTAGATACTACAAATATAGAAGCTTCTGGAACTAGAATCACTTGTCCAGAACCTATTAGTTTGTATACTACTAACGAACTTCTTGCCATGAAACACAATTTGTAAGCCTTTTAATGCGATTGTTAATGGTCTTACCGAGGAAGAATTTTGTGGGGTATCCCCTTCTACGACTTTCGATGCCTGGAGTATTTTTTGTATGACTCCCGAGGGTAATTCATCCGTAAGAATTTCAAAACTCGAACAAATTCATGTTAAATTTAAAACCATTAAGATTGAAGAAAATAAAACTTTACATTAGTCTTCGATCTTCCTACTCCCCCTTTTTATCTCAATAGAAAAAGACAAACATATCTGCAAAATGTAACATTTTAAAAAAAACAAAGCTTTTTTGAAGCACAAATATGCAAATATTTAATAAATAATGTTTATTCAAATCATAGTGAAAAATAACATTATTTTTTAAGTATCTCAAAATCTTTAAAGCTACGGCTCGCGATTTATCGGTCAAAGCGGATGATTTGAAATTTAATGATCTTCTTGTTGTCGTAGTCAATGGGTTCTTTTTTGATATTTTTAACTTCAGGTACTTTTTTGGGTTCTTCTTGATCCATCGGGTCTTCTTCCGGGTCCTCCTCGGGGTTTCTCTCTAGTCTTTCTTGGGGTCTTCTTCTGGGTCCTCTCGGGTTCTTCTTTCGAGTCCTTCTCGGGTTTTTCTATTGGAGCAATTTCTTCGGATATATATGCAGGAGTATATTCCTCGGATTTGGACAACGAGAAAATAAAGTTCGAGGGATAACCATATAAACGGTCATTAGGTAAATGAACAAATTTCTCAAAAGGTGATGAGAAATAGTACCTGTCCAAGGACACCGATCTTGCATTGGTGGCACATAGCCATGATAATGTTTCCAATCGAGAACATTCTTTGCATTTACTAACGCAAATAAGGTGATCCTAACAGCTATTATGTTGCTATCTAAAAGGAACCCATTGACTACGACGACGAATACATTATTAAATTCAAATAATCCGTTTCAACCGATGAATCGCGAGTGTCGTAGCTTTAGAGATTTTTAGATGCTTAAAAATAATGTTATTTTTCACTATGATTTGAATAAACATTATTTATTAGATATTTGCATATTTGTGCTTTTAAAAAGCTTTTTCTTTTGAAAGTGTTGCATTTTGCAGGCATGTTTGTCTTTGTCTATTGAGACAAAAAGGTGGAGTAGGAAGATCGAAGATCAATGTAAAGTTTTATTTCAAGTCTATAAACGGGTTGAGTTGTAATATAATGTAAATGGCCATATAGTTATAAACTGCCATGAGTCGTAATTATTTTATGCAGTTTTGTCTCATAAGACAAAGGGGGAGAATGTAGGGCAACTTGAAGATTGTCCAAGTATTCGACAAAACCTACACGTGTCTCATGATCCTATGATTCCATCAACTTACCACCTTCCCATGATCAAATTACAAACATCCCATGATTCATCAACTTACCACCTTCCCATGATCAAATTGCAAACCTCCCATGATGTCATTAACTTACCAATAGCTAACCACCTTCCCCTGATCTCATGGTGGTTATATATATTTTCTTTAAATAGACATATCCCCCAAACACAAATTCACACATATCTCTCCAAAGCTTTTTGTGAATCATTATTGCCAAAAGATTTCTCTCTCAAAAAGCCATTTTTAGAATCAAGAACGTTATTCTAAAAAGTGATGTTTAGTAATCGACGTAGCATGCGTCGTTACAAAAAGATTGATATCTTATTTTATAAGTTATTGAATTTCTTTTTCCAATACCAAAACCCCCCTCCAGGACAAAATATTTGCCGTGTGTTGGGTTTACATCGTTAGTCGAATAACAAAGAAGAAAGGTTCAACAATCTGTCAACGATCATGGGTTGCTCGGAAAAGTTAAGGTTTTGCAGCGTTAATCCTATGTGAGTTAGTTTGTCTTTTTTGCTTAAAAAGAGTCTGTAATTACTTTGTCTTTTCAGTGTGACGAATTAGTTTCTCCTGTGGTTTTCTCTCCCACCTTAGGATTCCACAGCATATCTGTCTCTAGTATTTCGTTTACATGCTTATCAATTGTTTAATGGACAAAACAGTTGCTAGATACAGATAATAGTTTTCGTACAACCTATCCCCCCTAGGTTATTTGATAGAATTTCAGCCCATACCAGAACTTAAAGTTTGACTTGAGGTACTTGTATGATACTTCAAATAAAAAATTTCTGAAAATAATTTTTTTTCTTGTCTAGAGTTATCAACAACAACCCTTTTAGTGATCCAATGAAACTCAGTGTCCCATCCTTCAATAGTTTTTGAGTATCCAAGTTTACTCAAAACCAGTTTCCAAAGTTGTTGAGAGTAAAGGAATTTAAAGTAGAGATGGTCCCTATTCTCTTCTTGTGCATCACAGCAAGAACAATAGGTACTTTCCAGTTTTCCTATTTTGACCAGAAAATCCTTTGTCACCTATTCTTCAATGCTAGCAACTCTTTAAACAAGGGTCTTTCCAGAATAGAGTATCTTTTCCATCCCCAATAATATGAATACAGTGGCTCTCTCTCTCTCTCTCTCTCTCTCTAAGCATTGACCTTCGCTCCCATGAACACTCCATAGGTATAACCACTATCCAAAATGAATCTTCTTTTAAGTATCTTCTCTTAACCCTGACTGTCCATAGGTTAGTCTTACGTGAGACTAAGTTTCAGACTGCTCTTAACATGAGAGCATCATTCTACACACAGATTTTGGAGCACAGATGTCATTCCAAGCCACACTTGCAATGGTTTTTATTTTCTAATCTAAGCTAGCCCATAAGAAATCACTAAAAATATTTTCAATTATGTTTAGAGCACTCTTAGGGAACCCAAAGCAACCTGCCCCGTAACACTGTATAGCTTTGTAGTACACTCTTGATCAGTTCAAATCTACCTCCATACGACAAAAATCTGTTCCGGTTTTCAATCTTCTTTGTAAATTTGGAAATAAGTGGGTCAAAATCCTTCTCTGACAATTTGGAGGCCAAAAGTAGACCCATGGAAGGGAATCTTTTCAAAAAAAATATTATCTTGAATAAGCCTTCCCTTGATGAAGGCAGATTGGCTATGATCAATGAGATCATCCATAATATTTCTCAATCTCAAAGCCATTTACTTTATGATGAATTTGTAGATCACATTGCATAGGGAAATAGGTCTAAAATCTGCAAAAAGTGTATGGTATTATGAACTTTAGGGATGAGTTTGAGGATTGTAAGATTAATCTTTTTTAGTAGCTGAGATCTTCTAAAAGGGTTCTGGATGGCTCTGACAATATCTCCACCTAATATATCCCAACATTTCCTGTAAATAGAACATTGAACCCATCTATTCCAGGGCTCTATCTTCTTTCTCATTGAACACCATAACAGTAATTTCTTCAGCAGTGAAATTCTGAATAAGTTGAGCAGCTTGATCTTAATTCATACTTTTTGAGCTGATAATATTTTTATTGCAAGTAAGGTTAATCTCAGTGAGCAATATTTCATAGAAATAAACTGCTTCTTCAATCTTCTCTGGGGTATCAACTATGTCTCCATTCATGCATGTGACTCGAGTTATGTGGTTTTTACTACTTTTCTCTGACTGATTGATGGAAGTTAGAGTCACCTAATGATAACCATTCAACCTAGATCTTTGCTTCATGTCCATCTCTTCCCGTAGAAGCAGTTTGTTAAGCAATGATTACTGTTCTTTTTTCTTCCTCATAATGTCCTATCACAGGAATAACTGCAATTTCTTCAAAAGTAGATCTATTTCTTTTCTTGATTTTATATTTCCTTTTGTATGTTCCCAAATGCTTCTTTTTCCCAATTTGTTAGGGCATTTTTGAAAATTTTCAATTTCTGAGAGTTCTCATACATTGGAGTTCCCTGAATTTTTGTGTCCCAAGCTCTTCTAACAATTTTAATAAAATCTGATTGAGGAGTAAGAATTTGTAAATCTAAAAGGAGCTCTTGGCCTCTTATGCTCATCAAGAATAGTTATTACGATAGGGGCATGATCAGATATCCCAAATGGTAAGAAGTTTGCTTCAATTATGGGGAATGTAGTTAGCCACTCTTCCTTAGTCAAAGTTTTATCCAACTTAGTGAATATTATGTCTGGATCTGCTTGGTAATTTGTCCAAGTGTATCTCTTGCCTTTCCATTTCAGATCGATAAGACAAGTCAGTCATCAAGCTTCTAAGAGGAGGAATCATATCATTATCACACAAAAATTATCCTCCTTTTTTCATCATTGTAGGCCACAGTGTTGAAGTCCCCAGTTATTAACCAAGACATGGAAGGATTCATATCTCTAATGTAGTAGCACAATCCTTTTTTTTTTTCTATAATAATGTTTGAAACATATACACAAGGCAATAGGATTTCCTTGTTTATACTCTTCAGAGTTACATTTACAGTAATGGCTTGAGCAGATTTTAAGTGTACCTGTATGATGAGGATCTCTGGATCCCATAGTAGCAATATCCTCCCATTAACAACATGTTCATAGTTTGTGAGTCTGTCCAAATTTGAGGCTATTGATCTATATATCTTGTCTATGTTATTTTCGTTGACCTTATTCTCAATCAGTCCTACTAAACATAATTTTGGCCATTGATGTAGCTTCTTACTTCCCTTTGCATCTGAGGCCTATTCAAGCCTCTCATATCCCATATAAGTATTTTAGGCATATTGATGCTATGTTCTTGCCCCTCCTCTCTCTGTAACCCTGTTACTAACTCTCTGCCTTTCTTTCTTCATTGCAAACTTCACTTTTTTTAGCAGAATCCCTTTGATGCTTGTGAGTTTAGGGATATTTTGATGATTGAGTTTTGCCATCTCTTTTTCTTGAACTTTGTCCTTTTTTGTACTTTCCTGCACATCTTCAATCCCTAACTTTTCTGTTATGGTTTTCTCTTCTCTTGATGCAGAATGAATATTTTTTGGAATAGTAACCCCCACCCTTCCTATTATAAAAGGAAGTGTTCTTAGGGTGATTTGTTCTGCACTAGATTTTTATAAGCTTTATGAAGCAGGAGGGTCTAAGATATCCTCTTTTGCATTTGGAGACTGATTTTTCTTCTTTCTATTCCTTTCCTCTTCTTAGCAGACCATCTCGACCATCCCTCTTTTGTAGACTCTTCTTCATTAGGTCCATTACTAGAGTCAGTCTTCTGTCTCACTTGTCCTTTGTGTTTCAGAATTCAAAACATCTTCTGTTTCTATCTTTTTCCCCCTTTTTCTTTCTTTTTTCAGACTTGGGTTATTTTCTCTTTTAAGTCTCTTTCCTTTCCGTTCTCCCCTTTCTCTATTTGGGCAATTATTTGGATAAAGGCTTCACAGTGGTCACAATGAGTGGTTCCCAAGAGTACTCAATATGAATTTGAATTAAAATTTCATCCCCTCTTTCAACTAGAATCGAAGATGGAAGAGACGAAGAGTAGCTCCTGGTTAATATCTACACACACTTTTGCAAATGACATCCTGATCGAGTTTCAGTTGCTTTATCCAGACAGATTGGATCTCCTATTGCACTAGCAACATAGCCCAAAGCTTGTGGTGTTGAATAGTGTTTTGGAAGATTCATGAACTTAACCCAAATAGGTATGCTTTCAATCTTGCTAACCTCTGTTGAAAAGTAGGGACTCTATTTTCTAATCACAAAATATTTTCCCTCAATATGCCATGGTCCTCCTTTCAAGACTTTATCTCTCTCCTGTAAATCTCCAAATGTATAAGAGAAAATAGAGTTCTGGATTGACATTGTTAATTAACATTTCACACCAAGAATCTGATCCTATCTTTCACCGTGTAGAAAGGCAATCCAGACCCCACAAAATAGCCTACAATTGTATTCATCCATATTTCAATTCCTCTGTCTAAAACTTCATTAGGACACCTTACAACAAATTTCCCTATATTGAGGCTAAATTCAGGTTTGTGGTACTTTAATATAACTTTCTGCTTGAATGAGTGATCATTTCTAATCACAATGGCATAATCAACTTGGTTCTGAATTGTTTATGTTTTGTTTCTTCTCCATTATCGCTTGTTTCAACTGTTCTTACTGATTCATCCCCACTTTTATCCAGTAAGACAGAATCGGGATTGATTCCATCTCCATTATCACACATTGCAACTTCCTTTGATGATTGAACACCATTTCTCACCACAGTGGCGTAATCGAGTTTCTGAGATAGTGTATCATGACTTTTTGTTGGAAAAATTCCACCATTATCAACTATCTTTGTTGGATATCCTGCTGTTTCAGATCGTGAAAACTTCAATTGTTTCAGATTTAGCTTCGTTGTTGCTGCGATTGATTTGATTGCCTTTTGATCGGGAATCCAATATTGTGCCACTTGAAGACAAGTTGAAGCCATTACTGTAATAGCAGGTTTCAGGGTACATTACATCTCAAAGTAGAGATTTTGCTGTAATATCTTCTTGAAATTGATGAAATAAACTCCAAATTAGGGATTTTAGAGAAAAAAAAATGGAAATTGGAGCAAAATCATGGTGAAAATGGAAGAACTTCAAAAATTATGTCGTTGTATAATTGTGTCGAATTCTTAAGCCTTCACTCGTCAAATATCTTGTAAGGATATAATTGGCACTGTAGGAAAACTAACTTTTGAATTGGCCTGTATTTCTATTAAAGCTAGGTTTCTATTTTTCTTTGAAAAACAGAAAACGAGAAATATCTCAAATTTTTCGTGGTTAGTAATTTTTTTTTTCTTTTCCCGGATCATTTCTTTTAGGCTCACTTCTGTAGTATTTGAACTCTTAATTTTAGTTCTTGTACTTTTTTAAATGAAGAGTATATTGTATACAGGTTATACAAGATCCGGGATTGAGAGAAAGACATCTTGGTGATATTCAAGGCTTAGTTTTGCTTGAAGCCATTAAGGTTAAGCCTAAGGCTTATGAAGCATTTTGTTCTCCCGGAACAGATAAAGAAATCCCAGTAAGCATTTCTCTATGATTTAATGATAAATGTGAAATTTGTAGAAAAAAACTAGCATGATTTGTTGTTCTTACTTGAAAGATGATGTGGTAACTTAATCAAATATGGGGGATGGGAATTACTTGACTTGTATCTTAGGGAATCACTTTTTTCAGAAAATGATTGTATTAACTCTAGCAAGAGTAGTATTTGGGATGGTTATTGTGTTCTTTTTAGAAGGAGATGCCTACCAGATTTTCAGTTAGACTAGTATGTCTGTCTTTTCATTTTTATGGTATCTGTGATGTGAGAGGTCTAAAGAAAACAAAAGATATTACAATAATATCCGCAAGCTTGCTAGATAGTCAACAACTTTGTTTGTTTCTCTTAAGATGTTCTTCACACAAAATCCTTCTAACTCTGTAGCAATGTTTCTGCTTCTTGCCATATCATGTCTAACCATCGAACTTGCCTTGCTTTTAGGCAGTCCACCCTGAATCAGTGCGCACTGACTTTTTGTTAGTAAAATCTAACTTAGTCTCAAGTTCCAATCATGAAAGGATTGCTTTAATCTCAGTATCAAGGACCGTTTTCCTTATAGCTCCAGGTTGAAAAGCAGAAAAGGCAATCTATCTCTTACAATGCCCCCTATGTCCGGTGATTTTCACCTAGAAAGCCCCATCTCTGTTTGTTAACTACTACGTACGCGGAAGCAAGCGAACTAACAAACGATCTCTTTATTGAATTAAAATCTCTACTGCAAGCTCTCTCCATAAGTTCTCTCTACCCAACTAGGGTTTCTCCTTGATCTCACAAACACCACCACTCTCTCCTACTAACCCTAGGCCCTTTTATAGAAGAACTCTAACCTTCTAAAACACTACCAAATCAATTAAGAAACTAATCTAAAAAGAATATTGCAAAAATAGAAAATATAAAAATAGGGGTCCCACGAAGTGTGCCAAATTGGAAACGAGGATACGTGCACGATTCCTATTAATTCTCCCCTTTTTTTGAAGAGTTCGACCACAAACTCATGCGAGAAAATCAGCAAGTCATAAACATGAAACCGAAAGTGCACGATGAAAAGCTTGGGAAGACGTCTACGAATTTTACTTTAACTTTGCTAGTATACCCTTTGAACGTTGTAACACATCATCTCGAAGCTCATTTTGCTTCATTGTATTAGCAACTGTTGACACGATACGTTGTATTCGGAGTCGCCAAGACTTCACACCCACACAGTCGAAAAAACGAACTTGAAATTCTATCCAATACGGGTCAAAATATGAAACTGTTGTCGGTACACCTTAGTGTAAAAATCTACTCCCTTCTGGTTCCCATATGTGCTTTTGCTTATAGCTAAAATTAATCTCCCTTGGTGGTGCTCCAGACGAAGCATGAATCTCTTGACTCCACTACTATGAGGCACGGGGATCGGTAACTATTGTTGGAGTGGTCATGTTGGCACTAGCTTGGTTTGGTTCAAGTTTGAACTGCCGGAGTTGATTTGGTAACATAACTGTTTGACCTGTTTTATTAAGTTGGTGTTGGCTCGGCTTAGGAGTGCTAACTGCTTGAGCTGGTAAGTAAAACTTGGCTAGCACATGCCTAGCACGTGTTGCTCTTCTTTCTTCTTCCCCGCGAATCAACAACTTGCTTCATCGTGTTGCTTCTCTTGCGATCTTCTAAGTAGGTTGGTGTGGCTGGAAAGAAACCAGCTAGTGACTTGAACACGTGTTGTTCACTTGTGGTGAAATTCATATATGGTGGATCTGGGTCTGGGGGTTTGGACTTGGGCTTGGGCCTTGTTTGAACGGGTTGGGCCTGTTGGAACAGATCTGGTTTTTTTGCCTTAGCGCAACCAGCAAAATCAACGACCTCTCCATTGAATCTGGTCGTGCTTCCAGTCCCATCCTTGATTAGGGAGGTCCACTGGACTTCGGTAATTGAACCAGTGAATCCTCCATCCTTTTTCAAGGGTTTCCTCGATTTGGTGGTGTTGTCTTTCGATTGGTAACTTCGATCGGGTGGACTTCGCGCGCCATAATCGCGAACCCTTCATGGGACCATAGCCGTGAACTTTCCAACGCGTCTTCGCCTACCTCACCGGCGAAATTGGTTGCACGGGGATTCTCTATCTCCATCGGTACATCGTGGTAGTTAATCTTCAAGCCATCTTTATCGATTTTAACACCTACACTCGTCTAAAACCCATCTTTTCTGACATTAGAGTTCTCAAGCATCTGAAACGCCTCATTTGTCAAATCTCTTTTTAAACATAAAAACATTTGCGATCCATGACAATTCGGAATCCATACTTCATTGGCTTATCTCTATAGAAGTACGCCGTTGTTCTTTTCGAATCTTTGTTCTATCCAATTTTTCATGTAGTTTTCTACTTCGCAGTCTTTCCACCCGAACTTGTCCCATAATCCTTCTAAATCTTCTTGCTTAATATCGTTGTAGTAACGCAGAAATGTAGCAGTTGGTGTAAGAAAAAATCCTCAAAGAACGAACATCGCTTTGGTACCAATTTGTTAACTACTGCGTACGCGGAAATCAAGTAAATTAACAACTATCTCTTTATTGAATTAAAATCTTTACTACAAGCTCTCTCTCTAAGTTCTTTCTACCCAACTAGGGTTTCTCCTTGATCTCACAAACACCACCACCCTCTTTTACTAACCCTAGGCCCTTTTATAGAAGAAGAGGCCTAACCTTTTAAAACACTACCCAATCAATTAGGAAACTAATCTAAAATGAATATTGCAAAAATTGAGAACATAGAAAATAGGGGTCCCACGAAGTGTGCCAAATTGGAGATGCGGAGACGTGCACGATTCCTATCACTATCCAACATAACCTAATATGTTGAGGTTCTTCCCGCTTGCCCCAACTGATTTGAAGATGTGGCTGCCTATTACCAAGTGCAAGTTCAATATCCCAAATACTCATAGAGGTCCCTGCCCATCTTCCCTGTATATTCTTGAAGATGTGGCTGATAATATGCTCAGCAGAAGAAGAGTCATCATTGAAGTTCCTGTGATTTCTCTCTTTTCTAAATCAATACCATTAGCACACAGCCGGCTTACATCATTTTCGTTCTAACATTATTCCCTTCTGGTTATTCTTTACCCTATCCCACTCATTCATGGAGTTAAAGACTCTCCTTCTCACCCCAAATTTGTTAAAAACAGAAGTCCCTACCTTGTTGGCAAAATGGCAGCTGAAGGTTTGCTATTTTTAGCTCCATCGAAAAGTCTACATGTAGGAGGCCTTCTCCTTTTCAGGGGTTTGCAGACAGGTATAATATCATGTTCCTCACCTGAGAAACAACTCTCCTATGTTGCCCTCAGTCTTCTAGGTGGCCTTCTATTGGGTCTGCAAAGGCGTTGTTTTGTAGTTCTTCATAATTTCCGCAATACACTGTAATTGAGATTGTATTATCATGTATCAGTTTGATTGTTAGGGCAGTCTAGTCAAGTTTATGGCATAGTGGCAGGAAAATATGCTCTCTTTTTTTGCATGATTTCCACGAAATATATCACATACTGCCAAATTTATTTTTGAACATATTTCTTAAAAAAAAAAACCCTGTGAACATGGTTAAAATAGATGAGAACAATGTCTATAGTAAGGACAGATTATGTAAGTTTTTTAGTACCCAATGTAAACTGAATCTGATTTTGGACAGTTCTGATTGATACTCAAACTGAAAATTATGTTCAGTTCATTTTTTATATACAAGATTTGATGATCAAATAGCCCATTAGACTTATGTCTTTTAATATCAGGAAATTAGAGATTCTAATTACTAAACCTACGCATATAAAAAGAGGACGCTATCTGTGGGACTTGGTGGAGCTGAAGCCAGAGGACGACGCTATCTGTGGGCACTCTTACGAGCATTGGTGGAGGGTGATGCAGTGGCTGGGTCTGAACGTCAGTAACCGGTACTTGCTGAAAAGCCTAGCAGAAGACCAGGTGGATGCTGAAGACGCAGTCGAGGCTGAGGCGGGGCTCTGTAAGAACTGCCCCGTGTGTAAATAGGGGGGTCTTTGATGTGGTGGTGGTAATGTAGAGGGGTTGTTGTTTGTTGTTGCTGTTACTGTTGTTGTTTTTGTCTATGTTTTTTTTTTTATGTTGGTGATGTATGTCTGATAACCTTTCAATGAAACAATGTTTTGCTGAAGTGTGATAGTATAACTGTGATAAGTATTGTAGACGAAGATAATGTATCGCGGTTCTAATTGTCGAACTTCGAACTAGGGTAATGAAAGCGAATAAAAATAGTAAGAAAATTTGGTTCTTTCGTATAGCGAAAAGTATTGACCGAAGGTTCGAGAATTTATGTATAAGTACGATAGAATGTGGTAGGATGTAGATGATGGTTCGAAAACGAATGTATGAGATGGCTTAAAAACATGTGGTCGAATGGATAAGAGAGCTCGAAAATGAAGGCAAGGTATGCTTCAACTGCAAAAGCTGACAGCCAAAATGGCAGAACTGTCAGAGGTGGTACTATTTATGGGGCAGTATTCCGCTGCAGGCCATCATGATGTTTCCTCGGGTACTGAAAATAGGCGGATGTGACAAGTGGGCTTGAGTTGACAACTTCGGGTAGTGCGTCAGAAGGCTTGAGATGGCTAAAAAAGTATTATATGTTGTAAGTGTGTGACACACACGTGGGAGCAGGTGAGGGTAATATTGGTAAAACGCCTCATGACCAAAATTGAGGGGGAGTGGAGGAGTGGTAATGATGGTGAGTGGGTGAAATCGAGGCAGTTTTGTTTTTTTGGGAGGTATTTAAAGAGGTGAGAGAGTCACTGTTCCCAAACAATTAAAGAGAGAAATGAGGAAGAGTAGAAGACATACATCATTGTTGCAGTTTGAAGTTGCTGGAGAGGAGGAAAGGAAATGCCATTGCCGCTGCTAAATCTGATCCACTCAAACAGGTATTCTTCTGATTTCTTGGTAAAGATAAACCATTTATTTTTGTTGTTGCTTTGCCTTTGCTCTTTGTCTGTACGGCGGGGGAACGTTCTGCTTGGCTTTTGTCTGTAACTGCGTGACGGAGGAAGGGGGTAGCCCATTTGGTTGGAAGTCCGGCCAAGTGGTAAATTGGGAGGAGTGAGGGGGTGGTTGGGGTTGCAGTCGAACCTTCAACTGTAGGTTGGTCGATTTGAGGAGGGTAGATAATATTATGATATCGAGCCTTGATACTCGAATATATCGAGCTAATGTCGCTCCTCTTCTTATGTAAGGTATCCCGTTAAGCTTCGAGGATGAGGCTGGTAGATGAGGAGGACGAAGTAAACGAACCGAGTATATCTGGTCGAGGTCGAGGGGGTGAGAGCAGTGATGTGGAAATATTAGAAATTGCCACGGATGCCCCATTGGTTGTGGTAGCACCAGAGGTTGGAGCATCGACTAGGAGCCGTCGTAGGGCTCGAATAGTCAGAGAGTGACGATAAAGAACATGAGGAGGGAGAAGGAAAGGGGAACGAAGGTACTGTCGAACCTTCGGGTGATGAGAGGGAGAAAGGGAAAGAGAAGGAGAGTGATAATAGGGAGGATACAGGCGATTCAGGGACAACGGTGGGGCCAGTCTCGGCTCAGGAAAAGCGAGGCTGGATCGATTCATGGAGAAACATGGCTTGTTGAAGGTTGGTATTATTCTGGTGTCGTTAAGGGCCGAGTATACGTTTAAGGATTCCCCTCAGGTGGGGATTATGGCATTCAGGGGCCAAATTTGACTAGGGATGCAACTGCCTCTTCGAAGGCTGGTGAAGCAGGTATTAATTTTTTAGGATGTTGCTCTTTGCGAGATGAATGACAATTTTTATGAGATGATGAGAGTTATCGAAGGGATGAATGCGAAATTGCGACGGGAAATGAAGTTTTTGATCGAGTGGTACGACATCGTGTCGTTCTATTCGATAAAAGCAAATAAGAAGGCAGATACATATCACATTCAATGCCATTCGGACAAGCCATGGTTATTTGACCTGTGTTCGACTGGGCGTGGGTGGGATAAGGATTTGGTGGTGGTGAGGGGGAACTATGAGAATGGCCCAGGGGGAGGCGGAATTTAGGCCGAAGCATAAGCTATATAATCCAAGTTATCAGTCGAAGTATGTTCACTATGTGGCTCGAATAAACTTGTGATCTTTTCTTTCATGATTTGCAGATCCCACAAATAATGGCTTGAAGAACCCGCAGACTTATATTGATGAACTGATCAACCAGGACGAAGAGTGGGTAAATGCTATTTTTCAGAAGTTGGGTATTGTGAGAAAGAGACAAAAGAAGACGAACAGTTTGCTGAGAGACGTTCCAGTTGCTGCTGGGCATTCGAGGAAGAGAAAAGAAGAAAGTTCTTCGACAAGGGCAGGTGAGATGGATTGCGACAATTTGAGCTGCAAGTCGAGCTTTGTACTGAGATCTCGACGACGAGGGCCTGGGACGGTACGGCCGCCGAGTGTGCCCGAGACTATTCCCGAGGTACCGTGGCAGACCAGCAAGGGTAAAGGCAAGGTTATTGACGAAGCTTCGACAGTGGAACAAACGAAGACAACTTTGTTGAAGAGGCCTTGTGAGCAGATGGCCGATGATGAGGACGAACCAGCCGAAGTGAGGCAACGCGAGGTCGAACTGAAGGAGAACACTCGAGTAACGGCCGAGTCGATGGCTACTCTCTGCAGCACAAGCCCAGAAGAAGCGAGGAAGCAAGTAAACAAAGTGCTTTACCAGGTTAGTGTTTCTGGAATTTTGAAGTTGAAATTATGATTTGAGGATAGGTAATTAGTCGAGTTTTCGTGCAGGTGAATGCTTGGGTGATAGCTTAAACCAAAGCCCAGAAGGTATCGAGTGAGCAACTGAAGAAGGCGAGGGAAAGGCATGAGCTCTCGCATGGGACCATTATGTCGCTGGAGACTCAAGTCGGTGTGCTAGAACGAGTTAATTTACAAATTCGAGCCGATGCACGTAGGAAGTCGAAGCCGCTATCGCCAACTGTAATCAAATGGTAGCAGTGTTGCAGGCAAAGCTGGTTAGTAAAGATGAGCAGTTGAAGAACAACAAATCACGTTTTTAGGCGCAGTATGATGAGGAGTGTGACATGACCACAACCCTGAAGAAGTTTATAGAGGGGTTGGGGTACGATCCAGTGACATTTGACCCCTATCTCTCAACAGAAGAGCCTACTGTCGAAGATGTTATACACAGAAGGGATGAAAGTGGACCTTGTAGGGGGAGGTGTTGGAGATGTGGTAGCTGATCCTGCGGTCGAAGGGGATGGTGTTGGTGCGGGGAATGCAGTAGGGGATGCTGTAGTCGAAGGTACTGCTGATGCTTTTGGACTGAACCCCGCTGTCGAAGGCAGTGAAGGTGGTGTTGTAGAAGATGGAGTAAATGCGGCCAATCTTGTGTGAGTGGGGTATTTCTAAAAGGTAATTTCCTTGGCTTTTGTTGTCTGTAATAAATTATCTTTCCTTGATTTGTTGGTATTGTGAATTTGAACAATGTGTATTGGATAGGTAGAATTCGAACAATAAGTAATGTAGTTGAACTTGACCTGCTGGTATGTAATTGACTTGAATTGTTGGTATGTTTGTATGCTTGTATCTTTGTGTGAGAATTGAAGTATAGAATGCTCCATTTTGGTTTGCTCGAACTAGAACCTTGAAGAACTTCGAGGTCGCACCCGAGTATCAATCAGGTCGAAAGGTTGACATGATACTTGGGTTTGACCCATCTCAAGAAGTTCACTGGACTTCGAAGGTCGTCCACGGGTCTATCCGTGGGATTGAGCCTAAACGAAGCATAATGTGGTCGGCCCCAATGCATCCCCGAGTGTCGGGTCTGTCGATCATTCATGCCACTCAGGTTTGCTCGAATTGGAACCTTGAAAAACTTTGAGGTCGCCCCCAAGTATCAGTCGGGTCGAAGGGTGAACATAATACTTAGGTTTGACCAACTCAAGAAGTTCGTTGGACTTCGAAGGTCGCCCCCAGGTCTATCCACGGGATTGAGCCTAAACGAAGCATAATGTGGTCGGCCCCAATGCATCCCCGAGTGTCCGGTCTGTTGACCATTCATGCCACTCGGGTTTGCTCGACTTGGAACCTTGAAAAACTTTGAGGTCGCCCCCAAGTATCAGTCGGGTCGAATGGTTGACATAATACCTAGGTTGGACCAACTCAAGAAGTTTGCTAGAGACAGGACATGAAGCTCAGAGGGGACAAATATGTTCATTGATTATGTTGTATTTACATCAGTTGAACATGGTGGTGGCCGCGGCCTGCGGTATAGGACTATTGTGTTCCAAGGGTTCGGGAGGGGCTCCTTAACTTCTGTAATTAAATAATAGGATCCTTTGTCAGTTTTGTCGTACACGACATAAGGTCCTTCCCAGGATTCGGCTAACTTGCCGGCATTGCGAGGCTTCGAAGAGGGTGTGACTCGCCGATGTACCAGATCTCTAATATCGAAGCTACGTAGTCGAACCCTTTTGTTATATGACTTCTAGAGGGAGAGGTGATAACGACCGAGGTTAGCAATGGCGTGGTCTCTGGTTTCATCGATCCATAACATGTTGCATCCAAGTTCGAACTCGTTATCTTCGTCGGGGAGATCAGGGCCGCGCGTTGGCACTTTGAACTGAGTGGGCCACACAGCTTCAGTACTATAAGCTAAGAGAAAAGGAGTGCAGCCTGTCGCCTTTCTTGGTGTGGTTCGATAGGCCAGAGTACATGTAGTTCTTGAACCCATCGGCCTTTCTTCTGATCGACACATTTCTTAAGACCGTTGACTATAGTTTTATTGATTCCTTCGACCTGACCATTTCCCTGTGGGTAATAAAGGGTAGAGGGGAAAGGATGATGTTGTACTATTTTAGGAAATTGCGGACTTTATTTCCAACAAACTGTAGACCGTTGTCGCATCGAATCATATGAGGGCAGCCAAAACGTATGATGACATTTTCCCATAAGAACTTGATGACTTCCTCTTCCCGGGTTCGACATAAAGGCACGGTTTCGACCCATTTAGTAAAGTAATTTGTGGCCACTAGAATGTGTTCTCTGTTACCGAAAGCTTTGAGGAAATGGCTCACTAGATCAATGGCCCACCGCTTGAATGCCAAGCAACTTGACTGCAATGGAGGTCTTGTGAAGGGCTTCAGATGTCATGGGCGTGACATTGGCATTTGTCACAGTGTTTCGTATACTCTTCAGCTTGTTTCTTCATATTGGGCCAGAATAAACCTTGGGTTACGGCTCGAAGAGCCATAGATCGACCAGCAGTGTGAGCAACGCAGTTGCCTTCGTTGAGTTCGGTAAGTATAGTAGTGGCCTCGTGTTGGGAGATACAACAGAGGTATACGCCGTTTGGGGATTTGCGGTATAGACCGCCTTTGTGAATGGTGTATCGTCGGCAGTTTTCTAATAATGAACGTTTGGCTTTAGGATCCTTCGGGACGGTAGAATTATTAAAATATGCAAGGAAGGGTGTGCGCCAATCGTCGGGATCGAGACTCTGGCCCCAGTATTGATGGCATTGACCTCCATCTGGTCGATACTTGGGCGTTCGAGTACTTCGATATGGAGAGTTCGAGATTCGGACTGGCCTAACATGGCTGTTATGTAGGCGAGGGCATTGGCATGTTTGTTTTTGCCTCGAGAGTATGTGTAATGGAAGATTTTTTACAGAAACGATCCATGTGTTGGCGGACAAGGGCGGCATATTTAGCCATGCGACCGTTTGCCTGATTTTTGCCGGTGTACGCTCTCTGAACAAGCTGGGAATCGGTATATACTGCAAGTTTGGGAACACCAAGTTCAAGAGCGAGATCGAGACCATGTATCAAAGCTTTGTATTCGGCCTCATTGTTGGAACATTCAAAATTTAACTTGACGGCCTTTTCAATTTGTTCATTGGAAGGAGTGACCAGGACAATACCTATCCCTGAACCGTTAGGTCCGGCAGATCCATCTGTAAAGAGATGCCATCCCATGTTAGGGTTCCAAGGGTCGTTCTATTCGGGTTGGTCTTCAGGCAGATCGTCTTCGTGTTCCTCCCAGACGATGTCTTCGACCGGAAGTCAGCAAGGAAATCAGCGACTGCTTGGCCCTTTTGAGATATCTGTTTTTTGAAAGTGATGTTGTGTTCACCAAGATAGACGGATCATTGTTGTACCCGTCTAGATTTATCTTTCTTGCTGAGGATCTCTCGAAGGGGGTAGCTGGTGATAACACGTATAAGGTGAGCTTGGAAGTATGGTTTGAGTTTTCGAGCAGTGTAGACAAGTGTAATGAGCTATCGCTCGAGCTTGGTATATCGACTTTCAGCAGGTGTCAGAGTTTTGTTGATAAAGTATATGGGTTTCTCGATACCGGATTCGAGTCGAATAAGGACCGAGCTAATATAAGTGTCGGTGACTGTAAGGTATAAGAAGAACATTTCGCCTTCGATGGGGGTGTTGATAATAGGTGGTCGATCAAGGTAAGTTTTGAGTTCGAGAAAGGCTTCTTCGCAATCGGGTGTCCAATTAACTTCGGGGTTGTTCTTTTTGGCCTTATAGACGCCTTGATCGCGTAAGAGGGAAAAAAGTCAAGCACAACAGTCAGAGGATTTTAAGATAAAACGGTTCAGGGCGGCTAACTTGCCAGCAACCTTTTAGACATCCTTCTTAGTTCGAAGGGAAGGCATATCGATGAAGGCGCGAATATGAGTGGGGTCGATCTCAATACCTCGTTTGCTGATGAGGTGACCCAAAAATTTGCTGGAGGAAACGCCAAATTGGCATTTCTCTGGGTTTAGTTTCTTGCTATAAGAGCGAAGTATCGAGAATACTTCGGTTAGGTCCTGTATATGGGTATGTTTTTGGAGGCTTTTGCATAACATATCGTCGATATAAACTTTGACCGACTTGCCGAGCAGAGGTTTGAACATGGTGGTAACAAGGCGTTGGTAAGTGGCACCCGTATTTTTTAGGCCAAAGGGCATCACGTTAAAATAGTAAAGTCTTTGTTCAGTAATAAATGAAGTTTTAAGTTGGTCTTCAGGGAGGAGGGATACCTAGTTGTAACCCGAAATTGCATCCATCATAGATAAGCGTTCATGGCCTGCTGTAACATCCAGAACCACAGAAATGATCGGGAGAGGGAAACTGTCCTTCAGTGTGTGTTTATTGAGATCGGTGAAGTCGACGCAGATTCGGATCTTGCTATTCTTCTTGGGGACTGCTACAATATTTGAGATCCAATCGGCGTACCTGACCTCTCTAATAAAACCAGCGGCTAGGAGTTTTTCGACCTCGAGGTTTACTGCGTCTCGAATCCTCGGGGCCAAAGTACGTTTCTTCTGCTTCACGGCTGTGCAGTGAGGGATGAGGTCAAGTCGATGCAGGCCAGTTTGGGGTCGACGGCAGACATCTCATGGAAAGTCCAGGCAATGACATCTTTATTTGCTCGAAGGAACGTGGTGAGCTCGAGGCTTTCGACAGGATCCAAAAAACTACTAATGAATGTACCTCGACCAGGGCCATCGAGTTCGACATAAATGGTAGTTCGACAGGTGTGGTAGAAGGGTTCGACGGTGTGGGGAGAAAGAGAGGCATTGATTGCTATGGCTTAACAAGTTTTTTGGTAAGATCGATCTCAGGGTGCTTGCATGAGCGGGCAAGACGTTGAGAGCCTTTCATGTTCCACGTGCCACAAGGGGTAGTGAAACGAAGTGTTTGGTAGTAGGTAAAAGGTATGGCTTTCATGGCATGGAGCCAGTCGCGCCCTAGAATGCCCAGGTATTCAGATTTCTTGTCGATGACGAGAAAACTGGTTTGAAGGTTAACTGGACCTGTAGTGACAGGGAGGCTAAGGCGACCGACAGTGACTTCGTTAGCGCCATTAAAACCCTTGAGTTCGACATTGGCCGATGTAATGAAGTCTATTTTTTGCATGGCACGGACGGTCTGGAGGAAGAGAACGTCTGCTGCACTGCCCGTATCGATGAGCATGATGTGTAGGACGAGATGGTTGACCTTGATCATGATGACCAAAGGATCGGAGTGAGGGAAGCGAACATGAGAAGTATCGCAGTCGATAAAGGATATACCTTCGGGTCGAGGGCGTTGGTTAGATTCGGGTAGAAGTATGGGTAATTTCTCCTGATAAGTGAGCTTACAGCATTCTTCGACTTGTTTGCGCTTGCTTCGAGTATGACCGCTGTCGATGTTATTAACTTAGATGAGGTGGAGTTGGAAAATATGTACCTCGGCTGGGTTGGTAGTTGGAGCGGATTAAAGCTTGAGATTCCACCCGTCGAGATAACTGGGGAGATCGGCTACATATTGATGTAGGCAACCTGTTTTATGAATCATTTCCAGCGATCGTTGCAGATCATAACATTTGTTTGTGGGGGTGGCAATTGCATTTATGATTTTGGCAGTAGGGTTCGTCCTTACGGACCTCGATGGGGAAGAGGGTACGCCAGATAAGATCGGCGTGGATGTGTGTGAGAAGGTTGCGGCTGGGGGTAGTGAGTTTTGGTAGGACTGGCATGGGTCGTATTTTGCGGATCTCAGAAAGGGCAGTATCGGAGGGAGGGCGTTTGCGCCTCTCAGTCTCCTGTGAGACGGGAGAGACCATGGGTGTAGGCGGTGGTCGAGGTTTGTTGTGGTTGGTGGTCGAGGTTGCCCCTGACGATTAGCTTCGCGTAGGCGTTCGAGGTCGATGTATTCGTTAACTTTGGATAACATCTCTTCGAGGGTTCGTGGCTTATGAAGCACGATATACTCCTTAACACGACTGTGGTCTGGCAGAACGTTGGAATACACAAGAACGGCATTCGCACGGTCGAGGTGTTTGACTTTGCGTGGCTCGTCGAGAAAACGCTTGGTGAAAGCTTCAAGCGTTTCGTTAGGGGATTTGCGAAAGTTGAAGAGAGCATCGACTCGGACCTCACGGTTTTTATTAAAGGCAAACTGAGAGATAAAAAGGTTCGACAACTGTTCGAAACTTCGGATAGAGCCATTAGGGAGGCTGTGGTACCATTTGAGAGGGCTATCAGTAAGACTGGTGGGAAACATGCGACACAAGATGTGACCAGCTGTAAAATAAGCTTAAAGCATTTTGGAATTCGAGGACATGAGATTGAGGGTCGGTATTGCGGTATTTGCTAATTTTAGGGGTATGGAAATTTGGAGGTACTTTGACCGCGAGGAGTTTGGGGCAGATAGGGTTGTTTAACCGACTCCAGAAGTTCGGTGTGGGGCTCGCGCTGACGCTAATAGCGACATAGATTTTTTGATCCAGTTCTTGCTGTGTGAGGTAGGCAGGACGAGGGGGAGACCTCTGGGGTCGAGGGTGGTGAGGTATGGGGCATGTTCAACACTTCGCTCGCCAAGGCGTTCCCGAGTAGGATGCCGTGTGGGGTGGCGAGAAGTGCGAAGTGCAGAATCAGAGGAGTCCTCCGTAACGGGGACACCAAGATGGATCGAGCCGGTGGGAGCACCCTCGGCACCAAGATGGACCGGGGGAACTTTGATTTGGGGGTGGGCATAAGCCGAGCACGGGCTGAAATGCACGAAGGGGCGGGTAATCGAGATCGCTGAGGAGTGTCTTGGGTGTGACCTTGTTGAAGCTCACGAATTGTATGGCGTAGTTCGTCTAGAGCACGGTGTTGCCGGTCATAGTCATCTAAACGGTGCTGCCGTTCAGCCTCGAGTCCTTGGCGGCGTTCTTCACGCTCAATACGTAAATGATTGTTATGGCGCTCCTCGGCCTGATCAAATTGTTGGCTAATGAGGGCAAGTTGAGCGGCTACTCCGTCGGCGGAGTTTCTGACGATGGCAGAGGTGGAGCGAAAGGTGGGGGCCATTGAGTAAGGGTATGAGGGGGTTGAAAGAGAGAAGAGGGAATGGGTAGGGTGGGTGTAGCACAGACGGCGCCAAATGTAGGGGCCAAGTTTCGTCTGAGGGGAAACTAGCTCTTACACCACAGGGTTATCTTCGACTAGGGGCTTAAGCAAGTATATAAGGCAATAATAAACTATATTACTGAACTAACACACTTGCGTGAAGTCCTAGAATAGGTTACTCCACGACCTCTAGCGAGGATTTTGAATGATTGATGTTATATATCGAGTTAGATGATAGATCGAATAGGAAGTGAGTTACAGGGTATTCGAAGGTAATCTTGAAAGGCTTTTGGGAGAGATTTTCTAGCCCCTTCATAGTGCATCCTCCCTCCTATTTATAGGAGATAGAAAAGGGGTTAGTCACCATGGGAGGTTAGATTACATGTATATCCTTTGGGGACAACTGTTTTGTACCCGGAGTCGGTTCTGACACACTGTAGCTGTTAGGCGGCTCGTTTCACTGTTCTGTCGGGTAAGTTGGCTGTCAGATGTGTCTGCCTTCCACCATGTATTACTATGGTCGAAGTCTTTCTGGTACTGATGCTGAGTTCCGGTGAGCTGGCTGTCAGATGTGTTCGATTAGTCTTGGATGGCTTCGTGGACTTAGTTACTGTCTTGTTGGGCTTCGAGTCTCTGGGTAGGCTTCGATGTAGCCTTCGAGTATTCGACTGGTGCTTGAAGGTTGCGAGTAGGCTACTATACTTGCCATATTCAACATATTCAACAGATGTACCCATCAATGGAGGTACAATATATTTAGAATCTACTTGCAAGCAGAAACCTATCAGAACTTCAACGTTGTGTAGGCCTCCTGTATCAAAGAATATTCTTCATCCTCAGATCCTTTATCAGAACTTGCCATATTCAACAGATGTACCCATCAATGGAGGTACAATATTTTTAGAATCTACTTGCAAACAGAAACCTTTCACATGATGGTTTTCATGTAGTAACAACATTTGCATCTTTGGCTATACTCTATCAAAATAACTAGCTTCAAAATCCTCAAATGGGGATCATCAACTACTGAGAACACTCCTCTACCTCTTATAGATTCTCGCAGACATCTGAGTTTTCGTTTAAAATTAGGGGTTTTCTGAAATATATGTACGAATCCATTCCGTGGTGGTTGATTGAACGTGAGTGGGGTGTGATTTTGGTTGGCGAGAAACGCCTTCTTCATCTCTCCCAAATGATTCTGCTCTACATGCAACTCTTTCTTTAATTTGATCAGCACTTTCGAGTTTTTCTTTCATGCCCACCATTGCCTCAAGTCTTTCATTCACAATGTTTATCGTCTATTTAAGCCTATTGAGACAAGTTTACTTAAATGAAGGTTTTCCCACTCCCCCTTCTCTCGCCATTTGATGAAACGAAAGAAAGTGAAAAATCTGTTGTTTTTAAGCACAAGTCCCTGTAGCAGGTAATGTATCAAATCACTGTAGCTCTGATGACATTTTTTATGTAGCACACGGAAGCGGAATCGTTTGCAAACTACAATCAATTACCGTAAGACTAAAAACCTTTGTTGAAATTTTCAAACTAGAATAATTCTACTAGATTTGTAACCAACTCTGTATAAACTAAAACAAACCACCAAATAAACCTTAGACTAGGCTCTCGTTTTATAGAAAACAAGGCCTTACATTATTAGAAACTTGCTTATTTGAGCTCTTTTCTTAAAGAAATTCTAAAGTAAATCAAATACTAATTAAAAAGAGATTCCAATTATTAAACTTACTAAAATAAAAGAGAAGAATATTCTAGAAAGAAGATAGGGATAAAAAGCGGACTAGCCCTTGGGTGGACGCGAGACATCCCTCCACGGTGGGAAATGTCCCTCCATGATGGGAAACGTCCCTTGACCTATCAATGAATTTATGGTTAGAAAGCTCGGATCGATTGGCCATGAGTGCAGATCTAGTTATGGATCGGCCATGTCCTGTCCGATTTTGTTTGACATCTTGGAAATTTATGAAATCGGTCCAGATTAGACCAACTAGGCCCAGATCGCCCAAGTTATTTCGAGATGGATCGAATCTTCAATAGATCGCGCCAATTTTTATAACATTTTCTAACTATTTCTGCATTTAAAGTGAGCCAGAATGACCCCAAGTTAGGCCTGCAAAAATGGCACCTGACCCTGCCCAAGCCTTACAAGCCCTAGTGTCAAATTCTGAGGGCCCAACTCAATCTGGATTTCCCGAGTTAGATCGTGATTGGCAGGATTAGATCGGACTGGAATCCGTTATTTATGCATCTTATATTAAGTAATTATAGATATTGAGGACATATGATGGCTAAAAATTTGGCATCGGATCAACTCGGTCTAGCTTGCATGTCCAATTCGGAATCACCCGGATCGGATCCGGACTAGCGGTTTCTGATTCTTCCCTCGTTCCCAATTTTTTGAACTATGATAATATTTTATCTTAGGGACTTAACTGAATCCAAACTAGAGTAGGGTATTTTCCCTTGATTTTAATTTGGGTAGTCTGTAAATGACACAAGACTCAGAATTTACTTATGGCCATTAAAAACACCACGAAGTATGCCTACACATTCCGAATTACATATGTGCCAGGCCAGGTCAGGTGGTGTAATTTTTCAACCAATGCTCTATGTATAAAGCTTCAAAATCTCATATCTCTGAAAGGCAACTTAAAGACGCAGATAAATCTAGTATTGCTCAACCTACTAGAGCAAAAGAAGCAGTGAACTATATCCAAGAATGGGGGCTGAACCCTGAATCGTGCTCCATGTGTTTCCCAAATAAAAGAAAATCTACTTAAATGAGCTATAGCTCAATGGTATAGCAAAACATCAAAGACATGCCCTTTTACCTTCTTAACCTAGGTAACAACGACACGGATACGGGTGTCGGTGTCCGACACGGGTACGGGGTGTCAGAAACGGCATAAAATTGTTAAGTACTCTGTAAATAGTGTTGGACACGTGTATCCAAGTGTTCGAGTGTCGGACACGTTTTATTTTTTTAAAGTGAAGTGTCGTTGTTACCTAGTTCTTAACCCATCATACCACAAAATAATGAAGAAAAAACTGATGAGAGCCCTTGATTAGAGCTGCAATTATGAGTGAAATTACTATCATGGACCTCTTTCTATTTGTCCAATACTAAACATTTGGGCTATTGTGGTAAATTATCCCCCTAAATAACCTTGTAATTAATCTCCTAATATCACCCATTTTCAAGTTATTCACCATTAGTTTCTCAAGTACTACATTTTTTAAGAAATTGAGTCCTATCTTACTGGTACATAGACGGGAAAGGACTACAAGTGTACAGGCGTTTTACTGTGCATTATTTAATGTCAAATAAAAATGTAGTAATGTCATTATAACAATAAGTCAATTATCTTTTTATGTTCTTTTGTAGTTTAATTACTTTAAGGAATCGTTATTGATAAAAAAAGTTAATATGCGGAACCGATTAACAAAGGAAAGACGATTATTTTGATTGAATTAAAGACTAAAAAGAAACTAGATCCCTCTACTTAGCTAGGGTTTATTCTCCAAAACTTAACCTTCTTCCTTTTTAGAACTAGGAGTCCTCCACCTTCTAAAACACTACCCTTCAAAATAAGCATTATTCTACTAAAATAAAATAAACTGAAAATAGAAATAGAGATGGTCTCTATAGAGGCCAGCTCCTAAGAGGATGCCACGACGACCATGACCAAACATGATTATGATTCCTATCAACTCTCCCCTTCTTTGAAGAGTTCGACCATGAACTCTTTCACGAAAATCTTCAAGACATCCATCTCAAATTAGAAGAGCGTACTGATATAATCTGGATAACGCCCACGAAATTTTTTGTAACTTGTAGAAAAAGCCCAATAGGGGGAGTACTACATCGTTTTCAAAACTGCATCCCTTAATTGGACAAAAAGTTGAAGACATCATATGTTGCATTTGTAATTGCCAAAATTTAGGAATCTCACACTTCAAAGAACGCTGTAAAAAACTTCTCCCAAAACGGATCTACAAACACTGGAACTCCTTTCTCGTCGTCGTGATCTCTCTCTCTGTTAATGACGATTCGGCGAGTCATCTCCGCGAGAGAAGATTCGGGCCCCAATTCTTGCGACAAAAATTTGCCCCTTGTAGCTAGTGTTGGAGTCTCTTTCACGTCGGAATCAGTGAATTTATCTTTGCTACCCACATCTTAAATGTCAAGTCCGTCAAAACTGTTAGAGGTGAACAGAATCCCTTCGTTGGTGAATTCTCTCTCATTGTTATCTCTTGTTGAGAATCTCATTCCTCACCCAAAGCTTTCAAGACATATTGGTGAAAGTCCCCCTCTCCTAGCATCCCCCTATAAACGAACCCAAGGCAATCCCCCTTCCTCTTGATGCCACCACGCTACTTGGAAACCCCATCTCAAGGCCTCTTTGTGATGAGATTGCTAGCAAGATGAATTTTAAAGTCTGATCTGTTTGCACTTTGAACTCTCCTATCGAGTTCTTTGTATTAATTCTAAATTCCTCCATATTTGATCTTGAGAGAAATAATTTTTTTTGAAAATTACTGGAAAAAAAAAAACTCCCCATGGAACGAACTTTGCCCTGGTACCAATTGATATAAAACTAATATGTGAAAGCGATTAACAAAAGAAAGACGACTATTTTGATTGAATTAAAGACAAAAGAAACTAGATCCCTCTACTTAGCTAGGGTTTATTCTCCAAAACTCAACCTCCTTAATTCTACCCTAGGACTCCTTTTTATAGAACTAAGAGTCCTTCACCTTCTAAAACACTACTCTTCAAAATAGGCATTATTCTACTAAAATAAAATAAACTGAAAATAGAAAAAATAGAAACTGGGAGGGTCTCCATAGAGGTCGGCTCCTAAAGGGATAAACATGGTTATGATTCCTATCAGTTATACACTAATTAGCTTATGCGTTATATTCATGATGAGCCCCATATCCCTGATAGTTTAGCATATGCATTATGTGGGTTTGGCTCCGAGCTAGAGGATCATGTACAGAAGAGCGCTTGGAATTTGGTTACAATAGTAGCTGCAACAGTTTTACATATCAATGTAAAAGATAAATATTTTTCTGAGAAAGATTTTAACATAACTTGTGTATTATTTACCTGCAATCTAATAATTCTCATTCCTTTATTTTCAGGGAGGAGGAGAAAGTCTTGATCAACTATATGAGCGCTGCACGTCTTCATTGCAAAGAATTGGTAGAAAACATAAAGGTACAGTGTAGATTTATTTTGTTGATTGCAGCTCATTCATGTTTATTTTTTGTAATTTGTTAATTGGAAAAATTCAGTTTAGTGGGTACTAACATCATCACATATTATTCTTCATTCTGTGTGCCCATCACAAGTGCCAGCATTTGAATTTTATGATTAGCTTATGTTATTGTGACATGTATAACGTCTTTACTTTTTTGTTTTTGATCAGTATAATGTCTTTACTGTATTCACTTGTGTAGTATCCATTAATCCAAATTATTGTAAGTATAGAACACACTGTGCAAGTCTTGTAGTACTGCTTAGGTATTAAAGCCTCAATATTGTTTTGGAAATTTACCACCAAAATGCTACCTAATGCCTAAATACGCAAATCCATGCTTTGCCCAATACTTTCCCAAATCGATACTTTGCATTCCCAAATCGTGACTCTGATTGCCTGCAACCCTACTCTGACCGGCCATCCTACTCTGTCCCCCCATAGCTGATAAGCCCATAAAGCAGGAATAATGTTTTAAATAAACTACAGTTAAGGGATGACAATGTATAAATTGTAATAATAATAAAAAAAATGCTGAAGTACAGCCACAACAGAGCTACAGTGTCGAGCGAGCGGAAAGCTACAATGGAGATTGCTAAATGATATTTTTTGATGATGATCTCACTACTGTGATCATCCCATCCAGAGTTATTTTAGAACCTTTGACAAATCTTGAGGCTGATCTTTATGTTGAGATCATCTGCACCAAAAGTCATATCATAACTCATCCTCCAAGTAGGTGAGCTTCTGTAGAAAGTAGTTCAAGGAAGAGGTGCCTCTAATTTCGATCTTTATCTGTTATGCAATGAAATCTTAAGTAATTCCCGAAGTACGTCGTTTTATTCAAATGAGTTTCGATAAGGGTGTATCCTGACCCCGATCTTAGTGTTCTTTCCTTTTTTCTTACAAGAAGAATAACTTGGCAATTCATAATTTATTCTTGGATGTGGTTGCTCATTTCTTTTGCAGGAGAACGAGTGGTTGTGGCTACTCATGGTGGAGTACTGAGAGCCCTCTACAGGCGAGGTGCACCAAATACAAAATTTCAACGAAAAATATTGAATGCATCAGTGAACATATTTCATTTGTCTGGAAATGATAAATGGGACATAAAAGTGTGGGGTGATGCGAGCCATCTTAGCAAAACCGGGTTTCTTGTGGATGCCTTTGGAGGTGACAAACTGTCTGGTTAGTTCATACATAATTCATAATCTGGCAGAATATGTTTGAACTCGATGTGGAGTGGTTAATGATAAAATCAAGTTTACATGTTCTGAGGAGCAGGTTATTACTAGTACATTTTATAAACGCATTTGGATCATAATATTGGCACATTTGGTAACCAATGAATTAAACTTTCTTTTATCTGAAGATTATAGTTATAATTTGTTATTGAAACTTTTTTGTTAATATAAAGCACGCCTGGTGACATTATTTTTAGTCCCTCATTTTTCTGAACTGGATGGAGAAGAAAACACCAAATGGCTGAGTTCATGATTATCTCAACCTGAGAATTATCTTCTTTGAATTTCAATTGCATATCCTACCAATTCATATATTTCCGGCAATTTACAAGTGAGAGCAATCCAGTATGCTCTATCAATGCTGCCAGTAGTTGAGGCTGTGGACGAGACCTGCAGGTCCGTATGGAGATTAATTCCATTCGCCTTGAAATCTACAAACATCCCAAGTTCCTTGTATAAAAATTATTGTAAAGCTTTTTTTTTTAGAACCACGATCCCTTCTTTGTCATTGAAGTTTAATCGTCCTTGGTTGTGACTAAACATATTTTCATATCTAATCCGACTGGTGCAACTTGTTATTTAGATAATTCCAATCATGTTTTTCACATAATCCTGCGATGTTTGAAGTAGGGTTGTCAATGGACCTGATTGGGCCAGGATCTTCATCGATCCTGACCCGATCCGTTAAGAAATATAGTGATCCTGACCCGATCCGTAATTCTGACTGATCCTTTAAGGATTTAGGTGATCCTTATTAGGTTGTCAATGGATTGGATATAATCCGAAATCCGATTCATTTTTAGAATATGGATGTCATTTTTTTCGATCCGTTCTGAATAAGGAATATCTGAAATAATTTCGGATTGGATTCAGATGGTGCCTAGTCCAATCCGATAAATATCCGATCCGAAGTTTATATACCGATATGTTTATATTTTATCAATGTTAATGTTCTACAATTATTATAAATATATTATATACAATAAGAAAATAGCTTAACACATCTAGTTTTGTGGCTAAGTGAGTACTTAGTTCTTAAAACCTATGAAAAAGTCATGGGTTCAAGCCTTTGCATCCACATTTTTATTCATCGAATAAAATTATGGTCGGATCGGATTTTGGATTCGGACCTCCGAAAATAGTTTCGGTTCGGATTGGATTGGATTGGATCGGATTCGGATTCAACCATAAAAGTTTCGGATTGGATCGGATATGGATGTTACTTATAAAGTTTCGGATCGAATTCAGATTGTAGCAGATCCAGTCCAAATCCGATCCATTGACAGCCCTAATCTTTATCCGACCCGATCCAATCCGTTATACTTAAATCTTTTGCAAATTAAGTTCTAGCATTTAACTACGAAGCAAATGTTTATAAACCATGGACAATAAACATGTAACACACACACACACATATATATATATATGATCCTTCTCATTTTATTGGTAGTGTCATTGTTAATGATAGAATTAGATTCGGATATTATCAAAAGATCTCGTTTCCCCACTTGGTGGGAAAAAATGGGGCCAGACTTTGATGTTTTACCAAAAACACTTCAGAATCCCTTTACCGTTTGGTATGAATTTCATCCCAAGCTAAAGGGTAAAACTGTAACTAATCTACCTATCGGCAGAAATACCTTATGGTATTTTACTGAATTCCAAATCACATGGATCTGGAAATGGGACATCGAAACATGTTTCGATGATCTGAAACTACCCATCCTCCAACGCACCTTCTTTTATAGATGGTGGGATGGGTTTGAAATAGAACGTGTTGTTGCATTAGTCAACAAAACAACCGAAGAATATGTTTTATCTTCTAAAACAGAACATCATAAAACAGTTGATACATTCGTCTCTTCGACTAATGTATTCCAACTTTTACTGGATTCAATTAAGGATCAATATCCTAATTTAACCGAAGAGGAACGCCAGGTCAAGGTCCTAGAGACCTTGAAGGATCAGTTTGTAGCGCCACAACATCACAGGCATCACAGGCCGCCACAACATCACAGGCATCCGCCTTATCCGAAGATAACTCTAGTAAGCAATTTTGCTAACCAGGAGAAAGCCAAAACCCCTATGCAAACGAAGACATGACCTCTGTAAAATCTTCCAAAGCCACTATGGAAGATTACTGAGACGCCATAATAGAAGTCAAAGAACAGCAACTCAAAAATACAGTCAAAGGAAAATCCAAAGCCACGAGCATCGATACTTCTTCAGCAGTAATTTTCAGATTTTCAGACAACCAGGATAATTGATCACAACTTTTTCTCTTGTACAACAGTAATTCAGCACTCAACAACAACGCAGCAATCAGTATGCCAACACAAGCAGTAACTATCAGCCAGCTCACAACAGTACTTCAGCACTCAGCAGAAACTAGCAGTATCTTAATCTTGTGGAACCCGAAGAATACTTAGCCGAAGAAACGCACTCAGCAAGCACTCAGAACGCACTCAACAAGAACTCAGAAAGCACTAAGAATACCTCCGTCATCACCTTTTCCCGAAAGTCAAAAACAACCACTATGTGGGATCCACCAACCACTATGTGGGACCCACCGACTACTTTGTGGGACCAGAAGACCACTATATGGGACCAGAAGACCAATATGTGGAACCCAAAGACCACTATGTGGGACCCGACTACCACTTACCTCGCCTATATAAGAAGCTCGAAGACTCAGTTTTATTTACGCTTTCATTCACACTTTCATTTTACACTTTCATTCTCCACTCTTGTTTCCTAAGTTCTTCAGTTCTAAGTTTGTACTCCTATCTGTAAGCTACCACTGTACATCTTCCACCCTCTGTAATTCTTCTACTATTATCTAAATAAAGCTTTAAAGTTTGTTTATAAGTATTCACAAAGTGCACAGACACCTCTGAGGGTGTCTTCATAGGTGAGAGGGCCTGAAAGGGCATCCTCATAACCTTAGTTTTAGTTTAAGTTTATGTTCTAGTATATATGTATATTTAAGCTTGATCATCTGAATTATTATGTTCCAAGTATTCTTGCACTCGTCTCTCCGAGGGAGAGACGATCTAGCCAACAACTGTTGAGTACTAAGCTTTACCTATGCATTCCTCTTTGAGGAAAGACGATATCTTTTGCTCCATCTTAAAGCAGTTGGGTAGCCTCTGGCTACATACTTGTAGAAAAAATAACAAAGTTCTTCTATGATCTAAATAGTAAGTGTTTTTCTTGTTTAAATAATCTGAATAGTAACTGTTTTTCTTATTTAAGTTTTGTATGATCTAAATAGTAACTGTTTTTACTGTTTAAAACTAACTATTTATAGTTTAAAACCTCAGTTTGTTTGTTTATAGTTTATTAGCCGTTTTGATTAGATCATTCCCCCTACATTGGTATCAGAGCCATGTGTGGCTAATCACATGGTTCGCGTAGGTATGATAAGTCTCATATGAGAACCTAGGTATGACTTACTGCGTATCCTTGTTCTTGGTTTAAAATGTTTACTCCGTCTAGTCTAATAACAGACGTAGGTATGTTTCCTATTTATCTTCTATCTCTGGTTGAGATGTTTTCTCAGTCAAGTTTGGTGGGAGAATTAGGTATGGTACGTCACCCAAGTCGCGTATGGCGTTGTTGTCCCGGAAGTGGACGTTTAGCCAAAAAATCGTTGACAGACGTGTACCTGAGTCTTTCACTAAGACTATACTGTTTCAATATCTTTGACAGAGAGAAAAGACCAACAGTAACAATACTAACATCTTTTACTAAGATTATACTATTTACACATTTTTATCAAAACAACAAAGATTAGCAGTAATCATCCTAATGATCCTATATGGGATTTACGTATCTATGTGATCCATACCTCACATATGGATTTAAACCCCGGCTCTTTAATTTTCCAGTTTATCAGTGACGAGTTCATGACTAGCAGTCATGATACCATCAGAACATGGAATTATCAAAATTTTACCGAAGAAAAATTACAACTTATTGAAGACATTTACTACCATCAGATGGAACGCAGCCCAAAGATTACATTTTTTTGTGATTGGTTCGCAACATGGTATCGTTGTCCTCAATCCAATCAGAAAATAATAGATATATTGGTTCCCACTAGCAGTCTCGTAACTGAGATAAAATTAGTTACTAAACAGAATACAACGATTAGTACAACATCTGAAATGAATAGTACTAAACCCATCTTATTGATCAGTAATCTTCAACCCTTAGATTCCCAGGATTCTAAATCTGAAGACCATTAGGAAGTTAACATTAAACACTCTGAGACTGTTGACCCTATGGACAACAGTATTGAACAATTTAATGTTAACAATCTTAATAGAACCTCTACATCATAAGTCACTAAAGACTCTTTTGCTAGTAAATCCGAAGAAAACAAACATGAAACCATTGAGCCTAGCCCTTATGATATCGAGCCATCTTCTTCTAAAAGATCTGACACTCAAGATCTTTTATTTACAAAAGAATCTTTTCAGAATCGCAATTCATCTAATAGGAAAACCATTTATCAATGGCCTAAAGATGAATTATTTGAATTATCAGAATTATCTGAGCATTCATTTAAAAACCAGAATTTAAAAGGAAAGAAAACTAGAGAGTGTTATCACCAATTTCATTATTATCACAGACATAGAAAACGAAAGAAGTATAAAAATAAACTGTATAACAGTTCTTCAAAACAGCAGGCAAACCGTATCTACATGAATTTCATACAACAACATAAACTTCAGTCCATAAAACTATTACCCAGTTTTGTTGACCAAACAGTATCAGTCAATCAAATTGACTACTATCATCCTTCTATTCTAGAACAACCTAGTGATGAATATTCATAATCCATTTTTAACAAAAATTGGAAAGTCAATAATGGCTTACAACTGAATACTTTTACTACTTTCCAGAATGATATTATATCCATTGTGGATACGATTCCTAATCTTGAAAATAAAACTAAAATCCTAAGTATCTGTCTCCAACAAATGTTCCAGGATAACCGAATTTCTGGTGCAGAACAGTCACTTTTGGACATATCTGATAAATCTCCAGAAATCCTCCAACAAATAGAATATGAAAAACCTATCACTTTTCAAAATCTTCGAACATAAATTAATACCTTAAAATCCGAAATTAAGCATTTGAAAATCTCTGAACAAACACTGGGTTCTAACGTTACCCATCTACAGTATTTTCAAAATAACAGACAAAAGATTCTATCAGAAAAGACCTGTCATCCTCAAGAAGAAGATAACCTCTGTCTAAACCCTATTCAAAAGGTTATTGCCCAGAAATGGTATATCCAAGTTACCATTGTCATTAACAATGAATTTACCATCCAAAATGCTATTGTCCTTGTGGATAGTGGCGCTGACCTTAACTATATCCAAGAAGGATTGGTTCCTACTAAATACTTTGAAAAAACTATCCAATCCCTTATCTCTGCTAGAGGTAATAAACTACAAATCCATTATAAGCTTCCTGAAGCTTTGATCTAAAACAAATGTGCTTGTATTCCTTCCATCTTTCTTTTGGTACGCAACCTTCAGCAGCAAATCATTCTTGGCACTCCTTTCCTTAGTCTCCTCATGCCTTTACATAAGGTTGATCATAAAGGGATACGGTGTAATTATCAAGGCCAAGAAATTCCTTTTGAATTTATTAGAAGTCCTGAAGTCAGGATAATTAATGAAATTAAAACTATTATTGATTCTAAAACAAACCATCTGAATTTTCTGCAAGAAGAATGTCATGTCATGGACATATCTCATAAGCTTAAGTCCTTTGAGGTTAAAACCAGAATTAAGACTATTGAACAACAATTCATTAGTGAAGTCTGTAGCAACATTCCTAATGTTTTCTAGGATCGAAAGTAACATGTTGTTTTCTTACCGTATAAGCAGGATTTTGACGAAAAAACCCAAATACCTACTAAAGCTAGGCCTAGTCAAATGAACTCTGAATATCTTGCACTATGTAAAAAGGAAATTCAAGATCTTCTTGATAAAAACCTTATCCGTAAAAGTTACTCTCCCTAGAGCTGTACAGCCTTCTATGTTAACAAGAATGCTGAGAAAGAAAGAGGTGTTCCCAGACATGTAGTTAACTATAAGCCTCTCAACGACTTTCTCAAATGGATCCGTTACCCAATCCTAAAAAAAAAGACCTTTTAAATCGTCTTTATAATGCTATTATCTTGTCCAAATTTGACTTAAAATTAGGATACTGGCAAATCTAGATTAGTGAGAAGGATAAATATAAAACTATTTTTTCAGTACCATTTGGCCATTTTGAATGGAATGTCATGCCTTTTGGATTAAAAAATACCCCATCCGAATTTCAAAATATTATGAATGATATTTTCATCCATTATTCTGATTTTTGTATTATATATATATTGATAATATTCTTTTATTTTAAAATACTATTGATCAACACTTTAAACACCTTAAAATCCTTAAGGATGTTATCCGTCGCAATGGTTTGGTCCTTTCTGCCCCTAAAATCAAACTGTTCCAATTAACAGTAAGATTCCTAGGACATAACATTTCAATAGGACAAATTATCCCCATTGACAGAAGTATTGAGTTTGCTTCCAAATTTCCAGACGAAGTTAAGGAGAAAGCCCAATTACAACGATTTCTTGGTAGTCTCAATTATATTGCAGACTATTATCAGAATCTTGCCCAGGATAGTGTAATCTTATACAATAGACTCATTAAGACTCCTCCCCCCTGGACCTCTAAACATACCCAAGCTGTTCAATGTATCAAACTACGTGTTAAACAGCTCCCTTTCTTAGGTCTTGTTAATCCTCATTGACCTAAGATTGTAGAAACTGATGCCTCTGACTTAGGTTTTGGAGGAATATTAAAATAACGAAATCCTTCTTCATAAAAAGAAGAATTACTTCGTTTTACATCTGGAAAGTGGAAGATGGCTCAAAAGAACTATTCCACTATTAAAAAAGAAATGCTTGCTATTGTCAAAGGTATTTCTAAATTTCAGGATGATTTATTAAATCAAACATTTTTATTCATAATTGATTGCAGCTCTGCCAAAGACATCATTAAGAAAGATGTCAAAAATCTTGTATCTAAACAGATATTTGCCAGATGGCAATCTGAACTATCTGCTTTTGATTTCTCTATTGAGTATATAAAAAGCCATCAGAATTCTCTTCCTGATTTTCTTACCAGGGAATTTCTACATGAAAAATCTGAACATGAAACCTCATGAACAAGGCTGGGGTCAAAATAGTAAAAATTAGAATCCGAATCAGAAGCTTCCTACTAACAGTAATCCGGTGTCCAAGAAAATATTTAGAGATGCTCTTAAGTAGGACATTATTTATCATCAGAAAGCATTGGTTAAATAAAGTATGTTAACCCTTTCTTTTGATGACCTTAAACTCCATCAGAATGTTTGGGATCTCAAAGAACGTTATTTTGCAAATCAGAATTATATGGTCCAAGAAGGCCGTTATCGGTATGTTTATGAGGCCATGTTGATCGAGACTGCCTCTGTTCAACTTGAACACCATCATTTAAATAAATAAAAATCTGAAAAGTTCCATAACACATTCTAAGTGTTATGTTACTAGGGTTTTACACCTATCCGAATGGGGTCTTGATCCTACCAAATCTAAGGGAATGATCTAAAAATGGCTAATAAACTAAAAACAAATAGACTGTGATTTTAAACTATAAACAATTAATTTTAAACAGTAAAAACAGTTACTATTTAGATCATACAAAGCTAAAACAAGAAAAATAGTTACTATTCAGATTATTAAAAACTTAAACAAGAAAAGCACTTACTAAGCTACCACTGTACATCTTCCATCCTCTGCAAGTCTTCTACTATTATCTAAATAAAGCTTTAAAGTTTGTTTATAAGTATTCACAAAGAGCACACACGCCCTTGAGGGTGTCTTCATAGGTGAGAGGGCCTGAAAGAGCATCCTCATAACCTTAGTTTAAGTTTATGTTCTAGTATATCTGTATATTTAAGCTTGATCATCTAAATTAGTCTGTTCCAAGTATTCTTGCGCTCGTCTCTCCGAGGGACGATCTAGCCAACAACTGTTGAGTACTAAGCTCTACCTAGGTATTCCTCTTTGAGGAAAGATGGTATCTTTTGCTTCATCTTAAAGCAGTTGGGTAGCCTCTGGCTACATACTTGTAGAAAGAACAACAAAGTTCTTTTATGATCTAAATAGTAAGTATTTTTCTTGTCTTAGTTTTGTATGATCTAAATAGTAACTGTTTTAACAATTTAATTTTTGTATGATCTAAATAGTAACTATTTTTACTGTTTAAAACTAGCTATTTATAGTTTAAATCCTCAGCTTGTTTGTTTTTAGTTTATTAGCCGTTTTGATTAGATCCTTGCCCTTTCAATAGTAAGTGTTTTTCTTGTTTAAGTTTTTAATAATCTAAATAGTAACTGTTTTTCTTGTTTTAGTTTTGTATGATCTAAATAGTAGTTGTTTTTAATATTTAAGTTTATATGATCTTAATAGTAACTATTTTTACTGTTCAAAATTAACTAATTATAGTTTAAAATCACAGTCTGTTTGCTTTTAGTTTATTAGCCGTTTTGATTAGATCCTTCCCCTTTCATTGGTATCAGAGCCAGGTGTAGCTAATCACATGGTTTGCGTAGGTATGTTAAGTTTCGTATAAGAACCTAGGTATGACTTAATGTGTATTCTTGTTCTTGGTTTAAAATGTTTACTCCGTCTAGTCTAGTAACAGATGTAGGTATGTTTCCTGTTTATCTTATATCTCTGGTTTAGATGTTTTCTTAGTCTAGCCTAGTGAAAGAATTAGGTATGGTACGTCACCCAAGTCACGTACGGCATTGTTGTCCCGAAAGTGGACGTTTAGCCAAAAAATCATTGACAGACGTGCACCTGAGTCTTTCACTAAGACTATACTGTTTCAATATCTTTGATAGAGATAAAAGACCAACAGTAACCATACTAACATCTTTTACTAAGATTATACTGTTTACACATTTTTTATCAAAAAACAAAGATTAGCAGTAATCATACTAATGCTCATATATGGGATTTACGTATCTATGTGATCCATACCTCATATATGGATTTAAACCCTGGCTCTTTAATTCTCCAGTTTATCAGTGACGAGTTCATGACTACTGGTCATGATACCTTCAGAACATGGTATTATCAGAATTATACCGAAGAAAAATTACAACTTATTGAAGACATTTACTACCATCAGATGGAACGTAGCCAAAAGATCACACTCTTTTGTGATTGGTTTGTAACATGGTATCGTTGTCCTCAAACCAATCAAAAAATAGCAGATATATTGGTTCCCATTAGCAGTCTCGTAACTGAGACAAAATTAGTTACCAAATAGAATACAACAGTTAGTACAACATCTTAAATGAATAGAACTAAACCCATCTTATTAATCAGTAATCTTCAACCCTTAGATTCCCAGGATTCTAAATCTGAAGACCATCAGGAAGTTAACATTAAACACTTTGAGACTGTTGACACTATGGACAACAGTATTAAACAATTTAATGTTCATAATCTTAATAGAATCTCTACATCAAAAGTCACTAAAGACTCTTTTGCTAGTAAATCCGAAGAAAACAAACATGAAACCATTGAGCCTAACCCTTATGCTATCGAGCCATCTTCTTCTAAAATATCTGACACTCAGGATCTTTTATTTACAGAAGAATCTTTTCAGAATCACAATTCCTCTAATAAGAAAGCTATTTATCAATGGCCTATAGATGAATTATCAGAATTATCTGAACATCCATTCAAAAACTAGAATTTAAAAGGAAAGAAAACTAGAGAGTGTTATTACCAGTTTCCTTATTATCATAGACATATAATAGAAAGAATTATAAAAATAAACTGTATAACAGTTCTTCAAACCAGCATGCAAACCGTATATACAAGAATTCCATACAGCAGCATAAACTTCAGTCCAGAAAACTATTACCCAGTTTTGCTGACCAAACAGTATCAGTCAATCAAATTGACTACTATCATCCTTCTATTCCAAAACCACCTAGTGATGAATATTCGGAATCCATTTTTAAAAAAAATTGGAAAGTCATTAATAACTTACAACTGAATACTCTTACTACTTCCCAGAATAATATTATATCCATTGTGGATACGATTCCTAATCCTGAAAATATAACTAAAATCCTAAGTATTTGTCTACAGCAAATGCTCCAGGATAACCGAATATCTTGTACAAAATAGTCACTTTTGGACATATCTAATAAATCTCCAGAAATCCTCCAACAAATGGAATCTGAAAAACCTATCACTCTTCAAAATTTTCAAACATAAATTAATACCTTAAAATCTGTAATTAAGCATTTGAAAATCTCTGAACAAACACCGGGTTTTAACTTTACCCATTTTCAGAGGAATAGACAAAGATTCTATCATAAATGAATTGTCATCCTCA
This sequence comes from Kingdonia uniflora, assembly GCA_014058105.1. NCBI lineage: Eukaryota > Viridiplantae > Streptophyta > Magnoliopsida > Ranunculales > Circaeasteraceae > Kingdonia > Kingdonia uniflora. The sequence continues at coordinate 728,476 of JACGCM010000428.1, read as the reverse complement.
AGAAGAAGATAACCATATAAATCCTAATCAAAAGGTTATTACCCAGAAATGGTATATCCAAGTTACCATTGTCATTCACAATGAATTTACCATCCAAAATGCTATTGTCCTTGTGGATAGTGGCACTGACCTTAACTGTATCAAAGATGGATTGGTTCCTACCAAATACTTTGAAAAAATTATCCAATCTCTTATCTCTGCTAGTGGTAATACACTACAAATCCATTATAAGCTTCCTGAAGCTTTGATTTGTAACAAAGGTGTTTGTATTCCTTCTTCCTTCCTTTTGGTTCGCAACCTTCAACAGCAAATCATTTTTGGCACTCCTTTCCTTAGTTTTCTTATGCCTTTGCATAAGGTTGATCAGAAAGGGATATGGTGTAATTATCAAGGCCAAGAAATTAGTTTTGAATTCATTAGAAGTCTTGAAGTCATGATAATTAATAAAATTAAGACTATTATTGATTCTAAAACAAACCATCTGAATTTTCCGTAAGAAGAATGTCATGTCATGGACATTTCTCATAAGCTTCAGTCCTCTGAGGTCAAAACCAGAATTAAGACTATTAAACATTAATTCATTAGTGAAGTCTGTAGCAATATTCCTAATGCTTTCTGGGACCGAAAGCCACATGTTGTTTCCTTACCGTATAAGCAGGATTTTGATAAAAAAAACCCAAATTTCTACTAAAGTTAGGCCTAGTCAAATGAATTCTGAATATCTTATACTATGTAAAAAAGAAATTATAGATCTTCTTGATAAAAACCTTATCCATAAGAGTTACTCTCCTTGAAGTTGTACAACCTTCTATGTTAACAAGAATACTGAAAAACAAAAAGGTGTTCCCAGACTTGTAGTTAACTATAAGCCTTTCAACTACTCTCTCAAATGGATCCGTTACCCAATCAAAAATAATAAAAACATTTTAAATCGTCTTTATAATGCTATCATCTTCTCCAAATTTGACTTTAAATCAGGATACTGGCAAATCCAAATTAGTGAGAAAAATAAATATAAAACATCTTTTACAGTACCATTTGGCCATTTTGAATGGAATGTCATGCCTTTTGGATTAAAAAATGCCCCATCCGAATTTCAGAATATTATGAATGATATTTTCATCCCTTATTATGATTTTTGTATTGTATATATTGATGATATTCTTTGTTTAAAATACTATTGATCAACACTTTAAACACCTTAAAATCCTTAAGGATGTTATCCGTTGCAATGGTTTGGTTCTTTCTACCCCTAAAGCAAACTGTTCCAATTAACAGTAAGATTCTCAGGATATAACATTTTAAAAGGACAAATTATCCCTATTGACAGAAATATTGAGTTTGCTTCCAAATTTTCAGACGAAATTAAGGAGAAAACCCAATTACAACGATTTCTTGATAGTCTCAATTATATTGCAGACTATTATCAGAATCTTGCCCAGGATAGTGTAATCTTATACAATAGACTCATTAAGACTCCTCCCCCCTGGACCTCTAAACATACCCAAGCTGTTCAATGTATCAAACTACGTGTTAAACAGCTCCCTTTCTTAGGTCTTGTTAATCCTCATTGACCTAAGATTGTAGAAACTGATGCCTCTGACTTAGGTTTTGGAGGAATATTAAAATAACGAAATCCTTCTTCATAAAAAGAAGAATTACTTCGTTTTACATCTGGAAAGTGGAAGATGGCTCAAAAGAACTATTCCACTATTAAAAAAGAAATGCTTGCTATTGTCAAAGGTATTTCTAAATTTCAGGATGATTTATTAAATCAAACATTTTTATTCATAATTGATTGCAGCTCTGCCAAAGACATCATTAAGAAAGATGTCAAAAATCTTGTATTTAAACAAATATTTGCCAGATGGCAATATGAACTATCTCCTTTTGATTTCTCTATTGAGTATATTAAAGGCAATCAAAATTCTCTTCCTGATTTTCTTACCAGGGAATTTCTACAGGAAAAATCCGAACAATCCGAACATGAAACCTCATGAACGAGGAAATAAGAATCCGAATAAGAATCATAATTAGAAGCTTCCTACTAACAGTAATCCGGAGTCCAAGAAAACTGTTAGAGATGCTCTTAAACAGGTCATTATTTATCATCAGAAAGCATTGGTTAAAGAAAGTATGTTAACCCTTTCTTTTGGAGACCTTAAACTCCACCAGGGTGCTTGGGGTCTCAAAGACCATTATTTTGCAAATCAGAACTATATGGTCCAAAAAGGCCGTTATATATATATATATATATATAAAATCGACAATACATACAAACCAAAAAATGATGTATTATATATACCAAAATAAGCCAAAATTTGAGACTTATTATACGTAACCAATTAGTATATACCATTGTTAACATATCAGGTTTTTAAATGATCAGGTTATGGTGAATCCTGACACGATCTGTTAGGTAAATGATCGGATTATTAACAGATCGGGTCATAGAGAATCAATAATTTTTTGATCCTGATCCTTTGCAAACGGATTGGACCGGATCGGATACAGGGTCAAATCCAATCCATTGACAACCCTAGTTTTGGTACTGAGATTGCCTCCCACAATCTGGAGCCTGGAGGTCCTGATGCCGGTTCATTCAGGCAATGGGGTATTCATCAGGAGTCGTGTGAAAGCCTTTTCAAATGGAACATATTATTGAAAGGGATTACTCATCTCTGACACGTTCATTCACGTAACACAGTCTAAGCTTTGTTGTAACAAAGGTTTTTGTTTTCTTTCACCGAATTCTTATGTATTAAGATTCAGGGGTAGAACCAGGTGATTCAAAATAAAAGTATATGGGAGGGAACCCAACCTAAGCCTGTCATGCTCCTGCAATTCTGTCATTGTTATTAACTGTTGTATTGCCCATTGAGGCAGCCGACCGTATATAGACTAGATATAAGTTAGGGTGGTGGGGTTTTTAGGCTTGAGGATGGCCCTGGCTTTTCATTGCATTCTATTCCCTTTTTGACATTCGACGACCCATGGTCATTTATTTAAGAAGTCGGCCTTCAATGTTCCCTTAAGTTAATTCATTAATTTTGGCTGAACATGGCTTGCGCGGGTACGATCGTTTCTTGTTTGTGAGCCGTGAGTAACACGTTTAGGGATTCCACAACTTTTAGTCTAAATGGATTTGAGTGATGAAGAATCCGGAATCGAGGGGTCTTTTACGAGGGTGTCTAGCATGGGAAGGTCGTTTTATCCCAAGGGTTCTATTTGCGGAGGTGCGGATGGACTTCACTAACATTTTCTAGTCTCAGGGAATATGGACCACGATGCGCAGTGATTTCAGTTAATCCATGTGGGGACTCGAAGTCATTTTTGTCGTACCCGAGTGAGCTTAGACCACTCGCCTCGCTAGCTGCTCTTGGCATTAAGATTGAATATATATTTAGATTTTTTCAATGCTCGTGCTAGTGCTAAGGCAATTGAGAGTGACAAATGGATTTGACCCGACTGGAAGACGCTGCCCCAAACCAATGTATTGTCTACTTCGGGTAGCTCGAAGTGGCTTACGTTTTCCTTTGAATGACCTTACCAAGAAGGTTCTTAACTCCTTTGGGCAAGCCCCTAGCCAGACGAACGGGAACTTTTACAGGCTGCTGAACGTATGCCAACTTATTACTCAGTGTGCTCCACCTCGGTATAGGGTTGGGTGCTCAGATGTAATGGCCGCTTACAAGACCGGTCGTTGTCCCAAGAGTGGGGCAAATTTCTTATTCCCTAAGAGGTGGAATGGGAAGGTGGGGTAGGGAAATCCGACGATCCCTAGCTCTTGCCTCCTGTAACGAGAACTAAGATTCGTGGGAGGTTCAAGGAGCGGCAAACCCGGACGTCTGCCGAAGACGAGGCTGTCGATGTGTCACCAAACGTGCAAGCACAAAGAAGGGGAAACCCCCCTAAGAAAGAACCTGAAACAATGTTGTTAATGCGGCCATGTGCTCATGAATGGAGGCATTGGTATTATGTATCTTGTAAACGGGTGGTCCCCTTGTTTTTGACTTTCCTATGTGTGCTGGGGGGGGGGTCACTTCTGGTGTCAACATCCCATATTGGTAACGATAGTGTTTGATTTTGATACTGGTGTTGGCCAACGGATAAAACATAACTGTTTCAATGTCAAACGTATGTCGGTCTCTTAGTCAAACCATCTATGTTCAGAGTACTCATACGTACACATCTTAAGAAAGTGTATATGTGAACATGATTAAGCTACAGTTCCTCTGTAAGAAGACTGATTCCTCTGCCTTTCTTAATGTTAACTCCTCCCCGCCTTTGGTTCCACGGCAGTCCTTGAGGATTGAAGGACATTCGTATCCACAACTCTAAGAGGACTTCAAATCCCAAGCGTCAGAAACACTGCCATGAAAAGACGACTGTTTTGGAGGGAAACCCAAGCCTAGTGGGCAAGGGGCGTCTGGCCTTATCCCACTCTTGGGATGAAGAGTCGACGTTCTGCGGGAAATGAAGTGGTCGGCTCAGGTTCCTAAGGGGAAGATTCAAAGTACCCCTTAGATGGTGAAGGAGAAAGCTTGCTTGGAAGAGGTGTTTAACAACCCTCAGGCTTGGAAGTCAGTTGTCCGTGCTGCAGTGTGGGCAGGTTTTATTTTGAGTTACTCTTTTTGTTTTTAACTTACACTTTTAATCGGTCGTTGCTCTTATCACATGGTGTACTAACCATGGAGGCTACTCTTTAGTGTGGGGAGGGCTTAGGGCTCACTGCCAAGAGTTGGAGAAAGTTCTGACTAATTGAGACTAACCGATATCGAGTAATTTAGGTCAAAATTAATAGGTCTGAAAAACCTTGAATTAACGGTCTAACCCTAGCCTAATTCAAGTTGGTCCAATGTTCAAGTGATAACAAACAAAAGTAAATCAAACATAAGAACAAACAATTTTAACCAAGTGGAAAACCTTTCTTAGGAAAAAAACCCACAAGTCGCTACCGAATCGCCCGATAGCTTAAAAATCCAATATTGAAAAAAAATTACAACAATTTAATTACTTACAGATTCAATAAACACATCCCGTGGTTACCTCTCATCTAATTAAACTCATCGCAATCAATTCTACATTCTCGCAACGGCTCGCCTCAGATAACCCACCAAAGATTCAAAGCTTGAATCGCACAAACTCACAAAATCTGAAATTAGATTTAGATTTCTCAATCTTCGATTGATTCAATTTGAGTTTTACTTCGCATTGAATCGCTCATTTAAATCTCTGTTTTCTCTAAAATCTTAAGCCCTAAAAAAGTTGGTTTTGGAAGAGATAAAAAATGAAATAAGAAATGATATCTTTTATTAAAAAACTGAAAACCTATACTCTGTTCGAACAGAAAAATAGTATGTTCGAAGAAACAATATTTTATTCTAACAGAACCAATATCCTATTCGAAGAAACAAAGTTATGAGTAAAATATTTGAACAGAGAAAAAGCCTGTTCTAACAGGGTCTATTCAAACAGAACAAAAGCCTGATCGAACAGAAACCTATTTTCTCCAAAACACATAACTTTCTTTCGTAAAATATTAAGGGCTTGATATTTTTTAGCGAAGAGGTACAAACCTACGTACATGTTCAGTGTCAGTCCAGTTGTAGTCGCTCCATGTGTAATCTATGGCGACGAGTAACCACGAGGTAGTACTGACATCTCTTCTAGACACATAATAAAACAAACTCCAAATATGGATGCTTCAATCTCCCCCTTTGGTTCATTTCATATCAAAACTAGAACAATAAGAAATAATAATACAACTCGATGGGCTGACTCAATCACTGAACATCCATACTCAAAGCTCCACTGTCATCCTATAGCATATTCTGGAATCCCTGTGTAGTGGCTTATTCTGCATCTTGAACTCATGCTTCATTTTTGACCATCATACGACCACTTGACCTCATCAACATACACGTGGCATAATCTATGACACATTACAGTTACAGAGTTTTAAGTCATCACTTTTGACCTCTAAATCAACAGTTCGAGTCAACAAACACACAGTCATTAATGAAGCCGTTACAAAATAGCAAGATTAGACCGTTACACAATAAATTTAAAAGATTGTCAAATATATATTGTAACGTCCATCATTAAGGATAATATTGGTTGCCAAACGGCCATATTATAAGACCTATAAATAGCACCTAATAAATCCATATGAAGGGCGGATGAATCCTCACTCTAACACTCTATATTTAAACATTCAAAGCATCTTTTGTAATAACTAGCAACCTCAATATGATCTCTCCTCTTCTAAAATCCTTAAGAAAGGTCATGGTTTTTAACCTATTCGAAGGTTTTCCACGTTAAATTTTTATGTTAGCTATTACTTCCTATTCATCAGCGTTCTGATTATCTTTGGTATAAAGACTAAGCTCGGATCACGAAATTAGGCTATTTCATTTGGCACCATCTGTGGGAACGAAGTTCTTAAACTCATTGTCTCAGAAAATAGTAGATTATCAAAATTCTGAAATGACGCTTCCAGACTAGAGTACGCCGATTTCTCTAGGAGGAGGAAACGCCATACTATCAGAATTACAGGCCAATCTGAACTCTAAAACCAAAAGGTGAGCCGCTCTAGAGTAACAGCTAGCAGGTGGACAAGACGCGTTGAAGGTTTTGTAAAGTCAACAGATCGCTGCCCGGAAGAACAAAGGCGTGCTTCCAGCTACTTCGCGAGTTTTCGTTCACGATAGGAAAAGATCTCATACAATCAATCTAGGAGGCAAAGTTCGATCTAACCATAAGCAACCCTGGGTGGAGCTAGCTTTAATACAGGAAGTCAACCAAGAAGTTGATGGAGGAGTCCAACAATCAGAAGATCCACCTCGGGGAAGAGTTCATATTCTCGCACGTGAACGGTTAAGTGAATGAATTGGCGACAACAACCCTCGTGAAGAATGCGTCCCATGACCGACCATTACAGCTCGACAATACGTGACTCAGGAACATGTTGAAAAGCGTATCAAAGAACTGTCAAATACCCTGGCTTAAACCATGAAAGGTATCCACAACAGGTTACAGAAGTGCCCGATTGCTAAAGAATTATTGGATGGAGAGTTTCTCACCGGTTTCCACACACGAACAATAATACCAGGATGCTCTAGGCTTACATTCTACATCCAACCACATTTTATGCCAGCTCTTTCCTACCAGTTTACTTGGCGAACCTTTACGATGGTTTCATTCTCTACCAGAAGGGTCCATTACGACTTTTGAACAGTTACAGGAACTTTTTGACAATAACTACTTGCACAACAGAGATAAAGAGGGGAATTTATATTCCCTTTTCAGCCTTAAGAAAATACCAGGGGAAAAATTTGAAACATTTACTAAGAAATTCTTGGAGTTGGTCAGGAAGGTGGACCGACTCGATTAGAAGATTACTATTTCAGCCCTCACCAATGCTTTGCTCGTGGATAGTAGGGCGAATGAGTACCTGATCCTGAATAAACCATCAACCTTAGATGACATGATCGAGAAGGTTAGCGGATATATCGATCTCGAAAGAATGGTATCTGAAAGACACAAAGCTCAAAAATTGACCTTGACATCACGAGATCAATCCACATGCCAAGATTTTAATTGCGCTGCTGATCACAGAGGAAATAGGAAGAGGTCCAAATCTAATGACGATCGACCTCGAAAAGGCAGTAATATGCCAAAACCATGTCTTCCCAAGATGACTGTTACCATAACCAGTATATATTCTATACTTCAAAAGGATAAGTTTTTTCGCAATGCCTAGTATCTCCAACCCATCGAAAACAAACCATAGTGCATACACCACAAAGTCTGACATCATGAGACAGAATATTGCTTCGCTTTACAGCGACTGTTGGAGTATACTTTGCGGATGCACGAATGCATGAGTACATCGTGGACGCTGAAAGTTACAGGAACGGGAGTTACAAACTTCGCACGGAAATCGTACATGTCGAAAAAGCGGCTCTGGAGAAACATTTGTACCATATCTCCCTTAGCCAGTTTATCGAGACTCATACCATTAACAGGTCTGTCAGATGAAAAGATGACATCTTGGCCAATGTCACGACTTATCCATAGTCGACAAGGAAGCTCGGTTACTCCCTGCATCCAATTCCCAATGCACAGGGATATCTTTTGAGGATTGCGACGGTCGACATGTCAATTTTCTTTATTTTGATGTACTGGTGATCATGTTGAAAATGAGAAATGTCGCGCTACATACAATGATGGTAGATACTAGCAGTAGTATCAAACAACTTTTCTAAAGCACGATTGATCATATGGGATTGGCCAACAAAGTACAACCTAGTGACGTTGATATCAATGGTTTTAACGGTTCTGAAGAAGAACTTCTAGGGGAGATCATACTTCCTATTACAGTTGGACCGACAACAGTCTATGTAGTATTCTACGTTATCATTGAAAGATCATGCTATCTAGGGATCATGGGACGCTGCTGGCTGCATAAAATGCGAGTTATCCCATCGACCTATCATTTGGCGTTACGATTCGATTGGCATTTACAAAATCAAGGGAAGTCAAAAATTAGTCTAAGTTTGTGAAAGTTTTGTTACCACGGTGACAAAACCATCAATACCATAGCTCGCATAACAATTATAGAAAACTACAGGGAACATTACAGACGACATTACAGAGAACTTTATAGAAAATGAGCTGCAAAGTATAGAAACTACAGAGTACGTTGAGATCAGTAGAGATAAAAGGGGCACCTACATTGGAACTATTTTGCCCATGACAGAGCGCAATGCTCTAATTCAATTTCACAAAGACAATAGTAATGTCTTCGCTTGGACGTTTCATGATATGCCAGGCATTGATCAAAATTTGGCTTGCCACAAGCTTAGTTTTGAGATAAAACTAAAGCAGTCAAGCAGAAGACGAGTACTTTAACACCAAGACTCTGAGAAGAAGTTAAGAAATAGATCGATAAACTCATTAAAGTTGGTTTTCTCTTAAAAACCAACTTCCCAGAATGGATCTCGAACATTGTCTCGGTACCAAAGAAAAATGGCAAAATCAGAGTCTGCGCAGATTTCACAGACCTCAATAAACATACTCCGAAAAATAGTTTCCCACTTCCTATCATCAATCATCTGCTCAATTTTACCACAAGGTATAAACTTTTATCCATGATGGACGCCATATCTAGGTATAGCCAGATAACTCTGTTACCCGAGGATCAAGACAAAATAGCTTTTATTACAGAGCATGGTTTGTATTGCTACAAGGTCATGGCTTTCAGACTCAAGAACGCAGGAGACACTTAGCAAAGATTGATGACACAGATGTTCAATGACCATCTCGAGAAAATGATGGAAGTTTATATTGACGATATGTTGTGTAAAAGTTTCAGGAAGGAGAACCATCTCGTAAATTTGCACACGGCTTTCAAAATCCTGTATTTTTGTAAAATGAGACTCAATCCTGACAAGTATCAGTTCGGGGTCCAATCAGGCAATTTCTTAGGACATTTGATCAGCAAATAAGGCATAGAGGTTAACCCAAATTGTATTCGTGCACTGTTATCTATGCCCTCTCCAAAGATAAATAAAGATGTATAGAGGCTGGCCGGTAAGATAGAAGCAATCAATCACTTTGTCTCCAAGTCTTTAGTTCGGTGCCGATGGTTATTCGACCTATTGCGTGAAGGGACAAAGAAAAAGAAACCTAAAAAAGATCTTGAGATTGAGTGGACCGCAGAATATGAGGCAGCATTTCAGGAACTAAAACGCTATTTGGGAAAGCTACCAATGATGAGTACACCCAAGGAAGGAGAAGAACTCACAATATATCTTCCTGTTACTGATGAATCACTAAGCTCCGTCCTCATTCGACTCGACGAGAAGATGGAAAAACCAGTCTTCTTCATTAACAAGACTCTCACTATAGCAAAATCACAGTATACAAAGATCAAGAAACTACTGTTAGCTCTCGTTTACACATCACAGAAGTTAAAACAGTATTTCCAAGCTCACTCAATTCGAGTAATGAAAAATTATCCTTTGCACAAAATCTTATCCAGACGAGAGAAATCTAGACGAGTCCAGCAATGGTCGGTAACTCTTGGTGAACATGATATATGTTTCAAGCCACAACATTCTCGAAGGGGCAAGCAGTACTTGATTTCCTTGCAGACTTTCCAGCAAATAATCCTGACTGGAAAGAAGATAGTACTGACATCTATGAAGAACAGTTCGAGGAAAAGTCAGATTGGATATCCAAGAAGGGTTTGCGCCATTTAACTGGCGGTTCTGCTAGATCTGTGGGGTCCGGCATCGGCATCGCCCTTATCACGCCCTCCAAAGACAGATTTGAAAAACTAATCGGACTCAATTTTAAATCTATCAGCAATGAGACCGAATATAAAGCATTAATTCATAGTCTAGATATGGCTCTAGATATTGGAGTTCCCTAGTTATCTGTGTACACGAACTCTTTACTCATAGTGAACCATTATACAGACACATTTTAAAAAAATGGAAAAATGACTGATTATGCCGCAGTAGTAGCTGACATAATGAGCAGGCTCGATAAAGTTGCCATCAAACATTTACCTCACGGATAAAGTAAACATTCTGATTCCCTTGCATATCATACAGGAGTCCTCGGAATAGAAGTTCGATACCTCAAGATCGAAGTAATATCCATCCCCAGCATTAATATCATCAGCTCAAATTTTGTTAATACTGGGGGCGGTAAAGATGATGAGGACAATTTGAGACGACTTTTCCTCACTTATATCGGGCCCAAAAACAAGATTGATGGCGAACTCCCACAGGATCCTACGGAAAGGAGACGTGTGCTTGAAGAGGTTAAAAACTTTCTGCACGAACTTCACAAAGGTACTTGTGGATCCCACGCAGCATGACGATCTTTGCCGAACCGAGCTCTTACACAAGGAGTCTTTTGGCCTAAAATGAAAGCTCAAGCTATTGAATATACGAGCAAGTGTGATGCCTACCAAAGCCATAGACCTCAAATTTGAGCTCCATCTTTTGAACTACATTCAAGTAGAAACAGACTACCTCACCAAATGGGTAGAAATAGTTCCTTTATGTCATATACGAGAAGACGAAGTTATCAAGTTTATATGGGAAACCATCATAATACGGTTTGGATGTCCCCACTTCATCAGAATTGATAATAGACCGCAGTTCGTTGGCTCCAGAGTCGCTGAGTTCCTCAGCTAGCATAACATCGTCCACTTTCCTTCCAATCCATATTACCCACAAGGAAATGGTCAGGCCAAAATCACCAATCGAACTATCGTCGATGGAATTAAAAAGTGCTTAACATAGAAGAAGGGTAATTGGGTGCAAGAGTTACTACACGTGTTATCGGCATATCGAACAATGCCTTGAGTATTGACTGGATGCACGCCATTCCTGTTAGCATACTATTCTGAAGTAATCATCCCCGCTCAATATCATCACCCATTACGTGACCATACCATGATAGACGAGGAAAACGAATTCCAGTTGGCATATAACATGAATTGGATCGAAGAAACAAGAGGCAGAACAATCATGAACTTGGGAAGATACAATCAGGCTTTAGCCAAATCTTATAATAAACGAGTTCGTTATATAGAGTTCGAAATTAAAGATCTCGTCCTTCGAGAAGTACCATAGCACAGAAAGGAAGTCAATGTGGGAAAACTCACAGAAAATTGGGAAAATAAATTTATCATTGTTGGAAAAAGTGAACTTGGTTCTTATGACCTCGCCACTGAAAATGGGGTCCAGTGCCTAATCCTTAGAACACAAGGCGATTGAAGCTATATCAAAGATAATAATCAATCACGGTGTACTTTTCTAATAAATCTATCATCTTGTACGTCGGTCTTATATCAATGAAATACTTATGTTTGATTGCTCTACATCAGAGTACTTTCTACCATTTCATATATTACTCTATCTAACATTCTTTGTACGTCAATCTTACAATGATGAAATATTTGTGTTTGGTTGCCCTATATTATAGTACTTTTCTAATATATCATATAAGTACTTCTATATACAGATTACATTTATATCACATATTACAAGTGGGTTCACCCCATTATATTATATTAGAGATCGTTTGTTGCTTCAGCCAAATCAATCGTCTATTACATTACAGATCGTTTGTTGCTTCAGCCAAATCGATCTTCTATTTCATTATAGATCGTTTGTTGCTTTAGCTAAATCGATCTTCTATTATCTTACAGATCGTTTGTTGCTTCAGCCAAACTGGTCTTCTATGACATTACAGATCATTTGCTGCTTCAGCCAAGCTGATCCTCTATTACATAATCGGTCGTTTGATGTTTCAGCCAAACCAACCCTCTATTATATAACAGGACGACTTGTCATTCTACAAGACAATTACCAGACTTCTGGATCACAATTGATTCCTTAAAAGGTCAGTATAGATATATACAAATGATTAATGCTATTATCAGTCCAACTTTACTACACTCTATCTACCATAATTTTATTGGTATAGTACTCATAATTTCTTCTTACAGTCATCACGTCTCATCAATCACTCAAGCTATCAGGAAACACATTGCCACTCGAACATTCCCCACGTAGTTGTCATCGCATCAACTCTGGCATCCTCCTAGTAACAATATGTTTTCCTTCTTTAACCTTACTCTCCGTAAGAGCACAAATTCTTGCCATCATGCGATCTAGGTACTCAGATCGTACCAACCACATATCACACTACACACCATTGGCCACCAAGCTGTCATATACAGTTTTTCTTTTTTACTTCTAGTCTATTGAACTCTAACACGAAGAAAGAGAACACTGCTATCATCTCTCTCTCATGCACATCACCTGCCTCACATTTAACCTTATCAAAAAGAATAAACTCTGCAAGTTTTCTTTTAGCCTCCTTCAGTATAGCTTCCAAACTTTTGCAGCGTTCTTCCATCGCTCATTTTTCATTAAACGCTGCATCATTACGAGTTTCCATCACTGTCATGAATTTGTCCATATGGGCAACCAGAGCTATCGATCCCTCCATTTCAGACTCATTCTGACTTCTCTCTACAGCATATTCATCAAGATTTATTTCAGCTTTAAAAAGATCAGCCTCCAACTTGGTCTTCGCCCTACGCAGTTCTCCATTCTCCATTTGATACTCCAAAACATCTAACTTCAACGTTTGAACAATATTCTCTAGAGTACATATCTGGAGTTAATCCTTTTTTATTAATTTGTAATGTTCACTATGAGACTCTTCTACCTCTTTCAAACTCATATTAGTAGTATACCACAATCCTTCATATGTACGAGCACGCCAATCTGCCTCCCTCATAGCAGCTCGCACATCAGTTACTTCTGCCTCAAGAGTATTTATCTGATATTGTAAATCTTTAACATTATCTTCTTCTTTCTTTAACACCGCCAATAACTCTGCCACTTTAAGTCGCATTGGTGCTGACTACACAACCTGTAGGGTTTTTCGTTCCAAAATGTCCAACTCTTTTTTTTTTATAAAATCTTTCAACCCCTCCATTTTTCTCAACTCAATGGCTAGTTCAGCCCCTTTAAATCAGTAACACTTTTCAGTGTATCCTGCTAGTGACAGGGATCAACATTTAGTTTTTCATTTAAAGTACGTAGCACATCACATTGCTTTTGAACTTCTGCAAGTTCACCCTGGAGCAACAGTGAACATTCACATACCAACTAATTCACGTATTCGGACAGATTGCATGTCACAGTAAACAAGTTTACTCAAAAAATATAATATTTGAGTAATATCGATACATTGCTCTATCTATATGGTCATCACAGAGAATAGATTTCATTCAAAGATCTAATGCATATACAAGTTTGGAAAGTAACTGAACTACTCTACTTTTACTTCTTCAAGCTACGAGAGGATTGCCCCTTGTCTCTCGCACTATTTGAGTTTTCTACTTGAACATCTATAGGAGCTATAAAGGTCACCACCTTTTGTTGGCGTTGCTTTCGCCGTGACCAAGGTATCGACATCCTCCACGTCCTCTTCTGACATATTTTCTCTCGATCTAGGAGTTGGTTTTTCAACAACCTTTTCCTCATCATCTTTTGTAAACCACATATTTTCATCCTTTGCATTATCTACATCAAAAGCCTTCCCACAATCCATTACATACTTCCCAAATTCGTTCTCTACCCTCTCCAACTCCCCTCTATAAAAATCAATCACACTGTCTATATGACATTCATGTTCCGTTCGAGCTGCGACATTTGCTCGCAACGGATATAGATGCTCCTTCAACTGCATATGCACCTTGTGCAGACGTTGGCGTATTTCATTTTGCAATATACCTAATGCCCTCACATGACCTTCTATCTTCTTTCAGACAAATATTTCTTTCGGCAATTGAGTCGTTAGAGACAATTTTTACTCCATATGTTGCGTTAATACATCTTGCAGCTTCTTTCTCTCACCTTCTAACTTCTTTCGAACCTCTATTTTCTCTTTCCTTATTCTGAACAACATAATCCTCATGGCCCTCTGGTCCTACATAAAGCTAAAAGCCTTTGATAAAGGTTTTACATCACCCCATATAACGGACACCCCAGCTCAAGCTGAACATTTTGTTGCCTCTATACTATGATGATTACGTACTTCTTGAACTAAGCATTACTCGAGCTGGGTCTGGTACTACAACCCTTTCCTTCAAGAGCTCTACATAAGCTTCTTTTAAACCCCGTTTACGATCTACTTTGACCTAAAAATACAATATCAAAGCTACCAACAGTTTTTGACACCTTACCTTATCACTCAGGTCACTAAAACAGGTCAAGTCTTTCGATTTTTGTACTAACGCCCCTCTTTCCTCTTCCTTTCTTAAAACCTCATCCCTTTCTATTTTTATCTTAGCATATCTACACTAAAGGTCATATAGTCTTTAAAGTTTTTCTCTAAATTAGACTTAAACTGCCTTCTCTCATACTCAATTTTATTTAATACTTGTTAAAGACGAGCCACCGAATCCCTCGCTCTACTTAACGATCTCTACAAGTCGGAAATAGTTCTTCTCAACTACTCTAACTTCTACACAAATTACAAATATCTTGTTATCATACAAATATTCAAGTAGAGCAAATTAAAAAGTGTCTATAAAACTTAACAATTTTACGACCATAAAGAGTACAATCCCATCAAACTTAAACAAACAGCATAATTCGAAACATAATACCACAGATTGATTAAAGATTCTTATCGATTTCTACCTCAGATGGAGGATCAACTTTATTATCAGCAGCTAAAACTTGTTCAGTTGGTGAAGCAGTTACATTGGTTTGAGCAACAGCATCTCCTACCACTTGTCCTCTACATCCGTAACAAAGACTATCTCCTTGTATTTACCTGTCTAGCTCAGCTCTACATCAGCGGCAGTTAACCCAAAAGAGTAATAAGATTGGACAAAACAATCTTTTTCTGCCTGCAATGCGGTGCATGCTTGTGAGATAACCCTCTTTTTTTCCTCATCTTCGAGCTTATCTTCGAGCTCCCTTACTCAAACCGTTTGAGCATCTAGCCTATGAGTAAGCTCTCTGAACTCCTGGCTTCTCTTCCCAATGAACTTCATCGCCCCCTTCATCAATATTGAGAGCTGTCAATACAAAATCACAAGTTCAGTACAACATATCATATTACAAATATAACACATAAAAGATTTTAATACATTCCGTAAGAGTTTGTTCCTTAAACAGGTCATCAAGCTGATGCTGATCAATCCCAGCCATTGTCCATTATTTTTACTCCAGTTCCCTCATCTTGGTTGTAGCCTTGGTATTAGTACGATTACTTCCTTCACCTTCATGCCACTTCCTTTTAAGTGTACCCTTGTCCATATCTAAATGAGTTACCTCACTCACCACTTGCTCCTCCACTACATTACCAGTAGTAGGTTTATCAATATCTTTCTTTGAGGCCACCACCATATTAGAAGGCACAGTTTCCAGAGCTGGCTTTTTTAACTGCCGAATCGACCGCTTCACATTCGTACTCTCTAGCTCAGGCGGAGGAAGACTAGTGAAATCACTTACAGCCAGACGGACCTTCTTCTCATTCATAGTTTAATTCTCGTCAGCTCGTTGAACTTTGGGCATTCTAAAGTCTACCCTCTTATCCCTCTGGATACCTAGCTCACCAAGTACTTGTATTAACTCGACCTGCTCAAGAGCTATACAGTCAAACGAGCTAGTATTATCAGGCAACGATGTAAGATTGGGACCTGACAAACATGAAACAAGAACATGGTTAGCAGCTCGAAGATACGCTGATGGTTGATCGAAGTTGACAAATGTTACTTACCCGGATTATAATATTTATGGTTCAAGACGAGCGCGGGTTCATCTGGAACCTGCATATAGTTGCCCCCAACCCATACAAGGTGTTCGTTCCATGGCCTACCCACAGATTCAAAGTCAAAAAACTTCGGCCTAGAAGAATCACTATACAGGTAACTACTATTACGAACTTTAACGAACTTCAGTTTATAGAATTTTAGCACGTCATTCATTTCGAACTGCTTGGCAGTCCCTTCCCTTTTCCACTTCTCATTCAATGCCTCACACACCCTCATTATTTATTTTATATACATTCTCATTTAGTTGGGCAGGGTAGCACTGCAATACATTCATAACCCCTTTCTAAAAGAAGGTCAGATGAATTTTAAGGCCATAAACGACCTGATTTAGATAGCACAAAAACCCATCATTCAGACCTGCCATCCCCGCACCATTATAGTACAAAATATTTACATCTGTATCAATACCCCTATCTATTTTCTACTTATCCAGGCAAAGAACTTGGTAGTATACCTCTTCTTCACCTTTCCCTAGCACATAGGCCCTAAACCACTGGCCTTGGTCCATCATATAGTTTCCCCACTCTCTTTGAAATTTCTTTTTATGTTTCAAAAATTCATTCCCTACATCTACTCCCTCCGGGTATATGAAAAATAATTTATCTTTCACCTTTGTATCCTCTTCCTTATAACTTTATCTACATCACTAGGTTCCCCAGCCTCTATACCTATAGTAACTTCTATCTTATCTACAGTCTCTTCCATTACATTACAATCATCCTCCCTCCCCGATAATGATGTTTCCTCTGAACTCGGGGATACTACAAATTTACTTATGAGATTTATGGGTTTTGAACGCATAGTGGACCTACAGATACACAAAATATTTTATCATTGTCTCTACATTACATGCTACACCTTACACAGTAGAAATAACCTTACCTATACCTTTTACCCAGTCAAAACATTTACTTTCAAACTTTCTAAAACAATAGTAAATCATTTTCAACTTTCCATCTTCTTCTCCAAAAAACATTTTTCTCTCCCTACAGTTTGTTCCCATACCCAAAGCTTGTGCATATAAAAAGGCAATTACTCAGCCCCTATCCCCTACATTTTCAACCTTTGATATTCAAAGATTACTCTCATATAACAATAATATACAATCCAAAATAATATATAGATTATAAGATAGAAAATCAAAGCAGAAGCATAAGTCATTAACTTGTACTAGAAGAACCACAATCTTCTGCTTTACCCAAACGTTTTGTAGAGATCAACCACTCCTGTTGTTTCTCCAAAAAAATTATCTCACTAGATGTAGCCTTCCCTACCAAATCACACTCAGAACTCAAATGTTTCCTCTCTATGGAGATATGGGTTAGACCCCTTTTTTCTCTCTTTACAACTGTAGATAATTTATGAGGAAGAGAAAGATGAGTTTTTATACCCTCCCTCAATTTATGAAATGGCGACTCTTTCAGATAGGTGCCAGTCACCCCTACTGTTTCTACAGGCACGTCTTTTCATCTCATTATATTATCATGACTTTTGTGATAACGTCTATTGTCATCACGTCTGTCTCTATATTATTTGCTATTAAAAAATTCTACCCCTCTTTCCCAAAGTAGTATACACGACCAATAACCTTAATTTATACTTAACCAAGATCGTACGACATTCCTAAAATAGATCAATATTTAAATTTACAATTATCTGCACAGTTGTTAAAATCAGACAGCTGTAACCCACAATATCTACCACATAAAGAGAAAACAAACACCTTGTTCTTATTTATTTAAGTTCAGAAATTCAATCTGCCTCATTTTACATTTAATAGATTACAAAAACAGAATACTACAAAAATATTACTTATTTATTTTGACTTGAGGTTACAGTCACATATAGTTACATTTAAAGCAACCCAAATGATTTACCACACCACATTGTATTATCTCCCCACTTGCTGCTCTCTCATCTTCTTCAGCAAGCTTCTTCTGTGCGATCTCTTGAACAACTTCTTCTTGTAAAGTTGTATCCAGCAGCAACTCACGAAGCAAGTCACACCAGAAAAAGTGTTCATACTCAGTACGCTGGCCTTCATCATCTAAGCCCCCAAGCTTCAACGGCCATTCAGGTAATATGGCATCGTAAGGCAACTGATGAAAGTATCACTCACGAAGTTCAGCGACCTTGATATAGAACCTACCTTCCATTGCATGACGAACACACTAAGAACGCATCCTCACCATGGTTACTTACACTACCTCCATGGTAAATTGTCCCTACAAAAGATACAGGGTATAGCAGACTCAGATCACTATTTTATATAGCCAGAATGAAGGTCTCGAAAAATCACAATTTTGTCCTACACAGATTTTATGGAATGATATATTTTCCAAAAAAAAAAATTTGGAAACAAGAATATCAACAGAAGACCAGGAATATTTTTGAAATATCTACTCGGATTTTATTCGCGGAGATATGGAGATCGCAACATCCAATCAAGCACTTCCAGTAGTAGCACTTGCAGATAGATATCAGTTACTTTCATACAACAAGACATTTTTCAGTTAGTTCGAATCAATAGCTCGTAAACATACACATACCCTTAAAACTACCCAATCATCTTAAGCCAATTGTTTACTTACTTTCGCCAAATCACCTCTTTACATTTTCAGATTCCTCTTTTTTCAGCCTCAAATTCCACTACCTTTATAGATATACATACTGAGATCCTTGCAGTTTGATTTGTTCAAATATAGTCCATCACAACAGAGCGTTTCTCACACCTACCTATTTCTAGACCTCTATTTCTTCTCCCACTTTGCCTCATCCGCAGTTCGAATTATTATTTTCCTAATATCCAACAATACAGTTCGCACAAAATACTAGACATATAAAGTGGGAATTTGATATACAAGTTGGCAGCACAAAAATATTTCATTAGCTCGAATATTTGTTATATCTCTAAAATTACAGACTACTTTATAGATAATTAATGTTCCAGATAGTTCCACATATTACTTTACAAACTACATCAAGTCACAGTTCAAAACATTTATTAGCAGCCAACAAAGAAGAAGATGTAAAATTGAGGCTGACTTCCAAACTTTGATCCCTATACGAATGGGCCAGGAAATCTAAGAACTAGACATCACCGAAGGAGTTACAGCACCGGCAAAAAGATCTTCTTCATGGCCAAAATCTATGGTCCATGGAAGAAAAACCTCCTCCACCACCGTCTCTTCTACCATAACCCCAACCACCCCGTATGACAGAGAGGGAGGGCGAGTCCTATTTCTTATACATAATCCACTCACCAGCAGGGTACCGATGAGACTCCCTCAGATGAATGCCTGCCATTTCATCTTCAGCTGTAACAACTTCCTCTGCCAATAGCCGTAACCTATTTCGGCGCTCCACCTCCGATGTCAACCGATAATATAAATGGACCATTTGAAAATGGTCATCCTCTGCCTCCACAACCTCCTCGTATATCATTCCATGAAAAGTAGGAGACACCGAAATTGGCGTTGGCAGGTTCAAGGGTTGACTCCCAACGTATTTGACACAAAATTCTTCCACCTTTGCATGAATCCTAGTCTCCCGAGATTATTGTCCCATCGTTACCATCCTCTCAACTGACAGAATATTTTAAGTACAGAAAAGAAAACATGAAAGAAATAGTTCAAGGAAGCAATACTTGGTTCGTCACAACTGCAAATCAGAGTGTTCTTTATACTATAATTAGTATTGAAGACGACTCTCTAACTTCCCAACGTTAGGAGGATTTCTCATGGAAAAAATTTGACTACAACCATTGGTTCAAGAATATTCATAAAGACACATTGTAAATGATTCCTAGGTACTAATTGCAATGTTAATGAAGCTTCTCAACCAATACCACACGCCCATAGTGTTTCTCGTACTGTTGGATGAGAGGGGGCGGTTATAGTGGCTTATTCCACATCTTGGACTCATACTTCATCTTCGACCATCATACGACCACTCAACCTCATCAACATACACGTGGCACAATGTATGATACATTACAGTTACTAAGTTTTAAGTCATCACTCTCGACCTCTATATCAATAGTTTGAGTCAACAAACATACCGCCATCAATGAAGCCGCTACAAAACAGCAAGATCAAACCGTTACATAATCAGATCAAAAGATTATCAAATACATATTGTAATGTCCATCATTAAGGATAATAATGGTCACCAAACGGTCATATTATTAGACCTATTAATAGGACCAGAGAAATCCAGATGAAGGACGGATAAATTCTTACTCTAACACTCTATATTCGAACATTCAGAACATCCTTTGTAATAGCTAGAAACCTCAATAAGATCTCTCTTTTTCTAAAATCCTCAAGAGGGTTGCGGTTTTTAACCTATTCAAAGGTTTTCCACGCTAAACTTTTGTGTTAGCTATTACTTACTGTTCATTAGCGTTCTGATTATATTTGGTGTAAAAATTAAGTTTGGATCACGAAATTAAACTATTATATCCTGCACACTAAACAAGATACATCACGTAACCGTTCATATAAAATAGGGGATCTAGAAAAAAAACATAACTTACCCGGCTTACCTGTCATGTTCATCTTTCCCCCTTTTTGGTACATATGAACAAAGGGCAAAAAATAGGAGATAACAAAACTGACCAGGAAAGCAAAATGAATAACAAGTATGGAATAAGTTAAACACATAATAGATGAACAAGAAATATCCATAAATTTTAGAGCAACTATTCCAAAAAGAGAAACTGTCAATAAATAGAAGATCCAAAAAGTCAAATAAAACAAAACGAACATGCAGTTAGGAAAGCACTAGACACCAATACCCCAAAATAAGATGAATCTCCCCCTAAAAATAATGGTAACCCCCTTAAAATGAAAAAAAAAGGAAAACACACACGGGAAGTGTCTCTGAAACAAGTAAGCAAAAGAAGACAACACTCTCCCTAAAACATAAGGCACGATAGAAAGACAATGAATCTAAAATATTCTATAAAGACCAAATTGCCCATGTATTATAGAATAATCACTAATTGAATTACTTAGTGTGTGTGTATATGTGTGCATGTGTGCATAGTCAGATGGATACCCAATTTTTAACGTATTACTCATATGCAGTTATAATATTATGTTGGAAAGTTGTTTTAACTTAGGCCTCACTAGGGTGGTCACTCAAAAATTACTGAGAATTGACTAGCAAACACTCTATGTGAAATATGAATATGAATAATATGCAGAGAAGGATTCATATTTTATCAAATCAGCGGCGCACTATGAACTGAAAGATCTCATACACATGAAACCAATTGTCATTAATGGTGTCAAGTTAATTAATATAGACTCCCTATCTCTTATCTCCACTAAACTGACTGTGCTAAACTTAAGATCAAACAAGTCTTGAAAAGGTTATAATGTAGACAAAGGTAGGCTCAAGACAGAGTAGGTGTTTTACTGGCTTTCTGAGACTAACAGTTACACTTACTTCACCTCTTTCTCCATTTTGATTTTACCTTCTTTTACTATTTTCTTTAGTGACTAACAATTATTATTAATCCTCCTTCTTCATTTTGAGTTCACCTCCTTTCATTATTTTCTTTTAGCGAGTACATATAGTATATATTGTTTATAGACAGAATCATATAGATATACCATAAAATCATCGGAAATACCCTTCTCTTATATTTAACTCTACCACTAAACCACATGGTTTCACTATTTCCTTTATTTTTATTATACTGAAAATTTTCAAAATAAATGGGTCAAAAGGAGTTGTATATTGAATGAATAGCATATTTTAAGTCCCAAAAGGGCTGCAAACAGATAAAATAATGGGTAAGCATAGACGAAGGCTAAAAAAGATGTAACAATAAAAATGCCTATAAGCATATTTTCGGTCTCACATAGTATTTTTTTTCTTCTCGAATCAAGTATAGGGAATGTTCAATTATACTAACTTGAACCAGAAGTTACCATTTACAATTAATTATAAAAAATGAGATCATGAGAAAAAAAATGTTAAATCTGGAAAAAAATTATGAAATAACACTCAAAGCTTGTAAAAAGGCTTGATCCTTACATAGTATTAGGTACGAAGTCTCTACAGTTATCCTCACGTGGTTCTACTCACGATGAGCTTTTAGTTTAAACAAGAGGTTCACTAACTATTGTGAATTATGATTTTACCAAATAATTATCCCATGAATGAATATAACACAAAAGCACAGTCTAAGTCTAGCAAAAATATTCCACATATAAAAACTCCTAAAGTGCAGAGTGCAAATAAAATCAAAACAATACCCTATTATCCTAATATTAATAAAAATAATAAAAATTATTAATCAAACTAAGACAGGGTAAGAAACGTACCTAATTACTAGAGCATACTGATAACCCGTCTCAATTTAGATTTATTACCTAATCTGTGGTGACAAGTCATTCTTTCGTACCCAAATAACCTTTCGAGGTGATGTTTCTTGAGCACACAACCTACTCACATTCTCACTTTTCAAATTAGTAGAAATCACATTTGAGTTATATATTTTCCCATAGAACGGTCGAGCATATGGTTGATAGAATCCAACAAATCTGTAATAAGACGCAATATGACCCTTTCGACTACATATTCTACAATAATAAATCTAAGAGTACGAGAACCTTTTGGCTTGATTACGAGTGAAGGATATTATATTATGTTTGGGCAATGATTTAGTAGTAATTGCTTTGACGAATATCGAGACTTGAGGAGTCTTGGCATTAGAGAAATGTTCCTCATATAGACCCCTTTTATCAGTATCCATTTTCCCCATATATAACATCTTATCAATATTTTTTGCTCCATGAAAAAAAAATTCAAATATCTCTTGAGATAAAACTAAATCAAGTTTGGCCGTATGTAGTTCGTCCAAAGTTAATTTCATTTTCTCATTCGCATCATAAACTCCTTTCTCTAAAATCATAACCTTATCATGGAGGTCTTGTTTCTTATCTTCAAGCATTTCTATCTCATGACTTGTATTCTAAGTTTTTTCTTGAAGTTCACGAACGAGTGTATTAACTTAGCTTTCAAGACTTTATTAAGTTTATCAAGTTTAATGCACTTCGTAAAAGTCTGAGTATCCAAGTCTTCAAGATTCAGGTTCTCAAACTCATTATTTTCATGATCACTTTGATTTTTAATAGAATTCCCAAGTTTAAAAATGTCATAGTTATCATTACTATAATTTAGAAAAACTGGATATGCGCAATATTGTTCATTCTCAACTACTTGGGGATGATCCTCATTATTATTATTTTTATCATCAATATCATCCCAAGTAACACTAATATTCATAACTTTATGATTAGTTCCAGATTTCTTATTGGGACAACTATGAGCATAATGACCAAACATGCGACACTTATAACATTCAACTTGATTTCGGCCAGTGTTAAGGTTGGTTTGCCGGCTATTCGATTTAAGTTTATCATGAGTTTGCGACTTATAATTTACTGATTGCCCTTGTGTTTGAAATTAACATTTCACAAGATTTTTAAGCTGGTTGCTTATAGAGGTAATTTGTGAATCCATATCGGACCCATCATCATTATCTAAATCACATGAGATGTCAACTTCTTTGGTACCCTTAGAAGAAGAAGAGTAAGATGAAGAATTAAGAACAACACTTTTGTTCTTCTCAAGGTTTTTAATTTTTATCTCGAGTTCAAAAGTTTACAACTTTCTAACTAATATATATAGTTTCATTTTCTTAAGATCCTGAGCTTCTTCGATAGTATCACGTCTGGATCTAAAGCTCATAGGAAGAGATCTTAGAATATTACAAATAATTTGGATATCAAAATAAACTGCTCCTAATGCGGCACTAGTGTTAGAAATATCACTTAGTCTCACATAGAATTCATCAAAAGGTTTATTTTCACTTATTTAAATATTCTCAAGTAGCGAAGTAAGTATTTACAATTTTCTTTCCTTAACTGTATCATCGCCTTCGTGAATTCGAACTAATATATCCCAAGCTTCTTTCGAAGTGGTACAAGCAGATATGTATTGAAACTCACTTGGGCTCATATCCATAAAAATAGCATTGCGACCCTTATTATTATATCCAACAACTTCTTTTTCTTCCTTAGACCATTGATTTCTAGGCTTAAAGACCTCTTCAAATTTATCACCCATTTTTTCCATCATGGTAGGGAACGTCTATCCATCATTGATTGCAATCCAGACATCTTCTCCGAGTGATTATAAGAATACAACCATTCAAACAATAATGATAGCTTTTGCCATCGAAGAGGGGCGGACGATTTATGGGACCTCCAAATCATTTGAAATTCATTAATCTCAAATAATAGAGTTAAAATTCACGCTCAGGTTGCTAAGCCTCGGAGCGCAACCACTCTGATACCAATTGAAAGTTCTGACTAATTGAGACCAACTGATTTTGAGTAATTTAGGTCAAAAATATATAGGTCCAAAAAACCTTGAATTAATGATCTAACCTAGCCTAATTCAAGTTGGTATAATATTTCTAGTGATAAAAAGAAAAAGTAAATCAAGTACAAGAACAAACAATTTTAACCCCGTGGGAAACCTTTCTCAGGAGAAAAATCTACAGGCCGCTGCCAAATCGCCCGACAGCTAAACAATCCAATATTTAAACAAAATTATAAGAATTCAATTACTTATAAACTTGATATGCATATTACGTGGTTACCTCTTTTCTAATTGAACTCCTCGTAATCAATTCCATGATCTCGCAACGCCTCACCTCGGATAACGTACCAAAGCTTCAAAGCCTGAATCGCTCAAACTCGTAAAATCTAAAATTTGATTTAGGTTTCTCAATCTACGATTGATTCAATTTGAGTTTTACTTCGCATTGAATTGCTCGTTGAAATCTCACTTTTCTCTAAATTCTCAATCCCTAGAAAAGTTAATTTTGGAAGAGATAAAAAATAAAATAAGAAAGGATGTCTTTTATTAAAAATCTAAAAATCCAAACTCTATTCGAATAGAACAAAAGCCTGTTCGAACAAAAACCTATTTTCTCCTAAGCACATCACTTCCTTTCGACCTTTTATAAAATATTAAGGGCTTGATATTTTTTAGTGAAGAGGTACAAACCCACGCACCTGTTTAGTGTCAGTCCAGCTATAGTTGCTCCATGTGCAATCTCTGACAACGAGTAACCACGAGGTAGTGCTAACACCTATTCTAGACACGGAATGAAACAAACTCCAAAAATGGATGTTTCAGCTGGAGAATCTCAATACCGAGTTGACCGATAACTTGGAGCAACGCGTCGTGGAAGGTGTGATCGCGACGTTTACTGAGGCGACTGCAACTCTTGAGGCACAAGTGAAGACTATAACTGACAAGAATGCCTAACTGGAGAAGGACTTAGCCGCTTGGAATAGGACTCTTTATCGTATAAACCATAAGAGGAACACTAAAAATATATATTTCCCTTCGAAACTGACTGGCGAGCATACTAATTAGTTCAACCGTCTCGATAATTTATTGTACTAGAGAAAGATTTTTCATTGATCTTCTGCTCGCAAAATCTATACAAGGCGGGTTACATTTCCACTTGATCCATTTTCTTAAGATCATGGCACATACAATTCTTCCTCTTTGATGTTCATCAAGAAGTAGGTATTTTCTTTTCCCACCCGTAAGATGAGGTATGGGCCATCCTAATTTTGCTGCAGCTTGCCCTTGTTATGATTATGCGTGGTGGGGAAGACCTTTTCATGACATAGTCCCCCTCTTGGAACTCTCGCGTTCGAACCCTTTTTTTAATATTCCTCCTGGGCATTCCAGGTACCTCTTAATCCAAGATGCATCATCTTTTCTTGTTTCATTAATGAAGTTCAAGTTCTTAGCTAAGGGACGCTCGTTTATTTCACTGCAGACGACTTCCTATCTAGTTGTGTGCACAGTCGCCTCCGTAAGTAGCACTGCCTCAAATCCATATGTGAGCATGATGGGGGTGAAGCCCATAACCATTAATTTGAAGTGTTGTGCGGTAGGATCAAAAAATATGGGGTAACTCGTTCACTCACCTGCCTTTTCCCGCGTCCAGCTGTTTACTTATCCTGTCGATAATCATTTTGTATGTGGCCTTGGCCTGGCCATTTCCTTGAGGATACCTCGGGTTGGATGATAGTATTTTTATATTGTAGGATCATACAAAATATGCAACTTTGCTTCCATCGAGCTGCTTTTTGTTGTTTGTCAAGAGGACCACTGGGATACAGAATCTGGTGATATTGTGCTTCCATTGGAAGTTAATTGCCTCTACCTCCCTTATTCTAGCAAGGAGAATGACCTCCACCCACTTTATGAAGTAGTCAGTTGCGACCGACAACCATATAAGCCTACCACGGGCCATTGAAAATTCCCTGACGATATTCGATCCTCACTTGGCAAATGACCAAGGGCTCACAAATGTGTAGGGATCCACTATGTGGGGAATGAATCAGGTGACTACGGAATTGACATTTTTTGTACTTTTTGGCATACTCTATGAAGTTTTGTCTTATCACTGGCCAGTACAGCCCTTGGACACGTGCTCATTCAGCCATCGATCGCCCTGCGGTATGGGCACCATACGCTCCCTTATCAATTTCATGGTTGGCCCTAGTAACGTCATCCCCAGCGATACTGGTAAAGTGAGGGGCATATACACTCATTCAATATTGCTTGTGGTTGATCAACATATACTTTCAAGCCATGCTTTTAACATTGTCTGCCTTGTGCCTATCTGCATGCAATATGTGTTCCTCGTCAAGGTCATGGATTAGGGGTTTTCGCCAATCAGGTTGTCCGTTTTAAAGCCCCTTATTTTTGGTTTGTACGAGTTCAATTATAGGCTCCAACTCGCTTGGTTTATCGAGTACCTCTACTTAGATAACCCTTATTCGATCACCTATGATTTTTGCAAGGTCAACGGGGGTATCTGAGTGCCTATTCTCTCTTTGGTTGATATGTTTTATATGCACCTTCTTGAACTTCTTCACTTTTTGTTGTAAGAATGCCGTATATTCAACCATCTTCTCATTAGTATGGAATGTCCCACTGTGCTGGTTTACAATTAGCTGTGAATTGGTAAAGATAGAGATTTCCTTACCTCCCAGGGCCAACATTGTTTCCAGTCCACTTAGAAGTGACTCGTACTCTATTTTGTTGTTGCTGAGGGGGAAGTTAATTTACTTTGATCACCTTTTCAATTTTCTCGTAGTTTGGCATAACCGGCACAACCTCGAGGATGGATCACCCTGCGTTCACAGAACCGACTGTGTATAAACGTCATTCCTTTGTATATGGCTTGTACTTTTCACCAGGGAAAGAAACCTAGTCATTATCTTCCTCGTTTGTCCAGCTATCATCTGTAGAATCAGCCAGGAAGTCTGCCACTGCCTGCCCTTTTATTGCCATTCTTAGCTCAAACCAGGTGTCAAACTCCTCGAGGGTGATTTACCACTTTGCAATTCATTTGGCCTTCTCTTTCTTAAGAAATACCTATCGCAATGGTTGTATCATTTTGACCGTAATTTTGTGAACTTGGAAATACAAGAGTAGTTTATGGGATGTGTATACCAACGTGAGCGCTTATTTTTCTACTATAAAGTATCTCAGTTCACCCATTAAGAACATTTTTCCATTTTTCCATTTGTTGATACAAGTATTATGCTGATAGATTCCTTTGTGTTCCCCAAGTATAATCCTAATAGTTTGTTCTCCTTGGTCGCGCTAAGAATTGGGTACGTTGCCAAATAATGTATTAGGTCTTAAAAGGTGGCCTCACATTCTGGGTTCCACTAGCATTCTTATTTTCATTGATCCGTCGAAACATTGGGTATCATTTAAATGAGGCTTTGTAGATGAAGCTACCTAGTGTTCTTATCTTTCTTACCAACTTCTATTATAGTTTGAGATTTTTTAGGGAGGGCTTGCACATCAATGCTCATATCTTCTTGGGGCCGACTTCTTTCCTTCGTTGGGTTAATAGGTACCCTAGGAATTTTCCTTACTAGGGTTGTTTTCGGATTGGATTGGATCGAAAATTTGTGTCTTCGTATTTTTCAGGTTTTGTACGGAAACCAATATTGAATTCCGATCCGATGAAATTTATTTTAGAAATTCAAATATTTTTTCAAATTCGCAATAATCGAATTTTTCGGAATAATCAAAATTTTTAGATTAATCTTCTAAGAAAATTCGGAAATTTCAGCTAATATTTTTGGACTCAGTGAATCTTCGGGGTTTTTTTTTAAATCTAAAATCAATCGTAACGTTTACAAGTCATATCCAACCATTACTCATACCATAGGTTACATAGTGTCATCACCACATCCTCCAACTAACAAAAATAAAGCATTAGATTGTAAAGAATACATTAAAAATTGAATAAGAATGTTCGAAAAAATTGGATTAAACAATGTTTATGAAAAAATTGGATCGAAAAATCATAATCACAAAACTATATCCCATTATTTTTGGAAAAAATTAAAATTTGGATTTTTGAAAATTGGAAAATCAATATAGTATTTTGAACTAAAAAAAATCGGATCATGTGTCGGAAATTTAAAAAAATTGAAGAAAAAAAAATGCAGCCCTATTCCTGACGAAACCCCAAAGATGAAGTTTTCAGGGTTAAATCTCATTTAATAGTACCTTAGTTTCTTAAAAACGAGTTCCCGGTCCGAGAGGTGGTCGTTTTACTATCTGCTTTTAATCAACATGCCAACTATATAAACTTTCATTGTTTTTCCCAACTGCGCTCTTCGAACATGGTCATCACTAGCCTTTGGTACGCGGATCATGAATTTTTTAATCCACACGGCATCACCGTGTGGCAATACACGCTCTGTTCTGCAGTGAACGAGGTGCACTCCTGGTCCTCCGATGCTAGGGGTCTGGTTATATCCTGAAAACCCTTTCATAAAAGACATATGCTCGCAGCCTACTGTGCAACCCACTTTGGACAATTCACTGGTAGTATGAACCCAACGTTGAGTAACTTGTAAATTTCTTCGTTGATTCCTGCTCGTGGACATGACGTTGTTCTTCACAGTTTCTGTGCTTAATCGGAGTTGCTTTTTAATTTTTGTACTAACAGTGGCAGGCAATGGTCGGATTTATTACTGACATCTTTTCGAACAACCAGGCAAACACATCTCTGTGTTATCGTAGTAGAGCGGCCAGCATTGTCTTCACATCTCCTGTTTATAACGAACTAATATATATTATTCCTACAGGGCCGTCGATTTCTATTTCTACCATCTCCATATGGGGCGGGGTCCATCCAATATTAAACATGTTTACAATACTTTCACTTTGATCAGCGGCCTGTTGGTAATTGATATGCATAAACCAAAAGCTCGAGGATGGGGATGAGTCTACCGCTATGAGTTCGTCCCTTGTTTGTCGTTATTGCTCAATTTTAACCCCCTTTCCCTTATCCATTATCACTTCTTTATCCTTAAGATAAGTTTTGTAAGGAGTTGGCATAACATATACTGGTCACTACTTGGCACCTTCATATTTATTTTAGAAAAAATTTGACTTTGCCCCCCATTGTAACTTTAATATTTAATTTTGCCCCCTCGAACAGGAAAATATTGTGGTCTACCCCCCACTTCCTCTATTCTCCCCCGGTTCAACGAGTGCACTTGACTTGACCAGTCAAACTTTAGTGAACTACCCAAACTACCCTTTACGCCCCAACTACTCGTCTGTCACCGCTGA
This sequence comes from Kingdonia uniflora, assembly GCA_014058105.1. Taxonomy (NCBI): domain Eukaryota; kingdom Viridiplantae; phylum Streptophyta; class Magnoliopsida; order Ranunculales; family Circaeasteraceae; genus Kingdonia; species Kingdonia uniflora. The sequence continues at coordinate 698,364 of JACGCM010000428.1, read as the reverse complement.
AAATGAATGTCACGTGGCTTAATATCAACCATTAAATGTTCAAATGAATGGCTCAGATTGAAAGATTTTCCACCGTTGATCTCGTGCCACATCATCAGATCGGACGGTCATAACCTCATCTCCTCAACTTATAACAGTTCTTGTGTTAATGGCGAGAGACTTCACTCATTTCCCCTCTCTCTCTCTCTCTCACTCTCATTAACTTATTTCTCTCATTCTCTCTCACACAGAAACTTTGGCTTCATTTTTCTCTCTCTAAATTTCACTTCATCTCTCTCACAGAGAAACCTTTGGCCTCATTTTACGTTGTTTCTCTGTTGTTGCTGTTGCTGTTGTTGTTGTTGGTGTACCAAATAGTTTAAGGATCTCTACTTTTATATTACACACATTTCATCTCTCTCTAGTCTCTATGTGAGTATTTTAAACTCTTTCACATGATCTATTTGTTTAAAAATAATTAGTTTATGAAGTTGGGATTTGGGTATTTCGAAATTAGGGTTTTTGTTTTGTATATTATGTTAGTTAGGGTTACTTTGCTCAAAATTGCATTGGGGTTTTTGAATTGTATATTATGCTAGTTAGGGTTTGATTTGTAAATTATGAAGTTGGGATTGGTGTATTTACAGTTAGGGTTTTTTATTTGTAAGCTCAATTGTTAAACAGGGATGGTACTACCAAGAATTTGATTATTTATTGTGGGGGAACTTGGCAGGATCTTTAGGAAAGAATAGGGTACACTCATGACCTTTATGTAGGAGGGAAACAATATAAGTTTGACAATGTAGATGGGGATAGGCTTTCTCTGATATGCCTCACTGAATATGTCTTTAATGCATTGTCAACTTTGAATGAGGATACACCCCCAGGTACAATGGTTGATATTTACACTATGTGGCTGGGTAAACATTCTCCAATTCTGAATGACAATGATTTGTTAGATATGTGGAGCTATAGTGATCAAGAGAGAGTTGGGGATGTCCACTTCTACTTTTCTCTTCAAGTTCTAGATAAACCACGTGAAGTTAATGAACCAAATCCGCAAATCTACATTAATGTGGAGTTAATTGATGATGACACCAGTGAAGATGACACCTTTGGGGATGACACCAGTACTGGGGAAAACTCTGGGAACTCGGACTCTGTTTATAATGAATGGGTTGTACATGGTTATATAGGAGAACAAAGTGATGTTGAATTTGAGGAGACCCAATTAAGACTAGTAGGGCCATCTTTGGAGGTCAATGAACCAAATGTAGGTGGTGAGGGACTTATTGACATGTTGGGGGGCAGTGAGACAAATAATAGTGGTCCTTCTGAACCACCTTTGAGTGAGTTCTTTAAACCTGCTAAGAAGTTAAAGAAAACAAAGACTAATGGTCTTTCTGAACCACCTCTTGAGAACAAATCAATGAAAATTGTTGCAAGCAAAAAAAGAAAGTCTAGAGATTGTGGTGATACTATTAGGGTTTGGGATAAACCTCTATCTGAAAGGGTTGAAGTTGAACCTGCAAAAGGGTTGAAGTTGAACCTGTAAAGAGGGTTGAAGCTGAACCTCAAACTGAGAGGGTAAGAGTTGAACCTCAAACTAAGAAGGCAAGAGTTGAACCTCAAACTAAGAGGGCAAGAGTTGAACCACAAACTAGCATTGGCTCAAGGAAGAAGGCACAAACAAAAAAACAAGCAAACAAACCACACAAATAGAAAAGGAGCTCAAAGAAAAGAAAAAGAAAAATAAGGTTGGAGAACCAACTAAACCTACAAATAAAAGAGCTAAACCCAGTGATTTACCTGAAGAGGAATTAGATGTACTTCCAGTAGTTTATGATAGTGATGGTGAAATTGTCATCATAGAAGAGGTTGGGCAAACTGAAAATGGGGCACGGACTGGGAGTGGGCATCAGACTGAAGACATTGGGCAAACTGAGAATGGGGCACAGACTTGGAGTGGGCATCAGACTAAAGACATTGGGGTTGATAACACAGATGAAGTTGAGGAATGGACTAGATGGGCAAAACTACATCCAGATAGCTTAGATGCTGAAGAAGGGTACTATAACACACACACTTCATTAGAAGATGATGGTACTCCTACACAAGAGGACATAGACAGACTTGATGAAGAACTAAGGAATTTTGCTGAGAATACACAAAGCATCTTTTTTGAAGAAGAGGATTCAACACCTATCAACATTGTTGGGAGAGAGAATGATGAACTAACAATAGGGATGGTATGGACAAATGTATTTGAAGCAAGAAAATTCATCAGGAACTATGCTATCATAAACAAGTTTGAGTATTATCAAGTTAAAAATGAAGATTACAGACTAAGGTACAAATGTGGTGATGAGAAATGTGAGTGGATGTGTTATGTGAGAAGAAATTATGATGGTCATACCATGGAACTGAAAAGAACAAGTAATTTAACTTACACATGTAGAAGTAAGGCTGTGGACAAGAATAAATTGGCGCATGCATGATGGGTGGCCAAAGAAGTTGAAGAACTGATTAGGAGTGTGAGATCTACAAGACCATGTGATGTACAAGAAGCTATTTGGACAAAGTATGGTGTTCATGTATCTTACCACACAGCATGGAATGCATGGACTATATGCATGGAGAGGATAGTGAGGTCCTATGATGAAGGTTACATTATTATGCTAGAGTTGACTGTTCAAGTGTTATTGGCAAATCCTAGAAACATTTCAACTTGTAGTATTGACTTAATGACCAATGAATGGACAGGAACCTGTATTTCATACAAGGGTTCAATGGAGGGTTGGTTGATTGGGTGCAGGCCACTATTAGGACTTGATGGGTGTTTCATAAAGGGCAAGTATGGTGGGGTATGCCTTTCAATCATTGGACTGGATGGGAACAATGGATTATTCTTAATTGCAGTGTTCTTTTGTATGTCTAAGTGTACTGAAACTTGGAAAAAATTCTTAGAGATGATGGAACCTTATTTAAACCTACACAGACATAGGTTAAACTCCATCTCTGATAGGCAGAAGGGATTGATAGAAGCTGTTAGTTCAGTATTTCCATTTGTAAACCACAGATTTTGTTTCAGGCACATGTATAAAAATATGAAGAAGTACCACAGAGGAAGTCACCTTGAGAAGTTGGTTTGGGGGGCTGCTAAGGCATGGAAACAAACTGAGAAGAAGGAGTTTCTTGATCAGTTAAAGTTGGATGACCCTGCAGCATATGATTGGTTACACAGGGAACCATATGAGAGATGGTGCAGATCACATTTTGACTTTAGTGCAAAGTGTGAACACATCACTAATAATTTCTCAGAGTCCTTCAATAACTGGATCAACAAAGTGAGAGACAAGCCTTTACATAAAGCCATAGAAAAGCTGAACTTGATGTTCATGAAGCTCATGTATGACAGAAGACTAAAAGCTAGGGAGTGGGACCAAAATGGTAAATTAAATTTCCTTATATTTTTATGTTTGTTAAAGCAAGTAATAACAACTGTTTAAGTTTAAATGCTCTTTTTATTTTTGTTAATATACAGAACTTGTTCCTAGGGCAGTCACACACATTGAGAAAATGTCAAAAAAAATTGGTCAATACAGGGTAGAGGGTACAACTGACAAATGTTTTGTTGCAATTTCTAGAAGTGGAAAAAAATGGAAAGTTAACCTCGAAAAATTTGAATGCCAGTGTAGAGAGTGGCAACTAACTGGTTTGTCATGTGTACATGCAGTTTGTGTACTCATTCCTTTGAGACATCCTTGGATTGAGTAAGTACTTTTTTTTCATCTTTTATCTTCTTTATTTTTTCTTATAATTGTTTATAGGTTCACATGCAAATAAAGATTTATTTTTTTATTACATAGATATTGCAGTGAATACCACACAGTTGCAAAATATGTTGCTACTTACAATCTTCCAATTCATGCCATTGATGATCCATCAGAATGGGGACAGGTATTACTTCAATTACAACCTTTAAATTGTAAGTTGTACTACTTAAAGCTGTTATTGAATAACAAATTTGCTTGCAGCCAGGATACATTGTGTTACCCCCACCTTTAGTGAGGGGACATGGTAGGCCAAAGAAGTAGAGAATTAAAGACCAAGATGAAGTACTTGGCAACTGTAGGAGATGTGCAAAATGTGATGCTCTGGGCCACATGAAGAAGACATGCAAAGGTCCTTCTGCCCAACCAAGTGGAACTTCTATAAGACAAAGGAATAGGCTTGACACAAATAGTAGCAGAGCTGAACATAGAAGAAATGTTGGTGCACCCCCCCCCCCCCTCAAACTCCAATTGTGAAAGGTAGAGAGAGAGGCAATTTTGCTAGGGGTGGTAAGGGAAGTGCAAATTCAAACAATAAGTCTGGAACTAGTACAAATACTGGGAAGGGCAATGGTAAAAATATGGGGAGGGCAACTGCTACAAGAGGGAGAAGTACTGTTGCTAAAACTGGGAGGGGAGCAACTTCAAGCACTGGGAGGGGAGCAGCTTCAAACATTGGGAGGGCACCATTCCAACCTCGAAGACCAGCTTCATATGTTGCAACTCAGTCTTCTCAAACCACTTCAGTCGCAAACCCCTACAAGAAGGCATACCAAACTTCAACTAGGAATTGGAAGCCTTAGTCTGCTTTAGAGATTAATTAACACTATCTTATTTTATATGCTTTCAGTGATCATGTTCACTTTCTGGGTATTGTATGGTGAAACATTATTGCACTTTTTGGAGACAGTTAATTAAGTTCACTTTTTGTGTTTTGTATATTGTTGTATATTTTGGCATGTAAATTGTGAATTGTGCAGTGTATGCTGAATGGTGTTATAGTGAGTGGAATGTGTAAATTGCAGTTGTATATTTTGCACTATTATGCAGGTTTTAAATGAAGGTTGTTGTTCTTGCAGGCTTGTACTTCACATTAAATACATTGCAGGTTTCATTTTTTTTTATTGTTGATAACTATTATTAATGTGTATTTCATTGTGCTATGCAGGTTTTGTGATATGTGATTTGGAATAGCATTGAGTACCAATTAGGTAAACCCTTCTATCTCTTGTTTGCCATTTTTACTGCATGTTCATAGTACATTCATACATTCATTAAGATTTAAAAGTGAATACATTCCCTGTATTCATCCTAGAGTTGTTTTCCCTTTAAATTGATTACAAAAATCATTCAAGTTCATGGTAAGAGTCATCTGGACATTCATCTTTCAGTTTTTCTCATGAGTATCTTCAGTCTTCTCTTCCCTCTTGTTCTGCTTTTCTTCTTGCATTGCATCTTTAAGCCAAGTGAAGCTCTTCTTACAAATAGGGTTTGTGCATTTTAGAAACTTTTGGCCTTTAGTTGCTTCAGTTTTGGAAGTGCATAACCTTTTAGGAGCCCCATATCCATCCACTGTGCAGTTTGAAGTCCTCCAAGGGCATTCCCTCCACCAATGGTCATGTGCTCCACATCCAAAACAACCCCCTGTAAAAGATGAAGATGATCTACTAGAACCTATAGAATCATTGATTGCACAATCTAACCACTGAAATGAACCACATGTAGTGAATTAGGCAAGAACTTTCTCTTTGGGTTAGTTAATGTATTCGAAATATTTATCTTCATGATTCCATTGCAATTTGGTTTCTTGCATTTACTGTATACCAAAGACAAGCTTCTATGCTATGGGAGCATGGTTCTACAGTTTGGTAAAATTTTGTACCAATAGGACAAGTTTCAACCTGCAAAGTATGAACAAGAATTTAGTTTTACCCCCCAAAAAAATGTCTGCAATTCATCATTACCCCTCAAAGCTTGAAACAATAATTTAATGGCAGAAAGAAAAAAGGAAGCTAAAAACCCATAAATTTTTAGAGTAATAACATAACTTTGCATTATGCTGCTTACCTTAGAAGATTCACCACCACCCATTAATTAAAAGAGTAGTTTTTCTCCAAGCAAAAACCCAGAAATTTAAAGAGAAGAAATACTTTTGCATTGTGATGACGTGGCCAACGGTCATAATTTTGAGAGATGTGGGCCGTTTGATTTAATTACAAATCCCAAGGCAAAAATTGGTCAAAGTAGGAGAGAGAGAGAGAGTATAACGGTATTATTTGAATAAAGGGTAGTTTGGGTAGTTCACTAAAGTTTGACTGGTCAAGTCAAGTCCACTCGTTGAACTGGGGGAGAATAGAGGAAGTGGGGGGTAGACAACAATATTTTCCGGTTCGAGGGGGCAAAATTAAATATTGAAGTTACAATGGGGGGCAAAGTCAAATTTTCTCTTTATTTTATATGTACCATATTTGGTAGGGAAATGAATTACCTGGTGATAGGAGGAGTGGACTTCGATCATTGCGTACGTAAACCCGTAATCTTCCCAAGATTCTATTATAGTAGATCGATGGGTTGTTGATGATGGCAAAGGTCGCTGAAATGATAACTGGGTAGCCTGTACCTGAGTCAACAATTTTTCTTCTACCATCTCAGTTAATCCATTGAACCCTGAGACTTCTATTTTTGGAGGCATCATAATACAATATATTCTCTTCGCTGCCTGAGTCTACAAGCATTCTCTTCATCAAAGCCCCCCCCCCCCCCCCCTTGTTAGCATGGTTGTGTGGATGGGAAACCAACTTCATATTTTGGTATGTTATGTAGAACACTGACCTTTAGTCAGCCCCACGAACCACTGCTATACCATGAGGTATTCTCTGTGCCTCATTAATATCTCCCAAAATAATCTCACAAATAGCCACGTGTCCCTTGACAAGCATAACCTCCATCGATTCTTATATAGCCCCTCGTGGTGACGAGGGTAGGATAGGGTACTTCAGGTACTAAGTATATTGTCCCCGCCAAAACCATGTCTTTATGATGTTGATGAGGTCGTTAAACTTTTTTATTTCATAGTCATGCACCTCATGGTGGGCACAATACGGTCGATCAGGATGATATCTTTTAGGGTGGAGTTTCCTATACATAGGGCAATTTTTACAATCTCGAGGAGCTTAGTTCTTAAAATTGCTTCTTGATTCCTGTGGGAGGTACTAATTTTCCTCTTGTTTTATGTTTCCCTCTTCTTTTGTTGTGACACTCCCAAACGCATTACTGGCGTCGAGGCGAAGGCGGTGTTGTGTAAGGTTATTGTTTATAAAGAAGACGTTCAGTTGTCGGCTTCTACGTTTTGGTATTTATAGACCTTTTCATATAAAATTTTCAACATCTTAGGTTTCTTTTTGTACAGAACCTCTCGCAATCTCTAGCCCGGGAGGCAAGCTCCCATGAGAACTAGGTACATTGTTTCCCTGAACATTTTCATGAAGGAGTCTATTGTTTCTCTGACATTGTGCTTGAGCGATAACAGTTCTTGGCTCTGGAACCATGCGAGGGATCCCTTGGAAAGATTCATAGGGTAGGCAGCACATATGCTGGTCTGCTTGATGATGTAAGTTGATACTGTACTGGAATTGGGATATGTGCTTTCCGGGGTCTTGACTCCCAATGAATGGTTCGATTTCTGGCATAATATAGGTTTGGCCCGGGACATAGTTCTATATGTTTTCTATGAATTGGATATTGTGAGCCTTTCGTAGTGTTTCTTTAATCCATAATCGAATTAGATAAACTTCCTAATCGAAGAATTAAGTAAAGAACACAATTTGGCGAGATAATTTTCCTTTTAGAGCTTTAATTGCTCAATAATTTGATTTCAATTAAATTCCTCTTTAAACCCTAAGTCTAGATTACAAAACTTGGATTGATTTCATCTTGTCTAGCGTTGCCCCTTTATGAGGGTTACAAGTTTCTAGTTGTAAAATGGGACCATTATGCCTTTAAAATGCACTAAACTATGAAGGAAACACGATAGTCGTTCAAACAAACCCATGGGTCATTCGAACGACTGGCTCAATTACGCCTAGAAATTGTGATAGTCGTATTTGGTCTTCTGGGAACCCAGTTGTTCAAACGATTCCAAATGTCGTTCAATCAATATGCCAATGTATGTCTAAAAATAGAGACAGACATAATTAGTCTTCTGGGAACACAGCCATTCGAATGACATGCCAATTTATGCCTAGAAGATGAGCCAGTCATAATTGGTCTTCTATTCCTTCAAACTCGTTTAAACGGCTTCAAGGCTCGTTTGAACAACATGACATCCTTTAAAGAGGTTAAATGTCTAGATCCTCCTAAATCATGGCTTCCTCCTTTAGGAGCTTTGAGCTCCTAGTCAAGTTAAAACTGGAGATGAGGGAATGTGGTTGTACCTATTTCTTGTTGTACCACTTTGTCTTGCTAGGTAGTTAACCTTTCTTCCCAACTCAAAATGACTCGATATTATTCCATCTTGTAGCATGAACCTTCATCTCTAAAATATTCTCCTCCTCCAACGGATCTTCTCTTTCCATCTATAAGTCATCAACTAATAGTAGGCAAGTGTCGATTGTAAATTCTTCATCTAAAAGAGACGGCTTAAACAACTTTAAATGTTCGGCATTAATCACCGAATGCATCTTCATAAATGATGGCAAATCCAATTGGAATACGTTGTCACCAATTTTCTTGAGTATCATAAATGGACCATAATAGATAGGCTTGAGTTTTTTACCTTCTTCCTTTAGTCATTTCTTACTTAAATGCAACCAAACTAGGTCACCCTCTTGAAAAGTACACTCAACCCGATGTTTGTCGCGTCGAGCCTTATACTTTGCTTGAGTCTTCTTCAATTACACTTCAATCGCCTCATGAACCTTGCTTATCCTCTCAATAAAATGTTGAGCTTTAACTTGTTTATCTTCCTTCTTCTCAAATACCATCTTGTCACCAAGATTAAAAGCCTTATCAAAGGGGCTTTGAGGCAAGTACCGAAGATAAACTTCAAATAGAGACTTTAAAGTATAACCATAAATCGCTCGGTTAAAAGAAAACTGAAGATACGGTAAACTTTTATCCCAAGTCTTAGGATACTTACAATAAAATCCCTGCAGTAAATGAACCAAAGTGTGATTAACTACCTCTGTTTGCTTGTTAGTTTGCTAATGAGAGGTTGTACTTCTTTTCAACTTAGTATTCATCATCCCCCATAACGATCTCCAGAAATACCCCAAAAAGAGGTTATCCCTATCAGAACTAATAGAAGAAGAGAGCCAGAAATACCTCCAGGTGTCTCTGAAAAATAATTGTGCTGCTCCTTCCTCTGTGACCGTCTTCTGGCATGAAATAAAAACTATCATCTTGCTTAATCGATCTACCACCACAAATAAATAATCATTCTTACGCTTGTTCATGGGAAACCACCCATAAAATCCATCAAAATGCTATCCCAAGGTCGGCTAGGAACTGGTAATGGTAAGTATCCGTAAAATCACGGTAGTATACATTGACGACATGCTAGTCGAAAGCAAAAAGAAAGAGGATCGCTTCGCTAACCTACAAGAGGTATTTGAACGACTGCAAAAATACATAGTACGATTAAACCCAGCTTAGTGCACCTTTGTCGTGGTGTCAGGAAAGCACCTTGGATATCTATTCACGTAGCATGGCATCGAGGCCGATCTAGCACAAATTAAGGCCTTACAAGCCTTACCATCCCCAAGAGGCAAGGAACAAGTGCAAAAATTCACCGGGAAAATTGTTGCACTCAATAGGCTTATTTCAAAAATGTTTAGAAAAATGCATACATCTACTCAAGTTGTTAAAAAATAATGTTGAGCAAGGTGGACACAGTTCTGTGAAGATGTTTTATCAAGAAATTAAGGGCATTTTTTTTAAGTGTGAAGTTATAGGCAGTGAACTACGCATGAAGTTTATCAAAATTGTGGTGTGTTTGGCAAAGAAAGCCAACTTCCTACTTTGGATGTACTTCACACCTTCCTACCATGTTTGGCAGACCAACTTCCCACATACCAAAATTAGAAACAAACCATTAAAAATACCATAAACAATGGGTAAATGACTATATTCCATCAAAAACACAATTTTAACACCTAAACATAAGTTTGATCCCTGTAACATAGATATTTCACAATAATAGCCACACAACAAATCAAAATAATAACACAATTTCACAACTTCACAATAAAGAATATCATAATATGTGATAACACAATTTCACAACTTCACAATTTTACATCCAAATAACATCTAAAATCACTTACAAATAACATCCAAAATAATCTCCCAAACTGCTAGAGTGCTAACATGAAGTTAAGCATAAATGGTCTCACAAATACTCAGGAGATAAAAGAGTGCAATAAAACAAACCTACTCATCTGTCAAAATAGAGGGGGGATGTAAAAGGCAAATAGTAAGACCAAACCTATCACACAAGAACTCTGTCCTAGTCACATCAGCCATGTGCCTCTCCGTACCAAAGACCTACATAGCAGTAGAGAGCTTTCTCATATCATGCCCTAAAACCCCTTACAACAACTGTTCATACTCACAAGATAAAGTCCTATCTAGGGTGGTCATTGCATTGATATTACTTCTAAGACCAACTAGCTCGGTAGAAAGTGTTCCAATAGTAGACTCTAGAACAACAATAGTAGGCTTAGTTCTTCACCTCGTGGTCGTGGGTGTGGTCTTCCTGGTAGGAAAACTAGCATCTGTTACTCCCTCTAGGTTAGTGGATGGTTAAATAAAATTATAAACAGACTAAGCCTTATAAGCGTATCTGGATCTGGTCCTGGGTAAGTGGTACAGTCACTGCCTCACTAGTAAGATCTATCTTGTCCATGTCACCCATAATGTTGTCATTATCATTTACAAGTTGGCCAACATTTTGTACCCTCTCCCCATTTCTACCATCCTCACCCATGACATCATGAAGATCTTGATATTCAGTCAAGCATTTTCCTTATTATGCATGTAGCTTCTTCCTAGACTAAAAAAATATAGCCATTATAAGCATCTCAACATACAATGAACAATGATGGATAATGAACATTCATCAATAGGAAAAAAGTAATTAATATACCTCAAGTTGGTTCAATGCAGCCCAAACTTCATCATCAGATACGACAATACATCTCACTGGATCCTACCCAAACCCACTAAGGCTCCTCAGTTCCCTCATCTTACTCAACAACTTCTTAAAATTATTTATCATGCCTCGCATATGTCCTGTAGTATTCACTATGCCAATTTTATCCTTTATTGTAGCCCAGACTCCATAGTATGCTTTAGGTTTCCAACCATTGTTCGCTTGGTTCCCTGCCAACACCTGTTCCTTAAATGTATCAATAGAAAATATGTCCATGGGATTATTCTATTTCACCTGAGGGGCTCAATAACAAAAAAAAAACAATTTGTCGCAATATATCAATAATAAAGAACCTAATTTATTACAGTGTATCAATAACAAACAACCCACAAATCTACAACAACATCGAAATCCATCATAATTCCACAAATAACACAATCACATACCCAAATTTGGTAAACCCTAACCCCACAAAATATAGCAATTTAACCATGAAACAACCAATAATACAATTACAATCAGCAATCACAATAGAGAGAGAAAAAAAAAGAAAAAAGAAAGAAAGATGGTGGTAGTGAGAGCGGGTGTGGCAGTGATGAGTGGAAAGGAGTGGTAGAAGATTTTAGGGAGTTTTTTTGGGGGGGGAGTAGTGAGATAGGTAATAAGGCGGGGAAGCACAGAGAGAGCTCAGTTTGACACATGAGGAGAGATAGTTGGGAGAAGAGAGAAATGCTCGGGTTGTTTTGGTTTTGGTTTTGGCCTTGGTTTTTGTTATTTATTTATTTAATTTAACTTCAAAAGAGCCAAATGATATGTTGAGATAGCGAAATAAGCCAAACCAAATGTCAAAATATGGCAGGTACGATGATGATGTTAGAACGCCCAAAGTCAAACTTGGGAAGCTCCCTTCACACCAAAATAATGAACTTTACTTCACTGGGGCGTATGAAGTTAAAAGTATGAAGATTGCCTCTAAATTTCACACTTTTAACAAATTTTTAAAAACCTCACTAATTCATCTAATAAATTGATGGCAGCAAAACATACCAAAATTGAGAAGTCCACTTTTCTTTTCACCACTTTATAGGGTTGACCAAAAAATAGACAGGCCTTAAGGAGTATATGAGCTCACCACCAGTTCTCATCATACATTTGGAGAACGAGACGTTAAGCCTATACATAGCATGCATCGACTACTCCATCAGTTCAATCCTAGAGCAAGAAGACGCTAAATTACATAAACCAGTATATTTCATGAGCAAGTCACTTCTCGATGCTGAAATAAGATATTCCCAAATTGAACGAGCTTCCATAGCGCCCCTGCATTTTGCATATAAGCTTCGACCTTATTTTCAAGCCCACATCATCAGAGTCGCTACCAACTACCTAAACGAATGGCCAAATGGGCCATAGCCCCAGGATAGTACGATCTCTTTTGAACCATTGAATGCGGAGAAAGGACAAGCGGTCACCAACTTTGTCACAAATTTCTTGGTAGAGGATAAACAATGGCAGGAGAAATCCACATAATCCAGCAAGCCGAGGAGTAATCAGAAGCAGAATAGTCTTTAACAAGTAGATGGCGATTATTCATTAGCGGCTCAGTTTGTGTAACAGGTGCCGAAATCAAAATTGCATTAATAACCCCGAACGATGATAGAATTGAGAGGTCCATCAAGTTAAATTTTAAAGCTTCAAACAATGAAGTTGAGTAGAAAGCTGCCATAGGTGGACTACAAATGGCGTAGGAACTCGGGGTCGACAATTTTTTATTTTGACAGACACCCAACTCGTCGCCAACCAATATAGTGGGGATTCTCAAACAAACAACAAAATGGCCGAGTATGCCAAAATTTTGAAATACATAACAACCACATTTAAAATCTCTCGTATCACCAATAAACATCGGTCTGAGAATAGGCATGCCAATTCAATAGCTTACCTTGCAGGAGTATCCAGAGCACAACGTGCAAGACCGATAGATATATTAGTCTTAGATAGCCAAGCTCAAATGCCAAGCAAGGCCACTGTCATGGCAATAGAATTAAAACCAAATGATTGGAGAACCCCCTTATATCAGATATCTCGAGCAAGACGTCCTACCAATGGACGACAAGAAAGCAATATTTGATTCATGAATAGATCTCGGAAGTTTCATGAGGAGAATGGTAAGTTATACAAAATAGTAATAGGAGCACTTTGGCTCACTTGCATTTCGTGAGAAGATGAAAAACAATTGATGAAGGAGATTTGTGAGAGCGTCTGTGGGTACCACACGGCGGGTCACTCGATGACCAACCGAGCCATAATACAAGGGGTTTATTGACCTACCATGAGGCAAGATATTTTGGAACATGCCACCAAATGTTTAAAATGTCAAATCCATGCACACAAAATCTACGCACCAGCAGTAGACCTTAACACAGTCAGCAACCCTTGGCCATTCGCTAAATAGGGCATGGATATCGCCGGCCCACTACCTACAGCAAGTGAAAATCACAAATATTTATTGGTCATGACGAATTACTTCACCAAATGGGTGGAGGCAACACCACTCGCTCGAACCAAAAATGATGATATTATTATATTTGTATAGACCAATCTCATCACAAGGTTTAGGATACCGCATGCCATATTATCGGATAATGACTCGTAATTTATAGGAAAAAATACGGCAAAATTCCTCGACAAATACTAAATAAAATTTTTGCCCAATTCGCCTCAGTATCCCAATGGAAATGGACATACCGAAGCCACTAATAAAAGCCTCATTGACGGCATTTGAAAATGGTTAGATAAAGCTAAAGGCAAGGTTGAAGAACTACCTCATATCCTATGGGCGTACATAATAACTCCAAGAAAATCAATAGGATTTACACCGTTCATGTTAACGTACGGTTCAAAAGCGGTTTTCCCCACGTAAATACTGGCACACACAAGGCGTTTCGCTATAGTCGAGAAAGAAGAAAATATCAAGTTGCTCACCAAAAACTTAAATCTAGTTGGTGATACAAGAGACGAAGCAGCCGCAAAGTTAGGGCGATACCAAGATATCTTAAGGAAGAGTTACAACAAGAAAGTCAAGCATTAAACATTTCATCCCGAAAATTACGTAATGAAGAAGGTGTTAGCAGCAGCTTATCACAAAAATTAAGGGAAGCTAAAACCTAATTAGGAAGGACCATACATAACTGATCGCGCAACAGGGTGTGACGTCTACTATATTAGGGATATAATAGGCAATATATATGTTAAACTAATCATGGAATAATATAAATTTGATAAAGTACGATCAATGAAAAAGTTGGAAGACCGATTTATACCTTGTCTTCATATGTTTAAATATTGTGTTTAGGACCTAATAATGGCGACCCCTCAAAGGTGGCGAACCTCAATTGCCTTAGTCTCCTTATAGACTTATCTCTAATAATGGCGACCCCCAATGAAAGTAAGCCCCAATCACCTTAGTCCCATTAGAGTCTTAGCTTTAATAATGGCGACATACAGAGGAGGCGAGCCCCAATTGTTTCGGTCGCATTAGAGACCTGGCACCAATAATGGCAAACCTTTAAGGAGGCAAGCCCCAATTGCCTTAGTCTCCTTAGAGACTTGGCTCCAATAATGGCGACCTTCAAAGGAGGCGAGCCCCAATTGCCTTGGTCTCATTAGAGACCTGGCTCTAATAATGGCGACCCTTAAAGAAGATGATCCCCGATTCCCTTAGCCTCCTTAGAGACTTGGCTCCAATAATGGCGACCCTCAAAGGAGGTAAGACCCAATTGCCTTAGTCTCATTAGATACCTGGCTCGAATAAAGGCGACCCTCAAAGGAGGCGATCCCCAATTGCCTTAGTCTCATTAAAGACTTGGCTCCAATAACGGTGAATCTCAAAGAAGACGCATTCCCAAGTGTTGTAGTCACAATAAAGCCATGACCCCAATAATGGTGCACCTCCAATGAGCTGGGCCCCAAGTGCCTTTGTCCTAATCAAGGTAAAGCACCAATAATGGCGACCCTATTCTAATTTGTTAAGAGTATTGACTAGATAACAAAAGGGGGGGGGTTATTCATTAAGGCCAAAATGGCAAGACTACAACAAAGTTTTACAATTAGTTACACCTTGGGTAGTAACTACTCCTTTTAAGAGAACTGTAATCCACCCCACAATAATACTCCTCACGATACCCAATCTCCTCCAGCGTTATAGCCCTTTATTCCTCAGCATATCTTCTAGAAGACAGAACAAGATCTTGAAACATTAGATACCAACTCCAATGGGTCCTAGCCTCCTTTCGGTCACACTCTGACAGTACATCAAAGTCAGTATGATAACATAATAAAGAAACGGCCCCCAAGCCACGAGAACCAAAAAAGGTGGTCCATTTTTCAATAACCAGAACATTGTAAAGTTTTATTTTCCCCTCATGGGATTGAGAACATGCTTTCATTGTAAAAAATCACAAAGGCTCAAGAGTTGGAAGAGGGGTAATAGTCATAAGGCATAAACATGGTTAACCAGGACTCCTAGTATGGGATGTGTGGTTGTAAACCAAGCCAGAGGACCAGTCGATTAGCTTAAGTACAGTAGGATACTAAGATTGTAACTGTGCAAGTTTGGTTTGGTTTATTCTTAAGCAACTCAAACAAAAATTAAACAATTAGTTTAGTACTACTCAACTTTAGGAACAAAAATCGCCTAATACTTCAACTGTGATCAAGTCTTTCTTCTTAATAAACCATCACTTATTTAAACGGGATCCTTCGTGAATTTCACTATTTAGCAATGACTCATAACATATCACTACGCCTAGCAAGCGAAGACGAAATGAAAATATTAAACCTGAACTTCCAGTAAACAAATGGATAATAAAAAATGGTAAGTAAAGTACCTGAAGCTTAGATTCAAGAAAGACGAGAATAGTTTTGGGAATGATCCCTTTGATCCTACCTCCATCAATACTCAACACTGTCACCATTTTCCCAGCTGCAGGTGAAAGATTAGCTGAAGGAGAAGTCATTGATTCAAATAGACTGCTAAACTTATTTACTAGATCCTTAAGAAACTTATGTAAGTTGTTAAGGAGGAAAGGATAAAATACTCAAATAAGTGTGGAGAACATTATAAGAAGGGCTGGTGGTTTTTATAGTACAAGGTTAGCATGCCCATCTCAAAAATTGTAGAGATAAGTGTAATTTTTATTTAATGTTGATTGGAGACTTTAAAGCAAATTTTGGAGTTTGAAGGTTGAACTTTCAAATAAAATAATGCAATTCTCACATGTGGATGTGGATGATCATGAGAGGGGGAAGTATTTTAGATTTTATTATACTATGTTGTTAGAGCATCTCTAGCAGGGTTTGGGTTGGGTTTATTTTGTCAACCCAAACCCAAACTTAAACGCCTCCTAGTAACCAATTTTTGGGTTTGGGTTTGATGACGTGGCATTGTCAGAACCCAACTGGGAGCTCCTCCCAGTAAAAAAATGAGTTTGGTAAACTTTTAAATACTGTGTGGTGTTCTGATTACCGCCCGGGTAAAAGTCCTATTATCCATTATCGTTAGCCGAGCCCTCTCTTGGCTACTTCTTCTCTCCTCTAACCCAGTTTTAGAAAGAGAAGAGAACCTCTAGCAGTCCCCAAAATGTCAAACTCTGGAACCAGCAGTAATAACTCAGCATCGTCAGCCCCATCCTCCCAGAACCCACCTTCAATGTCATTTTCTCAACACCCATCATCATAATTCACTCCAGACCTCTACCACAATCAATCGCAATTCCAATCTCAATTTCAACAACATACCCTACTTCCGTTTACCATGTCGCAAGGGGATACCTTCGGAGGATAGTATCAAAATCGATTTACCTTATCTCAACCACAACCTAAGGTGTTTAGCCCGTACTATCAACATTATCTGGTCACTCAACCTCAAGGTTTTCAACCTCCAAATTACTTTCAGAACTATCTATTCAATGGTGAATCTGCTCAACACAATCAAAGTGGCACAAATGCGCTAATACTTGTAAAAGCAGCGACACCCGAGAAAGAAAAAGGAAAAGAAAGAAAGAAAAAAGCACCCGCAAAACAAAGATAAAATATGCAAGTGTCGGATGATGCAAAGTTTTTAGACGAGACGGATGATGCTAGACTTCATTGGACGGATGCAGACTTCACGTGTCCCGCAAGGGCATGGGTAACGACTTCTATCCAGACCACGGGACGCATAAAGAGTTTTACTTTCTATCAAAAGGTCAACATTACCTTTAATAGAGACCCCGAGTGCCCCACACGACGATCATGTGGGTCGACCAAATCTCATTGGTATCCCCTTAATGTGCAATGTGTGGCGTACAAGGGGATAGTTACTCAAGTATAATTTTGGCACGAGAACAGGAAAACCGGTGAAGATCGGGTACGCTCTAATTTGCTTAACTCAATTTCGTTTATTTTTCTTGGATATGCACATTATTTATTTGTATTTCATAATTTTGATGCACACAAGATCTATCAAGGTATGAGTGGCGGCGATGACTTCAAATATCATGAAGCGTATAAGATTTTGGCACGAGAACCGCGATTGGCCAACCTAAAGAATGATGGGTTGAACCATGCGGGGAATGTACCTAGAAATGTAGCCAAAAGAACATCGCACAATTCTTCTTCGAGGAAATTTGTCGAATCAAGAAACCTGTAGAATGATCCCGACGACCCACCTACACCTCAATCCACTCCCCAAAATTTTAAATTAGATGGTTCGTTGTATGAGGGTGGAGCGAGCCCATCGGCCAAAAATACTTTAGAAAAAGCCTTACAACACAAAAGGCCTTGGATAATGTTATTGCATCTAGTAGCGGTATCCAAACAATGCTTAGAGAGATGAGGTTGGAGAAGAGACAAGCGAAACAAGAAAAGGAAAGAAGAAGAACAAAAGCAAATTAACAATGGCAAGCCAAAATAGATTTGGAACAAGCAAGGAAAGGATGCAAAATCATGGATAGAGACCTGAGTAATCTTTCTGACATGTATTATAATATATTATCAAAGGCAAACTGAGGTCATGGAACGTCTGAACAAGAATGACGGACCAAGTACCAGTTTAGGTTATTAAATGTAATTTAACTTTACTGAAGAGAGAAGTTTTCTTTCCAAGAACGTAGTTTACTTTCCAATAATATATTCGTTTGAAGAATGTATTTTATTATTGAAGAATATAATCTTTTGAAGAAATATTTATTTCCGAGAATATTGCGTTAAAACAAATACAAGATTAATATAATATCAAAAACTTGTTCAATAAGCTTGTATGATAAGAAGCATTAAATTACATCAAGAACACTCAAATAATACTTGATTGCAACACTAGGAACGAAGATTTCCCTTCACGGCCCACAAATGCTCGATTAGATTATCCTTTATATCAAAGTGCAGTTCTAGACTTTGAATTCGGTTTATTTTTGTTATAAAAGCTTTTATTATTCCGCATTCGCGTACAATAGATTCCCCTTGGAGAGTTTTGGGATTGTCCGAATCGCAGCCTAAGTATGATGGGAATGAACATCGTTCCTCTTTAACGATCATATTCTGCATTATCACTCACGCCTTCATGACATTGTTTAAAACCTCGGGTTTCCACAATTTAACCGAACTTTTAACAATATTGAACCGTGATTGTAAAATCCCAACGCCCATTCAACGTCTTTTCGACAACTTTCTTGTTGTTGAGCAAAAAAAAATTATTTCGTTGTAACCGGATTGGATATGGTTTGGACAAGTGTTCCCCATTTGGGGTATATGTCATTCGCTTGGTAATAACCCATATCATAAGCTTTTCTGACAATTGTATAATTACAAGGTGGAGCGATACCATCGGCCAGGTCGATAAAAATATATGATTGTTATAGGACATTGATATCATTGTAGACCCTCGTAACCCAAAAAAAACATGTCAAAACCAAATGTCGTGCGAAACTACCCCTTCAAGAATCATAGTCACCTTGGGGTAATGACCAGTAAATTGACCGTACCAAGCTAAGGAACAATTTTTCCATATC
This sequence comes from Kingdonia uniflora, assembly GCA_014058105.1. NCBI lineage: Eukaryota > Viridiplantae > Streptophyta > Magnoliopsida > Ranunculales > Circaeasteraceae > Kingdonia > Kingdonia uniflora. Next base: position 679,354 of record JACGCM010000428.1, on the reverse strand, counting down.
TAATGCATGTAATCAAGACTTCCTAATATGCCAAAAAAACCCCGTGACTCTCCTATCGCTTTTAACCTTTCGACGTCGGCCGCGTTCGGTGCTCAAAGATATTCCTTGCCAAAAATTTCTATAACTGCAGCACAAAACCTTTCCATAGTTAACAAGGTTATGTTTTTTTCTACTTTTAAATACACGTTAAAAAAATCTACCGCGACACCGTAGGTTAGGAAACGTAGTGCCTCAACTATCTTTTGGTATGGTGATAACCCCATAGTTTTTGCGTTGTTGGGTTTTTGGACAAAGTAATCATCATGTGCAACTACTGTATCGAATTTGCATAAAAATATTTGTCTACTCATACGAAAACGTCGTCGAAATTCTTCTGGCTCATATGTGCACCCTGTGTTGAAGTAGTCCCGCATAATGCTGCAATGCCCCAATTCGTGCTCTTACTTCTTTCTCTTATTCTTACGTCCCATAACGCTCCCGCAGTGACTCAAAGTTGCATCATGTACTACTAGGTTCATTACATTTTGGTGCATAACGGTCATTGTCGTCGCACAATCAAACATAAGATCGTCAGAGGTGAACGATACACGTAGATGATCATCAATGGATGAAAATGATGATAAGGAAAACATTTGAGATAGTGGAGTTGAGAGAATGGTATTGAAAGTGAAGGAGGAACAAACATAAAGAAGAGAGAAGTGTAAAAGGATATAGGGAAGAAGAACTGGCCATTGTGGGAGATCATAGCAAGTGATGGCCTTTTGATTACCAATTATCGTGTGGTAATCAAAATACCACCGTGAGCCCACAACGGCTAGTTACTCTTGTAGGTCCTTCCCAATGGCTAGTTTTAGGATTCCAACGGCCATTTTTTGCATCCAAACAACTAATTTTTTTTTAGATATATAGATGTTGGCTGGAGATGCTCAAACAACAATCTCTCCAGTTCAACTCAATAATGCCAAATTTGTTTACCTCTAATACAGGATTCTTCAGTAGTATTTGGCTGGAATGAAGATTGCACCCTCGCCGCTTCCTGACAATATTTTGTTGATAATCCACCTCTCCGACAACTCAACTTCAATCATTTATGGGACCAAGTTCATGTTCAATTTAGGGCCCACATGAAACTTCGATACCCTCTTGTAGATTTATATAACAGGTAGAATGTTCTTAAGGTCAAATGTGACGAGTTTCATGAGATACGAAAGAGTATTGATAGACGAGTTAGAGGTGTTCCATTAGCATATATTCTGCGTGAAGCTAAAGACGAAGGGTATGAGAAATACAACCATCCGTTCCCGTTCAAGACTCCATACAATATTTTTAACCGAAAACTACGTCCCGCCTGATGAGTTTCCTTCAAATTACCAACTTTTCAACTATGGACGGGATGCGCTCCCCTTTACTAAATGGTCTGAGTTTAATCCCTACATCAGTCGTTAACGATGAATTAAGTTTAATTGTATCTGTTTTGAGTTTCATTTTTTCCGTAGAACTATTATTTTAAGAATTGTAATTGCATTTCCATTTAAATTCAAGACTAAAAAAATTGATCAATATTTATTGAATATGAAGAAATGGGACATCGGGTCGTACAAGTACTTATATAGATAAACAAAAATCTACAATAGAAATAGTTCAACACTGATGTACACAATAAAAATATACGTCTACAGGAACACTCATCTCACGCCTATATCTACTGAGATGAGCCAATATCATCTCTAGTACCCCGCCCCCTGCAGATACTACAGGCTCCCCGAGTTCGAACGCCATATCCACAGGTCGCCTGCCTCATCCTCGTACGACCTCCAGGTGGTAGCGACACCACCTGTAACGTCGGTGTCCTCCTCAGTTGTCAGTTCTTAAAGGGACAAAGAAAATTTATTTAGATTTGGACAAAATACATATGACCTTAAGAAGTAACATAAATAAATAAATAAATTATTTATATGCTGATATAGTTGGTCGTCTATAATGTCATAACCCCTCGTCAGAGCAGTAACTTCATTAGTCAAATTCCTGAGCGTCCTGCGCAGACTCTGTAAGGGCGGTTTGCCGCATATCATGAGTTAGGTGCCACAGCTCCTCTGAGCCGTATGAGGCAGACATGGATGGTGGCTCCCTCAAGCGGTGGATGGGGATCGCCTCACGCCTCCCTGTTCACTCCATGTTTCACCCCAGGTCTAGCCCCATATCCAAGTCGGGTAGAGTGAAGTCCTGGGATAAGCTATAAATCTCTACTGACGTAACCACCATGGGTGTAATACCAGCCCTGAGTGTACTGGGTCTAAACATATTTATATTCCCCATCCTCTGCAAATTTGTCAATAGGTGGCAAACCTCTTGGGTTTGGATACGCCAGTATGTGTCATAAGTCTGTCGCTCCTCGTCCATCACAAACTGGTTACAGTTAATGAAGCCCGACTCTCTAAAAGCATATAAATCAGTTGGACTAAGGTGTAGCGAGATGCTGGACATAGGATCCATCGGAATATCCGCATAGCCAGTCAACTGCCTCCAACATCTATCCCCCAAGTAATACTCACAGTTTCCATTTGGGACTTGAAGTGACATCTTCTTACGGGACAAGTCCGACAGGATACGTACGTTATCTAACTCTAAAACCGCAGATGTACCCCCAAGGATGCCAGATGATTGACTTAATAGTCCGGTGGTCAATGAGATATCTGGCTATAGTAAACAAGTTCCCTGCCTGGTTATTTATTTTCTTCTTGTTCCCCTTCTCCCATGCTTTGAGGCGAGGATACGACGTCATCTTCAACGCATTGCTGGCAATGGGGTGACCAACCCTACAATAATCGTAGAACCAATACTACATCATCGAACAACATAGAAAACAATTATAAATTTCATTTAAGACGTTTATTGCAAGATATTTGATTTGTATCTTTAGAAAAGGTGTTAGTGTACCTCAATAAGTTGTGAAAATCCAGTTATGGCACCCCTAGCCGTCACTGCGGTATCCAAGCCATGGTACAAAGAAGCAAGAATGGCAGAACCTCGATCATATGTGGGAACTTCGTCCAAATCGGCCACGGCTTCGAGATATTCAAGCGGGACGGTGTCGTTGGTTGTTTGGAACCATAAATGTCCCATCATGAAAATAATAAAAACACGAGCCACCGTACTCTCATTAAAGCGATCATCTATGCTGATGTTCCCATACTTTGTATTGTTGGATGTAATGCGGGGGAACAATTGTCTCGCCTCGGATATAACACTTTATCGGTCGTCATACGGCAACTGTGTAAGATATTTGTCAATTGGCAATGATGTCAGCATTGTGAAATCCAATGGAGTGATCTCTGTCTCTGTACACGGGAACAAAAAAGTGTGAGTTGTCGGCCACAACACTCTGTTAGCACCTGAATTAGCCGATTATCGGAATTACCCAATTTAATAACCATAAACCTCTTAAATATCTTCACCATGGGATCCCTTATTATCAAAATTGTAAAAATCTCATTTCAAACTTTTATCACCGTAGTGAATGTGTTGTGCGGACGCATCGAATCGTGATTCTGTTCATTGAAGCATTTTGTCAAACACTTGATTAACTAAAATAACAAAATCACCATTAAACAAAAACTTACCGTGAGATCCTTGCCAGTGTAATATATGACTGACGCCGTCTGGGAGCCTGGTAATACAACGCATATGTAGAACTTCATCTTAGGTTAGGTGTGGTAGGCCTTGATTTTGTTCCACTTCTTCAAATATAACCTCTATTTTTTTTTTTCCTTCCGGACCTCGACCGAGTTACGGCTTGTTCTGGATTTCTTGTTCCTCTAAACCTAGGGAATGTACTCGGGTGTAGGTCTCCCTTTAGCATATCTATTTGATTTTGAAAATGTTGGTAATTTTTTTCAAGGTTTTGGGCGAAATTGAGATAGAGAGGAGGAAACAATGTGGGAGGGAGTCGAATTTAAATTGTTTTGTTCAACAGAATTAACGGCAGTGTTTTAATTACCGCGCGGTATTTTGATTTCAAGAAAAAAAAAAAAAAAAAAAAAACGTCAACCAATTGTTGGGAGAAACGAGTTTCAGTTGGGTTGGGTGGGTTCTGGCATGTGGGCCTTTTGTCAGAACCCATACCCAACTACTAGAGATGCTCTTACTAGAAAAGAAAGACTAGGAGGACTTTGTTGACCACGCGGAAAAGAAACTAGAATTTGTAGGCCTCTATACAAATTTGTCATTTTCCTTTCCATCGTTTCTTTGTTGCCTATATGAACCGCAAAATTGACAATTTGAGATTGTACTGGGCAAACATGATTTCTAAGTTGCAAAGAACATAGATTTGGAAGTACGACAATGTTTGATTTGAAAAAAAAGAAATTGGTCCGAGCACATAAATATGTTTGAACACATTTCTTTCCCAATAAAATTAGTTAAAATTCCGCCAAAGTCAATTGTTGATTCCTTCCAGCAAGTTTGGATTCAAGTCAAAAATAAACCTAAACCTTAACTTTGTGTTCATTTTCTACTATGTGCTGGGTGTTTACGTTTCAAGAACTGTTCTGTCCATCTTTCCTGTTTCCAATCGTTCCAGGATATTTTCGCACAAACTACAAACTCGAGATTTCAACCTCACAAAGCATTAGCAGGTAAACAATCTTAGTTGCTAAACTTCTAGATTTTGTATGTTCACGGCAACTAATATTTCAAAAATAACATAAATGTATTAAAGCACTTGAAAACACACAGAAAGGGAGTCTCTCTTGTTATAATCTAAAAACTAGCTTGCCGCAAGCCTCTCGAGATTGGCGTCTTTAAAACTTTTCGCAGAACACTTTAGATCGGTTAATACTAGTTCATATCCCAAAGAAATCATGAAGAAATGCTAAATTCTTGAGCTGCAATAACATATGCTCCAGCCCTTGAAAACATATAATGATAAACCTAAGAAGCTGCAGAAGAAGCCAGAAGAAAATGTCAGGCCTATTAAGCTCAAACGTTATGAACGGTACACAGCAAGAACAGGACAGTTTATTAAATTTGTACCTTTTATAGATGGTTCGTCTTGTGGTTTCATTGCCGGGTAGAGCAGAACTTCCTGCAACAGGGACAACGGACAGGGAGTGATTTTCCAGTTTCAAGGATCCAAATGTTATTTCCGCAGAATTATGGTTATGAGCCTTATGGCAAAAAAAAATCATTTATCCACAATATATTATAGGACTACTTGAAAGTTTATGTAACAATGATAATGGTCGTACGGTAACTGAAAATATTATCATACAATCGTGTTTCGCTCACTACTGATGTAACTAGCTTCGATCAATCTTGAGAAAATTTTCATTACTGTTTTCTTCTTTAAGTTTGGATTGCAAGTTAAGGTGTATCTGTAAACAATACAAATGATAATGGTCTATAGGTTAATAGAAGAAATTCATAGCGTGACTTTTTTTATTGGTGTAATTATTTTGTAATATTTCATATAAATATATTTATTACAAATTAAAATTGATATGATATATTGATAATATTAAGAGATACTGCAAATAAACACACAGTGATAAATGTCATGATAGACGTTATTGAATTTACATCACCAATGTTGATTAGCGGAAGAATTGGTATGTCTCATTGGGCATGTTTCCTCCACAGAATTGTAATATTTTTCATCTAGAAATGCAGCACTGGAAAGCATTATTAACAAAAGAAAACCAACCTTGATATTCTGTGAATCAGTGAAAAGCATTGTGAGCCGATCAATCCCCAAACCCCAACCACCAGTTGGGGGCAGCCCATACTCTAGAGCTGTACAAAATGTTTCATCTAAGGCCATTGCCTCGTCATCACCTGATTGTCGATCCTGAAACCACAATTACAACCTACTCAAACAAAATTCTCGCAGAATATCTCACGTAACACCTGAGAACAGCGAATAATACCTTCAGCTGTTCAGAGAATCGTTCGCGCTGTACCACGGGATCATTCAATTCAGTATATGCATTGCAAACCTAACAGATATGGAGGGATAAGACCACATGTATTTATTTATTAGAACATCAAAACAGAAAAGAAAAGGTAACAAAATAAAGAAAATTGTAAATTGCAAAGAGCAAGATGAACATACTTCGTTTTTGTTAACGAACAATTCAAAACGCTCAGTAAGTCCAGGTTTCGTCCTATGCCACTTAGCCAGAGGGCTCATTATCTGTGGATGATTAATGATAAAGGATGGATTGACACATGTTTCCTCCAAGAAATGTCCCACGAGCTGAAATTTGGTAGAAAACGATATTAGTCATACAAGGCAACTACCAATAATTGAGTCTTATAATGCAATTAACAGTACATTGTCTTATAACAGGAGTAGACACTTCATTTTTGTAATTGACAACTAGATACAACAATCTCTTTTATAATGTAGTAGTTTTCTACTACATCGCAATTTAAAGACTTTATTTTCAGGAAAAAGTGGCACCAGTGTGCAATTAAATAAGAATGGTTTATTCGTGAAATACAACAAAGAATTTAATTGGCTGTCTGAGACCCAGGCAACACTCCATAATATCTACGGCAATAAAATGAGTTCCCGATATAATAGTAGTAAGAGCAATAGCCCAAGAATGAATATAGTATAACCACTTTCTATATTAATGCAGACTGATAGAACCAATTTGTAGTACACCTTTTATAGTATGGCATACGAATATTTTTCCTGGAGCAGCAACCTTGAAATAAGGCTTAAAAGATTGGAATATTCTTAATGCAGCACTCTTCTTCTGGAGGCTAAAGACCAGGTGGCAATTAAACCTGTTAAGAGAAGAGAAGGGGTAGGGAACCACACTTTTACATTCTCAGTGAACTTTCTTTCTCTTTAGTCAATGTTCTTCCAGCTTTCAAGCTGTTTTTCCCATTTGAAAATCGAAATCACTTTCTAAAGTTGCTTTCTACAAGAGCATATAATAGTAGAGGTGTGAAGGGTCATTCCTTCAAATGTAAAATGATGAAGAGTCAGCGAAGAGGCAAAGAAGAAAAAGATGATCAATGGACTCCCCATTTTTTTTACACATGGAACAAAAATTGACAATAAGAATATTGCGTTTATGAAGATTGTCAATAGTAAAAGCTTTATTCAAGACCAACGTCCAAGAAATGGAGTTTGATATCAATTTCATGGTGAATCACAGTGGGATTAATGAGTGGAGTTCACCTGATATGAGTTGCTTATAGATTTATATGAGTTGCTTATAGATTTAGTGTAACTTAAATAATTAGTGCCCAAGTTAAACAACATATAAGCCTCCACCAAAGAAGAACCTACTGGTTCTCTAACACCTTTTTTAGGGGAGATCCAGGAGGATCTGAAGAAGAAATAAGTTTTTTTCAATTTCTATTCGAACAAAATTGTTTTCTGTTCGAATACATTTTGGCCTGAGGGGTTTCGGCCTGAGGTGTTTTATTCGAATACATTTTTTTTATTCGAACATAAACTTATTCTGTTAGAACAGAGGCGCGATTCAGCCTTTTTCTTTTGGCGTAGTTTGTGATTTTTAGGCATAGTTTTGCCTCGAGATCCATTTTTTTTATTTCAAGTTCCCTAGTATATAAAGGGAACTTATGTTATTTCTTTGAGGATGTTAGATCTAGAAAGAGTTTTGAAAGAAGCCTAGGGTTTTTTGGAGTGATTTCTTGTAATTACTTCGTTTTTAAGCAATTGAAGCTTTTATTTTTCTCAATCAATTAGTGTTCTTCATACTTTTCAGCTAACTAAAGCTTCTCAATCGTATTGTGGATTAAGTAGTACCAGTTTTCCAGTTGCGATTCTCGGGGGGTTGATTGTGATTTATGGTCTCTACACGTGACCGTCTCAAGCAAACGAAGAAGAAGCTAGTGAGTCCATTGAAGATCCATCGCAAACCTAATTCGAAGAAGAATGACGATTTGGAGATAGACGAGTCCAACGATCGACTCACGATTTTGGAAACGACAGTTTCCGACCTAACTTCTACTGTAGGGGAGTTAGTAGAACAATTGCGTCTCATGAACCTCGCAAAGGCTTTCGCTTCGGCAATGCCGCTCGAGGAAGAAAGGGGTTATGGAGGTGGATGGCGACAACGATTTTGCGGAGATCGATAGTGATTCTAGTGATGCCGAATCGGTGAAGGAGCGATCGGATATTAGTAAGTCATCGAATCCTATTCGTAATCTTCGTATCAATTTTAAGATTGAAATTCCGGTATTCGATGGTTCGATCGATGCCGAGAAGTTGGATAAGATAGGTTAGAGACCTATTTTTCCGTTTATGAATACTCCAATGCTCAGCAAATATGCTTTGCTACGTTGAAATTCGCAAGTCATGCACTCACGTGGTGGAAATTTTATCGAAAACACCACGATGCAGGAAGTTTGGGTTGGAAAAAATTCAAGGTTTTAGTGCGAAAGTAGTTTTATCCGATTGGGTATATGAGCAAGAGAGATGGTATAAATGACACAATTTGCGCCAAAAGTTTGAGCAATCCATACAAGAGTACACTACGGCGTTTAATAACCAAGCTTTGGTTTTGGACATTGATGTGGACGAGTATGAGGTGTTCATGAAGTACACGGGGGGTTTGTCGGAGTCCATTAGGAGAGAGTTGAAGCTCTTTACTGTGGCCAATATCGAGGACACTACCGTGAAGGCAATTGTCATTGAAGGCAAATACTTGAAGAGTGGCAAAGAAGACAACAAGATCAAGTCGGTGTACAAGTCTAGTTGGAAACACGAGCATAAGGGAGAGGCCAAAAGAGAGGGGTCTTCGTCCAAGGAGTATCATTGCAATCATTGTAAGGCGAGTGGGCATATTTCCGATTATTGTTGAAAAATTCACCCAGAGCTTAGGCCGAAGGAGGAGAAGAGCAAGAAAGAAAGATTTGTACTAGCCACAGAGGTTGTTAACCTCCCGGATTTAGATAAACCGAATCTTAAGCTTACACTTATGTTTCAGCATAATTTGGCTACCGAGGAGGAAAGTCGGGAAGAACTTTTTCATGTCAGTATTCAAGTGAAACAAAGTTTAAATCGAGGTCATTGTGGATCCGGGTAGTTAGAAAAATTTAATTTCTGAGGTGTTGGTGAAGATGGGTTTGACAACTACAGCTCATCCTAAGCCGTATGGTTTGGGGTGGATTCAGAAAGATGTGGATTTGATGATCACGAAGCAGTGTACTTTCAAGTTTGCGATTATTGAAAGATTTATTGACGAGGTGACATGTGAAGTGGTTCCTTTGGATGTGTGTCAGGTCATCTTGGATAGCCCTTATCTTTGGGACCGAGATGCGATTCATTACTGTAGAGCTCGCAAGTATCGTCTTGTGGAGGGAAAGAAGTTCCATATCAATGATTGTAAGGAGCATGTCACTGCGTCAAATTTGGTAACGACGACTCAGGTGAAGCGGTTGGTTAATGCGAGGGGCAAGTTTGTGTTATTGGTTCGACCGGTTCAAGAGGGTACGTCGGCTAGAGTGTTGTCTACAATGACGTCTTATAAGCAACAAACCGATATGGGGAAGTTGCAAAAGGAGGTTGTGGTACATACTGATAACAAACCATTCCAGGTTTTAGCTACACAGTCCAAGTTACAGCAAGCTCGCCAGATGAAGGGTTGTCGTATCTCCAATAATTTCCCTTGATTATACAGTATAAGAAGGGAGTGGACAACAAATTGGCTGATAGGTTATCTCGACCCCCATTACCAACTACTTCCGCTATGTTGGTTTCTATGCAGATACAGCCCTTTGTTACTTCAGAATATGTTGCAGGATATGATGATCCTAAGGGGCGTAGTGTGTTTGGTCTACAGAGGAAAGTTCATATTACCAACTACTTCCGCTATGTTGGTTTCTATGCAGATACAGCCCTTTGTTACGTCAGAATATGTTGCAGGATATGATGATCCTAAGGGGCGTAGTGTGTTTGGTCTACAGAGGAAAGTTCATATTACAAGACGGGGTGGTTCTACATCGTTTCGAGTTGGGAAGAAAGGCCAGCTACCTAGCATGTCGAAGTGGTACAGCAGGGAAATGGGCATCGCCGCATTCCCACATCTCCGATTCTAGCTTGGGCAGGAGCTCAAGGCTCCTAAAGGGGGATCCATGATCTAGGAGGATCTGAAGAAGAAATAAGTTTTTTTCAATTTCTATTCGAACAGAATTGTTTTTGTTCGAATACATTTTGGCCTGAGGGGTTTTATTCGAATAGATTAAAATCTATTCGAATACATTTCGGCCTGAGGTGTTTTATTTACATTTTTTTTATTCGAACATAAACTTATTCTGTTCGAACAGAGGTGTGATTCAGCATTTTTCTTTTGGCGTAGTTTGTGATTTTTAGGCATAGTTTTGCCTCGAGATCCGTTCTTTTATTATTTCGAGTTCCCTAATATATAAAGGGAACTTAGGTTATTTCTTTGAGGATATTAGATCTAGAAAAAGTTCTGAAAGAAGCCTAGGGTTTTTTAGAGTGATTTCTTGTAATTACTTCATTTTTAAGCAATTGAAGTTTTTATTTTTCCCAATCAATTGGTGTTCTTCATACTTTACAGCTACCTAAAGCTTCTCAATCGTATTGTGGATTAAGGGGAATATTTGTTTTTCCATGTTCTTTTGAGCCTAGGAATTGTTTACTTGTGAAAACTCTTAAATCCTTACAAAAATGAAAAAGACAATAAGAAATCATTATGCTTTTCTAGGATCCTTTAACCTATGGAGTTTGGACCTGATTTTACACATGGCAAAGAATTTCACTAGTTCTAGTAGATCATCCTTGCAAAATTGTGTAACACATCAATGCTTGTGAGTTTCAAGTTTTATAAAATTCAACCTATATGTTAAAATAGAGCCAGCTACACAATCATATTGCAACAATCAACCCATATTTAAATGATTGAAGGGATATGACCTCATCATGAAGACCATGTCCAGGAAATACGTGAACCAATCAATTCAAGTAAAATACTTAAAGTGTTTGGGTTGTCCGATTTTTAAATGGTGGGAGATAAGCAGATTAGACAAGTTTAAAAAAGGTCTTGAAATTAACATTGGGAATAGGGAGAGAGATAGTTTTGGCACGATGTATAGTGTGGCTCGAGACAAATTGCTTTATCCCTTCTCTCCATAATGCCTGTAACCAAAAGCTTGAAAGAGAGAAGGGATTCTAAAAAAATGAAGGGGGACATTTAAGTCGCTACTTTTTTTGAGAGAAATCATTTTGATTAGGAGTTGGAAGATTGACTCCACAATCCAAAAAGTTCATATGGTTGTTGAAAACAAATGAAATTAGAAGTGAGTCGAGGATGAAAATTTTAGGTTAAATCGATATGTGGTCATCTGGTAGAAGCTAGGAGCAAAAGAGGTTGTATACCAAAATGTGAACATCTCGAGACGCTTGGTTTGGAGGGAGGAGATTTCATTGCCTTCTTTTATTGGGGGATGAAGGATTGGGGGTGAAAGACTAAATATTAACTAAAGCGAAAGGATATAGATCTTTTGTGTCTACTTTGCTCTTGCGGAGCAGATGAGTTCAACCAATAGTCTGCTAATACTTTGCTAATGAAGGAGGTTTGGAATCATTTTCGGTGTCTATTGTGTATTTGAGGGGGAGGGGGGTTGGGTTTAATCTATTCTTAAGTTGTTGGAAGAGCTTGTGGAAGGAGGAATAATAGGTACTTTGAAGAAAAGACTACGACCGTGGAAACGATTATCGTTAAGACATATGAGACAATTTTGTATTAGTAATTTTATTTGCTATTGCCTTAAGTCGTACTCTTTCCACCCCATAAAGTTTGGTTGAGTTCATAATCCTTTACAAATTACAATTCAAAAAAAATTAGATTGATATACTGTTTCCTAAAGACAATCTCCATGGCAATAAAATTGTATCAAAAAAAAAAACAATCAATTAAGTGAGTAATAACCCTGCCTAAGCATATTATATATAGCTTTATAGTGTGTGTATGAAAAGGTAATGAGAACTCATGTTAATTCTACTCGAGAATCTTTATTTTATTTTATTCGATATATAACTTCTACTTGAGATTCACCTTATCCAACAATCGAGTTGTTGTCTGAGGAGGCGGGCAATTAACATCAAACTTTGTGCATGCATCTAGCAAATTCCTATTTGTTTCGTCACTGGAAATATCTTTTGGCATAGTAAGGTCTGCCATCTTTTCCAATTCTTCTATCATGTCAAGTCTCCTACATAATTGAGGCATTCAAAAAAGTTGACCTAACAGTCAATTGCAATTCAAAGATTTGAAAACAATAACTTTGTGAACCACCCGTATATGTACCTGAAAGGAGGAGTGAAATCAATCTCTATTGGATCTTTGTCTAGTCCATTTGCATGGTATTTAACTTTATAGCTGCCACCTGTTAGTTCCTTCACCATGCCTGTCACCAAATAAATCAAGTTTAAAAAAAAAAAAACACCGATAGACCAAAAATTTGTAGAAACTGACCGAAACAGAGCATCTCAAATGTTGTTTTAGTTCAATAGTGCTACCACAAGAGGTAAACTGGGATAAGTAAAGATGACAAACTGGCACTGCTTATAAAACGACATCTACATTGCCAATGAGACCAATGAGACGTCATTTCAAATTGCACTATCCCGTAAAATTATAAGTAGCAACTCCAATGAAACTTGTTACTCAATCTTCAAGTGCTTAAACATTTTTTACCTAATTTTGAACTTCTTTTAGCACCATAAATACCGGAGTTTTTCAAACACCATTGAAGATGCTTTGACAAAGACAGAATGCACCCTTACCACTTAACATATTCTCGGTCAGCGTCATCAAGTCATTGTAATCTGCATAAGCCATATAAAACTCGCACGTGGTGAACTCGGGATTATGAGTCAGATCAATTCCTTCATTTCTGAATTGCTTTCCTATCTCGTAGACACGATCTAATCCACCCACAACTAGCTCCTTGAGATAAAGCTCGGGGGCAATTCGCATGTACAGTTTCATGTTTAGATCGTTGTGATGAGTAACAAACGGTCGCGCAGCTGCCCCGCCAGCAATCATGTTCAATGTCGGAGTTTCAACCTACATGTAAGGTTGTAAAGAGAAGCAAATTAATTGTATTATAAGTCACAACAAAACAAAATCGAAGTAAAAGTTAAAGGGAATAGAGTGAAACCTCTAAGAAATCGAGATTGTCAAGGAAATTTCTTATATAAGAAACTACTTTAGCTCGTGTTTTAAATATTTGTCGAACCTCCACATTCAACATTAAATCCAGATAGCGTTGACGGTAGCGAGTTTCCTAACATCAAAGAACGTAATCAACTTCAGTCCTAACAAATGGACAAGGAAAAAAACTGACTTATGTTCAAAACTATTAGATTAGGATAATCACACTTTTTGGATTCCCTTAATAATGAGATCGCAAACAACATGATCTCTTAAATCATTTTTGTTTGGCTCACTGGCACGATGTCATCATGTGTACCATTATTTTTGAATATGTTTGCATCCATTCACAATGAATATGAATTTCCAGAATGCCCTCATACATAGATAAATAGAATATGAGATAGAGACATGGGCATTAAATATTTTTATTTTGAAGAGTTGACACTTGACAGCAATTTTACTAGAGTAATGAACGATTTCCAATAAGATTGGTAAGTAGAGTACCTGATCTTTAAGTATGTATGTATCAGGGTTCCTGGTACTCCCGGGGACCCATGAATCAGCATTCTGTGAGCCCACAAAAAGATAAGCAGTAAACCCGATTAAAACCATACAGCAGCTAGTAAATTTTGTTTTAAGCTAAAACTTATAATATTCATAATTGTAAATTCATGTCTGCTCACCCTAACATTGGTATCCGCACCAGGAGCTGCTTTCTGTCGTGGCAACATATGGAGACAGTGTGATAGGACGGTAAATGATTTGGGGAAAATACTCAACTCACCTCTTTTACTTTTCCCTGTAAATGAGGGGAAAGGCAATTTGGTCAATTGAAAAAATGAAACATAACCGAGAAATATGGTCTTAATATATCTGACTTACGGCTGAAAGGTTAAATTATGAGGAAAATGAAGTTCAATATCTTTCTTGATGTCTGCAGTATCTTTGGTCTTTCTTTCTCGCTATATATCTTTCTATCTCCTACCCAATTATAGCCTACAAATGATTTTTCTATAAACGGAAAAAACAAAAAATTAAGTTTCAAAACAGAAAGTACAATCTTCTCAGTTTTCAGGTGTGCAAAGTGTTTCAACGTCTGTATGTATCTGGAGGGTGGGCGGAGGGTTCGAATGAGAGATAGGGTAAAAAATAAAGATTGGACCAAAATGAACACGAGAGATTGTGAGAATGAGAGAGCTAGATTGGTTTATTTATTTTGATTTTCCTAAATCCTTCTTTTTTGTATATTCACTTATATCTCGTGGCAAATGCCAGCTGTAACATGAGGTGTTAGTTCGAAGGACAACTAAGAAACCTAGTAAAGATCAGGTTGACCATAACCCAAACCTATCTCAAACATGATATACCCGAGCTCTGAGCAAACCTGATAGTGGCTTTAGAATATGTAATGTATCAGTTATAGGGGGTAGCTCATTAAACATACTAGTAATTATGTAAACTAAAAGTCGCATCCAGTAAGGTTGGGTTTGTTCAGGTTGATTAAGTTTGTAACACTACTATCGATCTCCAAGAAATTGTGCCTTTAACTAACTTCACACTTCAGCAATGAAACTAATTAGCGGTCCTAATTTTATTTTATTTAAAGTAAAAAAAAAATGAGAATAAAAAAAATCCTTACAATGAACATGAACTAGTACTCAATTGACATCATAATTACAGTAAGAAGATTTGGCATATATTACACCAAGTTGAGGTAATGTACTAAATGCCTATCAACAAGACCGGCTTAGGTTGGTTGGTTTACCAGAACTACCAACTCAAACGAAACTTGACCATATTTCTACTTACACAGCCCACATCTGAGCCCGATAAAGTTCGGTATTGCAGATTAGGTGCCAGGTCGAACTTGCTGAAGTTACAGCACTAAATTGCAATAGTGTCGAGCTAAAAAAATATAGAAAATATTTTTTCCGAACCTGGAAATCCAAATATTCCAACAATGTCACCACGTTTCACGCCAGAATGGAATTTCGAAAAATCAGTTTCTGTCAGTTCTGATTTCCTACATAAAAACAGCAGAAAAAGTTTGAAGTGATTCTTGTTTGCTACAGTTAAATCTTAGGACTAATATAAAGTGATAGGACTGGTTAAAAATGCCAGAGAAAAGCATGCTTTGACCAACAATCTACTAACTAACAAAAGGAAATAATAAATGAAATTTTAATCAATATTAACCAAACAAATATTTGTATATAGAAAACCATAGACTAAACAAGCTAGTTATGTAGATTGCAAAATCAAAGATCAATTTTTGAGATTAACAGACATTGCCAGCCAATATTTGCATATATCTCTCTACCAGAATGTTAATGGATATACTCTCTGGTTGAACAGCTGATATTTGCAATTAGTTATAATAGTAAAATAATTATTTATAATAATCATAAAAGCTATGCAGCATTGACACGAGTATCCTTTTGTTGGTGTCTAGTATGGGTAACCAACAAGGCGGGAAAACATAAAGTACCTTGAAAATAAGTCAGACACGTCCACATATCAGAGTGTATGTGTCGGATATGTCTCGACGCGGATTTTTTTTCAAAATATGCAGTGTACATGTTACATAGCATAAAAGTAGTATATAAATGAAATAAGGTCGATTGTCAAACATAATGGATACTAGCATCATTTGAATTCATACATAACCAAATCCAGCATTTGATATATACTCTAGAATAAACAACATATATCGGTCAGCCGATTTTTCCACATATTGGAAGATCGGAGATATTCACAATGAGTATGAGAGAAGGCCATTGGGGAGACGGTATTCAAGATTGGCCAATAACAGGTCCAAGGTAAGGCATTTTCAGTTCGGTTGTTATAATTTGGTTTCCATTGGAGACTCCATCCTCATTAAGAATCTAAGATTCCTTGGAACAATTTAAGTGTTTTGAGGATGTGTATGGCCTTTGTATTTATCGGCCTTTGTATTGATCTAATAAGAGCTAAATTATGGGGTGGGAGGTTCCTAATTTAGACACTAGGGGTATTGAAGTTGGTCCATCTACTTCTTTGGATCTTCCACTTAGGGCAAGATACAAGTCAAACACCATTTGCGAGCCAGTAAGTAAGACATATGGTAAGGTATTCCTTCTCCAAAGGAAATTAAGGAAAAATATTACTCGAGATTTAACGGGTAAAATACAAAGTATCTTTCCAAAGAGGGAAGTATGCTGTATGCCCCTATCGAGAATCATGTTTACGTCATTGTTTGTTAACGTAAGGGTCTGGGGAAGACTCTTAACATAATTTTGAAAACTTTCCTTTGGAATGACATATGGTGCATAGTTTGGAGATCATAAGATCCATAAGGTTCAGTAGAAACAAGTATGCAAGATTAAAGAGAAGGGGGCTGGGGTTGGAGTCCTTGGAGATAAAAATAATAATTGTAATGAGTGGGGTGTCGTTAGCAAAGTTGTACCCGAGGTTTGAGGAGGTTTGAGCAGGTGCAATAAAGTTATGGATATGACTATATTTAGATTTGATGCCATGGGGGTTGGTGAAATAGCAGTACCGAGAGCTATAGAGATGTAAACTCATCATAGTCCGTGTAACGACAAGTCTCTGTCTAGATGGTGGCTTAAAAGTATTTCGATTTAGATGTCTTTATTTAATTTTTGTTATAGGATGAGGTGGATTAAGAATCCATGAGAGTGGTTCTTCAAGGCAATTGTTTAGGCTTTACATATAAGCATGTATCTCCAGCTTCTTGCCCTTGTGGCTTGAAGGCGCTTTTGAATTAATGAAATCTCTTCATTTATTGAAAAAAGGAGTGGTTTTAGAAATAAACTAGACTAGTAGTATTTGTATTTACATTGGGCAGAGGCTTCATAGTTGCGCCTAGAATTTGATGAGTTCTAAGAGGATGAATAATAGAGTGCTTTTTCAAATTTGTGTTCACTTCAAATTTCTTCGAGAGACCAAGTTTTATTTTTCTTTGTACAAAAGTTGGTTTAAAGCTTTTACGGAATTTGTTGTATCAAATTGGTATTACAACACTCACCTTCCTATGGTTTTTTATTGCAAGCTCCTATATTAAATATGAGTTCGCATGTATTCTTGAATTCAAGTTGTAATTTGAGCCGAGATTTTTTTGTTTCTACGTTTATATAACAATCCTTTTTTTTTATAAGTGTAAACTGTGTTAAAAAGCACCAAAGGCTAACGACCTACAAACACAAACTCACACCCCGCTTCACTCCTACGAGGACTGAAGCCCCAAAAGCCCAAAAAAAAAAAAACCCCAATAAACCAAGATACACCCTCAACTGGAACCCAAAATTACACCCTCATATATCTGTCACAGTTTTATACCACCAATAAACGATAGATTTAATTGATAAAATGAGAAGCTCTCGCGTTTTCTTCTTTCTTCAAACTTCCTAGCATTACATTCAAGCCAAATCGCCCACATCACAGCAAAAGGAAGGAAACGCCACCTCACGTTTCTTATGCTGACAAGATTTCTCATGTTTGAATTCTCATGTTTTTAAAGCAATCCTGATAATGAGATTTCACTAATTTTGGATTATCTTGCATCTCCCGCAATTTCACTTGGTTTAATTTGCAATCTTCACAAATCGGTTTGATTTTCTTCTTGCTTCAATTTAGTTCTTTGTTGATGATAATTTTTTATTGATAATTTTTTCTTCTTGCTTTGAGTTGGTTCTATTCAATAGATATGATTTAATTTGAATGTTTCTTCTTGATACAAGGGTTTGAGCTAGCCTATGTTGTCAGGGGCGGGGCGGGGCGCTAGGAGGGGCGGAGCCGAAACACTATGTGTATAACATGTCAATGTAAATTTGTAATGTATTATTTAATTCAAACATGACTCAATGTATTATTTTTTTTCTTGAACTTGGGTCATGGAGAGAGACCAGAGAGACTTGCAGACAATTCGTAATCAAAGAAAGACAATTTTTTTTCTTGAACTTGGGTCTTTTCGAGAGACCTGCGTACTAGAGAGAGAGAGAGTTAATGAGGAATTGAGGATTTGCTTTATTTTTATTTATTGTTTGAAAATGCCAAATGATTTAGCAATTCTATGTTTTTTTGTGTTTTTATTTATTTATTATTAAGCCAAATCATTTGAAAAAACTAGAATTTAAAAAAAAAAAAAAAAAAGGCCCCAGGGCGGGCGCCCTTTCAAGCGCCCTAGGGTGGCGGGGCGGATAGTTGAAAATTGGGCGTCCCAGCGGCGCCCTTGACAACATAGGAGCTAGCTACTCTTTCTACTTCGCGTTACCTCGTAATCTTTCTATGCTCAAGTTGAATGTGGGATTTGAATTAGTGAGATATGGATCCAATACTCCACGCCTCATTCATTACTTTGCGTTTTAATTCAAAATTTATAACCTCATCCTTGATTTTGTAAATTTAATAACATGCAAGACAATTAGATCTGATAAGTTGAGATTGAGATAAGGATCGATCGGTCAACTAGAGGATTTGATCGAACATACTGATGAGATGTTGCAATTTTTCTTGCGAAATCAAGCACCCATCAAACATGTATTAAGACTGGCAATCATGAAGACAACACCGAATGCTTATGACTCGTGAGGTTATTGGCCCAAGTAGATTAAAAGGAAAAAAGATCATGTTTGACAAGTACTAGTGATGGAGAGGACGCTATTATATTTATATCCATTCGACTTCTATATTTTAATTTCTATTCAGAGAAAAAAGTGAGAAAACCCATGAATTTAGACGGCAAGGGGTTTAAAAACCAGGTAGCAATTTCTCTCTAATTAAGGCAACCCCCATTATTGCAGTTGGTTTTTGATGTTGGCATGTTGAGTTTTAATAAGATGAGTAAAATAGAGATATTTTAAAAAATTGTGCTTAATTAGGGATTTCTCCAAGAACCTTAGATATGTATTTAAGCAAAACATTAATTTTAAGCTTTCATGGGGATTCTTTGAATCCAATGATGTGGATTTAAAATTTTGATCCAGAAGTAGAGATTAGATTGCACCTTAGGAAAAGAGTAGGATTTGGGAGAATTGTTGCTTTTGTATATTTGCTAAAAAAAATGTATAACTTTGTTGATTACATGATGAGATGATCAATATTTATATGTCGTGCACAAGGGCAACGGTCGGGGCGGCGGATGGTTCATAACATCTTCAAAGCTACTTTAATCATCTAAGGCGAGCATTGAGATCAGCTAAGTTGTTGGACGTCATGGGACTTGGTGGACAACAGTGGACTGGGACCCAGTTTAGTTTACTCAATCTCCAATGGTCAGAATCTAGGAGATCTTGAAGCACTTGGATAGGACCCGAGCATGTTCTTGGATCAGATGGTCTCAATGCGAGCCTCGATGATAGATAGCGAGAAATAGTGAGTGATGAGTCTTATGATCAAGGAGAGGACCAGAGTACTCGCGCTTGCAACCAGGGAAGGAATTACCTCATACATTGCCTCAAAGAGCGCGCCAATGTGATCGCAATCAACAAAAGCTTCAATTGATTAAGAACACTAAGTTTAATTTAGAGAAATTAGGGTTTTCTTAAGAATCTTAATTTTAGAAAATATTTGTCTCTACAATTATCTCAAAAACTAAATAATGAAATAATAAACCTAAGCCTTCTTTTACGAACACAACAGGCCTCGAATTTAAAGACCCTAATTCTATTCTAGATAGGAAGCATCATAAAGCAACTCTAGTTAGGAAAAGAAAATAACTAAATAATAAATAAAATAAAAGAATTATGAGAATAGAAATTCTCCTACGACGAGTGGGAGACGGCCAAGGATGTGTCTCACATCACGCACAATGTATGTTGTAAGACTCTCGTGTTTGTAACATATAGGCGGTGAAGGTGGCAAATGTAGCATGGGAGGAGGGCACCATGTTGGTCACGAGTCAATGAAAAGTAGTAAGTTAGTTCAAATACATAGTATTGGAAGCCATGACCCCTTCTTACCTATCCCTTGTCAATGTGGGTCAGGGTTGACAATATACTCCCCGTTCGGCATTAAGTAGAGTGTCCGTGTAGCAAGACGCCAATGGGATATTGGTGATGGTAACAAGTATCAAGATGTACGAGGGGCGCTTACCCACGTCATTTGAGCACGAAGGTACCGGCTGGAACGTTGAAAGACTCGTCGGAGCAATAGAACTCATTCACATGTTCTGGGCAGAATGAAAATACTAGCAGTGTCTATTACGAACCCACCTCTGGTGCTTGAGCTAATACTTGAAAAATGTGTCATAGTCCGTGTGGTTGAAAAGAACGTTGCAATCTTCTTGGATGAAAGTCTTCATCATCTTTTGATTTAAAAAAGATTGCCAAAATTTGGAGGAAAGTAGGGCCCACAGACTGGCGATTGCCAGTTTCACAAGCACTTTTGGCCAACGATCGTGGGTTACTCTTGGCGTTGCAGGCCCTGGCTTAAGAGAAAGTTTGGAGCGCCTGAAAATGAATATCTGATTGGAATGTGAGGGTGGAGGTATATATAAAGTACATCGACAAGGTGGGACCAGAAGTAGGACCGGTCTGTCGAGTCCTTCAACACTCCGGCTGGTACCCTTGTCCACAAATAGAGTGGAGAGACATCAACGTATCTTTCGGCAATCTCGACACCAACTATCTACTTACGTTCGAGCAATGATTACATCGTGAGCCTCCACCAGTATCAATAAGGGCGAGGTAAGTAGGGGGTATGGCTGTCAGTAATATATATTGGAGCCTACTCATTACTTTTCGTTGGTTCGTGATCGTGGTGCCCTCCTCGAATATCACAATTGCCACCTTCATTGTCTCTATCTTCTACAAAGACGGGGCCCTTTTAAAATCCACTAAGAGGAGAAATTGATTTTCATGTCTACAACCGCCGTACGTCCGTCCTCCCCATCTTGATCGCGAGGCTCAGCGAGCACTTGCCCTGCAGCCTATTATCAAGGCCCACATTGAGACCATCTGCACCATCATCATAGATGGGAACTCTCTGAGTGCATCTAGCTTTCCGGAACTACAACATTTGGAGGTTCAGGCAACCAAATAAGTCCCTATTCCGCTCTTGTTCTCTGAGCCTTACAACGAGCAGCTTGGCCCTTGCCCTGATCATGTCATCCGCACCACGCCTTAGACGATAGAAGGAGCTCTGAAGAAGATGTTATGAGCCATAGGCCACTCCAAGTGAGAGACAGCCGCAAGCGGTGCCCTTGTGCACGACACGCATTGGTCATATTCGCTAAGATTGTTGAGCTAAGCATTTCCCACAGTACACTTTGCAATGTCAGGGGACGCTAATCGACAAGTTGGATTTTTTGCTCTATTATTATGTATCTCTTTCTCTTTTGAGTTCTATCGTGCATTGATACTCCCACCATATGTATTGATGAAGCTATGTGGTCCAAGAAAATAAGTAAACAAGAAAAATTAAGTGAACGGGGTGAGGTTTTGAATGCACGTGGAGAGAAGTGCAGCGAACTGGTGTTGAAGGCATGCGTACTTTTGGAGTGTCTCCAACCTTCTTGATGGGTGATGGGTAGTGAGGGGTGGTCTTTCTTAGATTTCTTGTTTCTTGACCTCTTGGAGAGGCATGTATCTCCTTTTTTTTCGTGCTCTCTTGTATTGGCGTTGTGTTCTTTTTTCATCAATGAAGTTTACATTTTTCAAGGGAAAATAGTAAGAGACACAAGCGAAAATTAGAAGTCAACCCGAAATAGCATACAGCTATTATAGTTGTGTATTAAAGAAAAACACTTACATCCTCCCTTATGGTACTAGCTAGATCAACACGAACAATTCAGCACTAACAAGCTTAAACTCTATATAAAAGGATATAATATAGTTTAAATAATTATTTTGTCTATTTAGATTTAATGGTCAGAAAGCAAGCATATGAGCAAAGATGGATTAAATCTGGGGCATGAATTATGATAAAACAAAACTGAAAGAGAAGTTGTACAACAACAAGAACATTTTAACCAAATTGAGATACCTGGCATCAGCCATTACTTGGACTTTAGCACCACCACCGTGCAGATCATAAAAGAAGAGCTTTGAAGAGGAGGTCCGCTTACTCATGATTCTCCCTAGGGTTGGTATGAAGAACATCAAAACAAGAGAAAAATCTACAAATGACAAATTTCCAATTTAACAAGGTGTAGAGTTGTTGCATACCAGCCAATGAGACTCCAACATCTTCACGATGATCACCATCGCTTAAGCTTTCATACATCTTGACATATTCAGGAATTGACATTGAGACATAGAACTTGTGAGGGTATGGGTTATTTCCAGATGCCTTCTGGCAGTCAAGCGTTTTCAGCCTATTCTCAAAGTATTGCTGAATGAAACAACAAAATCAATATTACAGTTCCACTTTTCTCTCAGGCAATAACGTGGTTATCCCTACTTCGCAATTCGTCCTACAGTATAACTAAATTAAGTAAATTCTTAAAACAAAGGCATGCTAAGAAGCAGTTTCATCGTGCTATTCATCCCTTGTATATGACCATGACAATAATGTAAAAATTCTGACCATATAGATGTTCAAGTAGAAAGTAAAATAATTCTTCATACTTTATAGTTACCAATTAATTTAGTAATTTATCAAATTAAATGTGTATCATATGCTTAGGTTACGATACCACAGTATTATATGATCATACGGCTAAGCAAGAAAATGCCCAAGTTTTATAGACATTCTGATGAAGTGATTAATGAAAAACACAGCATTTATGTATCGAATGTGAATTATATGGCAAATTGCTAGCAATGGCTAAGACATTTTTCAACAAAAGTCCATAAAAACATACAGTAGGGTCCATATCTTCCTCATCTAGTACTTGGGGCTTCTGAACATGAGCGCTTCCCACTTCAGCAGCCTGTGAAGTACATCAAATGCAACTGTTAGTTTAATGAGGTCAAGAACATTTGCAAAGTAGAACTATTTTCGCGGTCGACATGCAACAGTAAAGCTTATAAATGCCGTAATAACCTTACATCTATGATTACACACCATGATGAAAATATCTCTAAAAGCTAAAATGCCGATGACATATATAATATATGTAATTTCAGCCAACGTTATGTAATATATACTTATGATCAGTTATTTCTTATTCTGTCGAATGCAATCAACAGCTTCTCACAAATAATTGAAGTTAAGTTTGCTAAATATCGCAATGTTTCATATTAATTAAGTACTTTGATACATGTCCCACATAAATATCCAATAAGCAATATATCACGTCACTCGCCCAAATATTATCTCATAACTCCATTACTTGGTTCAAGGCGGATAAACCAATTCAATATAAAATAATAGCAAAAATCAAAACAAAAATCCACTAATATTGGTTAAAAACATTCACAAAAACTCGCATTGAGCTTTAAACCTCACAAATAAAAACATTTGGGACAGCCTGAAATAACTAGGGATTAACACCTTTTTCTTCTTCTCTTCCTCTTTCTTTCGCCTCTCCTCTTCCTTTTGCTTCAATTTCGCTTCCTTTTTCAAAGCACTGTGTAAGAAATTGCAACAATTAGTACAAATAAAACAAAAATAATCGTGAAAATTTGGAGAATTTGTGAAATCAAAGTGCGAACCTTTTGCTTAGAGCATTGTTTGAAGATTCATCAATGGAGATTTGCTTGTCTCCTCCCATTTCGATTTTTTTTTTTCTTTCGGAAACTAGGGTTTTGCAGTGTGCGAAATTGGGATTTTGATTTGGGAGGTTTTGATGGACGGAGGGATTGCAAAACTAGGTAAACAATTAACTCGGTGTACAATAAAAACCGGAAACGGAGAAACCGAACCGGAACCGGCTGTTTTGGTCAGGTCTCCCTTCGGTTTCGGTTCCTAAAATCAAACACCGGTTGGACCGCATTAAGGATATAATAATAGTTTTCTCTCAGGCCCGGCCCTGGCTATAGGCCCAATAGGCGGCCGTTAGGGCCTCCAAATAGTAAAGTAATATATAAAAAAGGGCCCCAAAAATCACAAAAAAAAATAGTTGGCTTGCTAGTTTACATTACTTTACTCTTATCATAAGGTCAAAGGTTCAAATCCTCACCTTGCTTAAAAAAAATTATTAATTTTTTACAACTAAATATCCCCTACCAATTTTTTTTCCCCTGGCAGGGGGGCATCATTTTCGGTCCTCACCTAGGGTCCCCTAAACTTCAGGGCCGGCCCTGTCCATACTAAGAATAAATATAGGTGGGGGGAGCTAACCCAGTAGAAATTCGACATTTGGCATATATCATGTGACCTATAAAGCTCATAATTTAACTTTGTTAACGAATAGAGGGGAGAGAAAAATTCTCTTAATTTCTCACTCCCAAATATATATACATATTTTCATTCTTCTTCAGTAAACATTACAAATATTTTCGTCCACCATTCAACATCTATAATATGAAGCTTACAGGGGGGAAGAAAAAAAAAACATGTGTTATATGAAGAACTTTAATTTTAGATTATTTAATCTATTTTGTGATATTTCAGAAGAAGAAAAATTTGTATATGAACACTGGGTTCCAAAAGTTGGGGTGAAGGGTTGAAATGGGAGAGAATAATTGTTTAACTAATGGTGTTTCTGAAAGTTCTAGGTCGCTTGAGACTAACCAATTTCGATTGTTTTAGGTCTAAATCGAAAAGTCTTAATTCTTTTGAATTAATGGTTTGTGCTTAACTTAAATCAAGTTTATTCAATTAACTAATGTCAAGCAAGCAGTTGGAAACATAAATGCACTGGCAAAGATTTTTAACCCTGTGGAAAATCTTTCTCAGGAGAAAAGCCCACAAGTCGCTATCGAATCACTCGACAGTTAAACAATCTACTATAAAAAAGAATTACAAGAGTATGACTACTTACAATCTCGATAAACACATCATGTGGTTAGCTCTCTTCTAATCAAGCTCCTAGCAACCAATTCCTCGTTCTCGCAACGCCTCGTCTCGGATAACGCACCAAAGCTTCAAAGCTTGAATCGCTCAAGTTTTTCAATCCATAATCAGAGTTTCTTGATCAATGATAATTGATTCAAGATATAAGTGTTTTAATTCTCTCTTGAATATCTCAAGAGTAATCTCTCATCACTCTAAAAATAAGCCCTTGAAAATTTTGATTTTCGAATAAGTAAATTTTGAAAAAACCAAAGTTATCTTTTATTAGAAAACATAAATCATGGTCTCTGTTCAAATATAAATAAATGTATTCGAATAGAAATTAGGCTGAGCCAATCTATTCGAATAACAAAGAAATATATTCGATTAAAAAATAGACTGAAGCATTTTATTCGAATAAAATAAAATATATTTGAATATAAATGTTCCTAGTTCTATTCGAATAGAAAAAATTATATTCGAATATAATTTTTGTTATCTTAAAAAAGACATACTTATTACCTAGGCTTGATATTTATAAGCAAAGAGTTAGAAACCCACTTACATGTTCAGTGCCAGTCCAGTTGTAGTCTCTCCACGTACACTCGCTAACGTCGGATAACCACGAGATCGTGCTGACACCCACTCTAGATACTAAATTAAACAAACTACAAAATAGATATTTTAATCTCCCCCTTTGGTTCATTTTGTGTCAAAACTAGAACTAGGTAAGAAACAAAAAATTACAAACTCGATGGACTGACTCACTCACTGAACATCCATTCATAAAAGCATATCATCTGAAACCCTGTACACTAAACAAGATACATCACGTACCCGTTCATATTTAAAATAAAGAATTCAGAGGACACATAGTACTTACCTGACTTACCTGAAGAACCATATCTCCCCCTTTTTGACACAGAAGAACAAAGGGTAAACAGATAAAAAAAAAAGAGGAAAGTGAAATTAAATCATAAATACCAAAATGTATAACAGTTATGGAAGAGTAGATATCATAGAATAGAAGAATCATATAGCAAAAGCTTGATAGAGTATCCATGCAAAAAAAACTGTTAATACATAGCAAAGTCAGATAGAGCATCTACATAGAATATACATGCAATAAAGATAGCAGATGAAAAAATAGTCACTTAAAAGACAAAACACAAATCTAATACTCTCAAGTGCAGAAGATAAAACCAAAGTCACATACGACCTAAGATCCCTCATCTGTATCTGCGGCGGGAGGACCACTCGACAAGCCTTACACTATACGGCTCAATCCGACCACAGCCGTCTGGAGCCGACCGAAATCAGTCATGAAGAGTTAAAACTGAGACTTTATCTGAGTGTCAAAGCTAACAAAATGAGTCTCCATCTGAGTGCTCAGGCTAACAAAATGAGTCTCCATCTGAGTATTTAGCCTACCAAAATTAGGCTCCATATAGGTCTACATAGAAGCAAAATCATGCGGGAACACTCCAGTATGGGCAGCTGTAGAAACATCAGGCATGGACATAGCAGCAGACCTAGAAGCAGAGGGCCTAGTTATTCGCCTAGCTGCAGCAGGTGCAGCCTCAGTCTCCGAGTCCTCCTCGGACTCAGACTCCGAATCATAAGACACCATATGCTTTATGCTTCTTCTTTTTCCAGTAACTAGAATTAATCACTTCGTTCCTCTCGTCCGTCTCCTCATCCGCACGGATAACATAACCCATCCCAGTCAGAAGCTGAGAAATAAACCTGTTGTATGGCAAAGCCCATGCCAGATAGTCCAGGTTAGACGTAAGAATCATCTCTTGCATAATAATATGCACCAAATCAACAATGTGCCCCTTATGGTACATATATACCTAATTACCCACCAGAACATTCTTATTTCCCAGTTGAGGAATAATGTTCCTATGAGCAATCATTTGAAAGGGGCAATGTGCTTCGCTCAGATTCTTACGCCTGATATATGGGCTTTTTATCTTCCCTGCAATACGAAGCTCCTCCTCCATGTCTTTCTTACAAGGAACTCACTATGAACCGGAGGCCACTCCAAAAGTTCCTCATCTTCACATTCAGGTTCACCCAAACCAAAAGCGTGTCAGATGTCATCCGACCCAATATGATACTCGAACCCATCAATAGAAACTCGGAAACTCTTGTCATATCCCGTGCCCTGCACATCGCGGAGAGAAGCATAGAAAAGTCGTACCAAACGGGGATAACATAGCATCTGGGGACGAATAATCCCAGTCAAACCAAGTTCAGCAAAAGCATGAAAAACCTTAGCAATAGTGGGGTATTGCGCACGAAACTCCTCCTCATCAAGGGATACTTCCATCTGATAGTTCCGAAGCTTAAAACCGGAGTGCGGGGTAGACTAATGGGGGGGTAGCATGCATACCGTGATTCCCCCCGTCATTGTCTCGTGAATGTCCACGAGACCCCCCCCCCCCCAGCACCACTAGATCCTCGTCGTCTAGTGGCTTGATGAATAACATTACTAGAACCCGTCCTAGTTCCTCGCTTCGTCCGACTCCGTTTAGCCGGACCGCTCGGAGCTGGAACGGGGGACGTAGCCTCAGGGCATTTCTCCCTAGCCATGACAACCAATGCCCAAAGTACTCACTTAACCTACAAGAAAATTACCACAACTTCCCCAAACCTAACCAACACAGTTAAGCAGGGGAACCCAATGAATCACACAAACAACTCTTCACCACTGCAAGCACGCAATCACCAAACAAACAACCTAATCACTGTAAGAAACCAAACCACACTCCAATCTCCCAGATCTTCACAAAATAGATGCCACTTCTACTTTCAAATCCAAACTCCAAAGAACAAATCCAATTACTAAAGAACGAATCCAACTCTAATTTGGCAGTTCCAATTCAAAATTCTAACTCCAAAACCAAATTATAGCTCCAATTCGAAACAACAAATCCAAACCCAATGCACAAATTGACAAATTGATCAACAAACGTGAAGGAGAGAGAGTAGATAAAGCTTACCAAAGTGGAAGATGAGTCCAATCACAAAATGATCCAGGAGGATCTGAGTTTTTTTAACTTTTTAATACCTTTTATAATTGAATAGAGTATTTTCCTATTCGAATAGATTTCTGCCTGATAGGTTTTATTCGAATAGATTTTTGTCTATTTGATTACACTTTAGTTTAATCGAACAGAAACAATTATGTTCGAACAGAGGTACGATTTAGCTTTTTTTCTTTAGGCGGTGATTATATTTTTGAGGGGTGTTTTGCCTTGAAATGCGTTTCTTTTAGTCTTTTAAGTTTCCTAGTATATAAAGGGAACTTTGATTATTTTCTAGGTAAGTTTTTTTTATGTTAAATCTGAAAAAGTTCTGGGAGAAACCTAGGGTTTGAGAGTTTTTCTTCTTGTAATTACTTTGTTTTGAGTAATCAAATTCTCTATTTTTCAAACCGATTGGTGATCTTCGTATTTCTCTACTTACACAAGCTTCTCTATCGTTTTGTAGATTATAAAATTAGGGAAAAACTGTCGAGATCAAACTACTAATTGGACCGCCAAGCTTCGAATCATAAAATTCCAAACGCAATTATTAAAATGAGGTAAGCAAGCATAATGAAATGCGAGTATGGAATTCAAAACTTGGTAGTATTCGAGAGAGAGAGGGGAGAGGCAGTGCTAGTTGTATTCGAACAAAAAAAGAGAAAGTAAAAAAAGAAAAAAAATTGGATATATAAAAAGCAAACTTTACGAAATGTATTCGAATAAAAAAAATTCTATCCGAATAAAAGTTGTGTACTTAAAAAAAATACAAGATGGGGAAAAATATTCGAATAAAACAAAAATTATATTCGAATAAAAATTGTGCTGAGGCAAAATATTCAAATAGATAATTTTTTTATTGGAACAGATTTTGTTTTTCCAATAAGAAACAAAAGGAAGTAAACGACAAAAAAGAATCAATACTCCCCCTGTCTACTCTACACGAGAAACTAATTACAGGCTATATCAATATCAGATAGGAAATCATTCCATAGAAAAACTAGTTAAAATAAGTATTTACTCAGAGTGTGTTTGTGTGCGCAGTCAACGTAAAACAGTACCATGCATTCAACAGACCTAACATCCAGAAATAAGACACTATAAGGAAAGTTGTTTCAACTTAGGCTTCTCATGATGGTCACTCAAAATCACTGAGAATTGACTTGCTAGCACTCTGTGTGAAATATAAATATGAGTATAACGCAAAAAAATATATCATATTTAATCAGAAAAACGAAGCACTGTGAGCTGGAAGATCTCATGGAAAAGTAACCCATTTGTTACGAATGGTGTCAAGTTTATACTAAGTTAGATTCTCTATTTCCAATCTCCACTTATATTGACTATGCAGAACTCAAGATCAAATAGGTCTTTATATAGGTTATAATGTAGGCACGGGTATGCATATGATGGAGAAGGTGTTTTTGCTGGCATTCTAAGACTCCAGTTATACTATTACTCTGTTTCTCTTGAAACCAAATTCACCTTCTGTTATCCTCTTTCTTATGAAAAACACACATAAACATATATCTTCACATCCCCTTTATTTTGGGATTCATTGTATTCTTCTCTACATCTTCCCCCAAAAATTACACATAGTTTTCCTTTCCCTTTTTTTTCACTGAAAAGTCTCAGAACGATTGGGTAAAAAAAATTTTGGAAAAGAAATGAAAGGGCATATTTAATCCACAATATGATTGAGAAACTCTAGTTAGTAGAAAAGTACGAAGAACGCCAAATTGGATGGGAAAAATAAGAGATTCAATTGTATAAATCAAGTAATTACAATGAATAAACTCTAAACCCTAAGCTTTTTCCTTAGACTTCTCTCTGGACCTAGAAAAGAAATAACCTAAGTCCCCTTTATATACTAGGGAACTTAAAATACTAAAAGAACGCATCTCGAGGCAAAAATACCCCTAAAAAATGCAACCAACGCCTAAAGGAAAAATGTTGAATCGCGCCTCTGTTTGAACAGAACCAGCTTCTGTTCGAATAAAATAAATGTATTCGAATATAATTAAATCTATTCGAATAAAATACCTCAGGCAAAAATGTATTCGAACAAAAAACAATTACGTTCGAATAGAAACTTGAAAAACTTTATGTCTTCTTCAGATCCTCCTGGATCATGCCCCCCCATTTAGGAGCCTTGAACTTAAGATGTGGGAATGCGGCGATGCCCAATCCCTTGCTATACTACTTTGACTTACTCGGTAGCTGACCCTTCTTCCCAACTCGGAATAATTCAATACCACCCCGTCTTGTAGTAGCAACTTTTGGCAAAACACACTACGCCTCTTAGGATCATCATATCATGCAACATATCCTGACATAACAAAAGGCTGTATCTGCATAAAAACCAACATAGCGGAAGTAGTTGATAATGGGTGTTGAGATAACCTATCAGCCAATTTCTTGTTCACTCCCTTCTTATACTGTATAATCAAGGGAAATTATTAGAGATACGATAACCCCTTCATCTGGCGAGCTTGCTGAAGTTTGGACTGTGTAGCGAAAAACTGAAATGATTTGTGATCAGTATGTACCACAACCTCTTCTTGAAACTTCCCCATATCGGTTTGCTGCTTATAATATGTTGTCATTGTAGACAACACTCTAGCCGACGTACCCTCTTGAACCGGTCGCACCAATAACACAAACTTGTCGCTCGTATTAACCAACCGCTTCACCTGAGCCGCCGTTACTAAATTTGACGTAGTGGCATCCTCCTTACAAGTATTGATATGGAACTCCTTTCCCTCCTTCACAAGACGATACTTACGAGCTCTACGGTAATGAATCACATCTCGGTTGTAAGGACCTAACTTTGTTCAGATGTGAAGTTGGTTCTTACAACATAGAATTGATTCTCAATCAAAGGAGGCAAGCAAATGACTTAAAGTAATATCCAACTATAGACAAATACTTGTGTAGATGCCTGAATGTGACTCTCTACGACCTCTGATGAGGATTTTTTTAGATAGATTGTATTACTGAAGAGTAAATAACAGGGTTCGAGTACAGAGTATCCGGGTTGTTGAAATGCAAAGGGCTGGAGATGATTTTTCTAACCCCTCCTTAGTTTCCCTTCTCCTTTATTTATAGAGATATAGGATGCTGAGTCACCAAGGGTGGGTCAGGTTTACATGATTACTGTCAGGAAATCCCGACGAGTTATGGGCGCCGGTCATGTCGGTACTGTCACTACAATATTTATTAATGATGTCTTTGAACGGTACGGTGGTTAGACCTATCACTGTAGCTGCACGGGCCAATCAATGTGCCGTATATCCTGATGAGGTGATTGTCAGTCTTATCTTGCTTCAACCGTGTGCTAGTGAGGTCGAAGAATTTTTGCTGTGGCACGTTAATTCGTTCTCAAAGCTTTGCCTGATGTCGAAGCTTCATCTTTGGGAGATCTCTGGGGAGTCTATTTTAGAGATTGAGTGGGCTTTGATACATTCGAGTAGGCTGTGAAGTGGGCTTCGACTGACTGTCGAAGGCTATGAGTAGGCTACTACATTCGCCCCCTCTCAGCAAAGGTCTTGAAACCATGTGGAGAGGTATTCGCTGAGAAAACTGTTTGGTCTTAGAATTTGAGCAGTTTGACTGTTGGTTTCTGGGTAGGTAATAAAAGAGGGTTTTTAAGAGATGTAGGTAGTTATAGTGTAATAAATGAAGTGAAGGCTATAAATATGGGTTATTGTATAGGGGTGTTGTATCCTCTTCCATTTATAGTATTCTTCTGCTTTTTTCTTCTAATTCTGGGCATTTGAATGGATACCACGCCAAACACGCATTACCAGAAGAGGATGGGGTTCGCTCGTGACCGTCGTGTGGGGCGGAAGATGGCGGAACTGTATATGAAGTTTTTTGGGCAGCATGATCTGAATTGGGACATGCCCGAGCTTGTGGGGGTAGGACCTGAGGAGTTCTTTAATGGTAATTCTTATTCCTATCTGTGGGACCAGCTAAGGTTCTATTTTATGACCCCTGAGAGGCGTTATCTCTTTCTGATGGCTCTGGCTAACAGTCTTGTCTGTGTGGAGGAGATCATTGAGGAGCATAACTCGGCCACTGAAGCTGGACCTTCTGGTAGTAGGAGCAATGGTTGATGAGGTTACCTTTGTATCTTTGTATGTCTCTATTTTTTTGTTGCTTTGGATGGTAGTAGAAATGTAATTTGTTTGTTTGAATGGATGTTTGGAATGGACAAAATATTTTTTGCGTACCTGTATTACTATTTTTGACTGGTAGTATAGGCGAATGTAGACGATTACTTTTATAGGCGTGATATATAATGATATGCTCAAAGGTAATGATGATCGAATGGTCGACGCTGGAGGTATGCTCGATTGGGAGTCCTCGGGAACGAGGTTTGAATGCATGTACCGATGAATCAGTTACACCTGGGAAGTTGGAAAGTTTGTTTGTTAACTTCTCGAGGTTGGGAATTGAAGGTTGCCATTAATTCGTTTAGGGAGGAGGAAAAGTTGTGGTGGGTTTGTAAGTATAAAAGGGGATGGGTTGGAAGAAATTTCTTCATCTGTCCTGCAACTTTTTCTTTATCTACTGCTTTATTTGTTGATCAACATGGTTGAAAAGTACCAGTTCAAGGAGATCAAGCGAAGGTGAGGGCGAGGAGAATTCAAGAGGCCTTGCTGGGTCTTCAACGGAGGTTCAGAATAGAGGAGGATATTGATGCCGAAATGCCAGACCTCTTTGAAGCGGAACCTGGGGCACCACTCTATGACATTCCTTTGCGTACTGGTAGGGAATAGTGTAGATGATGGGGCCGTTTCCCGGCCATCGGCTGTCTCTTCTTACAGGCTTCGCGGAGGATATAGTGGACCAGGAGAACGAAGATGCAGCGGCCGTTGTTTGAAGAGAAGCAACCCGTCAACAAATAGGGTTATCTCTTGCATGATTTCTTGTTGTTGTTTTCCTGTTTTCTTCCTCCTTTTTTGTTCTCTTTTTTGTATAAATCCTGCAATATTGTCTGAGTTGCTGAATTAAAATAGTTTTTGTTGATAACTTTCTTTGTCGTGTTGTGCGTACTGGTAATATATAATTTGATTTGTGTTTGGAGGTATTGAAGGGATAATACAGTTGTCGAAATGAATTGTTTGTGTTGGTCGAAGATAAAAATGACTCTGTCGAAATGAAAGGTAAACTGTGTCGAAGCTAAAAACTCTATCTGTTAGCATGAGATCGTTGAATGGTCGAAGTTTGTGACTATATTCGGTCAAAGGGTTGAAACATTTTATGTTAAAGGATGTACTGGATGTCGAAAGTCGATATATTAGATAAGTTTGTTTGAGGCTATCTGCTGCGGATTGTTCGAGACGTAAAATAGTCGAGTACTCGAGATCGGGGATTGTGTCATCAGTTATGCGGGATTTGACTGGCCGATCTGACAGCCCAGACGGCTGGTCTGTCAGACTGGTACGGGCGCCTGGGGCAGTGTGCAAAAAGTAATGATGATGTTTTTCTCGTATGATGGAAAAGGTTGTGATGTGACTATTTGGACTTGGTTGTTTAACTTTGAGTAAGGGAGAAAAAGGTTCGAGAACTTTAGCTTTTGCAGGCAGTTATAAGTGAGGGTGTTTTTTACACGTAAGAGGTACGAGGGGTATATTGGTCAAAATACATTGTAGCTGAAAAGTTGGGTTGTTGGGTGGTGGTAATGATAGTGGTTAGAAAATCAAGGCGGTTTTGTGTTTTTCGAAAGATATATATGAGGGAGAAGAGTAATTACTGTATTGTTTTAATGTGAGAATAAAACAGTGTAGAGGAGGGAACGTACGCCATTTCGCACTTGGAAGTTCTTGTTGTACTTGCTGGTTTGGTTTTGCTGATTTGAGGGTAGTGCTGCTAACCTCTGGTAAGTTACTTGATCTCTGTTGCTTGTACTTTGTTTTGTTTTTTGAGAATATAAGTAAGGCAATCTATGTTTGGGGTTTTAGAGGTTATTCTCGAGGGTAAAGAAACTTGAGGGATTTGGGTTTTGACCCATTTTGGGGTTTGGGGGGTATTGGGTCTGAGATTGAGGTTGTGATGAATATCTGGGGGGGGGGAATGGACAGGATAGGAGTGATAGGCACGGGATTGTCGAATTTTCCACTTTAATTGCGTGCCTCTTCTTCTGTAGGCTAAAATGCGTAACCTTCGGGTTTCGAGACGGAGACTGATAGATGAGGAGTTCGAAGAATTTGAAACTAGTGTTTCTGGTCGAGCCCCAATGGATGAGGATAGTGATGTAGAAGTGTTAGATATTGTATTTGAGGCTCCATTGTCAATGGTTATACTGGCTGAGGAGGTTCTGGTTTTGAGGCGTCGAAGGACGATAGTTACAAAGATAGTGATGAAGATGAAGCAGTATGTGGGGAGGGGGGTAATATAGGGCCTTCTGGTGGTGGAGGGGGAGATAGGGTACAAAGTGAAGATAGTGGGGATTCGACTGAGTCGGATAGGGTCGAAGGTGCTATTTCACCTAAAGAGAGGATTAGGTTAGATCGGTTCGCTGCCAAATTAGAACTCTCGAAGGTAGGGGTGTATCTGAGTGTTGCAGGGGCGGGGTTGACCTTCAAATCGGATCATGGGGAAGGGATTTTGGCTTATAGAGGCCAAATTCGATTAGGACTGGAGCTTCCTCTCCAAAGACTGGTGAAAGAAGTATTAAATTTCTGGGGAGTGGCTCTAGTGCAGATGAACGGTAATTTTTATGAGATGATGATGGTTGTAGAGGGGATGAATGTAAAACTGGCTAGTGAAGGTCGAGGTTTGATTAAGTGGTTTGACATCATCACCTTTTACTCGAGAAAGGCTAGTCAGAACCCGGGGACCTACCACATCCAATGTCACCCAGAGAAACCTTGGTTCTTTGTCCTGTGCTCGACAGGCCGAGGGTAGAATAAAGATTTACTGATAGTAAGGGGTAACTATGAGAATGTAGAGAAAGATGACCCGTATAAATTACATCATAGGGTATATAACGAAAGTAAGTTTACTGTCGAAGGGTTATTGTTGATGTGTATCTGAGATAAGTGATAACTGTGTTCTTGTTTTAATCTACAGGTCCGGAGAGTTTGTCTTGGGATAATCCAGTAAATTATATTGATACGATGCTCGAAGCTAGTGAAGACTGGGTAAATTCTGTATTTGACAATCTTAAAATCAAAAGGCAAAGGAGGAAGAAGGTGGATTCCCTGCTTCGAGACGTACCCGCTACGTCTAAGCTGCCAAAGAGAAAGAAATGTGAAGGTGCTTCAAAGGGGCAAAAAGAGATGGGAGGGGAAGAGTTTCCAAGAAATTACCAATTTGTACCGAGATCGCGGAGGGGTTCAAAGCCAGCAATTCCAGTGCCCGAAGTGGCAGGAGATATGCCAAAGTTGAGGCCGAGGGCAGTAGCAGCTCAAACTGAGAAGGGGAAAAGCCCGGTAGTCCCCGAAGCTTTGAAGGTGCAGCAATCGAAGGCTGGCCAACGCAAGAGGCGTAAGGTGTTGGGGGAGGATGATACACTGGATGAAGATGAAGAGATGATGGAGGTTAAGCAACAGGAGCAGGTTGTGGCAAAGCAGGCTTTGATGGTCGAGCTCTGGGAAGATGAACCAGATGAGGCTTTGAAGGAGATAAAGAAACACATGTTTCAGGTAACTATACGCGGCTTGTTGTTGTGGTATTTTACGATTTCTTGAAAATTCTTCGAGTTTTGAGTTGCACTGATTTCTTGAAAATTTTAGCAGACGGATGCTTGGGTGTAGACTTGCAGCAAGGCAATGAAGGCAGTGAAGGCAAAATTGAAGCAACAAAGGACAATCTGAATCTTTCTCGTGGGAAAGAGGCTTCACTGGTGTCTGAAGTCAGAAAGTTGAAGCAGGATCTGGGGGTGCTTACTGACTCTTATGACGAGAGGCTCAAGCTGCAGTGATCGAGGCTAGAGTGAGAGTGGTCTGCGAAGCTTATGGTGTGTGAGAGGGAGAAAGCTGAGCAGAAGGTGACTTTCCAGCCGTAGTATGATGGCGAATGCAAAACGAATGTTAAGTTGAAAAACTTTATAGATGATAAGAGGTATGACCCCGAGACATTGGAGCCTTATCCTGTGTCTCCGGAACTTGTTGAAGGGGATGATTTGCAGATGAAGGGAGGAGAGGCGAACATTGCTGAAGAAGCAGTTGGAACTATTGGGGGTGATGCAGATACTTCGCTTGTTGGAGCGCCCATTGGTAGTACTGTTGGTGGTTTGGTCGTTGGAGATTCGAATGAAGTTGTTGGGGGAGCTGTGGAGCAGGAAAGCGTAACCGCGTCGGTATGAGGTATATGAGGTTAGGATGACATTTCTTATTCTATTGATTAAAATGTTTGAGTTGTAATATTTTGAACGATGTTGTTGTTTTCTGTTGGTCTCTAAACTCGGTAGGTTGTTTGTGCTTTTGTTATCTGTTTGAACTCCTGAAATTGATGCTGAACATATTGATGCGTATTTTATGAACATTCTGATTCTAAGCTTCTGATTTGATATATGATTTGCTGATGGATTGTATAATTGTGCTCTAACCTTGAATTATTGGAATTTGAATGCACATTCTGTTGAGTTTGCTTGTTTTGGACTCTTGATGATTGGTCTTTAAATTGTACTGTAACTGTTCCTCTGATGGATAATATGTTGAATGTGCTCTGTAATTGATAAAATTGTAGATAGTATTTTTGTATACGGTTGTTGTTTGGAAGTGTAGAAATTGGATCTGTTTGAGTAGAAATTTGGTCTGTATGAATGACAGTAATGTGATCGAAACCAGGGGAGTGTCGACGATGTATAGATCAAACTT
Source organism: Kingdonia uniflora (assembly GCA_014058105.1). Lineage (NCBI taxonomy): Eukaryota > Viridiplantae > Streptophyta > Magnoliopsida > Ranunculales > Circaeasteraceae > Kingdonia > Kingdonia uniflora. Next base: position 642,448 of record JACGCM010000428.1, on the reverse strand, counting down.
GGAATGTTTTTCTTGACATCGAAGACCGAAGCCACAATGATGTTGAAATTTTTGAAAAATTTCCAGGTCGCTTCCAAGTATCAGTCGGGCTGAGGGGACGTGATACGTAGAGGAAAACCAAAAATTTATTGGACTTCGATGGCCTAGGCCACAACAAAGTAATATCTGATCGACTCCAACGCATTCCCGAGGGTCCGGTCTTTTGACCATCCTTGCCCCTCGAGTCTTCTCGAATGTTGGAAACTTGAACAATTCAAAGCCGTCTCTAAGTACCAGTCGGGGCGAAGGTGAACATGATACTCAGGGTAAACCAAGAAAAGGACTGGACTTTGATGGTTTTAGCGCCTGGACGAAGTATATCTGATCACCCCCAATGCATCCCCGAGGGTCCGGTCTTTCGATCATCCTTGCCCATCGAGTTTCTCGAAATTGGAGACTTGAGCAATTCAAGATCGTCCCCAAGTATCAGTCGGGGAGAGGGTGGACGTTATGCCGAGGGTCAATCAAGAAAAGGACTGGACTTTGAAGGCCTAAGCCACAGTGAAGCAATATCTGGTCACCCCCAATGCATCCCCGAGGGTCCGGCCTTTCGACCATTCTTGCCCCTCAAGTTTGCTCAAATTTGGGAGCGTGAGCAATTCAAGATCGCCCCCAATTATCAGTCGGGTCGAAGGTTGACATGATACCTGAGTTAAATCTAGAAATTCAAAATGAAGCAGGAGACAAAGTAAGGGTTAAAAAACTTGTTTATTGAATGTTCAGGATTACATCAGTTGTACATGGTTGGATATATGACCTGTTATAGGAGACCAGTTACATTGTATTCCAGGGGTTTGGTAGAGGCTCTTTGTCTTCCCTCATTAAGTAATAAGAACCCTTGTTTGTTTTATCATATACAACATATGGTCTTTCCCATGATTCGGCTAACTTGCAAACATTTCGAGGTCACGAAGATTGATTGACACGTCGAAGTACCAGATCTCCAATGTTGAAATTCCGTGGTCAAACTCTTTTGTTGTAAGATTTCTGAAGTGATGTGTGGTACCGACCAAGGTTAGCGATAACTCGATCTCTGGTTTCATCGATCAATAACATGTTATAAGCAAGTTCGAACTCATTATCTTCGTCTGGGAGGTTAGGGTCTTGAGTGGGTACTTCGAATTGGGTTGGTAATACAGCTTCGGTTCCATATGTTAGGAGAAAAGGGGTACATCCTGTAGATTTCCTTAGGGTTGTGCGATAATCCCAGAGGACGTATTGTAACTCTTGAACCTATCGTCATTTATTTGTATCGACTCTTTTCTTAAGACCATCGACGATTTGTTAAATGCTTCGACTTGACCGTTTCCCTGGGGATAGTAAGGTGTGGAGGGTGAGAGGATGATGTTGTATTTTTTGAGGAAGTTTCTGACTTTGTTGCCAACGAATTGGGGACTATTGTCGCAACGAATCATATGGGGACAGCCGAAGCGAGTGATGATGTTTTCCCATAAAAATTTGATAACTTCTTCTTCTTCTTTGGTTCGGCATAGAGGTACCGCTTCGACCCATTTTGTGAAGTAATCGGTTGCGACGATGATGTTTTTTCTACTACCTGAAGCTTTTGGAAAGGGTACAATGAGATCGATGGCCCATCTTTTGAATGACCAGGAAACTTGACTGAAGTGGAGGTCTTGAGTGGGGCTATGGATGTCATGAGCGTGACGCTAACATTTTTCGCAGTGTTTTGCGTAATCGGAAGCTTGTTTTTTCATACCGGTCTAAAATAATCCTTGGGTAATAGCTCGAAGGGCCATAGAATGGCGAGTAGTATGAGCACCGTAGGTTCCTTCGTGAAGTTCGGCTAAGGTTTGAGAGGCTTCGGCTTGAGATATGCATCGAAGGAGGACGCCATTTGGAGATTTTCGATGTAGTTGGTTTTTGTGGATTGTATATCTGCGGCAGTTTCTAGCATGGACCGTTTGACTTTGGGATCATCTGGGAGGGTGGCGTTGTTGAGGTAATGAAGAACGGTGTTCATCAATCGTCTGGATCGTGACTCTCGCCCCCAATATTGATGGTATTGATTTCCATCTGGTCGATACTTGGGCGTTCGAGTACTTCGATGCGGAGTGTCCGAGATTCTGATTGGCCGAGCATAGCTGTTATGTAGGCGAGGGCATCTGCATGTCAATTTTCTCCTTGTGTGTAATGTGTAATTGTGGATTTTTCGGGGAACCGGTCCATGCGTTGTTGCACAAAGAGAGCGTAGTCAGCCATGCGACCGTTAACTTGGTTTTCTCCTGTGTAATGTCTCTGGACGAGTTGGGAATATGTAAAGACTACAAGCTTGGGAATGCCAAGGTCGAGTGCGAGGTCGAGGCTATGGATCAAGGATTCATACTCTGCTTCGTTATTAGAAAATTCAAAGGCCAGTTTGACAGCTTTCTCTATGCAGTCATTAGTGGGTGTTACCAAGACAATACCAATGCCTGGGCCATTAGGTCCTGCTGATCCGTCTGTGAATAAACGCCAGCCAGTGAGATGGTCCTAGGGATCTACTATCTTGGGTTGATCTTCTGATAAATCCTCTTCGATCGGGAAGTCAGCTAGAAAGTCTGCTATTGCTTAGCATTTCTGGGATATTTTATTCTCGAAGGTAATGTTGTGTTCGCCAAGGTATACTGACCACTGTTGCTCTCGTCTGGATTTTTCTTTTTTGCTAAGTACCTCTTGAAGGGGATAACTGGTAATAACATGAATGGGATGGGCCTTAAAATATGGTTTGAGCTTACGAGCTGAATAGACAAGTGTGAGGAGTAAGCGCTCAAGTTTTGAATATCGAGTTTCTGCGGGGGTTATGGTTTTGCTGATGAAATATACAGGTTTTTCGATGTTGGAATCAAGTTGAATGAGCACTGAACTGAGAGAGGTTTCTGTGGTTACAAGGTATAAAGAGAGTATTTTGCCTTCGATAGGGGTGCTGATGATTGCTGGATGGCCAAGATAAGTTTTGAGTTCAAGGAAGGCTTATTTACACTCAGGGGTCCAATCGATCTCGGGATTGAATTTCTTTTTTGCTTTGTGGACGTCTTGATCGCGTAAGAGGGAAAAGAGCCAGGCACATCGATCTGAGGATTTGGAAATAAAATGATTGAGGGTTGTTATCCTGCCCGCAACTTTTTGGACGTCTTTCTTGGTTTGGGGCGAAGGCATGTCTATGAGGGCTCGAATGTGGTTAGGGTCAATCTCTATCCCGCGTTTACTGATAAGGTGACCCAAATTTTTTCCGGATGACACGCCAAACTGGCACTTGTCTGGGTTGAGTTTCATATTATATGTGTGAAGTATCGAGAAGATTTCTGAGAGGTCTTGGATATGGGTGTTTTTCTTAAGGCTCTTGCATAACATATCGTCGATATAGACTTCGACAGATTTGCCAAGCAAGGGTTTGAACATGGCTATAACAAGGCGTTGGTAGGTGGCACCGGCATTTTTAAGGCCGAAGGGCATAACATTGAAACAGTAAAGGCCTTGTTCAGTTATAAATGAAGTTTTAAGTTGATCTTCGGGTAGGAGGGGTACCTGGTTGTAGCCTGAAGCTGCGTCCATCATGGATAGGCGCTCATGTCCAGCAGTGGCGTCGAGGAGTGCTGAGATAGTTGGGAGGGGAAAACTGTCCTTCGGTGTATGCTTATTGAGGTCTGTGAAGTCAACGCAGATTCGGATCTTGCCATTCTTCTTGGGAACTGCTGCAATGTTTGATATCCAGTATGCATATTTCACTTCTCTGATAAAGACTACAACAATGAGCTTGTCTACTTCGAGGTTCATGGCTTCTCGAAGTCGTGGTGTCAGTGTACGCTTCTTTTGTTTTACTGCTGAGTTTGGGGAATGAGATCGAGGCGATGGCAGGCCAGGCTGTGGTCGACACCAGGCATTTCTTAAAATGTCCAGGCGAAGATGTCTTTGTTTGTTCGAAGGAAATCGGAAAGTTTGAGGCGCTCTGACTCATTGAGGAAGGTTTCGATAAATGTTCCCCGACCAGAACCGTCGAGTGCGATATAAACAGTGGGTTCGATGGATGAGGTGGTATCTGTCAAAGTCGAGGGGATAGAAAGATGTTGTGATTGCTATGGGCGGTTAAGAATTTTTAGGTTTGGTTGATCTCTGGGTGCTCGCAGGAGCGGGCAAGGCGTTGGGAGCCTTTCAAGTTCCAAGTACCCTCGTGATTGCTGAATCGAAGGGTCTGATGGTAGGTCGAAGGTATAGCTCGTATGGCGTGAAGCCAATTTTTTCTGAGTATACCGAGGTATTCAGTCTTCTTGTCAATGACGATGAAGTTGGTTTGAAGGGTAATGGGGCCTGTAGTGACGGGTAGGCTGATACGGCCAACGGCGACTTCTGTTGATCCATTGAAACCTTTTAGTTTGATATTGGCAGTGGTTATGAGGTCTGTTTTCTTCATGGTTTGGATTGTTTGTTTGGAGTAAAATGACATCGGTTGCACTCCCAGTATCTGCGAGCATTGTATAGAGGACAAGGTTCTCAATCTTAATCATGATAACTAATGGATCAGAATGGGGGAAACGAACGTGTAAAGTGTCATAGTCGATGAAAGAGATACCTTCGAGTCGAGGGTGACGGCTTGATTCTGGCAGAAGCGTAGGAGATTTCGTTTATTCTTGGAATGTTCACTGTCTATGTTGTTAACTTCGATCAACTTAAGTCTATAGATGTGCACTTCAGCTTGTTCAGTAGTAGGGGTGGATAGTGATTTGAGGTAGGACCCATCGAGGTAGCTCGAAAGATTTGTAATATACTAGTACAAACGTCCTGCTCTGAAAATAAGTTCAAGGGAGCGTTGAAGGGTGAAGCACTTATTGGTATGGTGACAGTTGCACTTATGGTTGGCCCAGTAAGGTTTGCCTGGTCTGACTTAGATGGGGTAAGGGATGCGCCAAATGGGGTCTGCCTATATGTGTGGTAGAAGGGTGTTGAGGGGGGCAGTGAGTGTAGGTAAAATAGGCTTTGGTCGCTTCTTGCGAGCTTCGGTGCTGTTATCAATGTTGGGGCGTTTGCGGCTCTCAGTATCATGTGAGACAGGAGCGATCAGGGGTGCGAGAGCATGGTGGGGGTGTTGCCGAGGTTTATTGAAGTTTGCTGTTTACGAAGGTTGGCTCTGTTTGCGGGACTCTTGGAGGCGTTCGAGATTAATATAGCCGTTGACTTTCGAGAACATCTCTTCGAATATTTTTGGTTTATGGTGGACTAGGTGCTCTTTTACTCGGCTGTGGTCGGGTAGGGCATTTGAATATGCCAAAATAGCATTCGAACAGTCGAGATTTTTAAATTTTTGGGATTCACCGAGGAATCTTCTGGTGAAGGCTTCGATGGTCTCACTGCCAGATTTTTTGAAATTGAAGAAAGCGTCAACTCTGACCTCTTTGTCTTTGTTGAAGGGGCTTATCGGTAAGGCTCGTTATAAAAAGGCGACATAATAGGTAGTCAGCCGTAGAGTAGAGGCTCAGGGAGTTTTAGAATTCGGGGATGTGGGATTTAGGGTCTGTGTTACGGTATTTGCTGAGTTTGGGGGAACAAAAGTTGGAGGGTATTTTGATAGCCAAAAGTTTGGGGCAGATTGGGTTATTGAGGCGGCTCCAGAAGTTTGTGGCGGGGCTCGTGTTGACGCGAATAACGGGTTGTATTTTGTGGTCGAGGTCCGGCTGTGTAACATGCGCAGGACGTGGGAGAGATTGATGAATTTGAAGGTTGTGAGGTCGAGTGTGTGACATAAAATCAACACTGCGTTCGTCGAGCCGTTCCCGAGCAGGACGACGTCTGGGGTATCTGGAGGAGCGGAGGGTTGAGTCGGAAGAATCTTCTGTGGGGTGAATCCCGAGGTGGATTAAGCCGGTTGGGGGGATAATACGAGGGAAACCTTCAGCACCGGTGTGAATGGGGGGTATCTCGAGGTTTAGTGAAGGTCCTAGGCAGGCGCGAGCAGAGATGCGTGATGGGTCTGATGCCTGGGACGGGCGAACAGGTTCCAAGGGCTATAATCTCTGTAGCTCTCGGACGGTATTGCACAGTTCGTCGATTGCTCTGTTTTGTCTATTTTCATCATCCAAGGGCGATTTCGCTCAGTTTCTAGTGCCAAGCAGTGGTTTTCACGCTCCTAGTTTAGTTGGTTATGGTGGCGCTCCTCTGCCTGAGTGACTTGTTGGGATAGCAGGGCTATTTAGGCAGCGACTCTGCCAATGGAGTGGCATGCCTGAGTTAAGTTGGAACGGCGTATGGGGGCCATTAAGGGTAATCTGTTGGAGTGAGCAACAAAAGGAGGGGAAGAAGGAAAGGAGATTGATAGGGTGGGAAGCACAGACGGCGCCAATTGTAGGGACCTAATTTCGTTCGGATGTGAAGTTGGTTCTTACAACATAGTATTGATCCTCAATCAAAGGAGGCAAACAAATAACTTAAAGTAAGATCCAACTATATACAAATACTTGCGTAGAGGCCCAAATATGACTCTCTACGACCTCTGATGAGGATTTTTTAAGACAGATTGTATTACTGAAGAGTAAATAACAGAGTTCGAGTACAGAGTATCCGGGTGGTCGAAGGTAAAATGCAAAGGGCTGTAGATGATTTTTCTAACCCCTCCTTGGTTTTCCTTCTCCTCTATTTATAGAGATATAGGGAGCTAAGTCACCAAGGGTGGGTCAGGTTTACATGATTACTGTCAGGAAATCCCGGCGAGTTATGGGCGTCGATCATGTCGGTACTGTTACTGCAACATTTATTTATGATGTCTCTAAACGGCGCGGTGGTTGGACCTGTCACTGTAGCTGCACGGGCCAATCAATGCGCCGTCTGTCCTGATGAGGTGATTGTCTGTCTTATCTTGCTTCGGTCGTGTGTTAGTGAGGTCGAAGGATTTCTGCTGTGTCACGTTAATCCATTCTTGAAGCTTTGCCTGATGTCGAAGCTTCGTCTTTGAGAGATCTCTGGGGAGTCTATTTTAGAGATTGAGTGGGCTTCGATACATTCGAGTAGGTTGTGAAGTGGGCTTCGACTGACTGTCGAAGGCTACGAGTAGGGTACTACATCGGTCCCAAAGATAAGGGCAACCCAAGATGACCTGACACACATCCAAAGGAACCACCTCATACGTCACCTCGTCAATAAACCTTTCAGTGATTGTAAACTTGAATGTACACTGCTTTGTGATCATCAAATCCGCATCTTTCTAAATCCACCCTAAACCATACGGCTTGGATGTGCTGTAGTCATCAAACCCATCTTCTTCACCAGCGTCTCAGAAATCAAAATTTTTTGACTACCCGGATCCATAATGGCCTTGACTAAACTCTTTTTCACCTGAATACTGACATGAAAAAGTTCTTCCCGACTCTCCTCCTCGGTAGGCAAAGTCTGCTAAAACATAAGTATAAGCTTAGAATTCGGTTTATCTAAATCTGAAAGGTTAGCAACCTCTGCGGCTAGTGCATATCTCTCTTTCTTGCTCTTTTCCTCCTTCGGCCTAAGCCCTGGGTGAAGTTTCCAACAATAATCAGAAATATGCCTACTCGCCTTACAATGATTACAATGAAACTCCTTGGACGAAGACCCATCTCCATTGGCCTATCCCTTATGTTCATGTTTCTAACTTGACTTGTACCCCGACTTGATTTTGTCGTCTTCTTTGTCACGCTTCAATTACTTGCTTTCAATGGCAATTGCCTTTACGGTAGCGTCCTCGATATTGGCCACAGTAAAAAGTTTTAACTCTCTCCTAATGGACTCTGACAAACCCCACGTATACTTCATAAACACTTCGTACTCATCCACGTCAATATCCAAAACCAACGCTTGGTTATAAAACCCCGTAGTGTACTCCTGTATGAATTGCTCAAACTTTTGGCGCAAATTGTGCCATTTATACCATCTCTCTTGCTCATACCCAATCGGATAAAACTGCTTTCGCACTAAAACCTCGAATTCTTTTCAACCCAAATCTTCTACATCGTGGCGTTTCCGATTAGATTTCTACCACGTGAGTGCACGACTTGCAAATTTCAACATAACAAAGCAAATTTACTAAGCATTGAAGTATTTGTAAATTGAAAAATAAGTTTCCAACCTATCTAACCAGTTATCCAATATCTCGGTATTGATCGAACCGTCGAATACCAGAATTTCAATCTTAAAGCCAATACGAAGATTATGCATAGGATTCGTGGACTTACCAATAACCGATTGCTCCTCGTCGTAGTCGGCTTCACTAAAATCACTATTGATCTTTGTAGTACGCTTTTCACCATCCCCCTCCTTAACCCCTTTCTTCTTCGAGCGGCCTTGCCGTTTCCCCGAAGTAGAAGCCTTCGCGAGGTTCGTGAGGTGCAACTGTTATACCAACTCCCCTACAATAGAAGTTAGAACGGAAACTGCCATTTCTAAAACCGTGAGTCGATCGTCAGAATCGCCCATCTCCAAATTGTCCTTCTTTTTTGAATTAGGTTTCCGATGGATCTTCAACATACTCACTAGCTTCTCCTTCGTTTGCTTGAGACGGTCACGTGTAGGGACCATAAACCACAATCAACCTCCTGAGAATTAAAATTGGAAATCTGATACCACTTAATCCATAATACAATTAAGAAGCTCTAGTTAGTAGAAAAGTTTGAAAAATGCCAAATTGGATGGGATAAATAAGAGATTCAATTGTATAAATCAAGTAATTATAATGAATAAACTCTAAACTCTAAGCTTCTTCCTTAGAATTTCTCTCTAGATCTAATCTAGAAAAGAAATAACCTAAGTCCCCTTTATATACTAGAGAACTTAAAATACTAAAAGAACGCATCTCGAAGCAAAAATACCCCTCAAAAATATAACCAACGCCTAAAGGAAAAAGGCTGAATCGCACCTCTGTTCGAACAAAACCAGTTTCTGTTCGAATAGAATTAAATCTATTCGAATAAAATACCTCACGCAGAAATGTATTCAAACAGAAACAATCCTGTTCGAATAGAAACTTGAAAAACTTCATGTCTTCTTCAGATCCTTCTGGATCAATATTTTAAGGCTCAACGGGCTGCAAGTGGATAAAACTAAGGTTATAAATAACGAAGGTTAAAAATGGGTGAAGAAAAAGAATGCCTATTATCATATATTTAGTTGGACACAATCACTTTTTTGCCTCGAATAAAAATAAGAAGGTTTCACTAGTATAACTTGACTTTGATGGTACCATTTGACAAGTGGGTAAGGAAACAAAATGAGAGCACAAACAACAAGATCATAAAGAATAGTAAATGTCATAGCACTCGAAGCTCATAAAGAAGGCCAGATCCTCACATAACATTAGGTACGAAGTCTCTATAAGTATCCTAAAGTATAATATCAATGAGTACTTTTCTATCTGAGCATGCGATAGTTAACTCCCGTGAAAGAAAGTAAATTTAAGTAAACACTATACTAAACTATCCTAACACGGAATTAGAAAACATATCTGACTAAGCATATATCACCGTGATAATCTAACCAAAAGAGTGTAAAGAGGAAGTAAGAGACATACCTAATCAATAGAGCATACACCAATTAACCGTCTCAGAAGCTCAAACCTCATAGCATCTAACGGCTTGGTAAAAAAAATTGGTTAACTGATTTTCTGTAGGAACATACTCAACACTGAATATCTTGCGCTCAACAAGATCACGGATGAAGTGGAAGAGAATATCGATGTGCCTGGTTTTGGAATGTTGTTCAGGATTCTTGGAGATGTTGATTGCACTTGTATTATCACAAAAAATTGACATCGTCCCCTGGACTATCCCATAGTCATGCACCATCTGTTTCATCCAGATCAATTGAGTGCAACAACTACCCGCAGTAATATACTCCGCCTCTGCTGTGGATTGAGAAATACAATTCTGCTTCTTGCTTTGCCAAGCCACAAGATTATTCCCAATATAATAGCATCCACCCGAAATACTTTTCCTATCATCTGCATTACCCGCCCAATCTGCATCGAAATACCCAATTACCTTAGAAGTTGTGTCATGTGAGTACCATAAACCAAAATCAGAAGTCCCACATACATAACGAATAATACGTTTAACAGCCTATAAATGAGATTCTTTAGGATTACCTTGATACCGAGTACAAATACATATACTATACATAATATCATCTACATATACCTGTGCAACGAGCATCGCACCCTAAGACGTGCAAAGTGCAAAATAAAATCAAAACAATACTCTACTGTCCTAAAAAGAAACAAAAAATAAAACTAAAAACAAATTGAGACAGGGTAAGAAACGTACCTTATCAATAAAACATGCTGATAACCCTTCTCAGTTGATATTCATTACCTTATTTGAGCAATATTGTACCTTATCTATGGTACTAAATCAGTCTTTCGGACCCAAATACTTCAAAAAGTTCTTCGACCTGTAGTTTCCTGTGCAAACCATATAGACATATTCTCACTTTTCACATTATTAGTATTCTCATTAGAATTATATCTATATCCATTGACTGGGCAAACATATTGTTGATTGGGTCTAGCAAATCTACAGTAAGATGCAATATGTCTATTTCGACCACATATACTACAGTAATAAATTTGAGAGTAAGAGACCCGTTTGGGGTAATTTTGAGTAGTGGATATCAGGTTATGTTTGGGCACCGAAGTAGACGCAGTTGCTTTCACAAACTTTGTGATTTGAGGAGTCTTGGCATTAAGAAGAGATTCCTCATATCATAGACCCCTTTTGTCACTATCCGTCTTTCCCATACATAATATTTTATCAATGTTTTTGGCCCCATGACAGAACTTCTCAATTTTCTGCTGAAATAGAACTACATCAAGCTTGGCCAAACGAAGTTCGTCCAAAGTTAATTTTATTTTCTCTTTGCATCATTAACTTCTTTTTCTAAAAACACAACTTTGTCATGTATGCCTTATTTCTTATTCTCAAGAACCTCTATCTTGTGACTTGTACTCTCAGTTTTGCCTTGAAGTTCGCACGTAAGTGTATTAACTTGGTATTTCAAGAATTTGTTAAGTTTACAGAGTTTCATACACTTGGCGAGAGTCTGAGCATACAAGTCCTCAAGATGCGGGTCCTCAAACTCCTCAAACTCATTTTGTTCTTGATTACTCTAATTTTCATCAGAATTTTCAAGTTCAAAAAGATTAAAGTTATTATTGCCACAATTAAAAATCACAGGATATGCACAATATGGTCCATTATCAACTACTTGGGGATTACTCTCATTGTTATCATGTTCATCATCACTGTCATCCCAAGTAACATTGATATTCATAGCTTTATGAGTTGCTCCAGATTTCTTATTAGGACAGCTAAGGTCAATATCATTATTGGTTTGCCGATTATAATATTTGACCTGATCATGAGGTCTTAGTTTATAGTTCATAGATTTCCCTTATTTATGAAATTGACGTTTTTTCAATATTTTTTGAAATTATTGACTAATAAGGGCAATTGATGAATCTATATCCGAACCTTCATCATCATCTGAGATATATGAGTGATCAACCTCTTTAGAACCCTTAGAAAAAGAGGAGTAAGATGAAGACTTAAAAGCAGCACTCTTATTCTTCTCAGGGTTTTCCATTCTCATCTCGAGTCAAACGTTCACAATTTTCTAGCCAATGTATCGGGTTTCATTTTGTTAAGATCTTGTGCTTCCTCGATAACATCACGTCTGGATCTAAAGCTCTTAGGAAGAGATCTTAGAACTTTGTAAACTGTTTGAACATCGGAGTACGCTGCTCCTAATGTGGTACTGGTGTTTACAATATCATTTAGTCTCGTATAGAATTCGTCAAAGGGTTAGTTTTTACTCATTCGGATATTCTCAAATTGCGAAGTAAGCATTCGAAGCTTACTTTCTTTGACTGTATCATCGCCTTCATGAGTTTGAACTAGGATCTCCCAAGCTTCTTTAGAAGTGGTATATGCAGAGATATGTCGAAACTCACTTTGACCCACAGCCATAAAAATAATATTGAGGCCTTTAAAACTATAACCATCAATATCTTTTTCTTCTCTTAACCATTGGTTATTAGGTTTAGAGACCTCAATAGCACTCCCTGGTAGACCTCTTATCACAGTAGAAGGTGTTCATTCATCCTTAACATTAATCCATACATCTTCTCCGATTGATTGTATGTATGCAATCATTCAGACTTTCCAGTATGGGTATTCTTTGCCAAAAAAGAGTGGAGGGCAATTTATAGGACCTCCAAACTTCTCGAAACTCATTATTCTTAAGAAAACTATCCGGGATCCACGCTTAGGTTGTTAAACCTTGAAATGTGACCACTCTGATACCAATTAAAAGTTTTATGTCGCTTGAGACTAACTAATTTTGATTGTTTTAGGTCTAAATCGAAAGGTCTTAATTCCTTTGAATTAATGGTCTGTGCTTAACCTAAATCAAGTTCATTCAATTAACTAATGTCAAGCAAGCAGTTCGAAACATAAAGACACGAGCAAAGATTTTTAACCCTGTGGGAAACCTTTCTTAGGAGAAAAACCCACAGGTCGCAATCGAATCACTTGACAGCTAAACAATCCACTATGAAAAAAAATTACAAGAGTATGACTACTTACAAACTCGATAAACACATCCCGTGGTTATCTCTCTTCTAATCAAGCTCCTTACAACCAATTTCTCATTCTCCCAATGCCTTACCTCGGATAACGCACAAAAGCTTCAAAGCTTGAATTGCTCAAGTTATTCTATCCATAACCAAGGTTTATTGATCAATGATGATTGATTCAAGATATGAGTGTTTTAATTCTTTCTTGAATCTCTCAAGAGTAATCTCTCCTCACTCTAAAAACAAGCCCGTAGAAAAATTGATTTTCGAAGAAGTAAATTTTGAAAAAACCAAAGTTGTCTTTTATTAGAAAACAAAAATTACAGTCTCTGTTCGAATAGAAATTTGGCTGAGCCAATCTATTCGAATAGCAAAGAAATCTATTCGAATAAAAAATAGGCTGAAGCATTTTATTCGAATAAAATAAAATCTATTCGAATAGAAATATTCCCAGTTCTATTAGAATAGAAAAAATTATATTCAAATATAATTTATGTTATCTTAAAAAGGCATACTTATTACCTGGGCTTGATATTTAGAAACAAGGAGTTAGAAACCCACTTACCTGTTCAGTGCCAGTCCAACTGTAGTCTCACCATGTGCACTCACTGAAGTCAGATAACCATGAGATCCTGCTGACACCTACTCTAGACACTAAATGAAACAAACTACAAAATAGATGTTTCAGTTTCTACCTTTTTCTTTGTTGAAGTAATATGATTAAAATCATGGGGTGGGAATTGGGGACAATAATTTTTAACAACTTTTTTTCAAAAATACATATACAAGTTGAATCTAGACTTGATTTTTTGTGAGGATAATCTAATCAACATATAGATCATCTCCACCAAAAATTAAGTATTTCTGATTCTTCATACACCTCCGAAAATAAATTACATTTTTTGGAAGATTAAGAGCCGATAATTATTTCAAACCTTGAGGTTAGCTGAGGATGATCTATAAGGTAACGAGATTTCAATTGTTGTAAGAAATGTTGTTAACAATTGGTGCCCCCTGATCCCGATCAACAAGAGAATTATAAACTCTTATTGAACTTTATTTCCATTTTTACATCATAGTCATCTCCTCCAGATTTCAACTATCCCAGTCAAACCCTATAATCGAATTAGGAGTTGGGATACAATTTGGGTTTGTTCTTGTGCAAAATTTAACTTTATTGACCTTTAGATATTTCTTAGGAGATAAAATTATTCCAAGTTTGAGCGAGATGGGGGAGGAGAGGGTTGTTGTTATTATTAGCCGAAGATTGGAGGTAAGAGATGAATATAGATTTTATCTATCCTCCTTGATTTGATATGTTTGTTAACACTTAATAGAGTTAAATTATGTGCTTGAAAGGTTGCGTGGATGTGCCAAATGTCAAATATTTATTGGATCCTCAGCTCCCCACCTATATTTGTCCTCAGCAAATCCGGACTCCTCTAACTCTCTTCACTCTCTTTGATAGATGATGTCGGCTCCCAACTTTAATGATGATTATTTTAAATTCTGAAGATCGCAACCACAAATCCATCTTATATACAACTCTCTTTTGAAGATCTTAAGCCCCAGTTTTAGGCTAACTTGAAACAACCATATAGCCATTAGGATAGTGGTTTGAGGTCAATGGGTACGCTTATGGTTGAAAAATATAACAAGTATTAGGGCCTTGAGAATATCAATCCCTTGTCGTTAGTTGCTATAGTTCTTAACCCTCGTTTCAAGTTAGATTATATTGGATTTGGTTTAAATGGATTGCATAATGATGCTAAAGTTAGTTGAATAATAGAGAAGGTAGAAATAATACTACAATATTTGTATGTGAGGTATGCCGAGAGTAACCATAGCTCAAGTACAACAACATTACTTGATAGTGATTTAATAGTATCTAGTAATGCAATAGAAAATGAGGAAATTTGGAAAATACGTCTAAAGTTGATAAATACAAAATTTTCTATTGAAGAAGAAGTTGAAGGCAAGTTTAAAATCTTGTGTTGGTGGAAGACTAGTTCTGCTATGTTTCCAATCCTCTCTCTTATAGCACGAGATATTTTAGCCATTACTGTGACTTATGTTGCCTTAGAGTTCATATTTAGTATGGGTGGTCATATACTTGACCCATTTCGTAGTTCATTACGGCTTAACACGGTAGTAGTTCTCATATGCCTACAAAATTGGCTCTGTGCGAGTAGACAACCAATTGATCTTCAAGCTTCAATGGAAGATATTGAGAAATATGATGAGATTGATGCAGGTTAAAACATTTTTATTTTTCCCTTGAGTTTTAGTTTACATTACATTTACTTAGTTACATGTATAACCAATATTGTTTTTAATTATTTCAAAATTGTTTGAGGGAGGAGATTCATCGATGTTGTTAGATAAGTACACTCCTAATTGATATAACTATTAGCTAGTTGTTATGAGTAGGTATGATCATTTTATTTTGTTACTATTTTGATATTATCATCTAATCTAGCTTCCATAAGTAAAGCTATAAATAAAACTATTCTCCTGTTTGTCCTACCATAAACCAATTTTAAAATGCCAAGTTGCTTTCTGTAATTCTTTTGAGTGCATAGATGCTCAAGTTTTAGCAAATAAAAAGGCTTATGAGAATCTTGGTCAGTCAAAGAAACGACCAATGCTTAAGTTCTGTCAAATGCCACTACTCAAGCTTTATAAGTTGAGCATTACCATCTATACTATATCTACATGTTGGTGCTTATATGTGAGTATATAACACACCAATGTGATTTTAAAGTGATTAATGGTTTCAAATTGGATTTGTTAATGTTAACTATATGGTATTGCTCGACAAGCTGTGACATATATCACCAAAGAGAAATTATTGATCTTCTTGGTACTTTAGATGATTTTTTTTGTGAGATGGAATGTGTAGTTCATTTATTCAAAGTGTTGTATACATGTATTACTCTTTGTTGTTTGATTCATGTATGTTATGTTTATATCTTCCCCATAGTACAAGTAAGATGAGTTAAATCTTCACAAAACTTCAACATTATTATTCTATAAGTTCCAAGTGTTGTACGTTTTTTTTCTTCTAAATGTTGTACCTATTTTTTCATGCTTTTGTGAGATGGAATGTGTAATTGATTCACTTTTTCTTCAAACTACATGCTTACCTAGTTTTGCATGCTCTGATTGGATTTTGATTTATGACAGGTGGAATATAATTATAGTTTAAAGATGATTTTGATGCACATTTGACAAGTTACTCTAATTACTAAAAGCAACCAAGTGATGACTATTATGGTATGTTTTCTTTTCTTCATATTTTCTCTTTATTTTTGATTTTAGTTGTACAATATATTGTTAATACGATTTTTTAAATAAATTGTTTGTTGCCAAGGTTTTGTAGGGAATAATCATTTGAGGGATACTTTTTGGACTTTTGTTGGAAAAAAGGCATTGTATATATATCTCTTTATTATAACGGGGTGGTGTTTTTGTTACTTGGGACAAGTCTGTCCTTATGTCCAGAGATAAAGAGGGGTCGGGATGCATTGTTGATGCCTCGAGAATCGCATATAGTTTGGGGCAGTTTTGGTACTTCAGGTTTTAAGGCCAAAAGCATAAAACACGAACCCTAACTCAAAACTAAATTTTTCCTCCCCCGACAAAAAAACAATAACACTTTCTTCTCCAAAAACAAAACAAAATTCTAGCTCTCTGTCTGAACTGAAACCCTCTCTTTGTTCAAATTGAAAATCTAACTCTGACAAGCAATTGAGCTCTCTCTCTGTCTCTCTATCGCAGCAGTACTTAGGTACGACATCTATCTCTCTCTCTCTTCAGACCCAAAAATTGCCAATGGAGACAAAATTTTATTTGATTAAGGTTTCGTGGAGGAAGAGGAATTGATTAGGTGATTTCCTAATTGTGAACTTTGAAATTGAAAGTTAAGATTCATGGGTTTCAATTTCAATTTCGTTTGTTTGATTACAATTTATGGGTTTTTGATTATATGTTTAACTATTTCATAAAACTTAAGAACTTTAGAAGTTTGGGTCTAACTAGGGATTGAATACTTACCCGATTAGAGGATTTCAGATGTAGAAATTAAGCTCTTGAATTGGGGAATAATTTGGAATCAAAAGGAATTGATTCCTTTGAAGAAGAGAAGTCAAATTTTAATTGTGGTAATGTCAATGTACGTAGATGTATCAATATGTAAATGTTTTTATAGTGGTATTTGCTTATATATTTTGATGCATTTTATGATTATGATATTTTTCAATGATTGTTAATGGATGTATCTATTAGTCTCTGCAGACCCATTAAAAAAATATAGCGTCTTAATCTCTATCAGTTATTCATTTCTATCATCAGTTCATCTTCGTTTCATCTTAAATTCGGCATTCTCATCGAATATTTCTTTCAGATTGTTGCATAATTGTGGGATGCATGATATGGATTTTGCACTCTTCTTTCTAAATTTAAGGTATGGTAATCTGTTAGTACAACCTTATATACATTTGTTCATCATGAATAGTATTTTCAAGTATTTACTGCATTTCTTTATTTCTTTAAGTTGAGTTTTCCTTTATGTCTTCTTCAAGTTTATGACCATCAATACCTTGGTTTCACTAAAGAACGCCAACTGAGTTTGCAGTTAGTCACCTTAGGTTTAACTATGATGTACCTCATACACATGTGAAACTGACTTTTATTTAATCCTAGGTTTCAGTTGTATTAAACTATCCTTGTTTACCATTCCACATTCAGAACTTATATATAGTTGAGCTAGAGGCCTACATATCTCTCTATTAAAACTAAGGATGGCAATTTTCCCCTCCCCGCCCCTCCCCGAGCGGGGTAGATTTGGTATGACCTAACCGGGTATGGGGTGGGGATGGTATAAGCTACCCAAAATTCGTAGGGGATCGGGGCGGATTCGGGACTGCTAATATAAAATCCGTTATCCGCCCCGCTAAATATTAATTAATACTTTTACTATTATACCCCTTAGATTATTACAAACTTAAACTCAAGCTCTCAAATCCTCTTCTCTATCTCTATATCTGCTTTATAGATCTCTCTCCCTCTCTCAAATTTAAACAAAACCCCATCTTTACACTTGCAGATCTGAGGTTGAATCACAATGGGGTTCAATCACAGTTTACGACCTTGATTTTCAAGGTTTACGACCTTGATTTTCATTACTGTGGGGTTCAATCACAGTTCTCCCTCTTCTTCATAGAGAGTCACCCCCACTTCACTAGCAACGTCACCGAGCAAAAATGGCAGATTGATGCTTTTGTTGTTTGATTGTATGTTTTGGTTAAAATTTGGGGATTTCTATCTTGATTGATCAGTTGTTCTGAAGCTCAAAACGTAGTATTTCAAGTTAATTTGGTGAGAAGTGAGAACAAGAGTGTGAATCTGTCAAAGGTGTTTTGTCTAAGAATCTTTTAATCAAACAGTTTCAGCTCACTCCAAACCAACATGATTAATGCTATAAGCTTCACCAACAACAGAGTTACCAAGATTTGACAGTGGAATAATGATCAATTGGCTAGCTATAAGATTATGTACAACCTTAGATAGTTGCACATGGTACTCACCTTAACAAAGCAGCAACATAATTAAGCACATCTTGAGCATCAGCTTGCTTTCAAGATTAGGCAGGGATGATGCTTCCTTCCCTATCGAAGGAACATTTGCAATAATAGCCCAAATATAAAGGTGAATTGTGTCCCTTCCACAAGCCAAACCTACTGAATCCATGAGCAAATCAATTCTAGCTTAAGTAATAGCATTCATATTTGATATTTTTGCTACTTGCAGATAAGTGTGGCATCCAATCCATGAGTCAAGCCTCTTAGTATTAAAACTAAAAAGAACAATGTTCCTGCTTTCCAGAAGTTGTGAAATTTCTTGGAACTCTTGCATTTTAATATTTGAAATCTTTCTGATTATGATTCTTAATTAGTTCATCTTCTAATTTTCAGAAGAGAGGACAATTGGGGTCTTGACAAAGATTGATCTTATGGACAAGGGTACGGATGCAGTTGACGTAAGTTAGCGTGCTGAATGGAAAACTTAAGTTTAGTTTTTGAAGTATTTAGTCTTCAGCTGCATTTTAACTGATTGGTTAGGGTTTTGTAGATATTGGAAGGCAAATCATATAGTTTGCAATTCCCTTGGATTGGTGTTGTTAATCGTTTTCAAGCTGATATAAACAAGAGTGTTGACATAATTGCTGCACAGCGTAGAGAGAGCGAGTACTTTGCAAGTAGCACGGATTACAAACATTTATCTCACAAAATGGGCTCTGAGCATCTGGGAAAGATGCTTTCCAAGGAATATTAGTTAACTATTTATTCCAATACAATTTGCTTTGAGGGGCCTAAGATGATATATGCCTTTTTTTATTAAATCTACTGAACTCCATAAGGGAATTCTGAAAACTAGACCCTTAAGTGACCACGTAGGCTAACCTTTTTTAGATACATATAATCCTGAACCAGTTAAGTTTTAGCGAAGAATTTCATGTATGTCTTTTTGATGAATGAGTTGTTTGGATTACATTTATTCTTCTACAAATAAAATAAAATATAGAATTTTCATTACACTATTATGAAGTTAGTTTCAAATTGCTCATATGTTCTAATTTCTTCATGAAGGTTGATCACTATCGTAGACTTCCGATGGGACAATCATGGATCACCCTCCGGATGCCTGAGGCGATTCCTCTTAATTATGATTGTTATGGCTAAAGCATCTAACTCTGATGAGGTATAGGTTTTGTAATTTGGACTCTTAGCATGATATACAAAAATGGCATAAGCCTGAGTACAAGGTTTATGACAAAATTAGTAAGATAATTCTCTTTGGTAAGAACTTTTCTTTCTTTGTTTATGATATGTCAAGGCTAAAAGTCGTTTTCGACCCTTATTCGTCTCTATTTCTACTTCTCCTTATTTATATTTTATTGTCTCCTTCTATTTGGAGCACACAATTGAGGTAAGTCTTAAACCATCTCTCTTTATTGATTTAACTAATTCGCTACATACAAGGGGAAGGGATAAGCAAATGATTCATGAAGTCTTGCAGAACCAAGTACATTTTTATAGAAAACATTTGGTAATTAAATGTTTCCTTATATCGTTTGTTTTATTATTTCATGAACCTAGGATGTGATGTGATTTTAGTTCAAGATTTTAACAACAGTTATCTTTCAGTGGAATTAGTTTCGATTTGCAATCAAGTAATATCCGTGAGCCTGATTGGTGGAGGATTTGCTTATTTTCGTCGATCTTGGCATCTCTTCTTACAAATCCAAAAAATTGGTAACTAATTTAATTTATGCAATTACTAAATCATTCTTAGCCTTAGAACCTTAGTGATGTTTTTGATATAAACCATAGTAGACTTCAAATTGTCGATGAAGCAGTAACCCCCCAAAGTAGTGTTGATAGTGTAGCTTGGATGGACTCAAATACCATTGACAATGAGGAAGATCCATCAAAGATTCAACCAAAGAAGGAACAATAGTAGTAGTTGTAGATGCCTACCAAAGTGAAGAAGAAGAAATATGAAATCTACGAGATGCCTCTTTCTTCTGACTGAAAGAAGTATAGGGCATTTGTATATGCTTATACATTACGGTGGTAGTAATATGTTGTTGATGGAGTCTCCAGTTTCTAGCAGATGTTAAGCCTTGATACTTCTGACTTTTTTGTAAATGCTTCTGAAAGCATCTCACTTTTCTCAATGTCCATATAATGGAAATCCGCATTAATAGGTGCTTGATGTTCAATTCTGAAGTAACTCTTTGTGGGCATCTTTGAAATTTGAAGTCTGTTTGAATCTTTATGGTTACCTGAAAGGGTTCGTGATGCAAGCAAAGGGGTTATTAAGGACTGTATTGATATGTTTATTTTGCGCTTTCTGTGATTTCAAACAGGTCATGAATTTATATGAGGGTTGCAGTTATGCAGGTTTAATTGTAGGTATCAGTTTAAGATGGGGTATGACATTAAAAGTGAATGTGTAGTAGAATGCAGTAGCAGTAGCAGTAGCAGTAGCAGTCTCTAAAACATTTGAACCATACAAACTGCATCGTAAGCTAGATGTAAATAGATCGGACAGCTAAAAATATTCCAAGGCAAAATTTTGTAGCCAAAATGTCAGGTGTGATACGAAAAAGATAAAAGGATAATATTAAGCCATGATTAAAGTAGGAATAATACATTAAGCCATGATTAAAGTACAAACTGCTCTAATTCCTTAAATTAATTATTATTAGGCCTTTCGTATGAACATCACTAAGTTTTACAAATAATATTAAGCCATGATTAAAGTATGAATAATACATTAAAACAAAATTATACTAAAACACTATATCATTAACCTTATGGTTCTCCTTGAAATTATTGCAGAAGTTACTTTCCAAAAATTTACTTCAAACCATTAGAGGATGACATATAATTCTTTTAATTGCTTACATAATATTAGGGAGACATTTGGTGCCTAGCTAATCTAAAAAGCGGGGGACAAATAATGTTTACTTTTGTTATGAGTAGTGATTTAGTTTCCATCGAGGGAGATGGATAGGTGTAAGTATTTGATTCGGCCATGAACATTAATCTTACGGGTAGCGCCGAAGGTGCATCGACATAGTCACGGGTAGTGCCGAAGGTACGTCGACATTGTTGTCGTGGCGAGCCACGGGTAGTACTAGTCTATATTACATTACACAATGGTGTTTTTCAAATAGACAAGTCTGCTAGACAAGATTGCAATTGTCTCAAAGATAAATAGGGGCTGAGATTTCTGAGAAAGAACAAGATCGACAGACAAGATTTGTTCAACTCTCATACTTAGGGTTAGTTTCGACAAAACACGTAAAAGGGTAAGGGTAGTTAAGTCTTATTCTCTCTTTCTCTCTCTCTCTCTCTTCAACTCCCCTATTCTTCCACATCTTCTCCCTCAAAACCAACCTTTCTCTCTCCCCCTCAAAACACAGTGGCTTTAATTTTTTTTTCTCTTTCTTTTTTTCTCTCTCCCCTCTGCAACTAATGAAACCTTCCTGTTGCTAAAACCCCCAAACCATGTAAGTCTCTATTTATCTCCCTCTCAGTAATATATTTGTTCTTGGTTTTTGCATTTAAGGTATGTCCAATTAAAAGGTGTTTCCAAGTTGTTCTTAATTCGCGGGGAAAGGCATTTCTAGGGCTCTCTCTAAAGTGACAAATTAAAGCCTCAATTTAATTTAGGAATTTATGAATGAGGTTACTTAACTTTGTTGTTTGGATTGTGTGATTTTCATTTGGTGCAGGGAATTGGCTAGTGAAAGTTTATAGATGGTTTTTGGTCAACTGTAACCTTGAAAGATTTGGTTTTACAACGTCTTTTTGTAGGGTAAGATTTGGTTACACAGAGATAATGGATGATTTTCAATGTACAAACAACTATATCAATGAATAAGGTTGGTGGAGGATTAGCTTATATTTACAGATCTAGGATTCTCTTCTAACAATGAAAAAATAATATAGCTGCGTAAGTTAATTTGATCAACTTATTCCAAAGATTTGGATCCTTGCAGACTTTCCTAATGCATACTGAAAGGTTTTCATTTAACTTATTCCTATTGTTTCGTGCAAATTTTTGTGGAATTATTATGGTATCTTCCAAAGAAAAATGTGGATCTTTGATCTCTGCAAAGGAAACTCTTTGTATTTTGTTTTAGTTCTAATATATTGCAAAGCTGATTCCTTAGGAATGTTTAGGAGCGATTTCCTTGGAGCTTTAGAGGGGTTTTAGTTTAGTGTATAGTGTATGTATGTATTCATACATTTTGTGCAAATATATTATTTGAAGAAAGTAGTTTGCTGGGTTTATTAATTTCCATTATAAGGTTTGAGTGTTAGGGTTACTATAGGCCTTGATCTATCTACAAGTTATAGCTATGAAGTTTGTTTATCAAAGTTGAATAGTCGGGGATTGTATAAGAAGTCTCACTTAAGTTTTTTGTTATTGGTCACCATCTAAATTTGTATGATCTTACTTTGCATGAATCTTTCTTTGCATGGACTATCTCCATTTCACTTATAGTTTTCTATCTATATAATTTCTTTTCAGGTCATCCTGTCGTTGTAGAGCCTAGGGCCTCAAAGCTTGACCAAAAGACTCTACGACCACAATATAAACATCCTATGTTAACCATCTATGAGGAATCAACAAAGAAGCATATTTTGCGTGGAAAAGAAGACTTGGGTTAGCATTAAACCATGCAGACTTAAATGCTTATTTATATTGGCAGAACTTATATGCAACTGGAACAAAGGCAACACTTCAACAATCGAGTGGGCAATGGACCAATAATGAGCAAAGTTAGTGAAGAACTTGCAAAATGTTTATCAATGGCAGTGCAATTTTTGTTAAGAATTCATAATTACCATTTGAAGTGCAGAAGCAACACCAAAGACTTTACTGCGGGCAATGGGTATGAAAGGAATTACTTTTTTTCACTTAAAAAGTCATCTGCAGGTTTGTCTCAAGCTAAATTTTATCTCATTTTTTGCTAAGTTACACACTGCATTTAAAAAGATCAGTGTGTACTTTTAAATTGGTAAAACATGAAAGTACATACTGAAAGTACACATTGATCTTTGCCAGTGTGTAATTTAAGAGGATAATCCCAGGATCATGTTTTACCTGAAAGTACATACTGATCTTTGCCAGTGTGTAATTTAAGAGATAAAACATGACCTACTTGCATTAATTTTATCTCATCTTTGAATTTTTAGTTTGCATATAAAAAAGATCAGTGTGTACTTTCAGGTAAAAGATTGAATCGACAGGATCATAAGAGACTGTGCATTTAAGAGGATAATCCCAGCTAATTTTGCTGCTCCAATAAATGCAAGTAGGTCAGACTTCTTGGCCGCCTTTGCATTCCTTGATGATGTATTGGACGAGCGGTATGTTACACGGCCTTTACTTTCCTTTTTCTTCACATCACTTATGGGGAAGGCAACCAGTTACTTTCCCCTAGATGACATGAAGACATTGTCATCCCTTGACCAGTTCTTAGTCTCAGTTGGAGCTGTGAAGAAAACTATTTCAGGTAGAAAACAGTAGCACATAATATGGACTTTTCTAGACTTTTCTGGACGTTGCTTAGGAGTTGGAACCTGATATGAAATGTTGGCAGAGCTTTCAAGACGTGAGAAGGGTGTTGGAATCAAACCAGATCCTGAGATTGATGCCTTCATGAAAGCTACAGCGTTGAGGGGCCAGGAAACCAGTTTGGTTACCGATTATATTCTTAAGGTTTGCTTCCTCATTTCAAGTTATTATCGGTGGATATTATTGTTTCGCAAGAATTGTTCAAAAGCCCTGACTTCTAATAATTTTGTAATAGATCCTTGGGTTGAATATCTGTGCGTATATTATGGTAGGAGATGACATGAGAAGGGGCATATCCGGTGGGCAAAAAAAGTGTCACAACTGGTACGTGTGACTCTTATCAGTTATCACAAAATTCTCTGCGTTCCTCGATGATATGGTAACACCATATTAACTAGCAAATAATTTCACTACTCGGATTAATGAGTTCTGCTCAAATCAATGCCATATTAACTTAAACAAACAATGTTGCAAGTGCATTTTCTTATGGTAGACAGTTTTCCTATTTTTTTGATGTTTTTGGATTTAACCGAATTTACTGTTCAGTCACTCCTACAGAATTGACTGAAGTACCAGCAGTCTAACGATATTGATTTCTTTTGGTTCAGGAGAGATGTTAGTTGGACTGGAAAAAGCTCTATTCATGGATGAGATATCAACTAAATTGGACAGTTCCACAACCTTTCAGATTGTGAAGTTCATGAAACAGATGGTTCATATTATGGATGTAACCATGACCATCTCTCTCCTTCAACCTCAACCGGAGACGTTTGATCTTTTTGATGATGTTATTCTACTTTTAGAAGGTTAAGTTGTCGATCAAGGTCCACGTGAGAACGTTCTTGAGTTTTTTGAAATCATGGGTTTTAAATTTCTTGACAGAAAAGGAGTTGCGGACTTTCTGCAAGGGGTAACATCCAGAATGGACCAATCACAGTACTGGTACAACAAGAACCAACCATACACGTATGTCTCTGTTGTCGAGTTTGTTCAGTCCTTCAAATCTTTCTGTGTTGGACAACAAATCTTCATGAATCTTACAACTCCTTACGATAAATCCAGAGCACATCCTACTGCATTAGTTCGAGAAAGATACGGAATCTCCAACATGGAACTCTTTAGGGCATGTTTTGCATGGGATTTTTTCCATGTAATGATAAAATGCTCAAGCCTTCTATATAATTTTTCTTGATATAAAGTATTTTCTCTGTCTTAGTTCGATTATGGATATAGAACTTTATTGCAGAATGTGATGAAACATTACAATGTATGTAATTACAAGTATTGCTATTATGAGTTTTTGTGTTGGTAATGTTTTATAATCTTGAAACTCACATAGTTCTTTTACCTATTAATTAAGTTGTTAATGTTTGTGACACACAATCACTATACAGTGCCAAAGACACTCCACGCCATTGTAGTGTTGTAGTGACGTAGCACGCCATTGAGTCCAAATTGATTTTTGCCTTTCTAGATATTGGAATCTCTATGAAAAATATAGCTTTTTAAATTTTATTATGTAGTGTTGTAGTTCAAACATGAATGTTTGAACCTTTGTAAATCAAATACCAAAATGATTGTAATTCGCTCTTCAGACAAGTATTAACAGCATTTGAAATCTATTTATGTTGTAGAGCTGTGGGCAAAGGTAATTCCCAAAATTGAGAAACTATCGATAGTGGGAAAATATGAAATTTAACATAAATCCTACCTACGGTGACTGAGACGTCATATCCCAAATGGCCTCATGGCATAAGCTATAGAGCTAAAGGTGTGCCGCACTAAAAGTTCTAGAAGGCATAAGATGTATATACCGTGAGGTAGGTACTAGGGAAATTATTCAAGCTATTGAATGTCGGGTAAATTATTCATTACTTTGTTTAATTATTTCCTATATCATTATTTCGAATATATATATTTTATGTTATTTGCAACTGCTATAGTATTTACGCCGAATGCACGTTAATGGACAATTATGTAGCGCCGAAGGCGCGTTGATGTAATCATCGTGGTGGCCATGGGTAGTACTAGTATATATATATATATATATATTGCGAAAGGTTAAGAATATATTAAGCAAGTGGGAAATGTACAATTGAGGGGACCTTGTCTGAAAAAACAGACTAAGAAAAAGCCCAAAAGAATTAAGACAATGAACAATGGGTCCCTTTATATATTATTAGGGTTACAGCAAAAATAGTAAAATAAGAAAATCTAGTTATTTTAAAATCTATAATATTCAATGCTTGTGTTCTCAATCCTGTTGAGATAGATTGTCCTGCCCTCACTCCATTCTTCAAACTGTTGTTGCGCACGAGCTCCTCCATTGGCTGCTTGATATACTATAAAATTAGATTCCCTCCAAACTATTGATATTCAGAAAGCTGTGGGTTGCCTTTTGAGCTTGTTCCATCAGTTCTGCAGGTACCAAGGTATGGTGTTCTTCATATAGTTTTTGGAAAGTTGTGTTACATCTGCTATGTCTCTGAGGATAAGGCTTTTGAGCTGTTAAAGGTTGGGCTTTCTATTTTCATGTCTACTATTGTTTCTTGTATTCCAGTACCTGTTACAAATAGAGAAACAAGCAGTAACCAAAAAATCTTTAACAAAGGCACTAGAGCTTTGGCTTCTTTCCAGGATGGATTTTCAGTTATCACATGCATGTGAAACATCCATATTTGGAGTTTGTTTTATTCTATGTCTAGTTTAGATATCAGCATTATCTCGTGGTTGCATGACGTCAGAGATTATACATGGAGTGACTACAGCTGGACTGGCACTGAACAAGTAAGTGGGTTTCTATCTTCTTCTTCTATAATATCAAGTCCTATGTATTTTTACAGAGTATGGAAAATGTAATAAATATATTTTTTAAGACAACAAAACTTCTATTCGAATAAATTTTATTTTCTATTCGAATAGAAATTCCCAGTTCTATTCGAATAGATTTTATTATATTCAAATATAAATGTCTCAGACTATTTTTTATTCGAATATTTATTCGAATAGATTGGCTCAACCTGATTTTATTCGAATACATTTATTTATATCCGAACAAAGATCGTGATTTATGTTTTCGAATAAAAGACAACTTTCCTTTTTCAGAACTCACTTCTTGAAAAACCTATTTTCTAGGGCTTATTTTTTAGAGTGTGGAGAGATTATTCTTTAGAGATTCAAGAGAGAATTAAAATACTCAAATGTTGAATCAATCATCATTGATCAAGAAACCTTAATCATGGATTGAAGAACTTGAGGGATTCAAGAAAGGAAGCTTCGACGAGAAATTAGAGCGAGAAGTTACGAGAACGCGGAATTGACTGCGAGGAGTTCAATTAGAAGAGAGGTAACCATGAGATGTACTTATCGAGTCTGTAAGTAATTGAATACTTATAATTCGATTTCAATAGTAGATTATTTAGCTGTTGGGTGATTCGACAGCGACCTGTGGGTTTTTCTCTTGAGAAAGGTTTCCCACAGGGTTAAAATTGTTTGGCCTTATGTTTAATTTCCTATTGCCTGTTGATACTAGTTAATTTGACCAACTTGATTTAGGTCAAGCTTTGACCATTAATTCAAAGGAATTAGGACCTATCGATTAAGACCTAAAATAATCGAAATTAGTTAGTCTCAAGCATCTAGAAATTTCAATTGGTATCAGAGCGGTCACGCCACGATGTTTAACTACCTAAGCGCGGATCCCGGATAGTTCACTTAAGAATAATGAGTTCCAAGAAGTTTGGAGGTCCTATAAATCGCCTTCCACTCTTTGATGGTAAAGAATACCCATACTGGAAAGTCCGAATGATTACATACTTACAATCAATCAGAGAAGATGTATGGATTGCTATTGAGGATGGATGGACACCCCCTACTGTGATGCAAGGTCCACCAGGGAGTGTTATTGAGGTCCATAAACCTAGGAACCAATGGTCAAAAGAAGAAAATGATATTGTTGGTTATAATTCTAAAGGCCTCAATGCTATCTTTATGGCTGTGAGTCAAAGTGAGTTTCGACATATCTCTGCATGTACCACTTTTAAAGAAGCTTGGGACATCTTAGTTTGAACTCATGAAGGTGATGATATAGTCAAAGAAAATAAGCTTCAAATTCTTACTTCGTAATTTGAGAATATCAGAATGAGTGAAAACGAACCCTTTGACGAGTTCTATGCGAGACTAAGTGATATTGTAAACACTAGTGCCACATTAGGAGCAGCGTACTCCAATATTTAAATAGTTTACAAAATTCTAAGATCTCTTCCTAAGAACTTTAGGTCTAGACGTGATGCTATCGAGAAAACACAAGATCTTAAGAAAATGAAACCCGATACATTGGCTGAAAAATTACAAACGTTTGAACTCGAGATGAAAATGGAAAACCCCGAGAAGAACAATAGTGTTGCTTTCAAGTTTTCATCTTACTCCTCTTCTTCTAAGGGTACCATAGGAGCTGACAACTCATCCAATTTTGATAATGATGATGGGTATAATCTGGATTCACAGATTGCCTTTATAAGTCACCAGCTTAAAAACCTTGTGAAACAACACCAATTTCAAAAATAATGGTAATCGGTGAATCATAAGTCGCGAACTCATGATCAACATAGAGTGAATAACCAGCAGACCAGCCTTGATACTAACCTAAATCAAATTGAATGTTACAAGTGTCATAAGCTTTGTCATTATGCTCACAGCTGTCCCAATA
Organism: Kingdonia uniflora; assembly: GCA_014058105.1. Taxonomy (NCBI): domain Eukaryota; kingdom Viridiplantae; phylum Streptophyta; class Magnoliopsida; order Ranunculales; family Circaeasteraceae; genus Kingdonia; species Kingdonia uniflora. The sequence continues at coordinate 613,961 of JACGCM010000428.1, read as the reverse complement.
AGAAATTTGGGATCAATCACAAAGTTATGAATATCAGCGTTACTTGGGATGACAATGATGATGAGAATAATAACAATGAGAGTCATCCCCAAGTAGTTGATAACGGAAATTATTGTGCATATCCTGCTATTTTAAATTGTGGTAATAATAACTATGACGTTTTTGAAATTGAAAATTATGTTGAAAATTAGAGTGATCAAGAACAAAATGAGTTTGAATAACTGAATATTGAGGACTTGTATGCTCAGACTCTCGCCAAGTATATGAAACTCGATAAACTTAACAAAGTCTTGAAAGACCAAGTTAATACACTTAAGTGCAAACTTCAAGACAAAACTGAGAATACAAGTCACGAGATAGATGTACTTGAAAATGAGAAACTAGGCCTTCATGACAAAGTTATATTTTTAGAAAAAGAAGTTAATAATGCAAATGAGAAAGTGAAATCAACTTTGGACGAGCTTCGTTCGGCCATGCTTGATGTAGTTCTATCTCAGCAAAAACTTGAGAAGTTCTGTTATGGGGCCAAGAACATTGATAAAATGTTATGTATGGGAAAGACGGATAGTGATAAAAGGGGTCTAGGATATGAGGAACCTCTTCCTAAAGCCAAGACTCCTCAAATCACAAAGTTTGTAAAAACAACTATTTCTACTTCGGTGCCCAAACATAACATGATATCCACTACTCATAATCACGCCAAACAGGTCTCTTACTCTCATATTTATTATTGTTGTATATGTGGTCGAAAGGGTCATATTGCATCTTATTGTAGATTTGTTGAATCCTATCAACCATATGCTCGCCCTTTCAAAGGATATAGATTTAAGTCATATGTGAATGTTTCTAATGTGAAAAGTAAGAATTTGAGTAGGTGGTTTGCTCCAGAAACATCACATCAAAAGGTGATTCAGGCAGTTTGGATGTGAAAGGATGACTTGTCGCCACAAATAAAGTAATGAATCAAAACTGAGAAGGGTTATAAGTATGCTTCATTGATTAGGTACGTCTCTTACCCTATCTCAGTTTATTTTTGCTTTTGTTTTTATTTTTTTGGATAGTAGGATATTGTTTTGGTTTTTTATCTGCACTTTGCACTTTAGAAGCTTTTGTATATAGAATAATCTTGCTATACTTGGACCTTTCTTTGTGTTATATTCATTTAAAAGATAATTATTTGGTAAAACCACATTTCACAATAGTCATTGATTCTCTTATTTAAACTAAAAGCTCATCGTGACTAGAACCACATGAGGATAAATGTAGAGTCTTTGAACCTAATGTTATGTGAGGATTTGACCTTATTTATAAGCTTCGAGTGTTATGACATTTACTCTTCGTTTTTGATCTCGTTGTTTGTGATCTCATTTCGTTTTCTTACCCAATTGCCAAATGGTAACATCAAAATCAAGTTATACTAGTGATACTATCCTACTTTTACTTGAGGCGAAAAAGGTGACGGTGTCCAACTAAAGATATGATAATAGGTATTTTTATTGCTACATCTTTTTGGCTGCTTACCCAAATTTTTATCATCTTGCAGCCCCTTGTGTCTTAAAATATGTCATTCATTTTTCTACCCAAAATTCTTTATTATTTTACCCATTTGTTCTGAGGCTTTTCAGTGAAAAAAAAAGAAAAAAAAGGAAAGTGTGATTTTTGGGGGAAAATAAAAAGAAGAATACAATGAGTCCCCAAATGACGTTTTTATTATCTCAAATCAGAGTCATAGGAAAAAAAATAAAGGGGAGGAGAAGTGGTATTTTATTTTATGTGTACTCAATAAGAAAAAGAATGACATAAGGTAAATTTGGTTTTAAGTGAGAGGGGAGTTAGTGTAACTGTAATCTCAGAATGCCAGGAAAACACCTACTCCGTAATATGCCTACCCGTGTCTATATTATAACCTGTTTTAAAGACCTATTAGATCTTGAGTTCGGCGTAATCACCATTAGTGAAGAGTAATATATGGAGTCTTTATTAGTTGTAACTTGACACCATATATGAAAAATGGGGTTCTTTCCCATGAGATCTTTCAGCTCACAGTACGCCATTTTAGATAAAATATGATTTTTCTGCTGCTTTATATTCATATTCATATTTCACACATAGTGTTTGTTAGTAAATTCTTAGTGATTTTGAGTGACCACCATGAGAGGCCTAAGTTGAAATTTTTTTCCAATATAGTATTCTAACTGCGGCTGAGTAATACGTTAAAAACTGGGTAACTCTTTGACTATGCACACACACAGACACACACACACACCAAGTAATTTATTTAGTAATTGTTTTATAACACATTAGCCATATCTTGGTCTTTATGAGATATTTTAGATTTATTGTCTTTCTATCATGCCTTGTGTTTAGGAGGAGTGTTGTCTTCTTTTGCTTACTTATTTCAGAGACACTCCCCATGTGTGCTTTTTTTATCGCATTTTACGGGGAGATGCATATTATTTTGGGGGATTGGTGTTTTAGTATTTTTCCTCACTACACTTTGTTTTATTGGTTTGCTTCTCCTTTGATTAGCTATTTACCCTTTGTTCATCTGTGCCAAAAAGGGGGAGAGATGATCCTGACAGGTAAGTTATGTTCTTTTTTCTGGATCCCTTATTTTAAATGAACGGTTACGTGATGTATCTTGTTTAGCGTGCAGGGATTCCAGAGTATATATGCTATATAAGATGAAAGTGGAGCTTTGAGTATGGATGTTCAGTGATCGAGTCAGTCCATCGAGTTATATTTTTATTTCATATAGTTAGTTCTTGTTTTGACACGAAATGAACCAAAAAGGAGATTGAAACATCCATATTTAGAGATTGTTTAATTTCGTGTCTAGTTTAGATGTCAGCACTATCTCGTGGTTACTCGACGTCAAAGATTGTACATGGAGCGACTACAGCTGGACTGACACTGAACAGATAAGTGAGTTTCTAACTCCTTGTTCTATAATATCAAGCCCTATGTATTTTTACAGAGTCTAAAAAAAATAATAAGTATGTTTTTTAAGACAGCAGAACTTCTATTCGAATAGATTTCATTTTCTATTTGAATAGAACTGAGAATATTTCTATTCGAATAGATTTTATTGTATTCGAATAGAAATGTCTTAGGTTATTTTTTATTCGAATAAAATCCATTTTATTCGAATAGATTGGCTCAGCCTGTTTCTTCATGTTTCTTTTTATTCGAATAGATTGGCTCAACCTGATTTTATTCGAATACATTTATTTATATTCGAACAGAGATCGTGATTTATGTTTTCGAATAAAAGACAACTTTCCTTTTTTCAGAACTCACTTCTTGAAAAACTTATTTTTCTAGGGCTTGTTTTTTAGAGGGAGGAGAGATTATTCTTGAGAGATTCAAGAGAGAATTAAAATACTTAAATCTTGAATCAATCATCATTGATCAAGAAACCCTAATCCTGGATTGAAGAACTTGAGGGATTCAAGAAAGGAAGCTTCGACGAGAAATTGGAGCGAGAAGTTGCGAGAACGCGGAATTGACTGCGAGGAATTCAATTAGAAGAAAGGTAACCACAGGATGTGCTTATCGAATATGTAAGTAATTGAATACTTATAATTTGATTTCAATAGTGGATTATTTAGCTGTCGGGTGATTCGACAGCGACCTGTGGGTTTTTTTTTCCTGAGAAAGGTTTCCCACAGGGTTAAAATTGCTTGGCCTTATGTTTAATTTCCTATTGCTTGTTGACACTAGTTAATTTGACCAACTTGATTTAGGTCAAGCTTTAACCATTAATTCAAAGGAATTAAGACCTATCGATTTAGACCTAAAATAATCGAAATTGGTTAGTCTCAATCGTCTAGGAATTTCAGCATGTATGTGAAAGTAGTTGAATGTCTTAGTTATCCATTACCATAGCATATTTACTGTTGGGCAATCAAAAAAGAGGTGTCTTTCAGTTTCTTCATTACTTTGGTACATGCTGCACATTGAGGGTATGTTTACTCCTTTTTTGATAATCACATCATCTAGGGTAATAACTCTATTCAATAGTCTCCAACTAAATGCTCTTAGTCTAGGGTGTACACTGTTGTCTCACACATCTTTCCACCACCATGCTATGTCTGTTGTTCTTCTGATGGAGTTAAAAGCTGATTTCACACTAAAATTTTCCATGAATGTCACTCTTCCATATTTACATATCTTCAGTCTATGGGTCAAAAGTAATGTTGTCTGTTTCAATCCCCAAAGCACTTAGCATCATAATTATATTTGCTGGAAAGTTCCATCCTGCATTGTTTATAAAACTGCCCAGTTTTGCTTTACATTTTTTCTAGAGTCTTTGTGGCATGTTACTGAGAACCCTTAGGGGTATATCAGTTCCCCAACAGTCCCTCCAGAAATCTATTTGCATGCCATTTCCAATAATCTAGCCCATGTAGGGTCTGGATAATGCAGCAATTTTCTTAATACCAGGCCAAATAGTGGGTCGTTTGTAATATTTAATACAATCCCCTTGTTTTGTCTTGAATTTAGCTTGAATGAATTTGAACCAGGCTTCTTCTTTTTGAGTGTATATCTAGTTTAATTTATAGAGCATGGCACTGTTGACATCCCCCAGACTTCTCACTCTTAGTCCTCCTTCTGACAGGGGTTTACAGACATGATCCCATTTGAGAGTGACTCCTTATCTGATTGATGTATCTCATTACTAGATAAAGTTTCTGATTATGTTGTCTCCTTCCTTAATAAGGCTAGCTGGCCACTTGTAAACTGCCATATTGTAAATGGGAATGTTATTTAACACTAATTTGGGTAAAACCACTCTACCTTGAATAGATAGTAGCCTGCCCAAACCATTTTACCTTCTTCTGATTTTTAAAATTAGAGGTCTCAAACTGCTCTTGTTGACTCTGCCTTGAAACTGTAGGATGCCCAAATAATTCTCAGGTAGTGTTCCTTCTTTAAACCCAAATACCCTAGCCACTATTCTTCTCATAGTTAAGGGAATGCTGCTCATGAAGATCTTACTTTTGTCTTCACTAATAACCTACCCTGAGGCTCTTTGATAAATGCACAAAAGCTTTTAAAATTGTTTGAGATCCTTGGTTTCTCCATTCACAAATAGAAAGATATCATCTGCAAAGAATAAGTGTGTAGGTACTTGAAATTGTCTTATATTTACCATAGGTTTAATACTTCCTTGTTCCCTAAGCTTGTGTAAGTTGAGACTCAAAATGTTTTCAGAAAAAGAGAATAGAAGTAGGGACAATGGATCACCTTGTTTTAGTCTTCTCCCAGTACTGAAATATCTTGTAAGACTTCCATTGATTGATATCGATATTTTTCCATTGCCTATTATAACCTTCACCCATTCACAAAACTTGCTGCTAAATCCAAAAGCTTGCAATACAGACTGAAGAAATTTCCTGCTTAATGTATCATATGCTTGTGTTATGTCTATCTTCAGCTCAATGTTGCCCCCTTTCCTTTTTATTTTCATTTCATTTATCAACTTTGAGGCCATACATATATTACTTTGAATGCTTCTATTCTTAATGCGCTCTGATCCCTAGTCACCACTCCCTCTGCAATAGGTGATAGCCTTGTAGCAAGAATCTTGGTTATGGTTTTAAACACAAAATTGCTGAGGCATATAGGTCTGTAGTAATTTACTGCTACTGACTTCTTTATTTTAGGCATAACAACAATCAGATTATAGTTAAAGTTTACTAGAAAATTACTATTCTAGAAAAATGAAGAGGTACTTCTGCAAAAATCCTCCTGTAAGAGATCCCAGAATTCTGTGAAGAAAGCCCCTGGGAATCCATCTGGTCCTGTGGAGTTGTCTTTATCAAGCCCAAAGACTGCCTCTTTGATTTCGTCCCATCTAGGCATTCTTGTGAATGCTTCATTCCCTTCATCTTATACTTTATTAGTAATGCCTGACAACAACATAGAGTTTGGTGTTGTTGGTTCCTCTGAGAATTTTTTAGCATAGTAGTTCACTATGTACTCTTTGATAGCATCTGGCTGGCTTATGGTGTTACCTTATGCTGTTTGGAGTTCCAGAATAAGGTTTTTTGCATTTATGATTTTTGTAACATTGTGAAAGTATGTTGTGTTCCTGTCTCCCCCATGTAGCCATTTAACCATAGATCTCTGCCTCCATATAAGCTATTCCTGACTCTGAAGATCTGATAACTCCTTCTCTTTCCTTAGGTACTCTTGCTCAATACTGTCATTTTGAGTATCTTGTTCTTGTTATATTTGTATTTCCAGCAGCTCATTCTCCAATCTACTTTGTCCGAGTCTTACTGCATCTGGGACCCTTTTTTTTCCAATCTTGAATGTCTGCCTTCACTCTTTTTTTATTTTCTGCATGAATAAATTGGAGATGCTTGTAGTTCTTTGTTCTAGCTATTTTCAACAGTGGCCCTGAAATCACTGATTTGTGTGTCCAGACCTGCATATATCTGAAAGGCACATTGTGTGGTTTAGGGGAGCTGAAGTCTTCCCCATATAGAAGAGAGTGGTTTGATTTTGATCTTGGAAAGTTCTTCATTCTCCAGCCTCTATATTCATCTATCCATTTTGTATTGTGTAGGCATCTGTCTAATATTCCCATAATTCTATCTCCACCCTTTTGAGCATTACACCAAGTGAAGTTAACTTCTGTAGTCTGGCTCTCTATCAATTCAGCACTGTCAATAAAGTTTGCAAAGTCATTCATGGAAGTTATTAAGGGTGGTCTACCCCTTTTTTTTGAGTTTCTAAGAATACAGCTAAAATCCCCCATGCAAATCCAACTCTTGTTCCAGTTTTGAGATATGATCCCCAGCTGCTGCCAAAAATCCACTCTAGTCTTATGCAATGCCCATGTACAAAGGAGATGCATCTATCCATGAACTCAACTGTAATTTGCTGTTAAGTTTAAAAGATGATATTTAGAGTGTGGTACTCCTCTCCCTGCCTCTAGAATATCCATATATTCCCTTTTTTATCCCCTTCTTCATTGGTAATAAACTTTGTTATTAAAACCAGTGATTCTAAAATTGTGAGCAAAGATTTTAGGTTCTACAATGCACATAATTATGGATTGTAACTCCATAACTTTTTTTTGAAGTAATTCATAGTTTTAATTTCTATTGACAGCTACCCTAGTATTCCAAAAGATTACCTTCATTGGAGAGCTTTCAGATTTGATCTTGTTACCCTTGGGTCTAAAGTGTAGATCTTGCCCCCTATCAGCATTTAGGTATAGGCTTCCCTTTTAATGACTTGCGTAACCCGCCTCAAGTCAAGATATCTTGGACTTGTATTTGCCACAATCCAAAATCGATATTCTCCACATCAAACTTGATCACGTTAGAATACTTAGATCTTCCCATCTTGCTACTCTACTTGCCCCAAACCTCGCTCTGACACCAATTGTTGGGAAACTGAGGGGGCAAATCGCAATGCGGAAGCACAGTACGATTTAGTAAGAACTTGAAGAACCAACTCTAAGCACGGAAAATTCAAACAAAGGCAATAAAACACATGCACAAGGTTTAAATTAGGTGGAAACCCTAAACATGATCAAAACCACCCCTGACAAGCACGACGAATATATTATCACACTAGGGTTACAAGAAGTTCTAGAGATCACTCAAACCACACCTCTACCCTTATAGATAATCCCCAGCAAGAAACCCTAGAAAGAAAACCCAAGAAAACTCTTCAGAGCAAAACCCTAGATTTTTCCATTTTCTCTCTCTAACTCTTTTCTCCTATATAGAGGCCTATAACATACATTATATATTTATAGATTTTCCATTAGGTCATCTCCGAAATACGCATCACGAGATAATCCATCGCTTTGGATTAAATCTTCTTCGAAACGAACTTAGAAACAAACAAACAAAGCCATTTTTGTTCAATAGAGTCATTAGGTCATTCGAACGACCATTTGACAATCTTCTCGAATTTTGGCCCAAGAGCTCAATTCATTCGAATGAATTCCCCACTTGTTCGAAACGACTTTCCCCTGCTTTGAGCCGTAATCCTAACAATCTCCACCTCGGCGATAAAACCATTTCTTTTACTGCATTCGTCGTATATCCTTGTCGCTTCTCAATTAAGAGAATTACCCGAGTCTAGGCTTTTCCTAGACCCACCAATCGGAACCCACTTTCTGATCATCTTTGTAGACCGTGCCATTGCTCCACCTTGAACTAAATTCCCCTTTCGAGAAATCTCCATAGCTCCCTTGGTACACGCAACCTTCACATCTCCACCCACTGATTTACCAACCAATGCATACAAGTTCCCGCTTAGAACTCCCTTCATGATCAAAGAAGACTTCCGATAAACTTTCATTACTCCACCTCGCCCGGAGTAATTGTAACCCTCATTATCTAACTTGGAAAGTGAAATTAGATTATGAGTCATACTCGGCACATGTTGAACATCATGAAGAACTATGATGCGTCCATCAAACATCCTCACGCGAATATCACCCCACTCCCGAAATTAGCCTTTGAGAGCCACTGCTCGTCAACACAAACTTGTTACGTACCCTCACACCTTGCATATTTACCGAACCATGCCTTGTGTGCGCATACATACATTGTAGCCTCACTATCAAACACCCATCCTCTATCGTGGCGAGAACCATCAGCGGCCACCACGAGGAGTACCTCGTCACCATCATTACTAGTAACCGTTGCTAGTTTGTTAGTGTCACTTTCAAAGCATCTTGCCAAACTTGCTCCTATACCTTTCCCCGCTTTGTAATCCGATCTATAATGACCCGATTGACCACAGCTCCAACAAGTTCTTTTTCTGAACCTATTAAAGCTTCTCTTCCCACTAACCACCATTGCAGAGTTTTCCCCCAAGGATTCAATACCCTTAAGCCTTCTCTCCTCAGAAAGAAGCGTACTTGTAACCTCCTCAAAACTCAAGGTTTTCTTCCCATACATCAACGTAGGTTGAAGATGCTTGAAGGTAGACGAAAGAGACCATATGAGTTGAAGCGCCTTATCTTCATCCTCAACTTTAACTCCGATCGATTCCAATTCCGAAACGATCCCGTTCAAAGAACCTAGGTGATCACCAATGCTTGTACCCTGATCTATCCTAAGCGTATGAAGCCACTCCTTGAGGTATAAACGATTCGAAAGACTCTTCGTTTGGAACAAACTTTCAAACTTTTCCCAAAGACGCTTTACGATCTTCTCTCCAGCCACGTTTGCAAAACGTTCTTAACGAGACAAAGGCGTATCCCGCTCGCAACCCTTGAATTCAGATCTTTCCAGTCCTCTTCTTTATCGTTGTTCGCTTTATGGGCCGCTATACCTTCAGCCGGAGTTTTAGGTATAGGCTTCCCTTTCAGTACCTTGCGTAACCCGCCTTGAGTCAAGATATCTTGGACTTGTATTTGCCACAATCCAAAATTAATCTTCCCATCTAACTTCTCCACATCAAACTTGATCACGTTAAAATACTTAGATCTTCCCATCTTGCTACTCTACTTGCCCCAAACCTTGCTCTGGCACCAATTGTTGGAAAACTGAGGGGGCAAATCACAACGTGGAAACAAAATACGATTTAGCAAGAACTTGAAGAACCAACTCTAAGCACGGAAAATTCAAACAAAGGCAATAAAACACATACACAAAGTTTAAATTAGGTGGAAACCCTAAACATGATCAAAACCACCCTTGACAAGCACGACGAATATATTATCATACTAGGGTTACAAGAAGTTCCAGAGATCACTCAAACCTCACATCTGCCCTTAAAGATAATCCCCAGCAAGAAACCCTAGAAAGAAAACCCAAGAAATCTCTCCATAGCAAAACCTTAGATTTCTTCCTTTTATATCTCTAACTCTTTTCTTTTGTACAGAGGCCTTTAATATACATTCTATATTTATAGACTTTCTATTGGGTCATCTCCAAAATACGCATCACGAGATAATCTATCGTTTTGGATTAAATCCCCTTCGAAACAAACTTAGAAACAAACAGAGCCATTTTCGTTCGAACGAGTTATTAGGTCGTTTGAGCGACCATTTGACAATCCTCTAGAATTTTGGCCCAAGAGATCAATTCATTCGAACGTCTTCCCCACTCGTACGAACGACTTTCCCCTATTTTGAGCCGTAATCCTAACACGAACTTGTTCCCCCATTTCTACCTCATCTGCCTAACTAGATGGATTAAGCATGCTTCTGACTTCATCTATCTCTACATCACTATCTTTTTGTTCTGCACTAGCTTCAACTTCTCCACACCTACTAAATTTCTCATGGTTTGCCCCATCTCTTTCTGTTGTATTGTCTATTTTTTCCTATAGATTCTCCTTCTGTCGGTGTACTATATTTTGACAGTTCTCTTATAATTGCATGAGTGCCTCAAAATGATTAGTGTTTTTAAGAACATTGTTTTGATTTGGGGATTCTCTTATATTGTTCTTAATACCCTTAGCCTGTGACCGGCCTTCTTCAGCTCCTATTTTCTCATATTGTTGAATTTTATCCCCTGTTGTAGCCCTTACAGGAAGTACTGGTGGTGATCCACTACTTTCACTAGAAGTATTCTCATAAAAATATATATGTTTGTTGGGTCTATCTTCCTTGGTTTGCTGATCTTGGTGTGCCTTTTCTTCGCCTTCCTATGTTTTAAGCTCTGGGTTTTTGTTCTTCACTTCATTGATCTACTTCTTCTGCAACTTATATTCATGCATTTGTTCATTCCCTCTGCATGCTCTTTGAACAATCTTACATTCTGATATTATATATATGCCCCATATTCTTACAATATGTGCAATATTTGGGAACCTTGTGAAGTACTACTTCCTGTTGTATTATCTTATCTTCAACTTTAATTAGTACTTGGTTGGGGATTGTTCTGGATAGATCAATATCCACAAGTACACAAGCATGATATCCATACTCTTGGTTTTGGGTGGATTGATCAATCTGGATTGGGGTACCCGAGGCTTTACCCAGTGACATTATAATCTTTCCACACCACAGCTTCATTGGCAATCCAAGAAATTTGTACTAAACAAGTGCATTGAAGTTGCAGTGTCTATCAATTGAGAAAAGTAGATTCCGTGGTATTAGTCCGACTGACATGTTTTGAACTATCTATGACATCACTGCTAAGAGTAACCCTTGGTGGCTAATGCCACAACAAGGGTTCCCATGCTGTCATCATCGACTTGAGGGCTGATGTCACCCTGTTTGACCGGGTCAACTAGGGATGACATGTTAATTAACGCTGTTGATGTGCCAGCCACGTGACACTAAGGTAAGTAGTAACCCACCCATATGTTGACGTGGACCTCTGTGTTGAGGGCACATGGCACTAACGTGGCAGTGGAACCAGATATAAACGTATACCACTGTGTCGAGGATACATGGTGTTGATGTGGTAGTGGACCCCACATACTGATGTGGTAAGGCCTACGTACTGACGTGGCAAGTTTCACATGTTGATATGACAAAGAACCTCACATGTTGCTGTGGCAAGTCCCACATTGTGACGTATTAGGGACCCACGTTGTAGACATATCGTGCTGGTGTGTCCTAGATACGTGTCATACTAAGCAATGAAGCATTGACGTACCGAGGAAACGTGTCAGTCGATGAATGGATTGACATGCCAAACACATCGACCATACGTGCCAAGGGCATGGTCACACGTACCAAGGGCACAGACCACATGCCAAAGGCACAAACTCATGCTACCCACGTATCAGTCACATGCCCGTGGGGCATGAGCAGCGTGTACCAACAACATTTGTGTTACACATGATGATGGCTGCCTAACACACAATATGTGTTAGAAAAATTCAAGACTAAGGAACTAATCTTCACCAAAAGAAAACAATTACCGAACCAAGCAAGGAGGCGCGCAAGCGCTTCTTGAAGATAGTCGAAGCCTCTCCAAAGGTGCAAGAGAACTCAGCAGCACTATCTCCAGGATTCAACCAAGCTAGACCTGTTCTATCACTATGTGTTTGCACTGCACAAAGTGATCAAGTTTGTTTCACATTTCCTCATTGCCCAAAAAACAAAAAAAGAAATTGAGAAAGAAAAAAAAGAAGAAGTTGTTTTTGTTTTTCTCTGTATTTTACTCACCCGAGAGAACTCTATAAATAAGAGTCTAAAAAACTTTCCAGTTCTAAAACTGTTTAATTAATACATAAGTATTAATAAGTCACACTTACTCCCTATTAATGATATAACCAGTTACAGACTCAAACATACATAGAAGTCCAAGAGGTTGTCTGTTCCAGACCCAAGCCCACGCCCCACGACCGCGGCAAGCGTGCAAAGTGCTAAGTGCGCCTAATAAAACACCAAAAAGTGCTTAAATACGCCTCAAACGCCCACGCGCGCGCACGTGCGCGAGTCGCGCTCGATGCGAAGCATCTCGCTAGAGTGCACACCCTCCTAGAGTAGACTTTAAATCCAACTAAGCAATAGAGATATAAAAACTAATATACATTACTTTTTATTTCCAATGTGGGATAAAACATTTAAAAATCATATTTTGAAGTTAAAACAATTCCAACAATCCCCCACTTGTTTTAATTTAAAAATAACAAACATAATTCCCCCACAAGTTTAAATAAAACAAAAACAAATAAATAAAAATTTGGGCATAAAGGCAAATCATGTGCATATGTTTAGGTGTCTTGAGGACTGGAACCTATACATTGTAAAACATGTCTAAGTTTATCATGTCAAAAGTTAGTGGAGTGCCCTTGAACTAAAATTGACAGAAAATATTAGTGGACTTAAGCCTTGAACTAATAATCCTATTTGATAAACATGACATGTCGTACACACATAATTTTTAGAGAACCAAATAACTTTTAAGCTCAACACTTTAAAGTCCGTGTTTAATCCCTTTCTACTAAGTGCTCTAGAGACAGTCTGTCATCTTATAGGAACTGACTAGATTCCACACTTAGATAGGTGAGTTTACCAAGAGTGATCTGTAAACACTCCAATCCAAATGGATCTTTTAAACTCATTTGGAGAACAATCCCAGCCTTACACATTTTAAAGAGTAAAAATCACTAGAACCATAGGAATAAGACTTTATATAAAGAGAAGTGCTTACTACAAATTGTTAACTCACGAGTTTGTTTTCCCATTGAACCTCTACAGGCTGGGTTTCCACTCGGATAAACTATGTACAAACTTCCAATCCCATTCCCCTCGATGTCGAACTAATCATGTCTCTCCCAAGGCCTTTTGATAGAGGATCTGCCAAATTTTCTTTGGACTTCACATATTGAACGGTCATGACTCCGTTCTTAATAATCCCCCTGACATGATTATGTTTCAGACGAATCTGTCTTGATTTCCCATTATAAGTCTTGTTGTATGCTCGCAGCAATGCAATCTGATTATCACAATAGATTGTGATTGCCGGCACAGGCTTTTTCCAGATGGGAATATCAAATAACACTGATTTCAGCCACTCGGCCTCTTCTCCCGCAGAAGAAAGACTAATGAACTCCGATTCCATAGAGGAATGAGTTATGCAAGTTTACTTTTTGGATCTCCAGGAGATCGCACCTCCAGCTAAGGAAAAAATCCATGCAGTAACCGATTTTGACTAGTCTGGATCCGAGTTCCAAGTCGCATCACAGTACCCTTCAAGTACAGCTGGATGTCTCCCATAATGTATCCCATAACCCATTGTACCCTTAAGGTACCTTAAAACTCTGTATTGTGCATCCCAATACTCTTTACCTGGGTCACTTGCGTACCTGCTCAATTTTCCTACTGCATATGCAAGATCGGGTCTTGTACAATGCATAACATACATTAAACTACCAATGATTTGGGAGTACTCAAGTTGAGCTATAGGTTTACCTGCATTCTTCTGCAACTTTATGCTTTGATCAAATGGAGTAGGAGAAGGTTTAGACTCATATTGATTAAATCTTCGCAGAACCTTCTCGATGTATTTGGATTGCGTAAGAGCTATCCCATTGCTGTTCCTGATAATTTCAATTCCCAGAATTACATCAACCTCGCCAAGATCCTTCATATCAAACTTTGAAGACAAGAAATTCTACGCATTTATGACTTGGTCATTGTCGGTTCCAATGATAAGCATGTCATCGACATAAAGACATATAATGACTCCACTACTGCCATTAAAGTTGCTATAGACACAGATATCACCACCATTAACGTTAAAACCATCAGCAATCAGCACTGTTTTGAACTTGTCATGCCACTGCTTAGGAGCTTGTTTTAGTCCATAGAGAGATTTGATCAACTTACATACCTTTTTCTTATTATTATCCAGAACAAACCCCTCTGGCTGAACCATATAAATTTCTTCGTCAAGATCTCCATTCAGAAAAGCAGACTTTACATCTATCTGATGTATGACAAGATTGTTCAATGATGCAATAGCTATCATTAGTCTTATTGTGGAGATTCTTGCCACAGGCGCATATGTATCGAAGAAATCATAACCCTCTCGTTGCTTGTATCCTTTTGCCACCAAACAAGCCTTGTACTTATCAATTGAACCGTCGGGTCAAAGTTTCCTCTTGAATATTCGCTTACATCCAATCGGTTTGCTCCCCGGAGGTAGATCCACTAATGTCCATGTATTGTTAGACATTATAGAGTGAATCTCATCATCAATTGCTTCCTTCCAGAACATTGCGTCATTCAAACTCATTGCCTCAGAATAAGTACTAGGATCCTTTTCTGCCATGAAAACATAATCAGGACCAAAGTTTTTAGGTATGCGAGGTCTAACACTTCTACGAGGTTCCACCGGTACAGCAGTTGCATTACTTCTCTTGTGTGAACTCGAAGACTCAACCCCTACAGTTTCCTTATCCTTCTTAAGCGGAAAGATGTTCTCAAAGAAATAAGCATTTGTTGACTCAATAATAGAATGAGGTACTGAAGATTCCAAATTCAGAAATTTGTAAGCCTTGCTACTCATAGAATAACCAACAAAGACGCCATCCAAGCCTCACGGTCCAACTTTTGGAAACTGAACGTGTGGTAACTTGACTTGAGCTAAGCATCACCAGACTTTGAGATAATTCAGGTTAGGCTTTCTCCCTTTCCATACTTCATAAGGAGTCTTTCCAATTGCTTTATGAGGAACCCGATTCAAAATATGACACGACGAAAGAAGAGCTTCGCCCCATAGATTTGATGGAGCACCCGAACTGATAAGCATGGAATTAACCATTTCTGTAATAGTTCTATTCTTCCGTTCCGCAATGCCGTTCTGTTCTGGTATCCTTGGAGCAGACATTTGATGACGCACCCCTTCAGCTTCGCAAAATTCTTGCAAACCCGTGAATGTGTACTCTCCCCCTCTATCGGTCCTAAGAGTCTTTATCTTGTAATTGTGAAAGTTCTCGACTTCAGCTTTGTATGTTTTAAACTTGTCAAAGGCTTCATCTTTAGTGCTTAAAAGAAAAACGTAAGTGTATCTCGAAGCGTCGTCAATGAATGTAATAAAATATCTTTTTCTATTTCTGGACAGAACATCTGTCATCTCACAGATGTCTGAATGTACAAGATCTAAAACCTTTGATGATCTCTCAACAGATCTAAAAGAGGTTCTAGTAACTTTATATTTGCTGCATATTATGCATTTTTCGTGAGTCTGATTGTGTTTTGGAATTAATCCATTACTTGCCATCGATTGAATCGATTTATAGTTTACATGGCCCAATCTACCATGCCATAATTCAGAGGACTCAAGAATATACGCAGAAATGGATTCATTCATTACATTTAATTTAAACATTCCAGAAACAGAATAACCCTTACCAACAAAATTGCCATTTTTTGTAAGGATCATTTTGTCAGATTCAAACACAATTTTGAAACCATGAGAACTGAAGAGGCTGACTGAAACTAAGTTCTTGCGAATCTCCGGAACGTGATAAACTTCAGTTAAGGTGACGGTCTTCGCAGATGTGAATTTGAGATCTACCGAACCCTTACCAACGATCTTGGAAGTTGAAGAATTACCCATGTAGACGTGCATCCCATCCCCCACAGGTTCATAAGTCACGAACATATTCTTGTCATAGCAAATATGCTTTGTTTCACCCGAATCGATCCACCAATCCACTTCTCCTCCAACCATATTCACTTCAGACACCATCACAATTAATTTTTCTTCTTCATGCTGTTTGCCCTTTCTGAAACGACAATCTCTTGCAAAATGGCCAGGCTTGCCACATACATAGCAATAAGATTTCTTTTTGTCTCCATTTTGTTTGGTTCCTGGCTTCTTCTTAAAGTCTTTCTTTATCGGTTTGAAATTATTCTTTGAATATTTCTTTTGCCCTTCAACCTTCTTTGGACCTGCAGATTCAACAACATGTGCTTTTACAACAACATCATTAGTCTTTTCAGTTACCTTTTCACGATTACGAGATTCTTCTTCAACCCGTAGATGATAAAGAAGATCATCCAGAGTGTCCTCTTTCTTGTGCATCATTTTCTTTTTATAACTTTCCAAGCAAGAGGCAACTTGGAAATAATTACACTCACATGAAAGTTTGCATTAATTTTCATCCCAGCAGAAACAATTGAGTCAGCAAAAACTTGAAATTCTTGTACCTGCTCCAGAATCGGTTTAGAATTAACCATAACATAGTCTATGTAATTGCTGACTTAAAACTTTTTGGTGCTAGTTTCATCAGCAACATACACAATCCTAATACCTTCCCATAAGTCTTTTGCATTATTGGTCTTTTTCTTAAACTGATTATATAGAGCATCAGTTAGAGAATTCAGAATATGGTGATGACACAAATAGTCATCATCTTTCCATTTCTGAATTTTCTCTAGCGCCTTTTAGCAGCATCGGACAAAGTTTTAGCAGGTGTAGTGGGACAAATATCAGAAAGAACATAATTTTTTTTGAGTTGTTTCAGCAAAAACACCATCTTATCCTCCCAGTGATAAAAATTCTTTCCATCATAACGGGTCGATTCATTTGAAAATAATCCCATCGAATTGGTTGGTACAATAGCCAAGGAGTTAAATTCAGAGGCCAAATTGTTTGACATATCTTCAAATTGTTAGAAAAATTCAAGATTAAAGAACTAATCTTCACCAAAAGAAAACAATTACCGAACTAAGCAAGGAGGTGCGCAAGCGCTTCTTGAAGATAGTCAAAGCC
Source organism: Kingdonia uniflora (assembly GCA_014058105.1). Classification (NCBI taxonomy): domain Eukaryota; kingdom Viridiplantae; phylum Streptophyta; class Magnoliopsida; order Ranunculales; family Circaeasteraceae; genus Kingdonia; species Kingdonia uniflora. The sequence continues at coordinate 596,793 of JACGCM010000428.1, read as the reverse complement.
TCTCCAAAGGTGCAAGAGAACTCAGCAGCACTATCTCCAGGATTCAACCAAGCTAGACCTGTTCTATCACTATGTGTTTGCACTGCGCAAAGTGATTAAGTTTGTTTCACCTTTCCTCATTGCCCAAAAAACGAAAAGAGAAATTGGGAAAGTAAAAAAAAGAAGAAGTTGTTTTTGTTTTTCTCTGTAGTTTACTCACCCGAGAAAACTCTATAAATAAGAGTCTAAAAAACTTTCCAGTTCTAAAACTGTTTAATTAATACATAAGCATTAATTAAACAGTTACAGACTCAAACATACATAGAAGTCCAAGAGGTTGTCTGTTCCAGACCCAAGCCCACGCCCCACGACCGCGGCAAGCGTGCAAAGTGCTAAGTGCGCCTAATAAAGCACCAAAAAGTGCCTAAATGCGCCTCAAACGCCCACGCGCGCGCGCGTGCGCGAGTCGCGCTCGATGCGAAGCATCTCGCTAGAGTGCACACACTCCTAGAGTAGACTTTAAATCCAACTAAGCAATAGAGATATAAAAACTAATATACATTACTTTTTATTTCCAATGTGGGATAAAATATTTTAAAATCATATTTTGAAGTTAAAATAATTCCAACAATATATACATGCTTAAGAGATTTGTTATCTAGAAGAAATACTATGTAGATTAAATGTATACAGCTTTACCTGTAGATTAAATGTAGTAGTGCCTAAACTTTTGTGATATCAAGGATTTATGAGTGACCATTAATTACTTATTAAAGCAAGAGAATGGTGAAACATAAAATAGGTATTACTAATTATAAATAAATTTTACAATTATCTTCACTCATGGATTTGTTATATTTATAAGTGATTATTTAGGTTCATGTGATAACAGTAACATATGTTGCCATCATATAATAAAGCTCCAACTTAAAATTAAAGTGATATATGAATTTATATATACAAAAAATGCGGTATAGAACCTAATCGAGTTTACTAAAATAATACTACAAATAAGAAAAATCATAATAAAATAAATCGCCTACTAAACATGTTTTTTCAGGGGGAAATATGACAACATTGGCTCCAACACTGGTTTTGCAGGATAAATCCCTCTCAGGGACTCAACCTTCATATGTCGTGGGAGCAATTAAATCAGTAACAACAAATAATACGTTTTGGTAATTACTTGGGGAGTCTATGGCCATGGGTAAAGGAAAGTATGCCTTTATATTACTCAGTAAAAATAAACAACAAATTATATTAAGTATGCCATAAAAATAACAATTCTTCTGTTATTCGAATTGTCAATGGTAGTTCATTCTCTTTGTTTGATATCATAGAAAATTGATTAAGTTCTTCCTCCATGTATTGGATGTTTTAATAATGTCACAAAATTATTGCGATTAAATGATATAAGATACGAGCAAATGCGCATGCGCTATCGCGCATGCAGACGTGTTATTTATGATAATGTATTTAGGTTTTTCATTATTTTATAAGCTTTTGATTTAATAATTATCATTTAGATATATTGATTGGTAAATAAGATCATAATCGATTGATAGTATATAACTAAGCTTTATTCTTCAAAGTTTTTTATTTGCTTGAATGAAGCTTGGTGTTTTAATCTGATACACTCCAATATTGAGTTGTAAAGTCCTAGAATTATAGGATATATCTTATTTATTTGAGGAGTGAGCATGGTGAGGGGAGTAACCTAAAATGCTTGAAAGTAGGATAAAATGCCCCATAGACTTCTAAATAAGGAACATTACAGATCTTATTACTAATTCACGGTTGAACCTTATCAACTTTAGCTATTCATTTTATTTTATTTTGCTACCTAGTTAAGTGGAATATGGATGCTTTAACTACTCGAAGAATAATATGGACCTTTCACACTAGGGAAATCTGATAAAAGAACTCACCGCCCACGGTAATATAGACACCACATCGACTACAAAAGTATTTTTTACTCTACTTCGATCTAGGGCAACATGTTTTATATAGACCCCAAGTTTATATTGCCATTGGAGTTGGGTTTAAAACCGGATATTGAGCATCACTCTCTATTAGTTATGCATTATATAATTGAAAAATATCTCATATTTTCTTTCTTCACTTTTCTTAAATACTTAATATTTGAAAACTCATGAGATTGGTGAAAAATAATGCAATGTACATTGCAACACATTTCATAAAAATAGAGCAAGGATACTATCAACATAGGATCATTAAGTAAATCTTCTACCATAGAGGGTATATAAGTCATCATTTTGCATGAATTTAAAGTATCGCTTAACCCATTCATCCCAATTTACGGTATCAACTAATACCCACACCATATCACAATATAAACAAACCCAAAAAATATTGTTAGGGTATCAATCCAACATCTTTTAAGCAATTACCATATACAACTAAAGCTACCCAACAACTAAGCAAACCAAACACAAAAATAAATAAAAACTTGAAGAAATTGGTTTCAAACAAACCACTGGAGAAGACTTGAATTATTATTTAGACGACAAATCGAGCTTCGACTTCTCCATTATGACATCCCCAATCACCCCACACTTCCTTTCATCATAGGAACATACATAACAGGGGCTAAATCCTAAGATGGCTGCAATTACCTTGAGCCATTAACGATTACAGAAGCTTTGAAAGATGGGGTATGATCAAGTCAATGTTTGGTGGGTTTATAGTTTGGCAATCCCCATTGGTTTTGATGATATACTTCATTGAGTAAAAAAAAAAAAGATTTGTACATTTTGAGGGGGGCTTTAGGTTTGTGTTTGGGATTTAATTTGGGCAAAATTAGGGGAAATTGTAGTATAAATTTGAGAGAAAGAGAGTCTTTATTCATGTTTTGAAAATATTTTGTTGTAATATTTGAAGATTGTATTCCATTTGGCATAACAGAAAGGGCTAGGATTGTAATTTTTGGCTAACTTGGGATCTAACGGCTAAGATTGAGTTTTTCAGACAAAACTAGAGATCTAACGATCTAGAATCATATGACATGATATCTATATTACATTACATAATGGTGTTTTTCAAATAAACAAGTTTGTTATTGTCTCAAAGATAAAGGTGGGGCTGAGATTTGTGGGAAAGAGTGAGATGGATGGCCTAGATTCATTCTACTCTTATTCTTAGGGGTACTTTTGACAAAACACGTAAAAATGGTAGTTAAGTCTTATTGCTTCTCTTTATCTCTCCCATTTTAAGCCCAACTCTTCATCTCTTTATCCCATCTCTCCCAACTCTTCATCTCTTTATCTCTTCAACTCTTCATCTCAAACATAGAGAAAGATCATCAGTGGTTCATAGTGAGAAATGGAGTTCTTCAACAATTTACCAACAATGGATCTCATGTGGTCCGAGAAGATGGCCTTTGTTCAGCTCATCATCCCTGTTGAATTTGCTCATAGAGTTGTTTCATATCTCGATGAACTAGGTCTTCTCCAATTCAAAGATGTAAGTTTCGATTCCTATATCTCTTTGATTTCAATTTAACTTTATATGTTAACATAGAGTCGAGTTTGAGTGTGATTTAGTCAATTTATGTATTTAGAATTCGGTTGGTGATCTTTGCTAAGTTGGTTTGTGTATGAGAGTGATCATCTGTAGTTTTTGATCTAAATTGTGACTCAAATATTTAAATTACGAGATCTAAGTTTGGATTGTAATCGAGAAGGTTTGCGTGATTGTGTTATTGTTAGTGATTATGAGCATTTGTTGTGTATGTGTGAGTGAGATTCATGTTGAGATCTTTAACAAGTAAGAACTTTGTATGGTTGCAAATGGAGGATATCACTTAAATGCGAGTTTGGATGTAGCAAATAAGAGAGGAATGCAAAACACGATTTAAATTATGTGATATAAAATTTGGGCGGTTTGATACATCAACAAACTCATACATTCATACCCACTTCATTAGGTTCAAATTCATAGGCTGTATGGGGTTATTTGTTGTTCAATATATTCCATGAGCAATTGTATTGGTATTATACTGTCTCATATAGTTTATGCATTGGAAATGGATTCTCCTTTTCTCATTATTAAGTTTCTTTCTCTCTATCTCTTTAATAATAGCATTCGAAATAAGAGAAATGGCAACAAATGTAGAGATGAATACGATGTCGATAATGACATTGTTCTATTTTCAAAAGATTTGAAAACAAGAAGCAAATGGGAACTTTTCAAGGAGAATGTTAAACCTCTAAAGAGAGGTCGACACATCAATCTCTTCGTACGGTTACAAGAAGGTCAGCTTTTGATCAATTTTTTCCTCCATCTTCTCGGTTATGACGAGACATCGGCATACGAGAATCTCACTAAAGTGAGAAATTCTCTTTTTAATTGGAAGAAGTGTTTGCACGAGGCAACGATTCTGAAGAGGAGTTTGAAAAACCCGGCGATTTTGATCCGGATCTCGCAGTGAAACTCGAGGATCCGCCAGGTGGCAAGATCACAATGGTTGAGAGAGTGGTGCATCATACGGTGTACGTTGTTGAAGTGGTGACTATTTTTGTTACGGGTATTTTGGTGGCGGTTATGACCGGGTCGAGTGACCGAGATCGAGTCTGAGTTTCAACCGGGTTTGTATGGGGTGAGTCATTCAACTCGCTCGAATCGGTCGTTACGAAGGACCTGTTTGGGAGGGAAAATAAACGGTTTATTAGCAATTTGGATAAAGTTGAGACACGTGTGACAAAAGTGTGCGAAGTGATGGAAGGTGACATCACAGGGTTGGAATTGAAAAATGCCGTTAAGGAATTGGAAACAGTAACGGAGGCTTATACGGACGGTTAGACCGTTTGTTCGACAGTGTTAACAGATTTTTTAGTACTGTTTTGTGTAACAGAGATGGTTTGATGGAGAACTTCAAGATCTAGCACTTGAAGCTAGGCCCCGATGCACTAAAGAAAAATATGATTTGGAATATGGCATAAAAATAGAAAATATTTTACCATCAAAAGGATGGGAAATTATCTAAATAGCGATGAGGTCGAAGATGTAATAAATTTAGCAATAACATAAATACAGGTAAAGAAAGGAAAGACGGATAATGGCCCAAGGTATTTAGACATGCTAATTGTGTGGGGTTTAATTTGGAGGTATGTAAAAAATAATATAAATTAGTTATTCGGCGCGGAAATGAAAATTTTTGATAGCGCCGAAGGCGCTTTAACGTATTCATCATGGCGAGCCACGGGTAGTACTACTAACAATTAAAATAGAATTTAACATAGCTGCATAATTAATTAGGACTAATGAATTTACTTGATAAATGGTGCTTAATTAACATAGATTAAATGTAATTTAAACATTTGTTACTAATTTATTTCTAGCATCCTCTATTATGCTTATAAAAAAAGAACTAATGTGGGAGCAAATTCCTATTTGTTCAACCCCTTGACTTAAGTACCAATAAATATCTTTAAATTAATTATACTGCATTAGTTTAGTGACTCATCTAATAAAATTTATTAGGTTTGAAAAGGAGGAGGTGATAATCTCTCCTGTCGGTGAATGTCTACAGGTACTGTTGATAATATTTCTCATCATCCATGTTCTAGAATGCCTGAAATGATCATGCAATAACTTAATGTTTTTTCTTGTAAAGGAGAAAATTTAATTATCGTATATGTTTCGACATGCCCAATAGTCGTGGAATAAATCTTTGAGGAACACATTGGACATTGTTCCAGTATAATTTCTTGACCTTTATACGTTTAACTAATGCACAAAACCTGACAATCATTTTCCTTAATTTTCTTTACTTGATAACTATTAGCATGTATATCCCGAAAGCTTAGTAAATTTCAGGTGGACTTACTAGCATAGAAAATGGAATTAATACCTAGTATTGTATTGTTAGGGAGTAGTAGTGTGGCACTCCCCAAGTCCTCTATGAATGGCCAAATTAGTCACAGTTGTGATATCCCTGATATACAAGGTCAAAGACGAGAAATACTTTCTATCCTGTAGGATCAAGTACGTGGTACCACTATCTATCAGATAGATATTTTGAATCATCCGATTATCAATTAATGCTCCATGAATAGAAAGATCCATAGGCTATCTGTATATAGCAGATTTAACTATCATATTCATTAATAAGAACACAACCTCTATTTTAGACAAGAAAGTGGACTATAGTGTTATTGATATCTCAATGAGTAAATCATCCAAACCTAAGGAAAAACACGACACTGAGATCCACTAGAAGAAAACATTCAAAGAATGCCATTACAGATCACCTTACTAGAATGCCGTTGCATGAGCAGAGCAACTCTACCCCACCGCTGGTGTGACCATAGTACGAAGAAAAAAAGACATATCCTTTAACAGGTAAGTTTCTTCGCCATTGGGCCCCAAAAGTGATTAAGGATTTCCTACATGTGATTTAGAAATTTGCATGGGACGACCAATATATTTACAGGATGGGATCAGACCATATTATTCATAGATGCATAACCGGCGATGAAATACCAGTTGCAAAGATACTCTAGAGCGGGTTATTCTAGCCCTCATTATTCAAGGATGCTTGATAAGTGCCAGAATCTTATATTTTAAATGACCTAAAACAAGTAATTTTGGTCATTCTGAGTTGCTAATAAGTGTGACTAATGACTATGTTCTTTTTTTCCAGGATTTTAGCAATTGAGATAGTTCCTCAATCTCCAAGGAGTTACCAAAATTCATTCTGCACGTTCTATGATGACATAACCAGATCTAAACCAAAACTTATACCTAAAAAGGCCCCAGAAGAAGTCTAACCAAAACTCTTTACTTAGGGCCCCCACAGACTGGCGATTATGGATCCCCATGCCTTGGAAGGCCGGCATTTGTGGGTTAGTTATGTGGCTTGTCCCCAAGTTTTAACCATTAGACGGTGATACCTTTATTCATCAGAAGCAGATAAAAAAGACCTAGTTTAGTTTAGTCCCATATTGCTTATGTAATAAAAGGGCATTGGCTTCCTCTACTATAAAAGAAACCTCGCCAAATTGTAATTACTATCTCTCAGAGGAATGAAAATTTAGAAAAGAGCTCTTTATTTAAGAGTTAAGTGTTTAGTTTTAGATTTGCTTAGGCAAAAACCTAGGTATGGCTGACTAAACTCCTTAGCTATGACTAGAGAGGAAGCTAAGCCTACATGAGTAGCCATTAACTGAGTCTAGTTATTGGGTTGCATTCGGGTCTCCCCCTCGAAGGTCTAAGGGAGGGTCTAGGAGGGCTAGAACTCTTGATAGGGGTAAAACCCTCTTGCAAGTGTCATTCTTTATGACCCTAGAAGCTTTGGAGTACACCTCTTAGAGATAGTTCTCATGGGACCCAAAAAGTCTTCCTCCTCAGGGGTTTGAGGGAGGGACTAGGAGGATTAGTGCTATTGAGTAAGATTAATCCTTAGTCCTAGCATCCTCCTAAGGAGTAATGAGGAATAGGGGCACACTTCTCAAAGAGGGTGCTTCTAGAGGGCTAGTCGGGCTTCAACTTTTTTTGAGGTAGAGACTAGGGTAGGTGGCGCTCTCTCGCTCTAGACCAGCCATGCCCTAGCTCAATCATCTATCAGGTAGTGGTTTGGGTCCTTAACAAGATTATATTTGAGGACCCAGGTAGGTTGTAAGAAGGGTCTAAAGCCTTAAAAATGGTAGGACTCTAGCAACACCCACTTGGGAACAATAAGGTCCTAGAGCCGAATAAACTTTGGACTGAGTTGTCTCTTTCTCACTAGACTGACTACTGATAGAAAGACCATGGCTATAAAGAAGAAGGTTCAAACTTCATCTAGAATAAGGCAGATCCCAACTTAGGACAATGGCGAGTAGTAGCTCTTAAAAAGGATACTCAAGGAGTACTTAGGAAGGCAACCCCACTGGTAGATACGGATAAAAAAAGTTCAAGTTGGGGACGCAGAATCCTGAAGTCATAGTTCTCCTCTATAATATTTTTCTCCTCTTAAAACAACCTCTAGCCATCTCCAACAAATAACCAAAAAACCCCATTCTTAAACCACAGAACCGACACTGATCCCTAGCATAGCCCGCTTACTGACAAAATATAATAGTAGCGGGAATTTTTTGAAGCAAAATTTTTAATGCATCGATGCTCATTTATACTATCTAAGCTATCCAGTGTACCATGCTCCAGGAATAAGCACAGCAAGGCAGATGACTCCATTGGGTCCTATAACTGCAAAACATTTCGAAGTATGGAATATAGAATTTATAGGACCGTTTCCCTTATCACCAGAAAACTCGTTCATTTTAATTCATGTGGACTCTGAGTCAAAATGGTCTAGGCAGTTGCATGCCCTTTTCAACATGCCAATAATATAAAGAAGTTCTTGACATAGTTATTCCACCAATTTGGTTTGTGTCATACTGTCATAATCTACCAAGATGAACATTGCCCTGAATTGCAATACTTCTTACATCAGGCCTCTGTGTACTACAAAATGAAAACCTCGTCTAGGGGCTTGTGTGAGTGACAACATGAACTACCTTAGGTACAGTACATCTTGAGTGAGAGCACCTACGAGCATCCTAAAGATTTGTCATGCAATCTTGATTATTTTCTTTGGCCGCACAAGGTGTTATATCTTGGTGACCCTCTAACCCAATTTATGGGAGCAACCCTAAGAATGGAAATCAAAATATGGCCAAACTCTAAGTTTTGGGGTAGTCACGTTTGGCTGAAGACATTAAACTTAGCGCTTATTAGGAGGCAACCTAATAAGGTATTGTGGATTGCCTTCGTTATCCCTATCATTTTTTTTTGAGTTTAGTAGTCAGTTAATTAGGTATAAGGACCAATTTTCTCACAAGGTAAGGATGTCATTAAGGGCATACCCAATGGTCTAGCACCATGGCGTACATAATTTAGAGCATGGGTGCACTTATAATGCTTTTAGAAGATCAGAACATAGGCAAATGTTTTCCACTTATAATTATAATTCAAAAGCCAAGCATTTGAATTTATCACTTAAATCATGGGAGGAATCATAGGAACACAACCATGTGATTTGGTTCGCATGCAGACATGGGGTTAAGAGTTGGTCTCCAACTACTCAACACAAAGTTTCTCTATTTACATAAATCCCACTCTTCCATTCAAAATTAAAATTTAATAGGCCTTCTTCTTAAATTCAAGGGGGGTACACACCTATTCTACCACAATTCCATATTCTCTCTCTCAAGCACCCTGTCAACAGCCAAAACTCAAATAGTGTTAGTCAACCAGAGAACGCCGCCAGCCCTAGGTATACTGCTCGCTGAAGTCGTTACACACCATTTTATTATGCCGAAGTCGATTGTCATTGTTGGAGACTGCTCTACTATGTGGAGGGGGACAAGTATTGTCTGGAGCTCATGCGATGCTTCTATAAGATACTCACAAATCCTAAGTTTGTGAATTGTAGGGTGATGCTCACATCGGGAGACCATTACTACTTCGTTTCTCTTCAAACTCTCTTTGACATTACTACCATCATGGTGAAATCCCCAAGTTTCAACAACGAAGATCACTCCACATGTCGCGGCTATGTCACATCCTTGGGCATACGTTATAGTGGAGACTTTAACAATAATGAAATCAAGGCGAGTTTTCAACACCGTAATCAATTCGCGGTGTACAAATGGTACTCCACCAACATCCATCCATCTCTCCACCAAACAGACGCCTGGCATGCTTTCCTCCAATTTTTATTTTACTTATAAGAGGGGAATTCTTTCTATAGCATCCTTTGGACCTTTATTGAGTCGATCATCAAGGCGATACCCAAGGCAAAAGCTTGAAAGAACAATTCCATGGTCTTCCCCATTCTCATAACCAAATTTATCGCTACTATTAATTTTCTCATCGTCAATCAAGCGGCATCAGTGATCATCAAGGACAAGAATGCACGGGCACCTTGGAGTCTACTCTTATTCTTCTTTATTGTTTATTTGTAGTTGTGTAATGTATTTAGTTAGAAACCACAATATGAACTTGTTTTCTTGATTTAATAGTTTAGGTAAATTGTATATCTAAATTAGTTTCGGTTTAAAAATTTATCAAAACTCAACTATTGATGTGTACTTTGCAAATACCTTAGTCCCATTGGGAATAACTAGCCTTTACAATAATAAATGGATGATAGGGATGACAAATGGTATTTCATTGTAGTGGTTCTGAAACTGAGAGTTTTGGTATATGGTTATCGACAAATCTATGATGATATGTAGTTTCAAAAATCCATAACGAAACTTCTGAGTTTTGGTATTTTTTTTTGAAGTAATGAAATGTTGCCCCATTTCCACACTTATTAGTTTGAGCTACATTTCTTCTATGTAATGATCTTCATGTTTATAGCAGAGAAAATGGTAAAAATGAGGGGAGGCAAGTAGAAGACCAAAGGAAGCGACGATCCTCCACAAGAAGAATCAAAGAGAGATAAAATAGAAGATGTGATGGTGAAACCCCCAGTTAAAAAAAGCTAAAATTAAAAGGCAAAGGGAAGGATGATGTGGTAGAGGAACCCCAATTGTTGGAAAGGCCGTTAGGGTTATAGGGAAGGGGAAGGATGTTGTGGTGGATACACTTATCCCCAAAGCCACTAAAAAGTTAAAATTGTATTGGCAAAAGGCAGTTGGTGTTCCTCACCTTACGAGAAGTAGATCAAACAAACCACTTGAGAAACAAACTGTTGAAATGCCAACAGTATGGAAATCCCCACAGACAATATTAACCAGGAAGGTTGCGAGGGAAAGCCAAGCTAAAGCCATGGGCGTTGAAGGTGCTGACAATCCTGTGCGTAAGAAACGGAAGGTAGTTATCGAGGATCGCAGTAAGGGCAAAGCAGATAGTCAGCTTATGGTAAAATTAAGCGCAAAGTGTACTTGTTCTGAAGAGGTGGATGAACTCCTGCTGAAGCTTGAAAGTCTTGGTGGTGGTAGTGCGACATTGTAACTACCATTACAAGATGAGCATACAACATAGCACGCTAAGAATGTTAATCAAGACGAGTTTACGGGTATGGATAAGGACAAACGAGAAGAAGTTACCTAAACCAATAAGGACATCCTCGAAACTGATGGAGACACTATTGAAATTCCTTCAGAACTTGGCGATGGGAACGCCGAGAATGAAACTTACGAAGAAGGTGAAGCTACATAAGGGAATGAGGGTGAAGATGCATAAGGGAATACAAATGACGAAGAGAATCCGTTCGAGTTTGGTGATGGGGAAAGTGGGAATGATGGGAGTTCAAATACTGTGGTGAGTGTGACTCCGAGACAAGAAAATGAGATTGCTGAGGTTGGGCAGCCAATTCTACCAGTTTTAACAACTGTTCTTATTTTTTACTTATGGCCCGCGGACCTCAGTTTACTTATGACGTGGAAATATCATAGAGCAAAGGCATATATGGATGGAAAGGTAATAATTGTTTATGAACTTTTATTATCATTACCATTCCATTTGATATAGAGATTGATTACAGTTATATAGGTTGTTGAACAATTATTATGCACATTTTCTTTCAACCTGGTATACATTAATTTCTTTAATACTCTTCAATCTGAAGATCCTCAACAATATTGGCTTGTACTTTTTAAATTCCTTAGTTTTCTTCTTTGGGTTTACCATAGAAAAACTTGAATTAAAGCTATCTGGAAGAGTGTTTTCAGTGAGGGAAGATATTTACCATTTTGTTTTTGGAGTATCTTAGTTATGTTTTGAATTTTAGAAAGTAAACAATTTCATTTTGGAGTTTCAAAACTCATTTAATATTGGCACATAATTTTGAAAGTCCTCTGGTTTCGTTAGGTATGTTCTGAAACTAATAAATGATCCTTGAGGGTACTGTGTTTTATTGCAGTAAGGGGGATGTAATTTTGATCAATCCATAATTAATTTAAGTTATAATGTTTTTTTGCTAATAGATTCATTTCTTTGTGCAGAAGGAGGGAAAATGCCTTAAAATCAACCACCACCTGGTCAAATGGCATATAGGGCTGGAAGGTAATGCTATTAGGGAAGTTGTTGATAACTCTGGCTTAGGTGGGATTGGTCAAATTTGTTATGATCATCATAACTCCCCAATGATAATAGCCTTTACAGAGAAGTGGCATACAGAAACCAACAGTTTCCATCTCACCAGTAGGGAGATGACAATCACTCCTAAGGATATATTGCAACTGGTGGCACTAAGGGTCGATGGTACGTGTTTACCGGAGTTTATAAAATTTGATCTAGTATATTTTTTTTACAAAAAAACTAAAATTGTTGGTGGCTGATATCAAGAAGGCCAAACAAGCAGATGGTAAAGCTTTTATAGTTAAAATGTCTTGGCTAAAGAATTACTTCAAAGATAAACCAAAAGAAGAATCCTCATCAAAGAAGTAGGCGACGACGAGTAGCACCGTGTCGGGTAAAGGAAAAGGTTGCCCAAAAGAAGGGAAGGGCTAATAAAAGAAGCAACAAGAAGAAAAAATATCCCATTTCTGTGGCGAAGGCTTACCTCCTTTACTTGGTAGGTCAGGTGTTGTTCCCTATGAAGACAGGGTCTTACATCTCCCCCAAATATCCGTCACTGCTCAAAACTCTAGACAAACCATTGGATTACTCCTGGGGGACTGTTGTTTTAACATCTCTCTATAGGGAGCTTGGGTTAGTAACGGGTCACAACAGTAGATAGTTTATGGGGTTTACAACTCTACTTGAGGTAAATTACTTTATATTTAGTATCAATTATTATTTCATTTCAACATTGTATGATTCATTATTTTTTTATTATGTTATTTTGTTAATGCAATCGTGGATTTATGCTTACTTCCCCAAGCTTCCTGGGGTCCTGAAAACTTAGGAACGCATTGGTGACGCATACTGCACCAAGTGGAAGGCAAACAGGAGCTTGAACCATTTACAAGGCATGGATACCCTGAAAGAGATACGGATTGCACTCGATAACTATAAAACGATGGATGTAAGTACCGGGTGGGAAGGAAGTAGTTGTACGTTATAAATAGTTAACCGCATGAATGTAGTTTATGTAACTGAAAATTATTGTGCTTTATAGGTTGTATGGGATCATTACCAGGATAGTCGCGAGCTTGCCTATGATATTTCACGTTTGAGTTTCTTCAACGGGATGGTACGAGAAATAGATTACGTGCAACCATATTGTCTTGATAGGGTAATACAATAGTTTGGCAGGATGTAGAGAGTACACCCTACTACCAAAATATATACCCACTCAAGGGGCCCTCAGCTACGAAACCTTCTACTGCAAGGCCATGTATGCATGGAAAGACAATATTAGAAGGCAATATTAACCCTATCGTTGAAGAACAATATTAACCCTAACGTTGAAGGTACCCAACGTATCGCTACTGGATTCCCCAATTGTATCCGGAGTACATGCCTTGGGAAGTAGAAGGACAATATTAACCCTAACGCTGAAGGTACCCGACGTATCACTGCTGGATTCCCCAATTGTATCTGGAGTACGTGCCTTGGTTTGAGACTGTGATATTTACACATTTAACCCCTGCATTACCTCGTATAAAAGAATATATTCGACAGGCTCTTCATGGTCTGGAAGAACGTGTCGACCCAAAGATTCTGGGTACTTTGAAGGAGGAACTAGATTCTATGAAATCTGAGTTTACGAGATACAAAAAGGAGAAGGAGATTGAATTTATTGAACTACGCATGGTTGCCGGGAAGCTAGTGGAAAATGAATGTACCCATTACTAATGCTTTATATTTTTGTAAACAATTGATTTATTATATGATTTATGATTATTCAGGAGAAGGAGTGTTCAATACTAAAACTAAAAATCTCGTCAATGATTACCAAGGAAGATGCTGTCCCCATAGATATGGAACCATAATTCTCTTTGAAGATTTAGGCAAACTTCGGTACTGATAATGGCATTTTCTGTTTAAACTATTAACTGCTGCCTTTCTTTTTTGGATTCATAGTTAGTTTCAGTTTCAATTTTTTAAAACCGAAATTGATAGACTTCCAAAATACATAAACCAAATCTCAACTTGTTTTATTTGAAAATTTAGAAATTCTTGAGTTTTGTATAAGTAGTTTCAAAACTAAACAAAGGAGCATTCTAAATGAATGTGTACTATAATTTGTTTTGCTTTTATGATTCTAAATCCTAGTGGGCATTCACTAACCCAGCCCTATATAATATTTTACGAGTGTAGAAAACCAAAAATGTGGAGTTATTGATGGAAATGGCAGACCTTATGGGGAAGATTAAAATCAGCAAAAACCGATTCATAGCTAAAGAAACTGAGGTTTACGAGAAGCTACATTAATTTGTAAGTTTCCCTTAAAGTTTCAATTACAAATTAGTTTCGGAAACTTCAGCACCATAACAATAAGTTTTTGTTTATTACATTGTTTTAAACCTTTAGTAGTATCGGTAGCTGTATTTTAAAACTTAGTTCATTTTTGAGGTGGTGAATTGAAACTGTCTAGTTTCGGTATCACTGTATCGAAACGGGATAGTTTGTTTACACCTTTTGTGAAACTGGGCCAGTTTTAGTGTCATGCAAACAAGACTTTGAAGTACTGAATTTTAACCCTTATTGACATTTTTTTCCATAAACTGCATAAGATCAAATGGGAAAAGGATATATGAGTGGCTTTGAATGTCCACAAGCTAATTTGTGAGGGGCAATAAATAGGTGCAGAGTATGAATGATACATTTGGAAGTTGTCCAATGTATGATGAAATGGCCATACAGGAAATATGGAGTGGAATTGTGTTTAACTGCTGAAGATGTTACGACAACAATAGAGGGAGATATATCTTCCATTGAGGAAAGGAAGGTGAGGGGGCTAGGTTTGACACCTTGAAAAGTGGTCTCTTCCTACCGCTGTTCGATTGGTTAGTTCTAGAGGATGTAAAAGAGGTACAAGATGATGAGAACTCCTTGTACAGGTGCGTGGCATAGTCAGTTTTTGAAAACCAATCCCGTTATATCCAAGAAAAAGCAGATATGTTGAAACTAGTGAAGGGGTACAGGTGGTTAAATTATTGGAAAAAGGTCTTCAGTGGGCAAAGAGAAAGGCATGCCAATTCTACCGATTAGGGGATTCACAGCTACAAAAAATGGGTTTCCAACCTAAACTATGTTAATCAAGATAGGGAGTTCTTATACTTGGGGCATGTATTTTCCACCCATTACCAGCGCGTTGTATGCTTCATAGCCTCACATATGGCGCTAACAATTCTGCCCTTTAGTATAGACAATGTGAGCTTCCCCAGTGTAGATGGGGATTTGAGGAAAGCTTATTAGAGATCTACTATGGAGAAGGACAACCACATCATCATTGGGATGTACACTTTAGGAGATGGGGATGCTCATGCTACGTGAGATTGGTCCTCAAGAAAGATGTACCCTTGCCTTCTATTTCAGCTGCATTGATGGTCCACCAAAAAATTGAGGTTGAAGACATTGATGCGATGTGGCCAAAGGATTGGTTGACAAAGATGGAAAGTTTAAGAAGTTTGTTTTGGATGCAGGTAGGGGTGACAGTTACATTTTGAACGACATCCTTCAACACTAATTACAGAGTAACTATTTTTTGGCATAAGGCAAAACATTAACTACTACTTATGATATTTTGACACATTCTATAACCTCATGATTATGATGTACATATGTACAAGTAGGCTATATTTTGTATGTATTTACATTAGAATGTTATCACTGGATAAATTATTTATGGGCTACAAGGAAAACATTAACCATTAAAACTGCAGTTTCCTCAGTTATTGTTATTTCGATATATTCTTATCGAAAGTATATATTTTTGGCATATCTTTTCCGAAAGTGTTATGTTTTGGATATTTAACTTCACTTCTCTAACATTGACTAACATACAACACAAAATTTGAGCAATAAGGTCGTTCGAGTTTAATAAATTCAGGCCAATACAAGTATATCCCAAATGACAAACATAAAAGTACATAATACATAACATGATATCCGATTCTATTATCGTGAAATCACGAAGATATAACACAATATTGGATCAATAAGGTTTTTGTTAAAATCTAGTAGATTAAGCCAAATACAAAGTATATCCCAAATGACATAAACATAAAAGTACATGAAACATCTAAAACAAAAAGTCCACGACTACTGTCGCGGGCAAAAATGTCTAGTCCATTTCTTTCTACGGATCATTGCTATCTTTATCACTCACCCCATCCTCCTCCTCATCTTCCTATTATTCCTTCTACTCTTCTTCTTCCTCATGTTCCTCTTCACCTACCAAAAAAGAAGATGAAGAAATATTCATTTGGAGCAGTAAGTTAAAGAAATCAACAAGTTTTAGAATATATGTTGCCGAACTTGAGAGAGTTTCGGATGTTAATTTTTTAAAATAAAGATGTAGTTTGCGATAAACGCCCACCAAGAAAATACTGGTTCAGACCAGAGGATATACACAAGAAGGAAAAGGAAAAAAAACATAATTTCTACAACTTACTTCCCGACTTGGGTATCTTTGTAGTAGGACAATTGCGTTTATCATGGTATTGCAAGGTGTGGCACCCTACATTCCTTTCCTCTTTTTCTTGCTTCTTTCCAAAACACCCATTTGCCTCCCATTCTACTTCATGTGATCCTCCTTGTTATGACCTTTTGCTTGTACCACCTTGGGGTCCAAGATAGACGATTGATCCACATCATTCGGAAGTGATTGCTCACCAACATTGGGTTGTGAGTGCTGCCCAAAAATAGGTTGTGACCGTTCCACCACTGCAGGGTGTTTTTTTTTTGCAAAAAAATTAGTATAATATATCCAAACATTAATGTACAAGATGAGAGAGAGCCAAACATGCCACACACTAGTACATTATACTAGGGCATATGCATGCAGCCTCTTGACGAAATAAATAAAATGTTGAAAAAATAAAGCAAGTAGCTCGTTCGAACGAGGACAGAATCGTTCGAACGACTGGAGTGAATCTCATTCGAATGCCCTATAATGTCAACCAAACGAACAAGGAAAATTCTTCGAATTGTCGTCTAATTCGATAAGTTCTCGAAAGCCAGTTTTGAGATTAACGTGCACTTCGTTCGAACGACTTCTAAGTCCGTTCGAACGACCATTAGAAAATTGCCTTCAAGTTGTCGTATGAATCGACAATGTGATGCATTTTGTTCGAACGACCGCCAATGTCATTCAAACGAATTTATTGAATTGTCAAGGTCTTATTTTCTGATTCGATAGTACTCGGTACTCTGATCTTCAATTCACTGTAAGTATTCTGGTTTGCCATCATTCTATTCTTTTATAGGATAGTTGGGGTCTGAGCCTCTTCTTGCGAGATGGTCTACCAAGAAATTGCATTCCCTTCATACATGGCTGAGCTGAATATGTAGAATATGGGGAGTGATGGGGTCCCAGGTAGTCTTGAGTACCCAAGGAATTTTTTTGTTGGTTAGGGCTTTAATAGCTGCAGCTGAATCAGATACCACCCACAAGTGACGCCACCTTTTTGTAACAGCCCTCTAAACTCTTGATATGATTGCCGTGATCTCAGCTTTAAAGTTCATTGCGTGTCCAATGGCTTCGCTATATGTACCCACGACTTCACTATTGCTATCTCTGAAGATAATCCCAATGCCTACATTTCCTGGGTTGCCAAATGTCGAGCCATCACAACAAATATTTATTTCATTTGATGTTGGAAGTTCCCATCGATAGCTCTCTATGTTGCTGCCCTGTCATGGTCTAAACTGAACATGTAACGCCTTTATGATCTTAAGGCCCTGTAGAGTATTATTCATAGTATTTTTAGAGAGGTGATCCGTGTCTGCAATGTCCATAAGGATGTGCAGCGTAATTGTATGAAGAGGAAGCTTGAATCTATCGTATTTCCATTTGTTCCTTGCTCTCCAGATGTTACTGCAAATGGATAATAACATGGCCACCCAGAGATCTTTTATGTAGGTACTAGACCCTTGTCCTCTTTCCAAAATGGTTCACCAGGTATCTGTCGGTGTAATGGGATCATAAGAGATATATGCTAGAGAGAGAGATCACAAATGGGCATTGCAGAAGAGTATGTTTTTCTATTTCCGTAGAGTTGTTGTATTGGTGGCAAACCGAGGCTAGAGAGATACCTTTCTTCATAATGGTATCGTCCATTAGAAGGAGATGGTACAGCAGATGCCATGCAAAGCATCACAGTCTTGGGTGAATTGCGTTATTCCAAACGTATTTCCACCACCATGCCGTATCTTCTCGTTTACGCAGAGTTTCAAATGTTTTCTTGGTTGAGAATTCCCCTTGTAGGTTTTGTTCCCAGATCATAGTATCATGGTTATTGGGGTTATACTGGATTTGTTGAATATTTATTATAAGTGCTAGAAGGAGGAGCCAAATGCCATTAGGGAATTGCCAGCCTTGTGGGTAAATAAAGTTGCTTAGCAGAGCTTTATAGTGTTTCCACATATGTCTGGGCAACTTTATAAGATCCATGAGAAGGATTTCTGTATCCCATATGTCTCTCTAGAAATTTATTTCCGTTCTATCGCAGATGGGCCAACCAATGTAAGGCTTCGACAGGGCAGCTCCAGTTTGGATGCCGGACCAGATAGTAGAGGGTTTGTGGTATCGAATACTGTTTCCGCTTTTAGTACTGAATTTTGATTTAAGAAATATTACCCAGTCTTTTGATTCATGCTTAAAGATCCAGTAAATTTTGCAAAGCATCGCAGTGTTTACTTCCCCCAGACTTCGGAACTTGAGACTCCGTTCCTCTATTGGTTTGCATACCTTTTCCCATTTCAACGTTTCACCTTTCCTTTTGTCGGATCCCCGACCCATATATAGTTCCTAAGAATGTTATCTCCCTCTTTTATAAGTGACCGAGGCCACTTGTAGACTGCCATATTATGTATTGGAATGCTGATTAGGATTGACTTTGCGAGTATAATCCATCCCAGGAAAGAGATCATACTACCAGTCCAATTGTTAGCCCTTTTTCTAATTTTTTCGATTAGAGGCAATATGGCTTGCTTTGTGATCCTCGCTTGTATGAGTGGAATTCCCAAGTATGACTCAGGAAATTTTCCTTCCTTAAACCCAAAGATGTCTGAGACACATCTTCTGCGAGTGAGAGGAATATTGCTCATGAAAATCTTGCTTTTGGCCAGACTTATCTCTTGCCTAGACACTATCTGATAGTCTTTTAGAATTATATTGAGCTGTCGCAGGCATCTGCTATTCCCATTCACAAAATGAAAAATATTATCTGCAAAAAATAGGTGAGTGGGTCCATGCGTTAGCTTTGTCGATGTCATGGTTTGTATTCTGCCTTGCTCTTTGGCCTTGTGGAGGTTAATGCTTAGTATGTCTTTCACTATTTTAAAGAGGATTGGAGAGAGAGGGTTACCCTGCTTGAGACTTTTAGACATCCGAAAGAATCCCGATGAGCTACTATTAATAAAAATGGAGACCATACTGCTGCTAAAAATTGTATGCATTTAAGAACATAATTTTGGCGCAAGCCCAAATAATCTTAAGGATGTGAAAATGTATGTCCAGCTCATAGTGTCATATGCTTGACTGATATCTATCTTTAGTGCCACATTTCCGTGTTTTATCTTGATTTGTATCTCATTCACCATTTTAAGGGCCGTGCAGATGTTGTAATGAATGTTTCTATTCATGATAAAGGCATTCTGGTCTTCCAAAACACATCTATTAGCAATTGGAGAGAGTCGAGTAGCTAGGATTTTAGTAATAACTTTGAAAATAAACTTACTGAGACATATAGGCATGTAGTGTTGAATCAAGGACGGGTTATGGATTTTAGGGATTAGTGCTATGATGTTGGAGTTAACATTCATAGGAATCATACCATCCCGGGAGAAAAAGGATATTCCAGCGTAAACATCGGAACTCAGGATCTCCTAGAATGTTATGTAAAAATTTCTGAAGAATCCATCTAGGTCGGGGGCGCTATTTTCATCTATCGAGAATACTGTATCTCTAATCTCGTCATTGGATGGGCATGAAATAAGGTTATGGTTTTCTGCATCTGTCACTTTCTTGGGGAGCTAATCAAAGAGAGCTGGGCATTCTTGCATTTCTATAGCTTTGAACTTGGCGGTATAATAATTGATGATGTGTTCCTTTATGAGAGGTTGGTTTGTGATATCTACACTTGTGCTATCATTAATTTCTATAATCAGTGCCTTAGCGTTCCTCGCCTTTGTAGTGGAGTGAAAATATTTAGTACTGTGGTCTCCTGTTTGTAGCCATTTTATCCTTGATTTTTGTCTCCAATCCTGCTCTTCATTTTCCTCCCATCTATTCAGCAGTTTTATTTGGGGTAAGTATTTCTTTTCGATAAGATCATTGGTGATATTTTCTTGCAATTGTAGTTGTACTTGCATCATCTCTTTCTCTAGTTTCATTTTGTTACGCTGCTGGGTTACGGAGTTCTGTCTACATTCCTTTATGTCTGCCTTGAGTCATCGCAGTTTCATCATTATCAAGAATAGTGGAGCTATAATTAGTGGCTTCTCCCAACTATTTGCTACAAGTTCCCCAAATCTCGGGTCATCTCCCTAAGGCTGGAGATATCAAAATGGGAAGTTGGAAGGCTTAGGTACTTGGCAGCAATCTCCCCGAATGAGTGAGTGGTCAGAGTGCGTTCGGCGGAGCACCTTCATTTTCCAACCTTGAAAATTATTTTGCCATTCTGCATTCTGTAAGCATCTGTCTAGGACCACCAAAGTCCTGTTGATTCCACTTTGAGCATTGTACCAGGGGAAAGTAAGTGTTGAGGAGGGGCTTTCACTTAGCTTAGCAGTATCCAAAAAGTTATTGAAATACATAACCGCGTTTGTGGGATGTGGGTTTTTGCCCCTTTTCTTAGTGAGCCGAAGAACCACATTGAAGTCCCCGATGCATATCCAGAGCTTCACATTGGTTGTAGAAAAATTAGAGAGGTCAGTTCAGAGCTCTAACTTGTTAATTTTGTTGTAATCTGTATGTACAAATGAGAAGCAATTTTCCATATAATTCTTTGTAATATATTATTTTGATAGAGAGAGTGTATCAGTTCAGGAGTTCCTTTGAGCCATAGTATCCATAAGTTATCTTTCTATGTGGTTTGTTTATTGGAAATATCTTTGTTGTAATATCCCGGCAGCATAAAGTCTTTACAAAAAGTCTTTGGTTCAGCAATTCTCAGAATATCTGGTTGTACTCTTGATGTTACTTTCCTGAGATAGCGAATTGTTTTTCTATTTTCCAACCCTCTCGCATTCCAGAAGATAGCTTTCATTGGTCTTTGTGGGTAAAACACGTCAACCTCAAGTCAAAGGTGTAAACCTATCCCCCTTTAAGAACTTGATTAGGTCTAAGCTGCACTTGGTCTTCTCATTCCATTTCATTAGCCCAACTTGCTGGGTTAAGATTGTGTCTGACCTCATGTATAACCCTTAAGTAATCATCACCCTCAAGGGTACTATCCTCATTTGTTGGTTCTATTGCGATATCTACGTCTGCGAAAGATGGAAGTTCCTCATTTGTTGGAACTTGTGAGATTGCGGTGTCTACTGCTATGTTCTCCCCTTACGTAATCGAGTTGGTGTTCATTCCATCCTGCCCCCCAGAAGGTGTCGATTATCTATGTTCGGTTTGTTCTATATCGTCCTCCAAGTCTATGAAAGCTTCAAGCTGGTTGTTCTTACTAGTAAATCTGTTCTCCGTAGGTAAAGATGGCTGGTTGCTGCTGCCCTTTGTAATTGGCCACCCTACTTCATCACCTATTATTTCATGTTGCTACAAATGGTTAGATGGCCTAGGCATGCCTGGAAAGTAAATAGGAGGTGATACTAAACTGCTCTCCTCTAAAGTCTCCTGAAAGTATGTATGCTTACTCTGTAAGTCAGCACTCTTTCTACCCATTTCCTTAATCTAAGGTTGCTTATCCAGAATTAGTAAGTTGTTGTAACCCTTGCCGTATTTCGCAATTCTGTTGTTCTTCTACGGTTTGGTCTTATTTAGCTCCATTTCATTGGCTCTAATGCTCCTTGCACTATCTTGCATTCTGCGATCGCGTGTTCAACATTTTTGCAGTGATTATATTATTTTAGGATTCGATGGAGTAGTAATTCTTGTTTGATGATTGCACCCTCAATCTTAAGTAGAATGTGGTTTGGGATTGGTTTAGACAAATCAATATCAACTAGCATATTAGCATGGTATTCATAGTCCTAATTTTTCGTGGATTGGTCTAGCTGAATAGGAGTGCCAAATATCTTCCCAAGTGACATAATAATTTTTTTACTCCACATTTTAATAGGTAATCCAGGGAATTTGCACCAAATTAATGCATTGGAGTTACTGTGTTTGTCAACTAAGAAAAATGGGTTCCAAGGCATAAGTTTCATAGGCATTTGTTCGACCATCCAGGGTCCTCTGCTTCAAATATAAATTTTGTCTTCCTCTGACTCTAATTTAATGATAAAGAAACCTTTCCCTATTGGAATCTATTTGCAAGTTCCCTTTATTTTCCAGTGTGTATTCGCATACTCTTGCACAATTACAAATTTGATCTTCTATAAGTCCAATCTTTCTGTAAGACTGAACTTGTAAATTGAAATGCCATTGGTTAGTTCCTCTCAAGGAATTGACATAATTGGTGTGTTACCTCTCCTTCCAGTATCGGTAAGCCCAACTGCTGCAGTGTTCTACGTTTCTAGACCCCGAACTTTATCTGCAAAGGAAATTTGTATTATATCTCCAATTGTGGGAGGGATTTTACATTGGGGTGTTATTTCCCCAAAATATTGTTATCCATGATTGCTTGTGCAGTATGATTTTCTGTTCTAGCATTATGCTTGATTCCTTCCCCAGGTTCTATATCCATGAAACCCCAAGGGCATTCATCCTTTTGTACTTGAATCGATCCATCCTTGATGGCTTTAGGGATTTTTCTATAAAGGGTTTGTGGACCATTCATAACCTAATTTCCATCTCTCCAGCTTTCTGTTGTTGTAGTTGTGGTTGAGGGTGATTGATTGAGTATTGTGAGGTTAGGGTTTTGCATAAGGGGTGCTTGTTGCATTAACGTCAAATTCGAACCTTCAGTGCCGAAAGACATGATTTCGCGATTGATTATTGACTGAAGAAGATTAAAAGTTGTAAGATCCATCGTGAAAGATTAAGAATTATTCAAGAAAAATTTGGGAATTTCTGACATTTTTGGTAGTAAACCTTCTATTATTGTCCGTGGGGTGGGATTATTTACCAACATCAGGTTGCCATTCTTCCTCAGCATCTGTTTGTTGTTATTGTTGTTGTGGTTTAGCTGTAGGTTGTAACTCCTTCGCAACCTTGTATTCATGCAAATAGTCTTGTATCTCTTTTAGCTTTGAAAGGGAAAATTCAAATTTGCCCACATCCTTCAATGCTGCCCCAAACAATTTCGAAGCTTTGATCGACAAGTGGCTATGCCGCAACGACTCCTTTAATATCTCCCCTGTAAAAGCTCCCCCCTCATCCAACCCCACTGGGTAGTCGTTTGCCCCGACTGTCCATCTTTTTAGAATGAAATGTTGGGAATCTTGACAACATTATAGAGCTGGTATATCTTCATAATGTCACCATTAGGGATGCCTAAGTGCTCTATCAATTGGAACCCACATCTTGCCGTATTCATTTTGGTGTGGAATTGAACTTTGTGCTTCTCAACCATACCTTCGTGAGATGTTACAATTAATGTAGCAATGTTTCCCTCAATCGTCATATCTGATGTTATGAAGTGAATAATCTGATTCTACTCAGGTTCCAACTTATTGAACATTGTCCGGGTGTCCAACTTTGCTGCCCCTGAGAGAAAAAAATTATGTGGGTTTACTTGACAAAAGTTGTGCTTAAAGTGAAAATCCTCATCACACTCTTTGTACGCTTCGTCCAAGACAGCTTCGCACCTCGTGATGAACATGTACAAATTCATCTTCTCGCTTAACCAATTGTTGAATATGGTACTCTAGCCTACAAAGAACTGCCACCTATTGCACAATGGCACCCATCTCTCCCTAATCTCGAACAACGTATTCAACCAAAAGTTATTCTCTAATTTGTGCTTCACCATCAAAGAGTACCACTTGGTAGCAAACTGATCTAAGTGATAGGTGTCGTAGATGATATAGTATAAGTCTTTCTTGAACTTTGAATCTTCTTTGCACACAAGATTTATTTTCTCAACAAACTTGTGCAAGATATGCCACAAACAAAGCCTATGTTTTTTTTTGCAAGGCAAGTCGATTTTATATAGGAATCCATAAACCTGAGTTTCCAGCCCCATGAGGTTTCGAACCCACGACCTCTCTCTAGGTGGAGAGGTACAACCACCACTAAGCCAAGAGCCCAATAGTACAAAGCCTATGTTTTGTATCTGAGAATACCTATATATCAAACAAATTTAATCAGAGCTTAGTGTTCTGATCTTTGAAGGTGGAAACAGGTAAGGCCTTTTGGCAATACATTCAATTGAACTGGACAAAAAACTCTTGGAGTCATGCTTTCAGAATGGAGATTCTAAAACATACAATATTAATATATTTTTTATGAAACAGTACTAGTTTCGAAATCAGGTATCCGAAACATTATCAGCACACAACTTCTAGAAGTTGGGTCAATGTTTTAAAAATGTAAATTGAAACATGACTGTTTCGGTATCTCATCTTTTGAAACTCCTACTATTTCGGGCACGATCATTTTGAAACAATATCAGCCCATACTACTTATATTTCTTTTACCTTGAATGGGAAAATAGAAAGAAAAAAAAGTTTCTCTCTAAACAATGAAGTTCAAAATATTTGCCATGTTAATAGCACTTTAGGAATTGCGATACCCATGGCCAAATCTTAGTATGTGATAATGGCACTAGGGTGCTTGCTACCAACTGCAGTAAGCAGTGTATTGAATAGCTAAGTGAATGGTAGTTCGTCCTCATCCCTGAGTATGGCACATCCAAGCTGAATTGTTTGGTAGTGGTGGTTCCTGTGAAAAGTGCAAAGGGAATCTTGTACTTGATTGTCTTTTACGTGGTGTCAAGCGTCATAACCTCACCAAATTGTTCATATGCCATCCTGGAATAAGCATCTATCCAGAAGAAATTCAGTTCTCGGTTGTCCTCATCCAATTGCACGTAAAAGTAAAACATGGGGTTCTGCGTCTATTTTCTCTTAAAGAAGTCCAAAAATGATTGGGCGTCCTCGACCTTAGGCTGCCTCAAGTTATTGTTACATGTGTGGTTATAACAAGCCCTCTTATCAAAAGTACGTTCAGGGAACAATGCTGACACTTTACCTACCAGAATGTTGTGAAGCTAAAATAATTCGGTAAGACACTTCACTGCCTCCGGGAAATTATGGTTTACTTTCATCTTGAGTTTATTATAAGGGGACATAAGGGAATGGTTATGCACGTTCGAAAAAGTAGTAGCCTTGTACATCTCTTACATCTTCTGTCAATTTATATTTCTTCCCGCCCAGCAGTCGCTTCTCTCAGATCATCGTTAGTTCTCTAACAACTTATTAGTATCGGGTTCCTTGCCCTTGTTCCTCTTTGAAACACCTTGATTCATACCGGTGAAACATACCCTAACAACAAAATTCAAACGAGGCAGCTTGTTCAAAGTTCTCTTCATTATCGAGAAAGCCATGCTTCGCCTATAACACATAAAATAAGACTCGGCAACGACAATGGATTGAAATTGCTTCCCAACATAAGGAACCGTCACTTCGAGGGGATTTATAGAAGCTTTAGGAATAACTTCAATACCTTCAAGAGTTTGCACACAGCCAGGTTGGATAGGTATGCCTTGAAAGTTTGGGACAGAAAAGCCTTCCCCAATAGCGTGGGAGCACATGTCTACATCTGAATTTCTCATCCTAAAAAACAACATGTAACATAATTATTTCAAGTTAATCTCCCATGAAACTCTTTAACGGTAAACAACTATAAACCAATGATGAATACAATTTCTAAGCAAATTTCGGTAGGGAAGTTCCGAAAGATAATTACTTTCGCTGTACCAAAACGAAACATCGTAGTTTTTTTCAAAGAGAATCGGGACTCAATCGCAGTGGTTCTAGTATCTTTCAATAGGAATAACTGGCTGAATGTAATAAAAGGAAATCCTATAATTAAAATGAGATAGGTATGCAAAACTAAACCAATTTTATCATAAGTTGGTTGGAGAATTCTACAATAGTTCAATGATACAATTGCAATTATATAAAGAGCCTAACATCCCTTGTCATATCGAGGGCTGTCATACAAATCGCTTGACTCTTAATTGTCAAAACTATTGTAATCATTGTAATTGGGTCTTCTCGTGCACCACATAATTTCTTCCTCGAGCGAAGTTAGTCAACGTTGTAGTAGCCTACTCGCAGCCATCTAGCTCTAGCCGAACACTTGAAGGCTACCTTGAAGCCTACTCGAATACCTCGAAACCCACTCAATACACAAACAAGCCTTGCAAAGCTACATGAAGACGAAGACTCGACTACTAACAGACCTCAAAGGCAAAGACAGATCCGTCAGTACATGAACCCCACATCAGCATCAGAAACACTTCCACCATATTCGTACGTGGTCGAAGGCAGACATGTCAGACAACCAGCTCACTTGACAAGAACGGCACCGCTGTTGGTCCTTATAGCTATAGTGATAGAACTAACAACAGCTGCAGTGTCAGATCACAATGTCAAACCTAACATTTCCGGCGTCAACACCAACTCTGGGATACCCCTCTGATACCCGGAGAGTACACTTGTAATGTGACCTCCCATGGTAACTCAGCCCTACCTATATTCTATAAATAGGAGGGAAGGGGAACTAATGAGAGGTTACAAAATCTACCCCCCGAGCCTTTGCAGTTTACCTTCAATCATTCTATAAATTATCCAGTTCTCGAACCTTCGACCACTCGACAATAATATTAAATCTTAAAAATCATCATCAGAGGTCGTGAAGGGTCACATTCTGGGTCTCCACGCAAGTATATTGTCAGTAGATTTTCTATATCGTTGATTATATGCTTGTATCCCTAGGATAAAAGAGAAAACCCCATGGTGTAAAAGCCGACTTCCCCTCTTCGCAAAGATTGGCCCCTACATTTGGCGCCGTCTGTACTTTCCCACCCTGCCAATCTCTTTGCCTCATATTTTTTTCCTTCTCAAACTCTAATGGCACCTACCCTTTGCTCTACTTCCACCCATGTCGGAAACTCCGCTGACGAAGTGGTCTCCTAGCTCACCCTACTTTCCCAGCAATTCGCTTAGGCTGAGGAGCGACACAAAACACAATTGCACCAGGAACGTAAAGATCATCGGCAAGAGTTTGAAGCCGAACAGCAACGCCGTTTGGAAGATGCCGACAGACAATACCGTGCTATTAATGATCTTTGCAGCACAGTCCATGAGTTGCAACGTCTATAGCCTCTAAAAACCTCTCTGCCATCCCGAATGCCTGCACCATCGCGCGCATCTGCCCGCGCTTGATCGGGGCTACTACCTCATATTGAAGTATCCCCCGTCCATCTTGGTGCCGAGGGTGCTCCCACTATAATCCCCCCTAATAGCTCTATCCATCTTGGAGTCCACCTCACAGAGGACTCATCAGATTCTGCCCTTCGTTTTACCAGGCAACCCAAACGCTGCCCTGCCCGAGATCGTCTCAGGGAGCGCAGCGCCGAGCATACGCCAAACATTTGGCCTCATCCCCTTCGACCACAAAGATCCCCCCTCATCCTGTCTATTTTACACAATAGGGTCTCGACCACAAAATTTACCCAGTCATCCACATCAGTGCAAGCCTTACACCAAATTCATGTAGTCGGCTAAACAACCCCCTCTGCCCCAAACTCCCCGCTATCGAGGTGCCTCAAAATTTATGTACTCCTAAACTCAGGAAATACCGTAACATCGACTCTCAATCCAATATTCTCGAATTCCAAAATGCTCTAAGCCTTTACTCCACAACCGACCACCTGTTATGTAGACTTTTTCCCACCAGCCTTACTGATTGCCCTCTTAGATGGTATCATAACCTCCCTAATGGATCGATTCAAAGCTTCGAACAATTGTCTAGTCTGTTCATCACCTAATTTTCCTTCAACAACGATTGAGAGGTCAAAATCGATGCCCTCTTTAATTTCCGAAAATCTAACAGTGAAACCCTTGAAGCCTTCACCAAGAGGTTTCTCTACGAGTCGCAAAAAATCAAAAACCTCTACTGTGAGAATGATGTACTCGTGTATTCGAATGCCTTACCAGATTACAGCTGTGTAAAAAAATACTCGGTACTCCATAAACCACGAACCCTTGAGGAGATGCTCTCAAAAGTCAATGGGTATATCGACCTTGAGCGTCTCCGCGAATCACATAAATAGGGTAAACCTTCGACCACTACTATCAATAAACCTCGACAAGGCCCATCCTCTACTCCTATACCCCTGATCGCTCCCGTCTCATTGGAGACCGATAGCTACAAATGCCCTCACACTGATAACAATGCTGAAGCTTGCAAGAAACGGCCAAAGCCGGCCCTACACAAGCTCACCGCCCCTCTCAGCCCTCTTTTACCACAGATCCTGGCAGACTCCATATGGCGCACCCCTTTCCCCATCAAAGTTAAACAAGACGAACCTTACTGCATAAACCACAAATGTAACTGCCACCACACCAATAAGTGCATTGCCCTGCAACGCTCTCTCAAAATCATACTCAAAGTACGTCGCCGACCTCCCTGGTTATCTCGATAGGTCATACCTAAAACCTTAATCCGATCCGACTGCCGACCCAGCCGAGGTACACATCTACAAACTTCATCTCATCAAAGTTAATAATATCGATAGTATCCCTTCTAAGAGCAAGTGTAAGCATGTCGAAGAATGCTTCAAACTCAGTTACCAGGAGAAGTTTTCTGCCCTCCTGCCAGAATCAAGTCAATATCCTCGACCCGAGGGTATCTCTTTCATCGACTGCGATACCTCGCATGTTCGTTTCCCCCTTTACAATCCTTTAGTCATCATGATTAAGGTCGAACACCTCGTTCTCCACACCATGTTTATCGATAAAGGAAGTGCAGCTGATGTACTTTTCCTCTAGACCATCCAAGCCATGAATAAAACAGACCTCATCACTGCCGCCAATGTCGAACTAAAAGGTTTTAATGGGGCCACTGAAGTTATTGCTGGTCGAATCAGCCTGCCAGTTATCACTGGCCCAGTCATACTTCAAACCAACTTTCTGGTCATCGATAAGAAGTTTGAGTATCTTGGTATCCTCGGGTGCGACTGGCTCCATGCCATACGCGCCATGCCTTCGACTTATCATTAGACCCTTCATTTTACTACCCCCTATGGTACGTGGAATTTAAAAGGCTCTCAATGCCTTACCCATTCATGTGAGTATCCGGAGATCGATCAGACCCAGAAACTCGTCAGACTCCCATGGCAATCACTGCCTCCTTCTGTCTCCATACCATTGACAGCCACCATCTCACCCATCAAACCCACTGTTTATATCGATCTCGACAGTCCTGGTTGAGGTACGTTTATTGAACCTTTTCTAGACGAGGCCGAGCGCCTCGAACTCATAGATTTCCTTCGAGCAAACAAGGATGTCTTTGCATGGACGTTCTAGAAGATGCCAAGTATCGACCCCAGTTTAGCATGTCACCGCCTCGACCTCATCCCTCACTCTGCAGCAGTAAAGCAGAAGAAGTGTACATTGGCCCTGCGACTTCGAGAAGCTATAAACCTTGAAGTTGATAAGCTTATAGCCGTGGGTTTTATCAGAGAAGTCAGTATGCTGATTGGATATCAAACATTATTACTGTTCCCAAAATGAACGACAAGATCAGAATCTATGTCCACTTTATCGACCTCAACAAACACACACCGAAGTACAACTTCCCCTCTCGATCATTTCAGTACTCCTCAATGCTACTGCTGGACACGAGCGCCTGTCAATGATAGACGTAGCTTCGGGTTACAATCAGGTACCCCTCCTCCCCGAAGATCAATTTAAAACTTCTTTTATCACTGAACAAGGCCTTTACTATTTTAACGTCATGCCCTTCGGCCTTAAAAATGTGGGTGCCACCTACCAACGCCTCGTCACAACCATGTTCAAACCCTTGCTTGGGAAGTCGGTCAAAGTTTACATAGACGACATGCTATGTAAGAGCCTCCAAAAATAAACACACATCCAGGACCTAACCAAAGTTTTTTTGATACTTCAAGCATACAACATGAAACTAAATCCAATAAAGTGCCAGTTTGGTGTTTCGTTTGGTAAATTTTTAAGCCATCTTATTAGCAAACGAGGTATCGAGATCGACCCTACCCATATCTGAGCCTTCATCGATATGCCTTCCCCCCGAACCATAAAAGATGTCCAAAAGGTGGTTGGCAAGATAACGACCCTTAACCATTTTATTTCTAAATCCTCAGAACGCTGTGCTTGGTTCTTTTCTCTCTTACGCGACCAAGGCGTCCACAAGGCTCAAAAGAAAAGCAACCCTAAGATCAACTGGACACCCGAATGTGAGCAGGCCTTCCTCAAACTTAACACATACCTTGGTCGACCACCCATCATCAACACCCCTATCGAAGGCGAAACACTCTCTTTATATCTCGCGGTCACCGATACCTTTATCAGTTTAGTCCTCATTCGATTCGAGTCTAATGTCAAGAAACCTGTATATTCCATAAGCAAAACTCTAGCACTCGCAGACACTTGATGTACGAAACTCGAGCGTTTGCTCCTCACCCTCATCTACACATCCTGAAAACTAAAACCATATTTTCAAGCTCACCCAATCTGTATTATAACAAGTTATCCCCTTCGTGAAGTACTCAGCAAGAAAGAAAAATCTAGACGAATACAACAGTGGTTTGTTTATCTTGGCGAACATGACATCACATTTGAGAAGCAAATATCCCAGAAAGGCCAAACGGTCACCGATTTTCTCGCTAACTTCCCGGTCGAAGATATCAAATGGAAGGAACAGGAAGACGACCTACCAGAGGATAAACTCAAACCTACAGACCCATAAAACCCAAACACAGGCTGGCAACTTTTCACAGATGGATCCGCTGGACCTAATGGTTTGGGGATTGGTATCGTCCTAGTTATACTTTCCAATGGCCGAATTGAAAAGGCAGTCAAGCTAAACTTTGAATGCTCCAACAACGAGGTAGAGTATGAAGCCTTGATCCATGGCCCCGATCTTGTATTCAAACTTGGTATCCCTAAACTGGCCGTTTTAACAAATTCCTAACTTATTCAGAGATAATTCACCGGTGATAATCAAGCCAACGGTCGCATGGCTGAATACGTTGCTCTTGTCCGCCAGTGCATGGACCGTTTCCCTGAAAAATCTTTTATTACTTACTATCCTCGATGCAAAAATAAACACATAGATGCTCTCGCCTACATAGCAGCTATGTTAGGCCAGTTCGAATCCCGAGCCCTCCATATCGAAGTACTCAAACGCCTAAGTATCGACCAGATAAAAGTCAGTGCCATCAATACTGGGGGTGAGTGTCTTAATCCAGACGACTAGCGAACACCATTCCTCGATTACTTTTACAATGCTACTCTCCCAGATGATCCCAAAGCCAAGTGGTCATTATTAGAAAACTGTCAGAAATACACCAACCTCAAATGCGAGTTACATCGCAAATCCCCAAATGACATCCTTCTTCGGTGAATCTCTCAAAACGAAGCCTCTACAATCCTATCCGAACATCATGAAGGTACTTGCGGTGCTCATACTACTGGTAGATCTATGGCTCGAAGAATACGCGAGCCATAGATCTATGGCTTCGAGCCGTCTCCCAAGGTTTATTCTTGCCCAATATAAAGAAGCAAGCCGAAGAATGCGCCAAACACTGTGACAAATGTCAGCGCCATGCCCACGATATACACAAACCTTCACAAGACCTCAATTTTAGTCAATTCTCTTGGCCTTTCAAACGCTTGGCCATTGATCTCATTGATCCGTTTCCCAAAGCTTCGGGTAGCTGAGAGAATATCCTTGTTGTAATAAATTATTTTACCAAATGGGTCGAAGCCGTACCTTTGTGTCGAACCAGAGAAGAAGTCATCAAATTTCTATGGAAAAACATCATTACACGCTTTTGATGCCCTCATATGATTCGATGTGACAATGGTCTACAGTTTGTCGGGAACAAAGTCAGAAATTTCCTCAAAAAATATAATGCCATCATCTCACCCTCAACGCCTTACTACCTCCAAGGGAATGGTCAGGTCGAAGCAATCAACAAAACCATAGTCGACAGTCTCAAGAAACGTGTCGATGCAAAGAAAAGACGATGGGTTCAGGAATTACAACATGTCTTATGGGCCTATCGAACAACTTGAAGAAAAGCTACAGGCTGTACCCCTTTCATTCTAGCATATGGTACTAAATCAGTGCTCCATACTCAATTCGAAGTACCCATACGAGATCCCAACCTCCCAGACGAAGTTAATGAGTTTGAACTCGGATGAAACATGCTATGGATTGACGAAACCAGAGACCGAGCCATTGCCAACCACGACCGTTACCATCTATCCCTCCAGAAGTCATATAGCAAGCGAGTTCAACCGTAAAGTTTCATCATCGGAGATCTTGTACTTCGACGTATCACACAGTCTTCGAAGCCTCAAAATGCTGGCAAGCTAACCGAATCCTGGGAAGGACCTTATGTCGTATACAATAAAACCGATAAGGATTCATACTACCTGATGACAGAAGATGATGAACCTCTACCAAACCCATGGAATACAATGTAACTAGTCTCATACAAAAGGCTTCGACCTCTACCCTGTTCACCTCATGTAAGCACAACATAATCAATAAATAGTTTTTTCCCGTTGAACTTCGTCTCCTATTTTCCAGTGAATTTCTTGCTTATGTCTAAGTATCACGTCAACCCTTCAAGCCAGCTGATACTTGGGGGCGACCTTGAAAATTTTCAAGTCTCTAATTTTGAGCAAACTCGAGATGCACGAATGGTCGAGAGAAAGGACCCTCGGGAATATATAAGGGGCAAACACATTTTACTTCAATCAGGCTTAGGCCGTCGAAGTCCAGTAAATTTCTTGGTTAAGCCTAAGTATCACGTCAACCCTTTGACCTGACTGATACTTGGAGGTGATCTTGAAATTTTTCATCCTTCCAATTTCGAGCAAACTTGAGGGGCAAGGATGGTCGATAGACCGGACCCTCGGGAATGCATTGGGGGGTAACACGTTCTTCTACGATCAGGCTTAGGCCGTCGAATTTTAGTGAATTTCTTAGCCCAACCTAAGTGTGATGTCAACCCTTCAACCTGACTGATACTTGGGGGCGACCTTAAAAATTTTTGAACTTCTAATTTTGAGCAAACTCGAGGGGCAAGGATGGTCGATAGACCGGACCCTCAGAAATGCATTGGGGGCGAACACCTTCTACTTCGATCAGGTTTAGGCCGTCGAAGTCCAGTGAATTTATTGGTTTCGCCTAAGTATCAAGTCAACCCTTCGACCCGATTGATACTTGGGGGCGACCTTGAAAATTTTTAAACTTCTAATTTTGATCAAACTCGAGGGGCAAGGATGGTCGATAGACCGGACCCTCAGGAATGTAGTGGGGGCGACTACGTTCTACTTCGATCAAACTCAAGTTTTCAAGGTCCAGTTAATTCCTTGAACTCTCGACTGATACTCGGGATATCATCTCGAAGCTCTTCAAGGTTCGATCAATCTACAATCATTCTACACTTACAACATATGCAGATATATGTATACAAAAATATTAACAGTTTTGCTACATGCAAGATGCTTTACTATAACATATATCAGAGAATCATGCTTAACACAAATAATTCAAATCAAGTTCAGAGCATACGTCGGAAATCTAGTACAATAATTCAGCGCAAATCAAGACAACACAAACCAGTTTCAGTATAGTCTACTTCAACAGTACAAAGAAAGCTCAAGTTCAAAGATCAAGTATAAAGAAAACTCAACATTGTTCACATATTTCAACCTAACAGAAAAAAAAAAATAGTATGGCACTCCAGTACAATAGCTCATATCAGAGTGGTTGTACCATCTCCCCTAACATGCCCTTTACTGCTAACACTTCCAGCATCTCCAGTAGAAGGTTTCGACCCTGTACCATCGACGATTACATCAGTTACAGTTTCAGCAATAGTACCTTCGACTACAGGAGCCTCCACGCCACCTCCCACACCTCCATCAGCAACATCTACCTCTATCCCCGCTATATGGACAACATCTTTAGAGACAAGATCTTGGGTAATGGGGAAGCGTTGCAAAGTTTCAGGATCATACCCCAAATCCTCTATGAACTCCTGCAGCCTTACAGTAACTGCACATTCATCATCAAACTGCCCTTGGAAAGTCTCCCTCTGTTCTTTCTTTTCTATCTCCTTCTCAGCAAGCTTTGACTTCAATACCTGCCCATGAGTATAATGTTGAGCCACGAATCTCTTCTCGAACGCATCGTCGATATCTGCCAGATCTTGCTTCAAAACTTTATTCTCAGATAACAACGACGCCTCTGTCCTTCGAGCGATCTCCAGATTTTCAAGTACCTATTTTAGCTACCACGATGTTACCTTTTGGGCCTTGATGAAAGCCTATGCCCAAGCATCTGTCTGCTAGATTAGAATTTCAAAAGCAAAATAGTTACCTGATACATCGTTCTATTCATCCTACTCCCACCCTCGTCTGGATCAGTGGCACAGAGTATTGCCATCGAAGCAGCCACGGCTAGAGCCTGATCCTCTCGCTCAGCCTCTATCATTTCTTCGTCAACATCCTCTGCATCATCTTCCCCCAGCGCCCTATGCCTTTTGAGTTGAGTTACCTTCGTCTGCTATACCTTTGGAAAGTCAGGAATGACCTTGCTTTTCCCTTTCTTAGCCTGTGTCGATGTCGTTTTCGACTCCTGTTTTGAAGTACCACAAACCACTTCGAGCACGGTCGCTGCCTGCTTCAGCGCCCGTTGCCCCTTTAGAACATACTTTACCTTCCTTTGCAATCATTCTTTCTCCATTCCTACGACTACATTTAAAGTACCTTCGCCTCCCCTCTTCTTTGATGGCTTCTGTGTAACGGGTACGTTTTGAAGCAGGGAATCTGCCCTCTTCTACCTCTTCCTTTTGATGCAAGGCCTCTTGAACATAGAGTTTACCCACTCTTCATCTGAGTTGATCAGGGCGTCAATATAATCTTTTAGATTTTCCCACGTTCGATTACCAGGACCTGTAGATCAAAAGAAAACACATTTATCAGTCTATTCGATCAAGTACAAATAAAATCTTCGGTGGACAAATTATTTGGATTATAGACTTTATGCTACAACATATAAGGGTCTCCCCTTCGACATTCTTATAACTATCCCGTACTATAACTAAGTCTTTATCCCATCTTCGACCCGTCGAGCACATATCAAACAACCAGGGATTATCTGCGTGACACTGGATGTGATACGTGCCAACCTTCTGATTTTCTTTCTGTGAGTAGAAAGATACAACATCGCACCATTTGATTAAGCTCCTTCCCTCGCTCCCCAATTTTACATTCATTCCCTCGATTACCTTCATCATTTCGTAAAAAATTCCATTCATCTGAACCTGGGCAACTTCCTAAAAGTTTAACACCTCCTTTACCAACCTTTAGTGAGAAAGTTTCATTCCCAGTCAAATTTGGCCCCTATACGCCATTATAGCCTCTCCCGGTTTCGATTTGAAAGTAAACTCTGTTCCCGCTGCATTTAAACCCACCCCCACCTTCGACAGCTCAAATTTTGCTATAAATCGATCTAGTCTCAGCTTCTCCCTAGCCGAGATAAAACCTGTGGCCTCCTCCGAATCAGTCGATTCCTTACTATGGTCACTTTGCTCCCCCTCTCTCCTTTCATCACCTGAAGGCTCAACCTGACCTTTGTGTCTCTCTCTCTCCTACCTCTATCTCTTCCTCATCACTATCCTCGCTCACTACTGTCTTACGATGTCTTCTACTTGAAACCCCAATCTTCGGAATCACCACAGCTTGTGGGGAATCCGCTGCAATAATTAATTCCTCAACGTCGATGCCCACTTCCATGACGACCAGATACACTAGCCTCATGTTCTTCAGTCTTCTCGTCTATTAACCTCAGTCTCAAAGATTGGCGGGTACGCATTTTATCCTATAGAAGAAGAGACACACAATTTGATTGATACATTCCACTATTACGTGTCAATAACTCATTTTCATCTATCCTCTTTAACTGATACAAGCACTGCCGAAAACTCAGCCCCAATCCCAGTCCCACCATCAATAGCCTCAGAATCCCAAATGGGCTAGACCCCCAGAGACATGGTTTCCCCCTGTCCTCGATCATATCCTCACAACTACAAACCTAGAAGACTCTACATACAGATACAGAAGACGAAGCCAAAAAGAAGCAGACAAAAGTCAATCGACATACCTGTGTAAACGGAAGTAAGCTTGATACAACATGTCAGCCGGCCCCTCAGCAACAACCTGGTAACTTATCGCAAGCTTCAGGAAACAATGGCATACATTCTCCTTCTCAAAATCTCTGGTTTTTGAAAATGGGTTACTGGGAATAGTGACTTTGCACTCACACCTATTTATACCTCCTCAAAATTGCAAAAAACTACCTCGATTCCCGAAACTGCCATCATTACCACTACCCCTACTTTTTGACTATGATGTGCTTTGTCCATTTTACCCTCCTTTACCGCACGTATGTGTCCCACGTTCATACTTGCACAATATTACATTTAAAAAAACCAATTCAAACCTTCTGGTCCTTGCTTGAAGCTGTCAAATCAGATCCTTACATCAAATCAACCCTTTTTCATAAATCAAGGAAATATCATGATGACCTGCATGACACTCTGCCTCAGGAACAGTACCGTTCTTACATCTTAGATGTTTGGCTGTCAGTTCGTCCAGTCAAAGCCAGCAGAACTTCGACATACCTTCTTCTAATACACGAGTAATTATCTATATCGTGTCTTGAACATTCATCCACAGACAACCTGATATTCGATTTTAAAATGTGCTAATCATTCGATTTCTTTCACAGATGATCATGCCTGATATTCGACAAGATGATTGGGCCAAAATTATCATCGAGTACTATGTTTGTCCTACTTGCACAAAATTTAGTATTTTACTTCGACAGTTACCTTATAAATTTACAATCTTATTTAAGCAGACATCGTTACAGAAAACATAGCACAACACAATCAACGTCAATAAAAAAATTACAAACATCCCTACCTTCTTATCATTTTCCCAAAATTGAGAATCCCTTATTTACAGACGGGATGCTCTTCATAGACTCCATCCCCAACGTCTTCTTTGTCCACCACCTCCTCGGCCAGAGACTCAAAGAAGGTGAACCTGCCGTTGGGGATCGGGCTCATCATTTACAATACCCTCCACCAGTATGCATAGGGCATCCCACTAATGGGTTCCCCTGGTTCCAGTTTAAACTGATCTGGCATATCCAAATCCAGGCCTCGATTACCGAAAAACCTTTGCATTAACTCCAGGGTCTTCTCCCGTATATGAAGGACTTTTTCTACTACCCGGTTCTGGTACTTGGTATTAGGAATGTTTCCATGACTTTGGGATGAAGATGAAGACATTGTTATGCAGAAAAGATGCAGATGTTCGAAGTTCTCCCATAAACATCCCATTTATACTTTAAGGTACACTTAAACCCTCCCTAATCCCAAGTCACATTTATTACAGTCTTCAATTGTTCTCCTTGGAAACTTAACACTCCAAACTGTATAACTTCCCAGACATAACCGCTTTATCAGTATGCGCATTCAACCCCCATTTTCGAGGCCTTGCTGTTGACACATTACCAGTCTTGAACCATCGACCCCCTTTTTTTACATCCTCTCACAACCCCTATGATACAAACCTCAAGCTTCGGGTATTCAGAGTCAGTTATTTATTTTAATCGAATGACGACCTATGTCCTCAATTAACACATTATAACTAGAAGTTAATTTCCCATCAAAGATAACTGTTTATACTTTTTACCACTCGCTCGAGGTTGGATGTTCGATCCTGCGCCTATATTCTATTCGTCCACCTAAGTCATATTCGTCTACCTAAATTATCAGATACATAACACATGATTCCAGTAAACTACTTTTTCATTTCAGTTACTCCAAAACGATACACATAAGAAAAGAAAGAAGAACAAAAGAGAAAATCTACAGACATTGGAAACAATAACAACAGAAGCAGAAAAATACAGTCATACAAAACAAAACCCATCCCCACCACCACCTAGCCACCACCTTATGAAGAACCCGCCCTATTTTTAGACGGGCTAGATCCTCCTACCGAGCCCTGTTCTTCTACCAACTGATCCTCTGCCTGCACAAGAGATTTAGCCAAGCTTCACAGAGAGAGATAACGCTCTTCCGCAGTTATAAACCTCCACCGCATCTGCCTCTACAAGTAAGCATAGGATTCCCCATTGATGGGTTCCCCAGGCTCTAACTCAACCAGGTCAGACATGTCCCAGTCAAGCTCATGGTCACCGAAGAACTTTAACTTCAACTCAACAATTTTTTTCCCTATACGGCGGTCTCTGGCAAATCCCATCCTCTTCTGGTAGTAGGTGTTGGGTGTGGCGTCCATGATGCTCATCAGGAAACACAGAGGAAGAAGAAGAAAGTGATAAAGAAGACTGTACAGCGTTACTGCCTTCATAACCCATATTTATAACCCTCATTTTTATAAGCCTCATCAAGGTCATTTATTACTCCATAACCACCAACATTTCTTGATTGCCCCCCTTTATTACCCCTCTCGAAACTCCAATATACAATAGTCAATTGTTCAAATTATAACAACCAGCGGCTTTTATCAGCAAATGCCTCTACACCTGTTTTTGAGACCCTTGATAAGAGGGGGCTAATATAGTAGCCTACTCGTAGCCTTCTAGCTTCAGCCGAACACTCGAAGGCTACCTCAAAGCCTACTAGAATACCTCAAAGCCCACTCAATCCATAAATAATCCTTGCAAGACTACATGAAGATGAAGCCTCGACTACTAACAGACCTCAATGACAAAGATAGATCTGTCAGTGCACGAACCCTATATCAGCATCAGAAACACTTTGACCATATTTATACATGGTCAAAGGCAGGCATATCAGACAGCCAGCTCACCAGACAAGAACAGTGTCGTTGTTGGTCTTTACAACTACAGTGACAAAACCACCAATAGCTACAGCGCTAGAGCACAGTGCCAGACCCAACATTTCTGGCGTCAACACCAACTCTGGGATACCCGCCTAATGCCCGGAGGGTACACTTGTAATGTAACCTCCCATGGTAACTCAGCCCTACCTATATTCTATAAATAGGAGGGAAGGGGAACCAAGGAGAGGTTATAAAATATGACCCCAGAGCCTTTATAGTTTACCTTTGATCATTCTGTAAAACACCCAATACTCGAACCTTCGACCACTCGACAGTAATATTAAATCTCTTAAAAATTCTCATCAGAGGTCGTGGAGTGTCACATTCTAGGCCTTCACGCAAGTATACTGTCAGTAGATTTTCAATATCGTTGATTAAATGCTTGCATCCCTGGGATAAAAGAGAAAATCCCATGGTGTAAGAGCCGACTTCCCCTCTTCGCGAAGTTAGGCCTCTACAAGCGTTCCTCTTCCAAGTCATATCGTATATCTTTTGTAGAAACTGTGAAAAACATTTCATACATCCCATCTATTTTAGAGTTAGCTTAGAGTGAGGCTTCAATCACTGTTACATGCAATTTATGGACAAAGTGACGGATCAACTTAATGAAGGTAACTACCACTCTATGAGGGCAATCCATTAAAACTATCATGTCTCCGATATCTCACTACCCTTATATCATGAATTTAAATTTATAGTTATGACATCTATAAATTTAAATTCATGGGACTTGGTACCTTTTGAACATTGAATTACCATGTTATACTCGCCACATCATGCTTGCTTGGCCACATCATCTGCCATCTCATCCAGACCGTCCATTTAGCCAAATAGAAGCATCATCTTCAGTGTATGGATATATATATATATATAGATTTTTAGTTCAGTTTCCTGCTCATGGCATCTTATTGGCGACATATCACAAATTGGTAACGTTTACTCTTACCTCTTCATTTTTACTTTACATTTCATTTATCTATCTAATATTGAGGACAAAGTTTAACGGAAGTGTAATGTCCCAGATTTTTTAGGTTAATTTTATTATTATTTATTATTAAGTATTAGTATTGTTATTCCTATATGTTATTTGTTATGCATTCGAATTATTTCTATTGGCAGGTTCTGTGTTGTATCTTTCCGGTGGTTTCAGTGGTTTAGGGCGGATTAGATTATATGGTGACCTTGGGAACCCCTAGATGGGTTGGTGGCGATGTTTGTTTGATGTGTTTGTGGTTTGGTGTGGTTCCGGTGAGCTGTTGGATTGACCGATAGGTTTTCGGAGTTTTCCGAGCAAAGATTCCTTTTCGGGGGTTTAGGCGTTTTGGTGGTCGTGAAGCGGTAGAGGTGGTATTTAGGCCTTGGGAACCCTTTGTTAGGGTTGTGATGGTCGTTCGGGTTGTTCCAGTCTTCTGAGGGTCTTGGCGTTGTGTGTGGTTCAGGAAGACTTCAGAGTGACATTTTTGGATTCTTCCAGTTCCCGTTCGAACGATCGTTCGAACGACTGGTCGGTTATATTTATATCATTATCCATTCTCTCTCCTTACATTTCTCTTTCACTCTCTCTCTTCTCCTAACCGAATCCTTTCCTCTCCAAACCGAATTCTCTCCTCGCCTTGCTCGCCGAATTCGACACGATTCTTCGCCGTTTCTCTCTGTGAGTAATTCCTCTCTCTCTCTCTCTCTCTTGTATCTTTGGGTTGATTTCGGTTTTGGTAGAACCCTTGTGGCTTGAATTGATTTAGGGTTTGTGATTGTTGTGTTTCTTTTGGGGTCTTTGTTTTGATTCAAATTGGAGAGGGAAGAGCTGCTGCTGTTAGGAGTAGAGGCAGCTGTTACGGCTCAGTTGCTGCTGCCCTTGTGGCTGATCTGTTTTAGTCGTTTCTGCCTTTGTTGCTACTGTTTTGAAGTGTAGAGAGAGGGCTATTTTAACCATCTTCAACCTCCGTCTAATCGTCATCCATTTCCGATCGCAGCTGCCCGTTTTCTGTGAGTAATTCCCTGTTGCTGTTCCAACTTTGTAATCTGATTTTTAGTTCAGTATAACTCTCTTGCTTGCTTGGTAATTGATTAGAGAAGATTTTAAAAGTTGTTTATTGTTTGGGGTTAGTGGAACGATTACGGAGATCGTTGTTGTGTCCCGGAGTTCTGAAATCAGTTCGTATAACCTAACTGTTTTTCCCCCTTTGGTAAACTGTTTTCCTCCTTTTATGAACTGTTTTCCCCCCATGATAATCTGATTTGGATAGCTGATTTTCCGTTCTTTTAGAGCCCTGAGAGTGGTGGATTTGAGTTGATTATTGTGATATTGATTATTGGGTTTTCCTTGCAACTGTTCAGTGGTGGTGATTGGGGTTTAGTGTGATGGGGAGTGAGGTTCAGTTGCTGATTCAGTTTTGGTGCTGATCTGAAATGCAGTTTCGGGCAGGTATCCTTTGTTAGAATTGTGATTGGGCTCCAGGCCTTGATAGTGGCTGATGTTGTGGTGTTCATGGTCCTTTCCGTGATTGATTTGGAGTTCCGGAAGTCGATTCGCGGAGCACATTTCCGTCGGGGTGCTGTTTGGACAGTTTCGCCAAGATTGTTGTTCCGAGCGTTGTTTTATCAGGCAATTTTTTAGCTTCCTAAATAACTAGATTATTATGTTGATTCATGAGTTATATAAATGCATAGTTTAGTATATTATATCTGTGATTAGGTTAGTATATTTCTAAATTGCTTAGGGCATCTATACGGTTTATTCGCTTAGTACACTGTGTGCGTGAGTATTTAAGGAATTGTTAAGTTAGTGTACCATTTGGGTATATTGTGAGTTTAGCTACTAGATAGAACCTGTAGGTTATGTTTAGTCAGAGGAGGTTATTCTCTGTTGTCGTCGATGTGACAATGACTCCTGAGATTCCTCTTAGACCAATTTCATTGTGGGTGGTTATTGCAGATCCTTTCTTCATTGAGGTTGAGAACAAAGGCATTTCTCAGTGTGTTGCAACGCCTCAACATCGCTATATATATATATATATAGTATCTTGAGTATGGTATTGTTGGTTAGTTATTAGGGTGCCTCGCTTGTTTCAGGGCACTAGTGACTTGGTTTGACGATTAGTAGAAACTTATGAACGGCATGTGGTTTAGCCGCCATTTCTCTGAGATAGTTAGTTCAGAGACTATAGTTCTCACCTTATAGTATAGCACTTTGGTTAGTCTGGGTTGCTGGACTTGTTTCCAGGGTAGTCTTGGGGCGACATAGTTTTAGTAAGACATTGTCTCCGGTTCGGAGCTCGTCCTCCTGCCTGCTATTGTTTTGATTAGTCTTAAGACTAGTCTAGGTGTACTCTGTGTTCTCGAGGCCTGGTCCTTGAGCACTGTCATTGTGATTGGTGGTTGTTTGGAATGTTGGATTCTATGTGGGAGTGTGGTATCTCCTAGACTGTTAGTTATTGATGGTGAGCAGACGGCTTGTCCGTGATGGTTGGTCGAGGATATGAACTTCTGATAATTTGCCTTAGGATTGTTTGCTTATCGTGTTATGACACTTATTGTCCTCATGATTCTTAGAGCTGATAGAGCTTACTCGTAAGCCTTCTTTCCCCGGGATGAGGCTGTTAGGGCTGTGTTCCCCTCCGTCATCTAGGAGGCAGTGAGACTGTATGGCTCAGTGAGATCCACGGCTGAGCCAGGTGGTTATTAAGTTGTACGTCACCCGTGATGTTGGAATGCGGCTGAAACCTCCTGTTAAATCCGGTTTCTGTACATCCGTGCAAGTGGTTTATGTACATGATTTGGAGGATTGTGAGTAGTTCTATTATTGGGGATTGTTGACTACTTGTTGGACTCTTGTAGGTCACCCCATGATTACTAGTCTGTGTTGACAGCCAGAGTACTGTTGTGCTTGATGGTAATCATATTGCTTTGAGGAATCTTAAAGACTGATATTGTTTAGGTGTCGTGACGGTTAAGTTATTGTTTCATCTAGGTTTAGATGGTGCAACTGAGTCACAAGAGGGCATCTGTGTTAGTTTTGGTTGCCGCGCTCTCAGGCAGGTGGTTATCCTATTGTGTATTGGTCGTGTTAACAACAGTTGTGTTTTAGTCTCTTGGATCATACTCACATCCATAGATAATATATTCTCTCCTTATCTTACTGCGATTGGATACATAAACAACTCCGCATCGGCTGACCATGATAGGTTGATAGGATCCCTAGATTGGGCTAAAGTTTTAGAGGTGAAGATATGGTTGGATTAGTTTTCCTGGTGCCCAGTCTCGTCCCACTAAGAGAGACATGGTTGGATACTATTTCCTGGTGCCCAGTCTTCTCCTGTGAGTGAAGTTATGGTTGGAATAGTTCTCCTGGTGCCCAGTCTCATCCAGCGTGGAGAGAAATGGTTGGATGCTAGTTCCTGGTGTCCAGACTCCTCAGGCGAGGTTGAAATACCTATGTTAATATCTTTTAGTCTGG
This sequence comes from Kingdonia uniflora, assembly GCA_014058105.1. NCBI lineage: Eukaryota > Viridiplantae > Streptophyta > Magnoliopsida > Ranunculales > Circaeasteraceae > Kingdonia > Kingdonia uniflora. The sequence continues at coordinate 553,007 of JACGCM010000428.1, read as the reverse complement.
TCGAATTAGTGCAGTATATCGTACCCTTGTATCCAACAATATCCGGTAAGGTAAATCCTTTTTCAGCAGTTGCCAGCCCACTTTAGTCGTGGGGGTTAGCCCTTTGGGTTGACATCACTAAATCATTCAGTATTGGGATAGGTATGGGACTATCCCACTTCATCACAAACCATTCTGTATCATAATATCATCATCATCATCATCATTATCAAGCATATCATTGCATCTCCGCATACTTCCTTATGGTAGGTTCTTCTGATAGAAATCCTTAACCCTTTCTGTATTATGTTTAATATAGAATCTTCTGCACTTGGGATAATCATAAGATTATCTCATTCCATCATATCATCATCATAACATATCATTGCATTGGGATAATTATGAGATTATCCTAGTTCATCATATTCTTCTCCGCTTATTAGATTCCTCTTCTCCTAATAGAATTGCGGTGTAATTAGATTCATCTTCCTTCTGCATATTCCTCTCCTCTCTGCATCTATTCCTCTCTCTTCTGTATCTATTTAAGTTGTTAGGTTGATTAGTCTGGTTGGCTGCTGTGAGCTTTAGGCTGGTATTTGGTTGTGGGCAATCTCATTCAGCTTGTGGTAGCTTCGGGATTGTTCCTGGTTGGGGTTTGGATAACCCGATCGGTTTGAAGTTGGCTGAGGGTTGTTTACCCATGTGTGTGATTGTATCCCTGAGATAGATTAGTTGCGCGTGGCGCTGAGAGCCACGGTAGTGATCAGAGTGTAGTTAGTGGTCCTTGTGACTTGAGTGTAGATTAGCACTCCTTTGCACGAGGTATATTTATAGATAGATTTATTAGTCATCCTATATATATTGATATATATATATATATATATATATTGCTTATCATTAGATATCATTATATCCCATTATCATTAATATTTATATCCATCTCATTGGTTAGTATAATCGTTTAGTTATTCTTGGGAGTTAGTGAGCTCGTTGTTTGCTCACTCTCGCATCCCCCCTTTCAGTGGCAGGTTGTTTCAGGTTTTAGTTGTTACTGTGGTGATCTTTGGGGAGCTGAGCTGAAGGTTCAATATCCTGTTATTGCAGTTGGGCTTACTGCGTAGAGGTTTGTAAAATCTTACATTTAGATTTTGTTATCTTAGTCTTCCGCTGTTTCTGTTTTCCTTATTACTCTGTTGTGATACTATTGTGAATGACTGGGCCAGAACTTGTCTACAACTCAGTTGTTCGTGGGGCAAATCTTTGGATTCCTTGACCTGTACATCCTCGAATCTCAGTAATTGGTCTAGCTACCGATTACTGGATTTTGGGGCGTGACAGGAAGTTTAGGGGTGGGAAACCATTTTAATATTTTAGTCTATGATTACAAATTACTCTAAATAAGCCTTTTGATTAAATAGTGAGAAGAATAAGAAGAATCCTTAGAGTTTTGATTACTTAAACGGATTGTAGAATAATATGTCAAAATATATATTTTTTAAACTTATGATACTATAATGGATATTAATGATATTCATAAAAAATAGAGTTAAGAATTTTTTGAAAGAAACCGTACTTTACATTAGGAATAGTATTTTTCCAAGGAAGTGATAAAACGATACTTAATAAATCAAGAGCGGGTAACAAACTCACTACCTGAAATAGTTGATTAGCAAATAATACAGTGTGATACAAAAGGAAAAAAAAAGAATTTAATGAAGAATAGCTATAAAAGTATAAAGTAATAAATAATTTTGTGAACTTGAAGTTTATGTCATTAAGGGACTACAAATCCTTGCATCAGAACCATCATGTATAGACTGTCGAAAATTTAGATACATGGGAATTATTATAAAAAGTGATAAAAAAGTATAAGTGTTACTAATCTAGCTAATAAAAGCAGGCATGTGAATGGTAAAAGTAAAATACTCTCATACTAACAACTCTATAAGGGGGAAGTCAAGCGGTTGAATAATAATCTTCTAACAGACGTTACTAGAATTGTGACAGCACACACTCAGAAATATAGCCTTTTTTTAGGTAGTCTTATTGGTAGTCATTGTAGTATAATTTATTTTTCTCCCAGTTTTACCTAATTATTTAAGTAAACCAACTTTAGTTGATAAATAAACTAAGCTCTTTTCAAGGAACTATGTACGATATATCTTGGGTTAACAAGAGTTGTTGAGATAATAAAATAATTAGTTTAAAATACTAGAAATACTAAGTTGTACATTTATGTGGGTTAAAATACTAAAAGCTCTCAAGAGACAAAACTCATCTACTAGGGACGCCTGGGGATTTAACGGCATATTACATACGCTAAATACAATTGTGAGACTTTCAAAGGTGGCTTTAATTTCTAAGTTCATTTTATTTTACTTGGGATGAAGAAAATGATAAGTTTAAAGGTATTTGGTAAGTACATTTTTATACAAAATTTTAACCCATTTTAAAGGAATTTTTAGCCATCTTGAAACCATTGATGGCTAATTACTGTCTAGTTACCTCATTTTCAGGTTTTCTACTCTACTAGAGTCAATTTTGAGAAGATAAAAGGGTCAAAATAGAGCTTAAGCGACTACAAAACCGCACTGAGGTTCTCTAGCATTTTATCAGATTAGTTTCAATCAAATTGGGCTAGTTGGAATCTTTGAAAACCAAAATTATCACTGAGACAAGGGATTAAGAGCTTGAAACTAAAATCATAATCTACCAGTCAAGCAAAGAGGAACCCTAGAAGTGGGAGGATGTTGGCTGCCATCCACCGACGATTACCATCGGGCAAGGGAACCTCACCGGTAATTATCGACCATTTGACTTCTATGATCTTGAATTTTTACACATATCCCGAGATGATCTAATAAGAGGAGATCTTCACTGAATACTTAAATTTCACTACTAATGAAGACTAAGGGTAGTTAAGATATTTTAGAATTATGGTTTCTTTATTTAATATTTTTTTTATCTCTCCAAACCTACTTTTCCTTTTTGTAGGGTTTTGGAGAGCTTGAGAATTGAGTTTGTATCTCTAAACTTAGCTTTATGATTTAATGAAAGTTAGATCTTGATCTATAATTATTTATTATTATTAAGATGTTACAGGGACAATCCCTTCAGACGATCTGAGGAGGAAGCTCTCTAAAGGTGGAGGTTAGGATTTTCTTGCAGTGATAAGTTTGACTTAGAGGTCTATGTTCACTCTTTAGGGCTGTTCTTCAACTCCCTTGAATTTGACGAGTTGGGAGAGGAGGAAAAAAATTCTAACATGGTGAGGGATTGACGCCCTAAAAAAGGAATTGATGCCGAGTCCATGATGGGGATACTTAAGCAATTGGTTTTTATATTGCTCCCAACTATCATAAAAATATTTTTCCTTTTTTGGGGTAAACATTTGGATTTCACTACTCAAGAGGATTGCCTTATGGAGAGGAATTTTTTCCTTAAAAAGGCCTTTTGTAGCATCTCCCAGGTTATGATATCGGAAGAGGGCAGTAATCACAGCCACAACTTTGCTTTTTCTTTGAATAAAAAATGAAATATGAGTAAGTAAGCCGAATCAACTGAACAATCATAATAGTAAAATGTGGCGCATAGTTCTATGAATTCTCTAATATGAAGATAAGGGTCTTCACTATTAAGGCCACAAAATTATGGGAGTGCTTTAATTAAGTCAATTTTAAACTCAAATTGTAGGGTTCCCTCGGGGTGAGCAGGCAAGATGACGCACAAGGGATTGGTTTGTCGGATAGGGCTAGAGTACTCGGCTAGGGTTTTGGTATTCATCAAATAAATACCCCGTTCAAAGCAAGTTATCCAAATTTTATTCTAATAATAGGGTACTACTACTAACTAATTTTCTAAATATTAGAAAATTTATAAGATGACACACTACTACTATTACTATTAATAATAATAATAAAGTACTAGTGCTAGAATAATAATCAATTACTAATGCTAGGTTATCTTAGGAGAATAAATACGATTATCTAATTTTCTTGTTGTTCTTATTTTTTTATATTTTATAAACAAATTATTAAATAAAGGGGTCAAATTTTAGCCTATGCTGGGCTTCAACAACCTTTTATCCCTTTCTATCGCTTTCATTAGAGAAATTTACCTTTGAAGCATAAAAACGGAGAGTGGTTTGTAACAAAGATTGATTTATTCAGAAAGTACTTGAGATAACATAAACAATATACCAACAAGGGATTATAAGTAATTTAGGCATGAAGAAAAAAGCCCAAAAATATGGGAGTCAGGGAACAACTAGCTTAATTTTATTTTTCATTTATGACCCCATTAAGCATAAATAAGTCATTGCTTGTCAGACAACTAGCTTTACCCCATTCTAAGAATGCTTAAGGAAGTAGATAGTTGCAGTAGTGGTTATAAGCAATGAGATAGGAAAGAGATTTGAGAAAAAGGGAACAAAAAGAAATTTGTAAGCTAAACAAACCCCTTATAAAAATATAAAAAAGAAAGAAAAAAGTGTATCAAATAAGGGTTATCAAGTAAAGATGAATCCAAAAATAAAGAACATGATCGAGCTATGTCACATAGAAAATCATGAAAAATGGAAGAAAATGGTAAACAAGGGAGCAAGAAGAGAAGATCTTAAGTTATTCTCAAAATGTCAGCAAAACACAATTTTTCTTTGCATTACTTGTCCATAGCCAGTATACAACCTTTAAAAAACCTTATTGATCCAAAGTCTAGTATGGCCAGTTTCGTAGAGGTAAAAAGATAGAAAGTCTATGACAATATTTACTTGACACCTTCAATGACAAACAAATTTATGTTCATGAGATCTATCTAGAAAACGTCTGCTGCTTCTAGTAAATATGAGCCTTCTCATCATATAAATCTACTCGTGCTTATTTTACACCTGAAAAAAAAGCTAAAGAAATATCAATGACTATTCAGGTGAAATTTAATATAAGGCTGCAAGTCAAAGTTAATTTCCAACACTTGTAATCAAAATTATAACCAATTTGAAACAAAAAGCTCTGCAGTATTTTGACTGAGAATACATAGATCTACTGATTTGGAAATTTCACTAAATTTGTCATGGCAACTCGATTATGTACTAAGATTATCATGAATAGTTTATTTAATACTTTACAGAGTTAGCACTAATACATATATTACCACTATAAACATAATTATTGTAAAAATGCTGACCAATTATGATTGCTAGGTCGCATCCTAATTTTTGGGTATATTAAGTTGAAACCCTCACGTGACTAAAACTCATCTACTAGGGGAACCTAGGGGTTTAACGACTTATTGCATATGCTAAATACAGCTACGAGTGCTGTAAAAATTACTTAATGTAATTTCATTTCATTTCATTTTATTTTACTCATAGACGAGCAAAATGGTAAGTTTTGGGGTGCGATAAGTGCTGATATCTTATATTTTAAAGCACCAAAAACAAGTCATTTTGGTCATCTTGGGTTTACTAATAAGAGTGACTAATGACTATGTTCTCTATATTTAGGATTCTAGACCCTTCCAAGGGAATATGGTACAAAACGGCAAGATCAAAAACAAGTCAAACAGTTCTCAAGTCTCCAAAAGGTGTACAAAATTTAATATGCATGTTATAGGATGCCAGGACCAGATCTGAGTCAACATTTATACCTAAATGGGGCCCGAAAGAAGCCCACCTAAAGATCTTCAGTTAGAGCCCCCATAGATATGCAACTGTAGGTCCCAGACCTTGGAAGACCAGCGTTCGTGGGTCGTCTAGGTGGCTTTGTCTCCATGTTTTAACTAAAAGACAGTGATACCCTTTATTCCTTCTACGTCATAAGTAGAAGAAAAAGAAGAAAAACTCAGTTTTATTTAGTACCACACTGCTTTTGTAATAAAATGGCACTAGTTTTTTCAGCTATAAAAGAAATCTCCCCAAAATTGTAATCACCTTTACTCAAAGGAATAAAATTTAAGAGAAAACTATTTGTTTGAGAGTTAAGTGGTTAGTTTTAGACTTACTTGGGCACAAATCTGGGTATGACCAGCTAAACTCCTTAGCTATGACTAGGGAGGAAGCTAACCTACCAAAGCAGCCATTTACTGAGTTTAGTTATTGGGACACATTGGTGTCTCCCCATTAATGCTCCAATAGAGGGTCTAGGAGGGTTAAAGCTCAAGGGGCTAACCTCTATTCCAAGTGTCCCTCCTTAACCCCTTAGAGGCTTAGGAGTACGCCTTTAAAAGAGCATGCTCATGGGACCAAAAAATCCTTCCCCCTCAAAGGTCTAATCGAGGGCCTAGGAGGATTGGTGCTCTTATGTAAGACTTATCCCTATTCCTTGTATCCTCCGAAGGACTAACAAGGGATTGAAATAACTTAGTCGCCTGAGGCTAGCCAATTCTGATCGTTTTAGGTATAAATCGATAGGTTCTAATTCCTTTGAATAAATGGTCAATGCTTAATCTTAATCAAGTCGATACGATTATCTAATGTCAAACAAGCAATGGGAGATTAAAGACAAGGCCAAGCAAATTTTAACCCTGTAGGAAACCTTTCTTAGGAAAAAAACCCACAGGTCGCTGTCGAATCACCCGACAGCTAAACAATCCACTATTGAAATCAAATTACAAGAGTTTGACTACTTACAGACTCAATAAACACATCTTGTGGTTACCTCTCTTCTAATCAAGCTCCCATCAACCGATTTCTCGTTCTCGCAACACTCTTCCATTCTCGCAACGGCTCGCCTTGGATAATGCAGCAAAACTTCAAAGTTTGAATCACTCAAACTTTACTAATCAATTATTAGGTTTTCTAAACATCTCCGATTGATTTAATTTGAGGTTTACTTCGCGTTGAATCGATCGCTAAATCTCTCCTCTCTCTAAAATATTAAACTCTAAAAAATAGGTTTTGGAAGAGGTGAATTTGAGAAAAGGTAAGTATGTCTTAAGTAGGAATACAGAAAATGCGGGCCCTGTTCGAATAAATTTAATCTTTTCGAACATGAATCTATTTGTTGAAAGTTATTCGAACAACAATCAATCTATTCGAATAGAAATGTATCAGTTGAAATTTATTCGAATAACAATCAATCTATTTGAATAGAAATACATCTGTTAAAATTCATTCGAACACAAGTAATTTTATTCGAATACAATTCTATATGTTGCAACATATTCAAACAATATTAAAGGTTATTCAAATAGAACTTCTATTTTCTTTAAGGAGACATTCTTATTACTTTTTCATACTCTGTAAAATACATAGGACTTGATATTATAGACCAAAGAGTTAGAAACCCACTTACCTGTTCAGTGCTAGTCCAGTTGTAGTCGCTCCATGTGCAATCTCTGACATTGAGTAACCACGAGATTGTGCTGACATCTAAACTAGACACGGAATGAAACAAACTCCAAATATGGATGTTTCGGGATAGGGGTACGAATCTCAAAGAGGGTGCTCTAGGAAGGCTAGTTGAGCATCAACCTCTTCAAAGGTAGAGTCTAAGACAGGTGGTACTCTCTCGCTATAGACTAGCCATGCCCCAGCTTAGTCAGCAATCTGGTAGTAGTATTGGTCCATAACATGATCACATCTGAGGACCCATGTGGGTTGTAAGAAGGGTCTAAAGCCTTAAAAGTGGCAGGAATCTGGCATCACCCACATAGAAACAACAGGGTTCTAGAGTCGAATAAGCTTAGGACTAAGTTGTCTCATTTTTTCTAGACCGACTACTATTGGAGAAACCCTACCTCTAAAGAGGATGGCCCGGACTTTATCCTGAATAAGGGGTCCCGACTTTGGAGAATAATGAGTAGTAACCCTTAAAAGGATGCTCAAGGAGTGCTTGGGAAGGTAACCTCAATGGTAGATCTAGATAAAGAAGGCTTAAGTCGGGGACACAAATTCTCGAAGGCATAGTTCTCCTCTAAAATATTTCCCTCTTCTCAAAACAACCTCCTGCCATCCCCAGCAAACAACCAAAACCCCCCCATTCTTAAATCATAGAACTGACTTCGATCCCCAACGTGATCTGAACCTACTTATCAATGAAAGACAGGAGTAGCAGGAATTTATTGAACTAAAAGTTCCAATTCATGAATGCCCACTTGTACTATTTAAGCTCTCCAGCGTGCCACACTTTAGGAATAAGCACAGCAATACGAATGACTCCATTGGACCCTATACCTGTAAATTGTTTGGAAGTATAAAACATAAGATTTATTGAACCCTTTCCCTTATCACCTGGAAACACGCTCGATCTAATTGCTGTGGACTCTGAATCCAAATGGTCTCTGGTAGTTGCATGCACTTTGCAGCATGCCAATAATATAATAAAGTTCTTGACCCAGTTATTCCAATAATATGGTTTGCCTTATACTGTCATACTTTACTAACAGGCCTCTGTGTACTATGAAATTATAATGTCAACTGGGAACATGTGTGAGGGATAACAGGAACTGGCTTAGGAATAATAGATCGTGAGAGAGAACATCCACAAGCACCCTAAAGACATGGTCATACAGCCTTGATTATTTTCTTGGGGCGCACATGGTGTAATATCTTAGCAACCCTTTAACCCAATCTCTTTGAGCAAACCCTAAGAACAGAAATCCCAATATGGCCAAATTCTAAGCTTGGGGATAGTCACATTTGGCTAAAGATATTAAACTTAACATTTATTGAGAGACAACCCAATTGTAGTGGATTGCCTTTATGATCCCTAAGATTTTTTGTGCCTAGCAGTTAGATGATTAGGTATCAGGGCTTATTTTTTTAGAAGATCAGGACATCATTAAGGGCATACACAATGGTCCAACACCATGGCATACATAATTTAAAGCATGGGTGGACTTATAAAACTTTTAGAAGATCAGAACATAGGTAAATGTCAAGTATACCCCTCTACTTCTAATTTGAATTAAAAAGCCAAGCATTACAATTTCCCACTTAAATCATGGGATGAATCATAGGAACAAACCCATGTGATTTGGTTCACATGTGGAAATGGGATTAAGAGTTGGTTTTCCACTACTCAACCTAATGTTTCTCTATTTACATAAATGCCACTCCCCTATTTAAAATTTAAAATTCATTCAGTTTTCTCTATAAATACAAGGTGGGGGGGGGGGGGGGGGGTACACACCAATTTTACCATAATTCCATCTTCTCTCACTCAAGCACCCTGTCAATATATAGCCAAAGCATTTACAGTGTCAATCAACCAGTGATCACTGCCAGCCCGAGGTATACTGCTAATGATCAACGATCCTTGATAGAGCTGGAACTCCACCTCTCTTTTCCAACTTCCTTACTCTCTATCATCTTTTTTCAAGGTTAAAATGGGTAAAGAATTTATGGTAGAAGAGCTCAATGAGAGAATGATAGTGGAAAATGCACCGTTTTATCACTCCAAAGTCATTTGTTGTCATTGAAGACCGCTCTACTATGAGGAGGAGGACAAGCATGGTCTGGAGCTCGTGCGATGCTTCTACAAAAGCCTTACAAATCCTAACTTAGAGAATTACACGGTTGCGCTCACATCGGGAGACCATCACTACTTCGTTTCTCTTCAAAATCCCTCTGACTTTACAACCATTGTGGCGAAACTCCCAAGTTTTAACAACGAAGAACACTCCACATGTCGTAGCAATCTGGCATCCTTGGACATACGATATAGTGGAGACCTTTAAAAAAATTGGAATCAAGGCGAGCTCTTTATACCGCAATCAATTTGCGGTGTGCAAATGGTACTCCACCAACATCATCTCCACCAAACCGATGCATACCATGCTTTCATCCACTTCCTATTTTGCTTTCAAGGGGGGATTCATCCTATAGTATCCCTTGAACCGTTATGGAGTCGATCATCAAGGCGATACCCATGGCAAGTGCTTGAAAGAATGATCACATGATATTCCCCATTCTCACCACCAAATTCATCGCTACCATTGATCTTCCCGCCGTTACTCAAGCGACATCGAGGAACATCAAGAAAAAGAATGTACGAGTACATTTGGGAAAGTGTATTTAAGAGCCATGTGCGTGAGCATGAAAGTTGGGCTCTAGTGAGCCGGCCTGCCCCATACGTGGTGAACGCGAGCGTACTCCAATCCCCACCATCACTACAAAAGATGGTCTCACTCACATCCAAGACTCCACTACTCATTACGCTATGGGGATCATGGCCCGATGTGCCATTTTTAGAAAGATTCCCAAAATGAGCTGTAAGATGGTGAAGGCCATTGAGAAGGGCCAAAAGGACACCTTCGATGTCGCCTCTTGCGTGGAAATGCTTCTTCAAAGTATATCCATGAAACAATGAGGCGAGACCTTCTCAAGTTCCTCTATCTTGGAAACGCTACTCCACAAGCTCACAAAGAGAGGATTAAAACCCCTCGAACTTATTTTTCTCTTTTCTAAGATCAATTTCATGGCATGTCATATAACTTTTCATTTCGATGAATATATTCTCAATTCCTATCTATCAATGTGGTACATTCAAATCGGGTTACTCTTAAGTCAAAAAATATAGGTAAAATTCTTTTTCCCTCTCTGACACCAATAAACCCTAAAGCTGATAGTTTTGACATTTAACTTTTCCAATTTACAATTTTATAGATAATTAAATCCTCTTTCATCATAAATTTAGTTCATTTCATTCTAATCAAAATTGGGGGAATTATTAATGTTTTAATTAACTGCACATCAGTTTGCTTACAATTTATTGAGGTTATAAGACAACGGTTTAGGAAAATTTCATAAATTCTCATTCAAGAGTTTTTCAAGACCTTTCTAAATTGTACTCGAATATGTTTTTTCTAATATACGGGTTTTGAGTTATGATTCCATGCATTTAGGATACTGTTAGGCAAAAATTCAGAATTTTTACCCTTCCTCACTACTAATATTTTGCTATTTTATCTTTTTCAATAGTAGATTGCATGTTCAATGTTTTATACTGAGACTAGTTTCTTTGTGGAGAGATTGATAACCGTTTCTATCAGAGCATCACTTTTTCAAACCAATCTCTAGTAATAACTCTTAACCTGGGTGGTCGGGCATATATTATATTTGATAAAGTTCTCTTACGAGCAGTCGCTAGAGTAGCACCAGTTCCTGATTTTGTCTATTACAGGCAAGCTATGAGTTATGAGGACTATTTGTGAGAGATTATATTATGTAAGATGACAGCATAGGATGAGGTTTGACGCCCAATCTTGAGTTTCTTTACCAATCAATTGTCCATCCTCTATTTGTTTTATGGTAATGTTCAGGCTTTAGGTCGACCGACCAAGATTGGAATCCTGGGATTTGAGTTTTTGCGCGTTCTACATCAGGATATTCTCAGTTATAATCTTGTAGATGATATTGAAGGTAACATTCATCAGTGTGGTTCAAATATTCATTTAGCTATGGTAGAAGGGAGCCAAGTTATTTATCACCTACCGGCTTTTATGACTTTTATTATTCGATATATCGACCCATTAGTACTTTGAGCTGCTGATAAGATTTTTTGGTACCTTTCGACATCTTAATTGAGTTGGCGGGTATATGCAAAGCATATCAATGGTTCATAGAGGAGGTTATTCGGCAACACCTTGTCAGATTCCAGAGCACAAGCATGATGGTCTGTTACATGTTTAGAATATAAATGTCCATCAGAATGACAGCGAGGCAGAGGGTATGGAAGACCCAATTGTAGATTGAGGATTTTGATGAGGAGGTACAAGAGGTGATTGCTATTTATGAGCCAGTTAGCATGGGTACCCCAGTTGTCATGCACTTTACATTTATATATGAGTAAATCTTTATTTCAGTTATTTTATTTTAGCATTAATAGTGTCATACCTATCTAGTACACATAAAAAAAATAAAAAAAATAAATATCTATGTTTTTTAGTTAAACAAATTTTTAGTTCAGTTTTCCGTTCATGGCATCTTATTGGTGACTTGTCACAGATTGATAATGTTTACTTTCACCTCCTCATTTTTACTTTACATTTCATATATCTGTTTAACATTGAGGACAATGTTTAAAAGAAAGTTTGGTGGTGGGAAACCATTTTCAAGTTCTTGTAGAAAATTTGTATACTCAATTATACTGGAAAAGTAGATATAATTACTCTATGATTACAAATAACTCCAAATAACCCTTTAGATTAAGTAGTTAGAAGAATAAGAAGAACCCTTAGAGTTTTAACTACGTAACGGGATTATGGAATAATATGCCAAAATTAATTTTATTTTTAAACTTATGATACTATAATGAATATTAACGATATTCTTAAGAAATAGAGTTAAGAATTTTTTGAAGGAAACCGCACTACTTCAGACCAGTAGTAGTATTTATCCAAGGAAGTTATTAAACATCACTTAATTAATCTTAATAGAGAGTAACGAACTCACTACCTGAAATAGTTGATTAACAAATAACACAATGTGATACAAAAAAAGAAAAGAAAAAAATGAATTTAATGGAGGGAAGCTATCAAAGTATAAAGTAATAAATAATGTGTGAACCTGAAGTCTTGGTCATGAATGGACTCTAAATCTTGGCACCTATAACTAACTGGTATGGACTGTCTACCAATTAGATACAGGGGAATCATTGTAAAAAGTGATAAAAAAAATATTAAGTGTTACTAATCCAGCTAATAGATGCAGGCATGTGAATGAAGAAAGTAAAATACTCTCCAGCTAATAACTCTATAAGTAGGAAGTTAAGTGGCTGAATAATAATCTTTTAATAGACGATACTTGAACTGTGGCCACACACACTCAAAAATATTGCCCTTTCTAGGGTAGTCTTATTGGCTGCTATTGTAGTATAGTTTTATTTTATCTCAATTTTTCCTAATTATTTCGTTAAACCCTCTTAAGTTGGTAAATAAACTAAGCTCTTTTAAGGGAACTATGTACGATATATCTTGGGTTAATAAGAGTTGTTGAGACAAAAAATTAATTAGTTTGAAATACTGAAAATCCTGAGTTGTACATTTTTGTGGGTAAAAATACTAAAAATTCTCACTAGATAAAACTCGTCTACCAGGTACGCCTGGGGAATTAACGGCCTATTAAATACGCTAAATGCAATCGCGAGACCTACCAAAGTGACTTTAATTTCCATGCTTGTTTTATTTTACTCAGGACGAGCAAAATGGCAAGTTTAAGGGTATTTGATAAACATATTTTTGTATAAAATTTAAGCTCAATTTTAAGGTATTTTTGGCCGTCCTGAAACCCTTTATGTCTAATTATTGCCTAGTTAGCCTATTTTTAGGTTCTTTACTTTACTAGAGTCAATTTGGAAAAAGGGACAAACCAGAGCTAATATCACAAGAAAACCATACTGAGGTTTTCTAGCATTTCATTAGATCAGTTTTAATTAGATTGGGCTAGTATGAAAACCAAAATCATCACTGGCACAAGTGATCAAGAGGTTGGAACTAAAATCATAATCGACCAGGCAAGAGGAGAAGAACCCTAGAAGGGGGAGGATTCTGGCTGCCATCCACCGGTGATCGTCGCCAGCAAAGGGAATTACACCGGCGATCGTCGGCCACCTGGCATATATGATCGTAAATTTTTACAAATATCCCGAGATGATCTAATAAGCGGAAATCTTCATCGAATGCTGAACTTTTACTGCTAGAGAGGACTGATGGTAGTTAAGATATTTCAGAATTAAGGTTTATTTATTTAATATTTTGTTTTCTTTATCTCTAAATTTACTTTTCAATTTTGCAGGGTTTTGGAGAGCTTGGGAATTAAATTTGTATCTCTAAACTTAATTTTAAGATTTAATGAAAGTTTAATCTTGTTTTTCTATGTTTTAATTATTAAGATGTTATAGAGCCAATCCTCTCAGACTAGATCAGAGGAGTAAGCTTTATAGGTTTATGTTAGAATTTTCTTACAGGTGATAGGTCTGACATAGAGGTCTTTGATCACTCTTTAGGGTTATTCTTCAATGCTCCTAAACTAAGCAAGTTAGGGGGGAGGAGAACAATTCTAACCTGGTAAGGAATTAATGTCCTGAAAAAGAAACTGATTTATCAGACTACTTAATGACCTCTAAACCTAGGGATTCATCTTATTTTGGAAAAAGGAGAAATAAGCCCTAAGTTAGCAACCTAAGATTTGAGTTTAGACATTAACGGGTTGGACTCTCGAATTTATTCTTCACGGAGAGATCATAAAAGAATTCTAAGCCCCTAGAATTCAATTCAAAAGATAGAATTTGAGAAGTAGACCAAAAACTAATTAAACTAAACCATAATAGGCTAATATAGAGTAGAATTTTCTGGTCTAGTTAACCTTAATATTCAAAATTTCAACACCTAGTTAACGTAGATTTTTAAGAATACAAAACCCCATTTCCCTTAGATTTTAGTTTACCCTAGAAAAATATACCTTTCCATTGATTGATACCATACTTGCCCTTTATTATATTAATTTGTTAAGAAGTATTTTGATTAGACTAATGACGGTCTATGAATTAGTTGACAAGTCTCGTTATTGCTTTCTTGACGGCTACTCAGGGTATAACCAGTTTGTCATAACATCAAAAGACCAGAGAAAAACTAAATTTACTTGCCCATATAAAAACTTTGCATACCTTCACATGCCATTTGGGCTATGTAATGCACTTGCGACCTTTCAACGGTGTATCATAAGTATTTTCTCCAATATGGTGACACAAAGTATTGTGTTAAGACATATCATCCTCAATAAAGCTAAGATTGACACCATTTCGGCGCTGCTACCATAAAACATAGTGAGAAACATTTAATCATGTCATCTACTATTCAAGTCATGCCCTAAATGCAACACAACAAAACTACACTACCACTTAGAAAGAAATATTAGCCATTGTGTATGCTTCAAATAAATTTCGGCCATACCTGCTAGGATCCAAAATCATAATCTTTACATACCATTCAGCCTATAAATATTTGCTATCAAAGAATGATGCCAAGTCATGCCTTATCTGCTGGATAATGGTAATATAGAAATTGAACATCGAAATTTGGGATAAAAAGGGAGTTGAAAATGTTGTAACTGACCGCCTGTCTCGACAATTAAGTATCCTACTAGATAAACTCTCTCCTATAACAAAGACCCTATCAATCACCGTTCGACACTGGCATCCAGACATAAAAAAATATTTAGTTACAAGATGGATGCCACGCCATTGGTCTCTCAAAACTGGGGAAAAATTCCTCAAGGATATCAAAGACTTTTCTCTGGGCAGACCATATCTTTACAAGATAGGATCACACAAAATTATTATTAGATATATCCCTGACGATAAGATTCACAAAATATATGAGTACTATCTTTTTGAAGCTTGTGATTCTTTAGTGCAAAAAGAACAACTGCCAAGGTACTCCAAAATGGGCAATATTGTCCCTCCGTACACCAGGATGCTCACTCCTATTGCATGAGTTGTCTAGCGTATCAAATCCTAGGGATAAATTTTCAAAATATATAACGCCATATGATCTACTATGCAAGCTGCACACTAGATGAGTATAGTAAAACTACACTACCATAGAAAAAGAACTATTAGCTATTGTGTTTGCTCTAAAAATAATTTGGTCATACCTGCGAAGATCCAAAATCATTGATAAGCACTAGAATCTTACATTTTGTTCCCTTAAATTATAGTCATTTTGCAGTCCCAAAATGCCTTAACTAATGACTGTATGCTAAGATTATTGCTTTTTCAGATCATAGGTCTAAAAGTGAAACACATGAGAAAAAGACATTAAAAATGACCCAAGTGAAGTTCTTACACCCATACTTAGGAAAACATTATCTAGATTCCTTTTTGTTGCTGGATATGATTAAAGATCAGAAGTCCTTATCAAAGCCATATCTTAAGTTAGGCCAATATTGGCAGAGAAGAGCTCAGAAAATTACATATTAGACATCCTCAGGCCAAGAGAGTTGTGATAAACATATTTTTGCGCAGAATTTAAGCCTCTTGTGCAGGTATTTTTAGTCGTTCTAAAACCTTTATTGTCTAATGATTGCCTAGTTACCTTATTTTTATGTTCTCTAGTCTACTATAGTCAATTTGGCAGGAAAAGGGCTGAATTTAAGCTAAAATGGCATAAGAGCCACATTGAGGGATTCAAACAGTTTAACAGAACAATTTTTTTTTCAAAATTGGTCTAGTTGGGAGATCTAAAAATCAAGATCATCATTGAGACAATGGATCAAGAGGATAGACATCAATTCATGCTCTATCAGGGAATAAAAAAACCTTAAAAGATGACACATTCTGGCAACCACCCACTAACGATCACTGCTAGCCAAAGGCGCACCAATAGTGATTATCGGTTATCGGTGGCCTTATGCCATGATATTTGAATATTGATCCCGAGGTGATCTACTAAGAGTAATACTTCATCAAACGCCTAACTCTCACAGCTGAAAAAGATTTGGGGGTAGTTAAGACAATTCAAGATCAGGGTTTTCCTATTTACTATTTTGTTCTCTCTCTCCAAACCCACTTTTCATTTTAGTAGGGTTTTAAAGAGCATGAGAATTGATTTTGAATCTCTAACCTTAATTTTAACATTTAATGAAAGTTAGATCTTGTTCTTCAGTTATATTTGATGATTAAGATAATGTCAGGCTAATCCCCTCAGACTAGATCATAAGAGAAATCTCTATAGGTGTATCTTAGGACTTTCTTGTAGGTAATAGGTCTAACCTAGAGGTCTTTGATCACTCTTTATGGTTGTTCTTTAGCTATCCTGAATTGGACCAGGTAGGGGAGGAGGAGAGCAATTCTAACCTGGCAGAGACATTGATGTCCTGAATAAGGAACTGGTTTCTCAGTCCACTCAGTGACTTCTAGATCTAGGGATTATTTATCTTTTTGAAAAAGGAAGAATAAGTCCTTGGCCAGCAACCTAGGCTTTGACTTTAGATCTTGACGGATTAGGCTCTCTGATATGTTCTTCGTGGAGAGATCAATTAAGAATTCTAAACCCCTCGAATTCGATTCAAAAGAAATAATTCAAGGAGAAGACCAAAAAACCCATTAAATTAAAACCTTATACACTAATATAGAATGGAATCTAAAGGTCTAGCTACCATTAATACTCGAATTACAACACCTATATTAAACGTAGAAGTCCGACAAAACAAACCCCATTTCCCCTAGATTTTAGTTTACCCTAGAATAATGTTCCTCTCCATAGATTGACACCCTACTTGCCCGTTCACTACATTAATTAGTAGGTAGAATTTTGACTAGAATAATGGTGGTCTATCAAGCTGATGGAGAAAAGTCATTAAAGATTCATTCAAAAAATTTATTAAGAAAAGAACTCAGGAAAAGCCCAGTCAAAATAGGAACCATAAGGCCTCACTAAACCCACGATCACGGGTCTAGTGTACCTAACCAACCGCGATCATAATCTATCAAATGGCACCGTTGTTGGGGAGGAAATAGTAATTTCTCGGTTAGATAGAAATTACAGATTAGGTTAAACATAGGAATTCTCTAATTTTATGTTTTTATAGGTTAAATAAGTCTCTATTAGTGTAAGAGCTAGGTCAGTGTGATTGACTTTGGGTTAGAATTATGTTTATTTAAGGAACATATAATAAAAATTTAAAGAGACAGGGTCCTACCAACTAGTGATCGCCGCCAGCCAAAGGCTTGCCACTAGTAGTTGCCGGTTACTGAGCTCCTCTGGCTCCCTTATTTTTGGGTTTTGTTCCTCTCATGAGATTAATTAGATATAATCTACTATCTGTATATTGTTTCTGTTATCTCATGTTGCTGGATAACTAAATCTCTGTGATGAACCTCTCTCCGCTTTCTTGCTTCAAAGGTAAATTTCTTTGACAAAAGCGATAGAAAGAGTTAAATGGTTACTGTAAAAAAAGTAAAAAAAATAAAAATACAAAAAATTAGATAACATAATTAGTTAGTTCGCATGATATCTTTCTAATATTAATTGATATTTATTAGTATAATACTCGTACTTTATTATTAATATTAATAGTAAAATTAGCAGTGCGTTATATCATAGATTACTACCAATTAACAAGTAGTTAAGATCCCTTGGAACTTAGTTTATGAGAAGTTGGTCTCGCGAGGGGAACCGTTTAAATTGCAATGATCCACCGTTAGATTACTTCACGATGGCTAAAAAAACCATGGTTGGGATGAACAATAACGTATGGTAGAACAAGCTAGACTAATGGCTACTAAAACCCTAGCCAAATATTCCAATCTTGTCCCAGAGACAAATCTCTATTGCAATAATTGCTTTGCCTGAGCTTCCTATTGGAGCACAGAAATTTAAACTAAAAAATGGCATTATTAACGCCTTACCATCTTTTCACGGCCACTATCGTGATGTTTCACATCTTTACCTCACTGAGTTTAAGGAACTGTATGCTATACTTTACTATAAAGATTATACAAATGATTCTATACAGATGCGCCTCATTCCCTTTTCCTTCAAGGATAAGGATAAGATTTGGTTGCACTCTCTACCCCCTGGAACCACCATAACTTTTGAGATGTTACAAAAGGTGTTCTTGAATAAAATTTTCCCTATTCACAAAATAAGCATTTTACGTAACGAAATTCACACTTTCTCTCAAAAGGAAGTTGAACATTTCTATGTCAGTTTAGAGAGATATAAGAGTCTCTTAGTTAAGTACCTGCATCATGGAGTAGATCTAAGGCAGAAAATGCATGGTTTCTACAATGGGTTGTCCCAAATCAACAAATGTACGGTGGATGCTATATATGGAGGTTTCATAATACGCAAGTCTTCTATTGACGTACGGGAACTCTTTGAAGCCATGAGAGAAAACTCATATGAATAGGACTACCCTGCTCAGAGATAGAGTGAGCCTATTGAGTTGGATACTAGTACTACTATCTTAGCTATTATCCATTCGCAAACAAGCCTACTCAAGAAGATGGGAGAATCCTTCACCAAACCAACTTCCCCTCCGGCTTAGCAAGAGGTATATAGTTACTGCAGCAGTACTACTCATATCTCATACTCCTGTCCTACTATCCAACCTGACCAAGAAATATAGGAAGAGGAAGTTTACACATTTAAAACACACAATCAAGGGAATCCGAATAACTCATTCCGATCCTTTATACTTCAACATCCCTACTTATCATATTGAACTGGACCACATCAGGGATGACCCATTGGTAACTCAAACATGCGATAACAACAATATCAAAGGCCACAACAACAAAAGTACCAGTCACAATAATATCAACCTCAGCAAGTACTGGAAGCCTTTAAGCGAGATACAGGGTCATCTATCCAATCTCTAAACTAATAAAACCAAACATGTCTCTGTTCATGAATATCCTTTTGAATAAAGGAATAAAAGTGGAGAACAAGGAACAATGTAACGCCATCAAAGCTCTAGAAGTGGGAAAATTGTTAACGACAAAATAGAAATACCTCTTGAGGAAATCCAGACAATTACATCACCCGAAGTAGAAATACCGCAAACCAGCCTAGGAACTTTCCAGTTAACTTTGTAATCCTAGATATTGAGAACACCGCAGTAAATGATAATGAAATACCACTAATCTTAGGAAGACCATTCCTAATCACCGCTCATGCCATAGTTAACTGCCGCTAGGGAGTATTAACTCTCTCCTTAGGAGATATGAAAGCAACCTTAAATGTTTACAACAATGATACTTAAGTTCCAAAAAAGATGACATGGAGGATAGAACATTAATTGACATCTTGATCTACGAATCATTACCCAACATTTATACAGATGATGCCTTGAGTATCTGTCTCTCTGGATTTGAAGAAAATAAAAATGAAAATGATGCGGTAGGGGCAATTCACACATAGCTCGATGTGGCACCACTAATTGATAAGGCTAAGTGGAACCTAAGGATAGAACCATTCTAACCATCTACCACCTTACGGATACCCTCCATAATAAAGTTTTCTAAGTTAGAGCTTAAAGAACTTCCATACACTCTCAAGTACGCTTCCCTGGGCCCAAACGAGACACTTCTAGTGATCATCGCCGCTAATTTTAAAAGTTCACAAGATATAAAACTCTATCTCGCCATAAAACATCCCTAGAATGGTCCATGGCCAACCTCGTGGGAAGAAGTCCAGCTGTATGCACGCATAGGTTTACCTTGAGGACGAAAGCCAAAAATCACCAGAATTGTGACGAAGACTTAATCTGGCCATGTCGGAGGTGGTTAAGAAGGAAATAATCAAATTGCATGACGTAGGGATCATATACCCAATCTCAGACATTACATGGGTCAGTCTTGCTAAGTTCATTCTCAAGAAATTTGGAATACTAGTAATCGATAACGACTCATCCCCACTCGCATAGCCACCCGATAGAGAGTGCGAATTGATTATTGAAAGCTAAACACCATAATAAGAAATGACCATTTTCCCTTACCTTTCATCGATCGGATTTTGGAAGACTAGCTGGAAAGAGTCATTATTACATTCTTGATTGTTACTCTGGGTATAACCAAATAGTTATCGCTCTAGAAGACCAAGAGAAAGAAACGTTTACGTGCCCCTATGAGACATGCTTATAGGCGAATATCATTTAGATTATGTAATGCCCCTGCGCCATTATGGAGATGCATAATGAGCATTTTTTTTGATATGGTGGAAAAATTGTTAGAGGTATTCATGGATGAATTTTCCGTTATCGGGTCATCATACGATAAATGTTTCCATCATCAAGATCTCATCCTTGCACTATACAAAAAGTCAAATCAAATCTTAAATTGGGAAAAATATCGTTTTATGGTCACGCAGGGAATTGTGTTTGGGCATGTTATATCAAAATATGGTATCCATATCGACCTAGTAAAATTTGACATTATATCTGCGTTACCTCCTCCCACTTCTGTAAGAGGAATTAGGTTATTCCTAGGTCACACAGGTTTCCACCGAGGATTTATTAAAGATTTTAACCAAACTGCACAATTCTTGTGCAAGCTGCTTGCTAAAGATACTAAATTCAGGCTTGATGAGACTTGTTTGGTAATATTTAAAAAGCTTAAGATGAATTTAACTTCCCCACCAATCATTCAACCACCATATTGGAGTCTTCCTTTTTAAACTTACGTGTGATGCATTAGACTGCACGATAGGAGCAGTTCTAGGGAAAGGGGTTAATGGTACACTGCATATCATACATTAGACAAGCCAGACTTTGAATGATGCGCAACAAAGCTATACAAAAATTGAGAAAGAGCTCCTAGCAGTTTCTTTTGCTCTTGAAAAAAATTGATCATATCTCATCGAATAAAAAGTAATTATATTCACCGACTACTTAACAATCAAGTTTCTGCTGTCCAAAAAGGATGCAAAAGTGCGATAGATTATGTGGGTACTATTACTGCAGGAATTCAACTTAGAAATACGAGATAAAGAAGAGTAGAAAACATCATCGCGGATTACTTGTCTAGACTATTGAATGATAAGGATGAAATATCGATAACTGAGTTATTTCCAGATGAACAACTGATGACCATTTCCTCATCTGTAATACCTTTGTATGTTTATATTGTTAACTACTTAGCCAAAAGACTCATGTCGGGGACTTGGTCTAAACAATAGGAATGCCAATTTTTTTTCCAAAGGTTAGGCACTACGGATGGGATGATCCATATTTATTTAAATTTGGTGCCGACCAAGTAATCAGACGGTGCATACTAGAATAGGAAGTAAATAGTATTATAAAATTTTGGCATGGTCATCAAAATGGAGGGCATTTTGGAGGAAAAAGAACAACAAAAAAGTCCTTCAATCTGGTCTATACTGACCCACTATTTTCCATGGTGCACACACTTTCTGTATGGTGTGTGATCGATGCCAATGAACTGGAAACATCTCTAGTAGAAATCTTATGCCACTAAGCAATATTCTAATAGTGGAAATCTTTGATGTTTTAGGCATCGATTTCATGGGACCATTTTCAAATTTTAGGAAGGAAGGTCATGTATTCATTCTCAGAGCTATTAATTATATCTAAATGGGTTAAAGCGGTGGGGATAAAAGCTAATGATCATGCATCTATGATAGATTTCCTACAAGAAAACATTGTCACACGATATGGGATACCAATAACTATCATATCTGATGGGGATTCACATTTTTATAAGAGAGTATTTTCTTGTCTTATGAGCCGATATTCTATCAAGCACAAAATTGCAATACCCTATCGCCCCCAGAAAAGTTGACAGATCAAATTATCTAATCGTGAAAAAAAAATCATACGAGAGAAACTGGTTCGACCTGACTGCAAGGATTTGGCATTATGCCCCAATGACGCCTCGTGGGCGTACAAAACGGCTTATAACACCCCATTCGGGATGTCCCCCTTTTGCCTTGTATATGGAAAAGCATGCTACTTATCTATAGAGCTACAACACAAAGCATATTGGGCAATATGAGTATTTAACTTTAACATCAAATGCGTAAGGGAAACTCATAAACTTTAGCTATCTAAATTGGAAAAACTTCAGTGGGAAGCTTATGAAAACACTGAGATATATAAAGAAAAAGCCAAAATCTTCCATGAAAAATGCATTTTGCAAAAAAAATTCAGGCCCAATCAGATGGTCCTCTTATACAACTATCGTCTCTATTTGTTTCCTGGGAAATTGTGATCACATTGGACAGGACCCTATACTGTATTGAATGTGTTCCCACATGGGGTAATGGAAGTCTTTAATCCCAAGAACAGAGGAAAATTCAAGGCCAATGGTCATCAACTAAAACCCTACTATGACAATTTCAGTCGCAAAGAAGTGATTATGTATATCGATGGCCCAATTTATGAGTAACTACAACCTACACCCCCATTACTCTTTATTTCAAACATCAAAGATTAGGGGAGTTATGGACACTAAAAGGGGAATTTTATCTAATTCTACTTTGTAAGTGTTACTTCACCATCAAATTAGAGTATGAAGAAGATAAATTACGAGTTTGGGGAGGAGGTATGTGGATCTTTGATGGTCAATGACTAAGATTGTCATCTTGGGTTTAGAATTTCAGTCCTACCAGTCAAAATTAATAAATATATGCCCTTGTTTGGATTAGGTTTCCTGGACTTGGGATGGAATACTGGGAGGAGAAGTTTCTTATGTTTATTGCCAAAACTGTTCGTAGACCTGTTCTTGTAGATGAGAATACTCTCATAGCTAGAATTGGGATCAATGCTAGTGTGCTCATTGAAGTTGATCTCGCTAAACCCATTCCATCTAAAATCTTTGCTGATAGTGATGATGATGGTTTTATACAAGATGTAGTGCTTGGTCATCTACATAAGTTTTGCAATAACTGTAAGGTTATTGGCCATGTGATGTATGAGTGCAGGGAGTTGAAAAAAATGAGAGAGCAAGAAGAGAAAAATAATTAGCAAGATGAAGGGGAAGAAGGAAAAAAAATCAAAAAGAGGAAGAACAAAAAAAATAATAATATGAAGAATAAGAAGAGCTATAAGGATGAGCAAGTTAAAGACAGAGAAGGTGAATGAGGATAGAGGGAGTGAGGTTAACCAAGGTGTTCACTTTGAGGCTGATTATAGTGAATCAGGAGAAGGGGCAAAGGAGGGTGTAAGCTTTCCATTCTCTCTTAGTTATGTTGTACCTCCAGCTTAGTGCTCTATACCACTAGATATTCTCACTATAATGCCTGGTGATGGTGTCAAAGTTGCAGAGACTTGGGATAATTTACTTGACTTGGATGATGAAGATGACTTCAGTGGAGAAGAAGATTTAGGTGATGCAGATAAGGTAGATGCTGCTGGCAATGCTTTTGTTACACCGGTAAAGGTTTTTGATCCTATAGAGGTTAAAAAGGCTTGGTTTACGGTGTCTAAGAATATAACCAACAAGACTAAGAATACTAATTAGGGGACCCATCCTCTTACTAGAGCTAAGTCTGTAATTGCCTTCATAAAGAAGAAGTAATGCAACTTCTATTTTGGAACTGCAGGGAAATAGTGTAGTAGCCTACTCATAGCCTTCCAGCACCAGTCGAATACTCGAAGGCTACATTGAAGCCTACCTAGAGACTCGAAGCACAGCAAGACAAACAACTAATTCCACAAAGCCTTCCGAGATTAATCGAACACTTGAAGGTATCATTGAATTTAACTACCATAGTCGAAGCCAAAGACGGACGGTCAGCACCAGAACTCAGTACCAGTACCAGAGAGACTTCGACCATAGTAATACATGGTTGAAGGTAGACACACCTAACAGCCAGCTCACCAGACAGAACAGTGAAAACAAGCCACCAGATAACTACAGTGTCAAAACCGAATCCACGTACAGAACAACTATCCCAAAGGATATGCATGTACTCTGACCTCCCATGGTGACTCACCTCTTTCCTATATCCTATAAATAGGCGGGAGGAGACACTATAAAGGGGTTAAAAAAACTCTCTCTAAAACCCCCCATCAAGATTACCTTTAAACACCCTGTAACCCACTTCTTACACGATCTGTCATCAAATTCAATATATATCATCTATCATTCAAATCCTCTCTAGAGGTTATGGAGAACCCAAGTCATGGACTCCACACAAGTATGTTAGTTCAATAAACTAGTTGTTTATAGTCTTATTTATTAGCCAATGCTTCTAGCCAATGGTAACCTTTAAGGTGAAAGAGCCAAGTTTCCCCTCTATGAAATCAGGCCCCTACATTTGGTGTCGTCTGTGCTATACCCACCCTGCCCAATCCCTTTTTTCTCTTTCTTTCCCCTTATAGCCATACTCAATGACCCGCACCCATCGCTTAACCTCTGCCATCATTGAAAACTCTGCCGACCGAATAACAACCCAACTCACCCTCATCAGCCAACAATTTGCCAAAGTCGAGGAGTGCCATACCAACCAGTTACGTATTTAACGTGAGGACAGACGACAAGATCTTGAGACTGAGCGGCAGTACCATTTAGAGGATAACGATCGACAACATTGTGCTCTGGATGAACTGCATCATACTGTTCGTAAGCTTCAACAAGTTCAAGCCCAAGATGCTCCTCTGTGGTCTCGGGTACCTTCCCCCTCGCGCATCTCAGCCCGCGCCCAACTTGGTTCCCATCCTGAAATTGAGGTCCCCCCGGTCCATTTTGGCGCTGAGGATGCCCCCACCGCCATTCCTGCCGGCTCGGCCCATCTTGGTGTCCCCCTACGGAAGATTCATTTTATTCTACCCTTCAAACTTCTCGACACCTCATATGACAACCTTCCTGGGAATGCCTCGGCGAAAGCAGCGCATTACACACCCCAAACCTACGATATTATCACCCACGACCCTAGCGTTCTCCCCCTTGTCCGGCTTACCTTACACATGAGGAACTCGACTAAAGATTTTGTGCCGCCCTTCGCATCAGTGTGAGCTCCACCCCCCCAAACTCTTGGAACCATTTAAACAACCCCATTTGCTTGAAACTCCTCACCGTCGAAGTACCTCCAAATTTTTATACCCCCAAAATCTATAAATACCACATTATCGACCCTCAATCTCCATATATCGTGTTTCAAAAGCTACGAACCCTCGAAGAGATGTTATCTAAAGTCAGCGGATATATTGACCTAGAATGTCTCCACGAATCTAATCGCTAGGGATAAGCCTCGACCACCAACCATAAAAAACTTCGCCCATCGATTGCACCCATGGTCGTTCTCGTCTCGCAAGAGAACAACAGCAGCAAATGCCCTCACATCGATGCTCAGTCTTCTGAACCTCACAAAAAATGGCCTATGCCCATCCTACCAAAACTCACTGCTCGCATCAACACCCTTCTAACATACATCAAGGCCGACCCTATCTTGCCCACTCCCTTCCCCATCAAGGTCTGTAAGGATGAGCAATACTGTCAAAATCATAATTGCAATTGCCACCCTATAAACAAATGATATGCTCTGTAGCGATCACTGGAAATGATTCTTAAAGCTGGTCGTCTGCATCAATATGTTACCGATCTCCCCAGCTATCTCGACGGGTCACACTTCAAGCCTCAACCTGCTCCCAATACTGACCCAGCCGAGGTACATATTTTCCAACTCCACCTCATCGAAGTTAATAACATCGACAGTGGTCATACTCGAAGCAAGCGCAAATGAGTCAAAAAATACTGTAAGCTAACTTATCAAGATAAATTACCCATCCTTTTACCTGTAATCTAGCCAACACCCTCGACTGAAGGTATATCCTTCATCGATTGTGACACCTTTTACATTTGTTTCCCCCATTCTGACCATTTGGTCATCCTGATCAAGGTCAAACATCTCGTCTTACACACAATGCTCGTTGATATGGGTAGTGCAGTAGACGTGCTCATCTTCCAGACCGTCTGTGCCATGCAAAAAACCGACCTTATCATACCAGCCAATGTCAAACTAAATGGCATTAACGGCGCTACCAAGGTCATTGTCGGTCTCCTTAGCCTCCCTGTCACCACCGGTCTAGTTACCCTCCAAGCCATTTTTCTTGTCATCGACATGAAGTCTGAGCATCTGGGCATTCTAGGGCATAATTGGCTTCATACCATGAAAGCTATACCTTCTACCTATTACATGACATTACGTTTCACTACCCCTTGTGGTACGTGAAACATAAAGGATCCCAACGCCTCACCCGCTCATACGAGTACCCCGAGATCAACCTTACCAAGAAACTGGAAAAGCCATAACAATCACTAGACCTCTCTCTCTTCTACCATACTTGTCGAACCTACTGTTTATGTCAAACTCCATGGCCCTGGTCGAGGTACATTCATTGGTAGTTTTTTGGATTCCAACGAAAGCCACAAGCTTACCATGTTCCTTCAAGAAAATAAAGATGTCTTCGCTTGGACGTTCCATGAGATGCCCAACGTCGACCCCACCCTGGCCTGCCATCGACTTGAGCTCATCCCTAAATCTACAGTTATGAAGCAGAAGTAGTACACTTTGGCACCGAGGATTTGAGAATTAGTAAACTTCGAGGTCAAAAAACTCTTGGCCGCTGATTTTATTAGAGAAGTCAAATACGCCGATTGGATCTCAAATATTGCCGCTGTCCCCAAGAAGAATAGCAAGATCCAAATCTGCGTCGACTTCGCAGATATTAATAAATACACACTGAAGGATAGTTTTCCTCTCCCGATCATTTTAGTACTCCTGGACGCAACAACCAGTCATGCACGCCTATCTATGATGGACGCAGCTTTAGCATATAACTAGGTACCCCTTCTCCCTGATGATCAACTTAAAACTTTGTTTATCACAGAAAAAGGATTTTACTGCTTTAACGTGATACCCTTTAGACTTAAAAATACGGGTGCCACTTACCAGTGCCTTGTTACCACCATGTTCAAGCCTCTTCTTGGCAAGTCGGTCAAAGTTTATATCGACAACATGTTATGTAAGAGCCTCCAGAACTATACCCATATACAAGATTTGACTTACGTCTTTCGATACTTCGAACATATAATATGAAACTAAACCCCGATAAATGCCAATTAGGCGTATCTTCAGGAAAGTTCTTGGGTCACCTTATTAGCAAACAAGACATCGAGATTGACCCTATACAAATTTGAGCCCTCGTCGATATGCCCTCTCCCTAAACCAGAAAAGACATTCAAAAGGTCACTGGAAAAATAGCTGCCCTAAATCGCTTTATCTCCAAATCTCTAAGAATTGTGCTTCGTTATTCTCCCTTTTGCGTGATCAAGGTGTTCATAAAGCCAAAACAAAGAACCCCAAAATTGACTGGAGACCCGAATGCGAACAAGATTTTCTTGAACTCGAAATGTACCTTGGCCAGCCACCTATCATCAGTACCCTGGTCGAAGGCGAGGTGCTTACTTTATATTTTGCCATAACCGAGACCTCTATAGCTCAATCCTCATCCGAATCGGTGCCAATATCAAAAAATCTATCAATTTTATCAGTAACACCCTAACCCGCGCCGAAACACAATACACTAAACTCGAACGTCTATTACTTACTCTTGCCTATACCTCTCGAAAACTTTAACCATACTTCCAAGAGCACCACATATGCGTCATTACCAGTTACCCTCTTCGAGAACTTTTCAATAAAAAAGATAAGTCCAGACGAGTACAGCAGTGGTCTGTATACCTCGGCAAACATAATATTACCTTCGAAAAATAAGTTTCCTCATGAGACAGGCAGTGGCAAATTTTCTTGCCAACTTCTCGATCGAAGACATCTACTAGGAAGAACACGAAGATGATCTATCTGAAGATCAGCTTAAACAGACTGACCCTTGGAATCCCAACATGGGTTGACGTCTCTTTACAGATAGATCTGGTTCGGGTATAGGTATCGTCCTGGTCACACCCTCCAACGACCTCATCGAAAAGGCTATCAAATTAAACTTCGAATGTACCAATAATGAGGCCGAGTACGAAGCTTTGATACATGGTCTAGATCCCACTCTCGAACTTGGTGTTCTCAAACTTTTAGTGTTTACTGATTCTCAGCTTGTTCAGATACAGTACACCAGCGAAAATTAGGCAAACGTTCGAATGGTTGAGAATGTTGTACTTGTCCGCCAGCACATGGATCAGTTTCCTAAAAAATCATCGATTACATATTATCCTCGAGGTAAAAGCAGGCATGCCAACGCCCTTTCTTACATTGCCACCATAATAGGCCAATCTGAATCCTGAACCCTTACTATCAAAGTGTACGAACGCCCAATTATCGCCCAGATAGAAATCAATTCCATCGATACTGGGGCAAGAGCCTCGATCCTGAAGACTGGCGCAAACCTTTCCTTGCATACTTTAATAGTTCTACCCTCCCGGATGATCCTAAGGCCAAATGTTCATCATTGGAAAACTGCCGACGGTACACCATTCTCAATGGTGGTCTACACCGCAAATCCCCAAGCGGTGTACAGGGACCTCGATAACTAGAAGCTCCGGGCAGAGGGGATTATTGAGTTTGCTTTAGGAGTTTGGGGCTAGACTCGAAATGATATGGATGACAACTTTGATAACTTTGATTTGCTGGTCGAGCTTCTATTGTGTGAAGTAAGCTGCTCGAGGGGGAGAATGATATGTTCGAGGTTGATGCGTTTTAAGCTCTGTTCAGTACTGTGTTCACCTAGCCGTTCTCGGGATAGTCGTCCAATAGGAGGTCTGGATGTTTGTAGTGTGGAGTCGCTCAAATCTTTCAAAACTGGGATGTCTAGGTGGATGGAACCTTTGAAAATGGGGATAAGGACCTAAATGCGTGCGAGCTCAACGAAGCCACGATAATATCTTTTTATTTTTTTAGTACAACGTCGTCGTTAAGTTTTGTGTTCCTGGCATCGAGTTTTATGCCCATGGCAAAGTTGGTTCGTATAACACTCTTTAACCTGAACAAACTGCTCGCGCATCAGGGCTAATTGAGTGGCAATGTCGTCGGTAGGGGCTCTTACTATAGCTTAGGTAGACCAGAGGGTAGGAGCCATTATAGGTGTACTCGGTTGGTAAAGTTGTAAAAAAATTGAGGGTATAGCACAAACAACACCAAATGTAGGGGCTTAATCTTGTGGAGGGGAGACTAAACTTTTACACCACAGAGGTTTTTGCCCGGTTAGGGGTCTAACAAGTATATTTAAAAGAAATAGGGAAAGTTCCATTTAAACACACTTGCGTGGAATCCTAGAATATGATTCCTCCACGACCTTTAGCGGGAATTTTTAGGATGAGGATGTATATATGAGTTAGATTACAGATTTGGGTTAGAGTAGACTAAATCCTCAAGCTTCTGAAGGTGTTTAAAGGTTGTCAGAGCTTCTCTAGGGTGTGTGTGGGCAAGATCTCCCAACCTCTCTCCTGTGACCCCCTTTCTCTTTTTATAGATGGTAGGAAGGGTGATATAACCAAACAGTCGGCTCTGCTAGAGTTGTCTGCTAAATTGTCTACTAATTTACCTGCCTTCAACTATAAGCTGAATTATACTAAAGCATGGTCGAAGAATTATTGGACTTGAATATAGGCCTATTGTGGGCTCTGGTAGACTTGTAAGTTCGGCAGGTTTTGATTGGCTCAGTAGTCTTTGAATTAGTTTTAAGGTATTCAGTTCGTCTTCCAAGGCTGGGAGTAGGCTACTACACATCGACATGGCACAATAACTGATTGCTGAGTTGGTCTCAGGTTATGATTGTCACTGCCCTCGCTCAATCTTTCCTTAATTGGTACCCTAGATGGAGGTCGCGGTTGCTCTTATTAATGTTTAGAGTGTCGGCATCTTCTACTTGTTGCTCCACGAGGAACCAGTCTATCACTTGCTAATATCCGAGAATGAGCGGGAATGACCTCTTTGTCTATGGGAGCTGGTCCTTGTTGATTGTCTTGCGGTACTTTCAATGCAGCTTGCCATATGGTCATCTGTTCCACATATCGCCTGGATTCTAACTGTCGGGCACTTCACTTTTCCTCCAACTCTTTACTGCAAAGTTCCGGATCCTTAATCAATTGACGCTCAAGTTTGTTTCTCTTGACGGTTTTTGCATTGAGGCCTGGTCTTATATTTACCAACTAATCAGGTTCAGTTGACGTGATCTCTAATTAAATTGTTGAAGCTACCCAGTTAGTATTTACCATGATCTCTATCGATGATTTTTTGTGTGACTATTGGTCTTAGGATTTTAATGGTATGTATCAGTTTCTTACAGACCGCACCAAATGTAAGGGACTAAATTTGCAAATCAAATTAGTCTCTTACGCCGAATGTACCTAGAACACGAACAATGATAAACTAGTAATTTAAAATGGCACAAAATTAGCATGAAAACCTTTGAATATGTGAAAACAACGACCTCAGTTCGAGGACTTGAAAACCTTTCTATATTGCTAGGATATTAAGAGTTATAAAGGTCGGTGCTCTGGAATAAAATAGAGTTAGTATTTTTATCTCCCAAAACTTATCTCTATTATCTCTCTCTTATGACCTATTTATATATCTCCTCCCTAGATCCTGGCTGGCATTACATTCCCCTGCATTAGGGGAAAGAGTAGTAAAGCTTTTAGAGGCTATTCCTGTAACTATCAGTTGATGGGGAAGGTGCCTTTGAGTTATTCTTTCTTGTTCTCTAAAGGTTTGAGCCACTTCATTTACTAGTTCGGAGGACAGGTGTCAGCATCATCAGGAGGTGCGCCTTTCTAATTTTGTGTTAGCCTGTTATCTTGATAGTTCGTTGGGGAAGTAGCTTGTGGGATAGATCCCTACTGTAGGGGCCAAATCTCATAGAGGAGAGATTGCACTTTTATACCATAGGAATAATGCTCGACTAGGGGTTTTAACAAGCAAACTTAATAGAAATATAGAGATTTTGGAAGGTGCACTTGCATGGAGTCCTAGAATAGGATTTCTCCACGACCTCTAATGAGGATTTTTAATATGAGATTGTATAAATGGGTGAGATTAAAAATAAAAGTCTCGAGTATAATTAATTCTCAAGCGTTAGAAGGTGCTTAAAGGTTTTCAGAGCATCTCAGGGGTATGTAGGGGGTAATTTCTCAACCTCCATTTAGTAGTTCTCCCTTCCTATTTATAGCAGATAGGAAAGGTGACATCACCATAGAGAGGTCAAATTACAAGTGTATGCTTCTTTACAGCTATTTTATATTAAAGTCAGTTCTGCCAGAGATGTCTGCTGAGTTGTCAGCCTTGGACCATGAGCTGAACTAGAATAAAGCATGGTTGAAGTTGTAGTGGACTCAACGGTAGGCTCATTATGGCTCTGATAGTTTTGTAAGTATGGTAGGCTTCGAACTGCTCGGGAGTCTTTGAGTATCCAGTCTATTCTTGGAGGTTGCGAGTAGGCTACTACATTCTTCGAGTATCCGGTCCATTCTCAAAGGCTACGAGTAGACTGCCACATTTTCCCCTCTCAGCTGGGTCCTCAAAAATTGTTATATAGGGTTATTGCTGAGTAGTAGTTTTCATAGGAATTTGTAAGTTTGACCGGTGCAAATACGCTGCTTACCGAGATCATTAATGGCTAATTATGCTAATTATGGCATCATTAATGATCTATTAATCTCCTATAAAAATTTTATGTGTTGGTGCATAATTTCCTTAACTCTGCTTAACCTCCTTCTCTAAAACACTATCTCCATCGTTAAATAAGATGAACACTCGGTCTTAGAGACAATTAGAAAAATTGAAGGATCGTATGGAGGCCAAGGTGGCCGAACTAACTTAGAAGTATTTTGGACGGATGGATTTGGGTGCTCCACTGCTCGACGTCACCGATCTGAACATGGGTGAGCTGACCGGCCAAGAATGGGAAGAAGTTGAAGAATTCAATTTCTGGTGGCGAATGCTCTAGTAGCATCTTTGTACTGGGACAGAGTGGCCCGCTGTGTTGAGAGCCCTGGCGCGGTTGTTGATGGTGGAGGGGTGGTGGTAGTAGTAGGTCGTGGTAGGTCGTGGTGCTGAAAGAATTGCCCTGGCTATAACTAATGTATCTTTATTTGTTTGTTTTGATTATTTATTTTTCTTCTTCTTTTTGTAATGGAGAAGATATTAATAGACTTGTGTTGAATTTATGTGTTATTGATTATAACGGATAGTTTTTATTGTGGTATGAGAGAGGAAAATGGTGTATGACAATATTTATTTTAGAACTTTCTGCACTTCAGAGTTTTTCAAATAAGTCCCTCAATTGTATGACAAAATGTAGTCAATGAAAAAGATAGAACTAAAAATAAAAATGTTGAAATGTGAAGTCGTAGGTTTGGTAAAATGTGGCATAAGTCAAAGGTTGGAAATAAGTCGATGGAAAAATATTGCCACGTGCATCAAAAGATGTAATATTCTTATAGGTCGAATATGTTCAAAAACTTAAAAGGGAATTGATTGTAATGTCCCAAATTTTTTTTTGTTTTTTTTCTTCTTTATTTAAATAAATAAATTATGCATCCATATTTTTCCTTGACATCATGCATTGTGTTCCATCATTTTATATCAGGACTCTTAGTATGGTATATAGGCTTACTGTGAATGTGAACATTAGAGTACCGTTTTACCCGTATGGGGAGGGCTCCGTTGTAGCTATCGTAGTACCGTTTCATTGGATCACCACACACATCTATTTTAGGGATTTGATTTGTAGAATTTTAACATAGAGTTGGGGGAGAGTCTTTGGGAGATTGGAGAGTAAAGAGTAAGGGTTGAAGAGGGGCTGCTGTTTGAGGAAGAAGAGAGGGAGTAGAGGCGGTTGTTCTCTGAACAGTTATTGCCGCCATTGTTGCAGTTGCAGTTCAGTTATTGCCGCCTTTATTGCTGCTGTTCTAAAGTGTGGAGAGAGGCTACTTTAACCATCTTCAATTACCGACTTATCGTCATCCATTTCCAATCTCAGCTACTCTTTTTATGTAAGTAATTCCCTGCTGCTTTTCCACTTTATAATCTGATTTTCTGTTAGGTAAAACCCTCTTGATTGTTTAGTAATTGCTTAGAGAATATTTTAAGAGTAATTATTACTATAAATCATTGGTGTTTGATTTCCGAAGAGTTGTTTATTGATTGGGTTTAGAGAGACGATTACGGAGATCGCTGTTGTGTTCAGGAGTTTTGAAATCAGTTCGCATCACCTAACTATTTTTCCTCCCGTGATAATCTGATTTCTGTTTTAGTAGAGCCCTTATGTGATGGATTAGATATGGATTATGTTGGGTTAGGTTGATTAATAGGTTCTAGTTATGATTGGCTGAGTTGTGCTTACTCTAAATCGTCTTTACTAGGATTGTAGCGGTGTAGTGTTGCTGATTCGGGTGTGGTGCTGATTTGAATTCAGTTTCGGGTAAGAATTCCTTGTTGCATTTATGGTTGGGTTCTGGTCCTTGGTAGTAGTTGATGTTTGGTGTTCCTGTTCCGTTCAGTGACTCATTCTGGTTCGGGAAGTCGACTCAAGGAGCACATTACCGTTGGGGTACTGCTTGGATATTTTCTGCCGGGTTCGTTATTATCAAACTTGGTATATCAAGGCGAGTGTCCCTTCATGTCTAAATTCCTTACTAATATTACCTATGTTGATTTAGAGAGACACTAAAGACATAGATGTTGTTTTTCCTAGTATATAGTATAGATTGCCTTCCTCTCTGAACTTAGTTATTATCTATGCTGGATATGTTAGTGAAGTTATGTAATTATGCATATTTAGACTTCAAGAATGGGTTAGGAGTTGTTACGCTAGTTCTCGCGGCTTCGTCCTTGAACACAAATGGCATAATTACTCTTGACTTGTTCTAGGAGTTTTTTATCATTAGGGCTTGGTATCCTAAGGCATGTAGAGTTGAATTTCTCCATTATCATTTAGGGAGTCGTGCATGTTTTGTATTCTCGTGGCATTGTCCTTGAATGCCATTTTGTCACTGGCCATTTAGTCAGATGTTGTGACTGGTTAGTCACTGTTGTTCTATGTCTAGATGTGCGACTGGGTCACTGTTCGTCTATGTTAGGATTGTTTGCCACTCGCTCAGGTAGGTGGTTATCCTATGTGTGCTTGCCGTGTTAGCAGCTGCAGCATTTTGATCTTTGGTGGATCTGTTTGGATCTGTAGATCATATAATCATTTCTTCTTATCTTGTTGAGATCGGATACATAAAATCACTCCAAATCGGCTGACCCCCAACAGGTTAGGAGAATTCCTAGCTCAGGTTGAAATAGTATGGTGAGCTCTGGCTGAGATGCTATCATACCTGAATACCCATCCTGGAGTATGGGATGGTATGATATAGTTCCCCTCTGGTTCCAGCACTATCCTGAGAGGTTGAAATACATTAGAATTCGAATAGTATGAGGACGATGGCTCCTCGGGTTGAAACCCCTATTTACTCTGATCAAGTGGTAATATCCTTGCCTGGTCGAGCTTGGAACAAATTGAACCCCTTGTATCCAACAACGATCTCTCATATGTCTGAGTCTTTGCGCTAGTGGTTGATCAACCAATTATAATAGGATTGAGTCCATCAGTTTAACTTCATACATCATTCCAGCATTGAGCATCTGCATCATCATATCACTTCCTCGCATATTATATTAATATTTGCTTAGTAAGATTGTATTCACTTCATTTCTTGCTACTTAGATATGCTATATTTTCACTATGCTTCTTCATGTTCATCGTTTCCTATTCTTATTAGCATTAGTTGTATTAGTATAGTTTTTAGCCTTATTGGGCATAGTGAGTTGTGGTTTGCTCACTCTCGCTATTTAACATTTGAGAGGTGGAGTAGCTGCAGAGTAGTTGCTGTGGACTAGAGTGGAGCTCAGAGTTAAGATTATCTGTTACTATAGGTCCTTAGTTGTATATTATTGTTTAGTTATATTCAGACTCTATTGTTGTATATTTCTGAGATATTGTATCATATTTTAGCTTTGATATGTATATTTATGTCATTTGCTTATGTTATTTTATTCTTTTTACTCTGATAAATTGCTATAAGTGAATGACTGAGCCTGAACTTGTCTATGGCTCGGTCGTTTATGGGAGTGATTCTTAGGATTACCCGACCTGCACGCCCCCTAGAACTCCTGTTAATGATTTGGTTTTAAATCATTGGAAATTTGGGGTGTGACATTGATGTAGTCAGAGTTATAATGAGAAAAAGTGTTCAGATTCCAAGTAGATTGGGATCGATTGTTGCCGCGAGCTTAAGTGTATATTTGACTTCTTAAAGTTTATGTTGTGATTGAGGGTGTCAACTGCCGCGATATCATACTTATAGGCTATGGTACTGACATGTGAAGCCTTGCCTGTCTTGACCAGGGCGTAAGGATATGTTCAGCAGTCACTTCAAGTCTGAGTTTAGGTATGATAATAGCTGCCATATAGCAGACGTATGTGATCCCACATTTCGAGGCCTTGAATTGTAACCAATGTTTAGGTGTACCAGAGATGATTTCATTCAAGGTATAAATAAAAGTAGTTGTTTGGATTAAAAAAATTATTGCTGATTGTGTATTCAATGGTTTAGGTTTACTTGATTTAGGGAGTTCGAAGAGAAAATTGAGGCACAAAGCCAGGAGAGGTGGGAAGTTAAAGCATTCAAAGAGGCCAATTTTTTTTAAGGGACGATATGCTAGAATTATTGAGGGAAGCTGAAGAGGTGAGAGAAAGTGGGTTTAGTGGATGTAATGATGTTGGTTTTGAAAATTGATACAGCTTGAGGATAGTTTATTTTAGAGGAGAGAAAGAGATAAAAACATTTATTTAATCACCTCTTCATTTTTCTGTAAGAGAGAAGAAACAATTTGTTGCTTCTGACTAGGATCTTATGAAACTACTAGTGCCTATCGTTACTGTTGATGAAGATCATCAGAAAATACTAGTGCTAGTACGCCCTCCTTGTTCTTGCCTTTCAATTATTTTGTATATGTCTCGTGTTTTCTTGGTTTAGAATATGGTAATTTAGATTGGGGAAAGCTTGGTGTCCACCATTAATGGTGGATGCTGTAATTTTAGGGAAAGATGGTGGTTTTTGGACGAGGTGGGGTAGATGAAGGTTTGGTTGAGCGATTGATTATGTCTTATATCATTTGAATATTAGCTTCGAGATGATTTGTTGATAGGTGTTGCAGAATGGTTTATGATTCGATCGGGTATAAGACCCTCGAGGCTAGATTTGGGTATATCCGATGGGCAGTACTTAGGTGATCACCAAGAGTTGGTGTAATCGAGGGATTTAAGTCGAATATATCGAGCTAACTTGTTCCCTCCTCTTCTACAGGCTATTAATACGTACCTGTCTTCGATGATTAGGTTTGTTGATAAGGTCAAAGATGTGCTGAATGAGCCGAGTACCTCAGGTTGAGGGGAAAAGAGTAATAGTGACCAGGAGGAATTGCATATTGTAAGTAATGCGCCTCTTGTAATTATGGAGCCTAGCATCAATTCTGTAAGACGAAGCCGAAGAAGGGCGCGAGTTGTTGGGAAGAGTGATGATGAGGAGGATGATAATGAGGATGTTGGGAATAATCCTATAGGGAACGAAGGATAATGCGAAGAGATAAATTATAAGGGAGATGAGAAGGATGATGGGATTGGTCATGAAGATGGTGACGAAGAGACAGAGGATGATGGTGTCAGTTTCACATATGTCACCTCCCAGGAACCAGTGAGACTTGGCCGGTTTCTAAAAATATATGACCTAGTTGGGAAGGGATTTTTCTTAATTATCTTTTGGCTAAAGTAGTCCTTCAAAAATGAGCCTGCTGAAGGAATTATACCTTTTTGAGGCCAGATTAGGCTGGGCATGCAACTACCCCTTTGATATCTAGTGAAGGAGGTATTGAACTTTTAGAATATTGTTCCTTGCCAGATGAATAACAATTTTTATGAGATGATGAAAGTTATCGGGAATTTGAATGGAGAGCTGTTGGCCGATGGAAGGCCAATTGTGAAATGTGAAGACATTGTAGCCTTAATCAAAAGAGGGTAATCCAAAGGTATATACAAATATTTCACACACAATGTCATCTTGATAAACCTTGCCTATTCGATTTGTACACGACTAGGCGCGGGTAGGATAAGGATCTGGTAGTGGTAAAGGCGCATTGCGAGTTCCTCAAGGGTGAAGAGGACTTCGCGTTAAATAATAAGGTATTCAGTCTTAGTAAGTGCTATTTAATTATTTTGTTAAGTATTTAAGTTTGACCATGTTCTTATCTTCTATATGTATACTCTGCAGGACCTCGAAGTGGATTACCTGACAACGCCTGACATTATCTGGATAATCTGATCAATAAGAATGACAATCGTATAGACAAGATCTTCTTAAGGGTGAAGCTGCTAAGGAGGAGACAAAAAAAGAAAGATACCCTTCTCAAAGTTCCTTCGAGTTCGAAAGCTGCCTCAAAGAAAAAGAAATCTTCTACTCCCCAAGTAGGCTTGGGTGCAATGGATAATGACAATCTTAGGAGGCCAAAGACTACTTATATCTTAAGTTCTTAGCGGGGGAATACTGGTACAAGTGTATCACCTACCTTAGGTAGACATACCTCAACTTAACTAGAGTTATCATGGGCAACTAAGAAGGGGAAAGTTAAATCTGCCGGTGAGGGCCCGAGTTCGCAGGCACCTTGGTCGATGCCTTAAAAGAGAATTCATGAACAAATGGAGGCGTTGCCAACTTCGGCCGAAGCCCGGCAGCTCACAGTTGAGCAGGATGATACTGTCTGAGCTACTACTAAGTGAATGATGTAGTTGTGTACATCTAATCTTGACAAAGTTGGGCATCACGTTGAAGTGACAATGAGACAGGTAAAAATGTGTTGTGTTTCCTATTCAATACTTCTTCTTGGAGCCTATTTAGAATATTGAATTCATGATGGTTTGTGGTACTAAGTTCAGCTTGGATGCCTTCTTTTAAGAAAGCCCATAAGGAATCAAGCCAAAGGTTGAAGGATGTGGCTGAAGGTGAGGAGCTTGTAAGGGGGATCATAATGTCACTGAACACCCGTGAGCCTGAATTGAAGATACCAACTATTTAAGCTCGAGCTAATTCGGTGAGGGAAAATTTGGCTATGGTCAAGCATCACGATGCGAAGCTGCAGGAGCTCAAGGGTAATCTGGGGGATAACCATGCGAAGTTCCGGGTGGACCTCAAGCAGGAATGCCTCATGACGCTATCTTGATCATAACTGTTGAGTTGTATCGAGTTAAGCTTTCGGTTATTGATGCCAATTGGAACCTAGACAAACTTCGAGGCTGCCCCCAAGTATCAGTCGTGTCAAAGGTTTGACTTGATACTTAGGTTTAGCCAACTCAAGAAGTTTATGAGAATTTATTGTTGTAGATGAACAAGTAAAATGATAGTGGTTCAAAAAATGTTCTGTTATTGATCACAGTGCTTTGGTTACAATTGTGATAAGTATCTGTGGCCATCTTCTATTGTAAGAGACTAACTGCATCAAATTCCAGGGGTTTGGAAGAGGTTCTTCATCTTCACTTATGAGATAATAGGAGCCCTTGTCTGTTTTGTCATATACGATGTATGGGTCTTCCCAAGATTTTGCCAATTTCCTTGTATTTCAGGGTTTCGATGAGGTAACGACTCTTCGAATGACCAAGTCTTTGATTACAAAATTTCTAGGATGAACCCTTTTGTTGTATAACTTCTTTAGTGAGTTGTGGTATCATCCAAGGCTTTGTCTCGAGTTTCGTCGATCCACAACATGTTAAAGCTGAGTTGGAATTCATTTTCTTTATCTAGGAGTTCAGGGCATCTTTTGCAAACTTTGAACTAAGTGGGTAGTACTGCATCCTTTCCGTATGCAAGTAGAAAGGGGTGCAACATGTTACTTTTCTAGGTGTTGTACGAAAGGCTCATAAAACATGTTGCAGTTCTTGTACCCATCACCCTTTCTTATCATCAACACACTTCTTAAGGCCGTCTGTAGTAGCCTACTTGCAACCTTCAAGCACAAACTGAATATCTGAAGGCTACCTCAATGCCTATTGTAAGACTCAAAGCCTAATATATTCACAAATCTACCAAAGCCCACAATAAATCTACATTCGAGTCAGTGGGTAGTACTGCATCCTTTCCGTATGCAAGTAGAAAGGGGTGCAACATGTTACTTTTCTAGGTGTTGTACGAAAGGCTCATAAAACATGTTGCAGTTCTTGTACCCATCACCCTTTCTTATCATCAACACACTTCTTAAGGCCGTCTGTAGTAGCCTACTTGCAACCTTCAAGCACAAACTGAATATCTGAAGGCTACCTCAATGCCTATTGTAAGACTCAAAGCCTAATATATTCACAAATCTACCAAAGCCCACAATAAATCTACATTCGAGTCAGTGAAGCTTCGACCTTACTCTAGTCTAGCTTAACTTATGGTCGAAGGCAGACAACTCAACAGATAATTAAGCAGACAGATTTAGCGGAGCCGACTTAAGTACTAAACAACTATTATAAAGGATACACTTGTAATTTGACCTCCCTATGGTAAGGTTACCTTTCCTATCTTCTATAAACAGGGAAGGAGATCAACCAAAGAGAAGTTCAGGGCTTTTGCCCAAACATACCCTAGATAAACTCTAATAACCTTTGAGCACCTTCAGAAGCTTAAGGATTTCTCTAACTCTAACCCAACTTTGTAATCTCAACCATAAATATATATATATATATATATATATATATATCTTCCCCTTAAAAATCCTTACTAGAGGTCGTGGAGGAATTTCATTCTAGGACTCCACGCAAGTGCGTTTACATAAAGCTTTTTTTCATTTTTATTAAGAGTTTGATTTCCCCTCTACGATATTAAACCCCTACATTATACACCGTCTGTGGGATACTCTTTATTTTCTCTTAACAACCTTCCCAGTCCAGCAACCCTCTGATGGCTCCTACCCTTCGATCCACCTCAGCCATAGTTAAAACCCCTACCGACGATATTGCTGCTCAGTTAGCCCTAATTACCTAGTAGTTGGCTCAAGAGAAAGAGCGCCACACAAACCAATCCGCATTGAGCGCAAAGATCAATGCCAAGAACTAGAAACCAAACAACAGAGTTGCACCAAAAAAATAGATAGACATCATTATGCCTTCAATGAGGTGGGTAACTCTGTTCAGGGGCTACAGCAGGTACAAACACAAGATACCCTTGTTCAGTCTAGAGACCTGATATTTTTTAGCGTATCCGACCTAGCGCGTCAAGGTTCCTACCCCTATACTTAGGCACCACCAGTCCACCTCGGCGCCGAAGGTATCCTCAATCCCATACACCCGAAGATTCAATCCACCTTGGTGTCCCCATTATGAAAGATTTGAGCGACTCCACACTGGGCATATCCAAACCTCCTATTCAGCAACTAGCCTGAGAACGGCTGGACGAGCACAAAACTGAGCACGCCCTGGAGCCTAAGTTGTATCATTCGTGAACACATCGTTCTCCCCCTTGAGTAGCTAATCTTATACAACAGGAGCTCGACTAAAAAATCAATGTTGTCATCCGCATCAATTCGAGCCCAACCCCAAACTCCTGGAGTCGACTTAATAATTCACTTTGCCCGGAACTCTTAGCCATTGAAATACCTATAAAATTCCATATCCTAAAAATCCATAAATATCATAGTACAGACCCACAATCTCACGTCCTCAAGTTCCATAACTCATTAAGTCTTCACTCATCGGCAGATCACATCCTCTATTGAATGCTCCCCACCAGCCTCATTGACAACCCACTAATCGGTACCATAGCCTACCCAATGCTTCTATCCAAAGCATCGAGGACCTGTCTAGTTTGCATATTTCTCATTTTTCCTTTAATAAGGATCACAAAGTCAGAGTTGATACCCATTTAAACTATTGAAAGAAGTAGGTGGAAACACTCAAAAGCTTTACCAAGCAATTTCTAGACGAATCTCGCAAAATCTAGAACCTCGATTGCACAAATGCTGTTCTAGCATACTCCAATGCCCTACTAGACCATAGCTGGGTCAAAGAGTATATCGTCCTCCAGAAACCCAAAAACCTTAAAGAAATGTTGTTCAAGATCAATGGCTATATCTGTAATGATCAAATTCCATAAGCTCAAAATGGCTTGAAATTTGCTGTTTCACCAATGAACCTGCGACAATATTCTAATGGAAAACAAGAAATGACACAGGTGATTTTAGCGTGGAGAACCTTTGAATGGGTTAAAAACCACGACCTTGAGTGGAAGGTTTTTGTAAGAGTATCTTTATTGCTTTAGCGAATATCTAATTACAAGTGATCTCTAGATGTAGAAATGCTTGAACCTTGTAACTAAGAAGTTTGAATGTTTTTGAGAATCTAGAACAAGTAGTTTCTTGGTGATCTTTTGCGCAATTTTTTCTGGCCCATGTCTCTTCTGAAACCTCTTCCTTATATAAGCCTTCTCCGTAGCTCTTCATCGTGTAAGAGCACGTTCTCTGAACAATGTGGCTAGTGGTGGTTGACTGAATAACTGCTGAGTTTGTAAGGGACAAGTGTTTTTAACTAGTTTAGGTTTTTCGGTTTGAGTTCGACCCACGTTGGTTGGAATGTTAACTGGAAAAGTTATGTTCAAAATATGTGAGTCTTAAATGGAGGTAATTTAAACTGGCGACAGCTCAATTTTAGGTGAGATCGAGGGATAAGTCCCTGCAATCTCCCCCTCATAACCGTAGTCTCAAGTGGCTTTAGTTGAGAAAGGATCTATGCGTAATAGGTTATCGGGTTGAATTTCTTGGAAATTGGAATGGAGTAATGATGGCTTTGACTGTATGGAAGTTGTGGGGTTATGGGGAAATGACGTGTATTAAATGAAGATGTGGATGCTGATGCATGTGACGGTTACGATTTGAAAAGTTACATCTATAATAAATGATGGCGTTTGGAAAAATATACCTGTACAATAAATATAGGGTTATATAAATAGTACATGTATTGAATATTTGAAGCAGAGTACACTTGTAAGTTGCCAAATTCTCTTAAAAAAATTAAAATGGTGAAGACTCGGAAGATGGTCCTTGAAGAGAGGATTGCATCTGAAATGCAGAAGTTGTAGTTGAAGTACTTTGATAATCAATCCTTGGAGATATCGATACCCGCTCTTGTTCCTCCGACTTATCAAAGTATGTCAGATGACGAAGCGGTTGAAGCTGAGGAAGAATTTTACTGAAGGTGGATGTTTTACATTGTCGTCTTGACAGGCGAGGAACGTTGGGCGTGTCCCCATACTCTAGCGGAGGACAAGTTTGGGGGGATAGATGTAAGGATAGGCATAACTGTGGGGTAATTATGCTGATTTCTTGTATCCCCATGGGTTCTTAGGTCGGGCCCTCTTCATCCCTACAAACTCTGCGAGGGTGGTGGTTATAGTAGAGACGATAATGGTAGAAACAAGAGTCTGCTTCTACATTTCCATCACTTTTTAGCGCATTTGAAGAGTTGGTGCCAGCACTGAGTTTACTGCTTGCATAGTTTCTATTTGAAGTTTGACTAGACTTTGACCAAACTCATGTGAGGAAAGATTTTTGTTGTTTTCAATTTCTTCTTTGTATCAGGGTGAAAAGTCACTAAAGTAGGAAGAACTGAAGGACTTGATTCATGGGGTTCCTGAAAGATCTGTTATCTGTAAACCACTCGAAAAAATTATTATCTGTAAAGTACCTGATTTTTCAGCTATTGTAAGACTTGATATTTGTAAAAGTATTCAATCTCTGAGTACTTGAAGAGGTTTGTTATTTGTAAATGTATTTGTATTTTGATTCGAAATAAATAATATCTGTTCGCCAAACATTATGTTGATATAGAATAGAACATCTCTGGAATCGAGCTAAGAATAATGTTATTAGTTTTCCAAGATATTGATAAGATGAAATAAAAATTATTGTTATCATAATCAAACTGTTAGAAATATGTTATCATGCAGGTATCATAAGGTCTACCTGGGGTTGGATAAATATATAGAGGAAATTTTTTTATACAAATTTATGAATGGTGGTTGATCGGTGACAATTTGCTAGAAGGAATCAGGTCGATATTAAATAGGATGAAATGATTTAGTTCAATAAAAAGAGATAGGTTCGAATATAACTTCTGCCAAGATTCTATGGCTTTTGTTACGAGATAATAGTAGAACATCCCGAGTTGTGTGGAATTTTATAACCAGACAGGGTATAAAAATAAAGGGGGAGAGGGGGTTGAGGAAAAGAGATAGGTGGAAGAAAAGGATGATAAGGTGGACTCATTCTGAGAGAATTTGTTACGCTGCTGAGGGGCGATTGGCTATTAAGATAGCCAAAGTGCGTGAACATATTTTTGGGTTGTTGGATTATGATGTTGAATTGCCAGTGAGGGAGGTAAATGTTAAGGGTTTGGATATGATTAGGATTGAGCGGGAATATGAACGTCGTTTTTACGAAGAGATGTTCCGAGAAATAATGGTGAACCCAGCAACTCAAAAGGAAGTAGTGAGATTACTTGACGTGGAGGAGGTTGAGTCTGAAGATGTGATGATCGCTGGTAGATATCTGATTGGATGTGGTCGCCCAGGTCATCAAGGCTGTTTTAGGTATAATTATATGTAAAGTGCTATCATAAATAAATGTAAGTTTTTTTTAATTTAACAGAAAAGATGAAAGTCAAATTGATACTCTATAGTTGTAAATGTCATTTAAGACTGTTTTGATAAAGAATTTTGAATAACTTTGAAAATTTTGTTAGCTTTTAAAACAACATCACTAGGACTATAAGTATAAGAAACAAAAGCAGAAAATATATAGGAGCTTCTAGTTTTGTTTTTCATGTAAAGCTGTAAAAATATGATATCGTGTGAGTGTGAGTCATCATGAGTGTGGGAAGGTCAGAAAAAGATATGGAAGCAGTAGAGAAAAATAGATTAAAATATGAGGGTAGGGATAGTAATGGAAAGATGGTTTTATTGAGAAGGTACAAGACGTCTGACATGGATAGTGGAACGGACGCCTTGATTCCCAAATCATGGACGGGTCGTACGAGGCACAATAACTGCCAGCTGTCAAAGAGTGAAAGAATAAATTGTGCTTCTTCCTCATCATTCAAATGTTTTTTAACTTATGAAAACTTGGAGAGCACAGAGAGAGAAGCGCAAAAAATTGCTGAGGATTTGGTAAGGATTTATCTTGAGAGTGATCAATAGTAGAAGAAAGTTGTGGATACTGAATCACGTAGGTGGCTATAAAACAACATTATGAGGGAAGGACTTGGTGCTGCTGTAGATTCTTATTCTGACACTGAAGGTTAGTAGAAGGGTGCGCTGTATGTTTGTATTTTTTTGTTTTTTTTTTGCAAATCGTAATCTGTTATAAGCAAATCTCTAAAA
The DNA here is from genome assembly GCA_014058105.1 of Kingdonia uniflora. Classification (NCBI taxonomy): domain Eukaryota; kingdom Viridiplantae; phylum Streptophyta; class Magnoliopsida; order Ranunculales; family Circaeasteraceae; genus Kingdonia; species Kingdonia uniflora. Next base: position 508,173 of record JACGCM010000428.1, on the reverse strand, counting down.
AAGAACTATTTATAGTAATCTATGAATTTTGACATATATATAGAATATATGAAAGATATGTTGTATGTGAATGGCCGAGGTGTATGAGATAATGATAAATACCTGAACCTGTATGTAGGTTGAACGTGACAGGTATTTGTGTAGGATAAAAAATTTACCTGTAGAATTATAGTTAAGATGGATAGTTCACCTGTTAATGAGGCATCGACCTCAGGTCGGATGATAGAGTCTGAAATTGAGATGTCTGATAGTGAGGTTGAAGTAGGATTGGAACAATTTCTAGGTTTCCCTGGCAAATTGGTGACCTATCCTCCTAGTTTAGATACATTTAAAGAATATTGTAAAGCAAAGGCTACTGTAGGAGAGACATGGGGCAACTACGTAGAATGCGTCAGTAGGCTGTTTAGGGGGTGTACTGCAGCAACGGGGAGGTGTATTTTTATTTGTTGGCCGACTTGGAGTAGGAGAAATGAGATAGGGGTATAAATGAATTAATCTCGTTAGAATATTTTGATGGGAGTGCTCGAAGTGACCTTTTATAGGGAATTTTGTGTTACGTGTCTCAATTAGAGTATGGGTTGAGTCTTCCCCTTGCCAATTTGGTAGGGGATCATGAATAAGATTGGGGCATATCCTGTTCAATTGAATGGGAACATGTGGGAGGTAATAAGTGTTTGTGACCATCTTAATGAAAAATGGGAGAATGAGGGGAAATCGAGGAGGATATCCCTTGAGGATGCATTATAGTTTTATGGGGTAAAGAATTATCACGCCAGTGGTAGGGCATATTTCTGTGCGAGTGTAACTCGGCCACGCTTCTTCAATCTAAATTTAGTAGGTTGAGCCTGGAACGATAATGTAATATGGGTGAAGGGTAATTGCCTTCAGAGAGATGGTAAAAAACTTTTGGATCTTCTGTTTAGAACTATAAAACAAAGTAAGTATAACAATGCATAGAGTATAATATTGATATGTTTGAACTGATGATCTTTTGTTTGATAATAAAAATGTTGTGGGTGGCAGGCCCAAAGTCTCAGGTGGAGAGGAAAGATTCGTTGTTGGACGAAGTTGCTGAGGACGAGGTTGAACTCGAATTTGTGTTGGAAGGACTTGGCCTTAACAGAAAGAAAAGGGTTGGGAGCAAATCGAAAAAGGTTTAGAAATCTCAATCGTCCAGGCTGATGGCGGGTGTTGATGATGGAAAGTAGAAAGGAACTGGTGGGGGCTCAAACGTTTCTAAAAAAATAGATGCTGAAGCGTCTGTCAGCCTCTGGTACCACTGGAAGTGGTGAGGTCGATGGAAATGGAAAAAGAAGAAGGATTGAACCTTCGGGAAAGTTGAGGGAAAAGTCGCTGAAGAGTGACCTGCCGCTGAGAACTATCTTACAGAAGTAGAGGAAAGGGCTAGGCTGTTGGCTCTTCACGGGGATGAGTATATGAACAAGATGGTATGTCTTTATGTTTAATTATGTGAAATATTTATTTATTGCATTTTGAGTTTACGCTGAGGTCGATTTGTGTTTTGCAGGTTACTCGTTTGGTGAGGGGGATTCAGCTCAGAGTTGAAGAGGAAAAATTTGAGCTGAAGAAGGTAAAGATCGATCTTAAAAAGAAGGTAGCTCGAGCAAAGGCTGATTCTCTCAAGGAATAAAAGAAGATGGAGGCCCTGAACTCTTCCCACACAGTGGCGATTGGCCATCTACAAGCTGAGGTAATAGCGAATCTAAAGGAGGTTGTGGCAGAGCGCGAAAGGCTCGGGTGCCATCTGATGTTGAAGGGATATTCTAAGGATGAGGTAGATTCCATTAAGGCAGACGCCTATGTTGAGGAGGGAGATGATGAAGAAGTGGGAGAGGTAGCGGTGGAAGTTGATGAACTAGACGGTGTCTCCCGCCAGACGGTGCTAGACAATCAAAGGGATGACACCGAACTCCAGAGGGTGAGAATGAGAAGGTAGGGTAGTAAAATGAATTTGTATGAGTATTTTAGAAGTGTCCTGTAAATTGTTAGATTATGTGTATTGAATTGGCTTCTGTAGGCTGGGCCCCTTTTTTGTCACCTGCTTGTAGGCACTTAGAAAAATGAGTCTTAGAATAAAAGATCTAGAAACCGAGCTTGCCAGGGAAAGAGATATCTCTACATCCTCGCTGTCTTCGCAAGCAGAGATGCAGGTTAGATCAGAATAGGCCTTTTGACTTGTATGCTCTATTGACATAAAGCTACCTAGTAAATAAGATAACATAGAATGTAGAGGCAGACCAAAAACTTGTTATCAATATTAGGATATGACACTAATATAGTTCATAGGAAAATTCAGAGTTTTAGACAAAGTAGCATATTGAAAACTTGTACCTTAGACCTCAAAATATATGTCATGGAGCATCCATCTGAGATAGTACTTCGACCTTTAAGTCTAAAAAGTAGTTGCACACGGTAGATGTTAGAAATCAGATATCATTTTAGAAATGAGATATATATATATATATATATATATATATATGCATGTTGATGGGAATTCTGAAACAAACTGTATATAATGTATCTATATTGTGCAGGTCGAATTAGATTCAGTTTGCTCGCGCGAAGATGAGGCGCTCCAATGTAACCCATAATTTGTAGAAGAGTTTGACAGGGTGAGGGTGGCGAATGATGACAGAGAAGACCAGCATGTAAAGGTACATTTCAAATTTATGGAGGCAACCCAGATTATTGCCGACCTCACTCATAAGATCGAGGAGAAAGATGCCAAAATTGACAAGGGGCTAAAAGAGCTTGCGGAGATAAAAGAACATGCCGCAAAGCTTCAAAGTCAGATTGACACGCTGATGGTAAAGAATAGGCATGTTGAAATGGCTCAATACCGTATTCAAGCACTAGAAAGATCGGAGGGACAATCTCGAGCTGGTCATCAGAATTATAGAAGCGAGTTGGAGTGACTGAGGCAGAAAATGATTGGAAAGGATAATGTGTTGAAGGTAGCTCAAGAGAATCTATCGGCTTCAGAAGCTGCAGCCGAACACTTTCATATAGCCCTACCTGCCAAGGATATGGAGTTTTGGGTGATACAGCAAAAGTGTGATGTGTTAAATATGAGGGTGGCGCGATTGTAGACCAAATTGATGCAAGCCAACGCACGCGTTAGGAACACTGAGGCTGGAGAGTACTCGAGGAGGAGTAGAAATTATGTTTCGGCTCCTCTAGTCCAAGGGGATATAGTTAGCCTGTCATGTCGAATTAGGGATCTGGAAGGTGACGCAGCTCAAATTCAGGGGCATGTGCAGAAAGAGAATGCAAACTTAAGGGAGTGCCAACATAAGTTGGATGCTGCTCTTATCAGGGAGAAGGTCTTGGAAGGGGAAATCAGGGCGAAGGAAATTTTAATAAAGAAGAAAGATGACTTGTTAAAGCCATAAAAAAATTGGAAGAGAGTATAACTTTTGATGCTTTGACAGAAAGGGAAATGGTACATCAAAAGAGACTATATGCAATTTAGGAGTCACGCCTCGAGAAGGTAAGATCTCACTATTCAAAAATAGTTGTATCCCATGCATCACGCTAAGATTTGTTAAAATCGATCGTTGTATATTTTGTAAAGGAAGTAAAAAAACTTGAGATAGAATGAGATACCTTGTTCAAGAGTTTATCTGACAAAGGATGCATTTATAGAGTTAATATAGATCGAGGGAACTTCATGGCCTACATGAAAATAAATTTAGGCCCTCGACCTGCTGATCTGATAGAGAGGGGCAAAGTTGCTGTAACTCGCAAACTAAATTCTGATTGACCTCCTGTTGTAAGGTAAAGCATGGCTGACATCCTAGCAGCAAAAAAAAATCCATTGTAATGTGACCTGAAAATAAATAGTATCTGTCGTAGACATATTGAAATAGATTAAAGCTAGCATGATTTCTGCCTTATCTTATGTCTGGTGGGGGTCATTGATATAAAGCAAGTTTTTACATTTGTTCTAATCGTAGAGATGGGTTGAGTCAGTCAAACCATGCGAATCTTGATTTAACTGTAGTAATATTGTGAACATATTGAAAGAAATGAAGGCTAGTATTACCTTTGCCTTATCTTATTCCTGTTAAAGTCGTTGATATCAAACAAGTTTCTGCATTTTTTTTAATCACAAAGATTTAGTAGAGTCGCCAAACCAAGTATTATCATTGATTTAACTGGTATAATGTCCCAAACAAGTTGAAGTAGATGAATGTTAGTATTACCTTTGCCCTATCTTATGTTTGGTAGAGTCTTTGATATAAAACAAGTTTCTACATTTGTTTCAATCGTAGAGATTTAGTAGAGTCAGCCAAACCAAGTGTTATCTTTAATTTAACTAGTATAAGGTCGATTGAAAACTCGTATTATCTATGCTTTAATCTATGGAATGTAGTTGAATCTACGTGAGTAGAGAGATATTGTAAAAAACTTGGAAGTTTCTTTGATCAGTTCTGAATTTACATTGGATGGAGATGAAAAATCTCACTTTTGGATTTGAAAAAACAAAAACGAGAAATAGAAATGGAGTAGTATGACGCTTAACGATAGTATCGTTTCAGTCACCTAGTGTTCCAAGGATTTGAAATGGGATTCCCTCTTCTGTCATGAGATAATATGATCCCAGGCCCGAGAGGCATGTGATAATGAATAGACCCTCCCAAGTGTCGGCTAATTTTCCAGCGTGAAGCTCTTTGCGGCGTTGAAGAATCTCTCTGAGGACAAGTTCGGTGATTTGGAATGTACGGTTTCTGACTCGGATGTTGCACGATCTGGTTAGCATATGATGATATCGACCTAGGTTAGCGATGGCGCATTCCTGGTTTCATCGATCATATTAAGATTGCAAGCCAATTCAAACTCATTTTCCTCATCAGTCAGCTCATGATCTTGAATTGGATAATGGTATTCAGAAGCAATGATGGACTCAATGCCATAGGAAAGGAGGAATAGGGTGCATCCGGTTGATTGTTGGGGAGTGGAACGATATGCCCATAGGACATGAGGCGACTCTCGTACACAACTCCTATTTTTCTGTGAGTAAAGTTGTTTTTTGAGTCCATTCACGATGGTTTTCTTGGTGATTTCAGCTTGGCCATTGCCTTGAGAAAGTAAGGATTGGATGGTGAGTGAATGATATTGTGTTGGTTGAGGAAGGTTACGATTTTTCCTCCAACAAATTGGGGACTGTTATCGATACGAATTAGGTGGGGGCACTCAAACCGAGTGATAATGTGTTCCTAGATAAAAGAGATAACCTCTTTTTCTCTGGTTCGACATAGTAGAACTGCTTTTACCCATTTCGTAAAATAATCAGTAGCTATGAGTAGGTGACGGTGGTTACCTGGAGAGTTAGGGAATTCGCCGACGAGATCAAGTGCCCATCTTTTAAAGGGTTAGAACACCTTGTTTGCATGGAGTTCAAGCACAGGGGTACGTATCATGTGTCCATATCTTTGGCAGGCGTCACATCTGCGTGAGTACTCCTCTACTTGCTTGTGCATTCTGGGCCAGAATACTCCTTGTGTAATAGTTTAGTTTGCTAGTGACCGGCCTGCGACATGGGAGCCTCAAGTCCCTTCATGTAGTTCGCGGAGCATTTCATCTGCTTTTGGTTTGGAGAGGTACTTGAGGTAAGGCCCCGTGACGGAAAGGTGGTATAACATACCATTTTTATTTGTGTAGCGCTTAGAGTTGCTGATCAGCTGTCGGCGCTGTTTTGGATCTGCTGGAAGTGGTCCGTTGCAACTGTTGTCGACACCGAGGTAGGCTAAGAAAGGCTTTCGCCAATCATCGTCTCCCCCTTTATCACCCCCAGTATTGATCGTACATACAAAAATGCGATCAATGCTGGGGGTTGAAATTATTTTGATCTGAAGATATCAAACTTCTGTACCTAAGACCCTGACTAGATATGTCAAGGAATCGGGGTGTCTGCTTTCACCTCGAGGAAGATAATCAAGAGTTGCTTTCGTGAACTTGCTCATCCTATCTGCAATGAGGACTGCATATTCGATAATCTTTCTATTCTTCTTATATTTCTCAGAGTAATGGTGGATGATGAGTAGTAAATCTGTGTAAACTGAGAGTTCGGGGTCATCGAGCAAAAGAGCGATATCGAGTCCATAAATGAGAGCTTCGCATTCGGTGACATTATTAGAGGCCTCAAAATCCAAACGGATTGATTTCTTAAATCTCTTTGGAAGGGGTAATCATTCTGATTCCTGACCCTGCGGGTCATGCTGATCCATCCGTAAGAAGTCTCCACCCTTTTGTTGTAATTTATTTAGCTTATTCATCAAACAGTTTTGGGGGTGGATCTTCGGGATTTATTTTGTAAGGTCAGGGTCGTGCTCCTCCCACTCGAGATCTTCTACTGGAAAATCCGCGAGAAAATCGACAACGGCCTGGCCCTTTTTGGAATGACGTTGTTCGAACTTGATATCACGTTCTCCCAAATTGACTGACCGCTGTTGCACTTTCCTTGATTTTTCTATCTTGGATTGAACTTCCCAAAGTGGGTAGTTCATCATGACTTTGACTGAATTAACTTGGAAGTAGTGCTTGAGCTTCTATAAAGTGTAAACAAGAGTGAGAAGAAGTTTTGCAATTTTAGAGTACCTCGCTTCCGCTGGAGTGAAGGTTTTGCTTATGAAGTAGACTGGTTTCTCAATTTTCCCTTCAAGGCGAATGAAAACCGAGCAGAGTAAAGTATCTGTGACTGCTAGGTAGATAATCAGTTCTTCATTATCTACTGGGGTGCCCATTATAGGGGACCTCCCCTAATAGGTTTTGAGATCCTGAAAAGCTGCTTCGCATTCTGGTATCCATTTGACCTCTATATTTGGATGAACTTTTCCTTGCTTGGTACAGCTGCAGAGTAATATAAATAGCCAATGACAGCGGTTTGAAGATTTTGAAACGAAATGGTTGATTGCAGCAATCTTACTGGCAAGTTTTTGAACGTCTTTCATTATTTTTTGAGAAGGCATGTTGAGGACAGCCTGAATCTGATCTGGATTGGCCTCTTTCCCTTTCTTGTTAATGAGGTGACCTAGAAATCGTCCAGAATATACCCTAAATTGACACTTATCAGGGTTGTGACATATCCTGTAAGATCGAAGAATGTTAAATATATTATTGAGATCTGGGATGTGGTTGGCTGACTGTACGCTCTTGCACAAGAGATCGTCGATGTAGACTTCAACAACTTTCCCTAGATGTACTTTAAATATAGTAGTCATCAACCGTTGATTTGTGGCACCTACGTTTTTGAGTCTGAAGGGCATTACTTTGTAGCAATAAAGAGCTCTTTCAGTGATGAAAGTTGTCTTTTCTTGATCTTCTTCCAAAAGTGGCAAACTGAGAATTTGTGTTGATTATACTAACCTCAACAAGCATACCCCAAAAGAAAGTTTTCCAATCCCTATTATCATAGTGCTCCTCGATGCCACAGCTAGGTATGAGCGCCTCTCGATGATAGACGCCACCACAGGTTATAATAAGGTACCCCTTCTCCCCATAGATCAAATCAAAACTTCTTTTATTACTGAACAAGGGTTATACTATTTCAAAGTCATGCATACCCATATCAACGTCTGGTTACTACAATGTTCAAACCATTGTTCTGTAAAAGTCTCCATAAGCATACCCATATCCAAGACCTAACCGAAGTCTTTTAGATCTTTTGATCATACAACATGAAGTTAAAACCCCATAAGTGCCAATTCAGTGTCTCTTTAGGAAAATTCCTTGGCCACCCCATCAACAAAAGGAATATTGAGATCCTATACAAATCTAAGCCCTAGTCAATATGCACTCTCCCCAAACAAAGATGAGTAAAACGTCACAGATAAAATTATAGCCCTTAATCGATTAATTTCCAAATCCTAGGGTAGATGCGCCTGACTATTCTCCATCTTCTACGATCAAAGAGCCTACAAAACCAAGAAGAAAAATCTAGACATCGAATGGACTACAAAATGTGAACAAGCTTTCCACGACTTCAACTCTTACCTCGGCCAACCACCAATAATGAGCACCTTGGTCGAAAGTGAACTATTATCCCTCTACCTCGTAGTTATAAACAAATCTATAAGCTCGGTTCATATACAGACAGATCAAGGCATCGAAAAACCAATATACTTTATCAACAAAACTTTAACCCCAGCCAAAACCAGATATACCAAACTCAAAAACTCCTACTTACCCTTGTTTATGCTTTCAGAAAGCTCAAACCCTACTTCTAAGCACATCGAGTAAGGGTGATCACGAGCTATCCCCTTTAAGAAGTCCTTGCCAGAAAATTAAATTCTAGACGGGTACAGCAATGATCTGCCTATCTCGGCAAACACGACATCACCTTCGAGAAGCAAATATCCCAAAAAGGCCAGGTAGGTTCTCACTTTCTAACGGATTTCCCAGTTGAAGATGCCAAATGGGAAGAGTACGAAGATGAAATATTAGATGAACAAACTGAACAAAATGACATGTAGAACCCTAATACCAGATGGTGCCTGTTTACCGATTGTTCCCCAAGCCTCAATAGTTCTGGAATAGGCATCATAATGGTTACACCGTCCAATGATCATTTTAAAAAAGCTATCAATCTCAACTTTGAATATACCAACAATAAAGCCAAATATGCAGTTCTAATCTACGTTCTCGATATGTCCCTCGAACTGAGCGTGCCCAAACTAGCCATCTTCACTTACCCATAACTGGTCCAAATACAATATACCGGCGAGAACCAGGCAAACGGTTGAATACGCCAAGATCGTTTACCAACGCATTAATCATTTCCCCAAAAAATAATCAATCACACATTACCTTCGATGTAAAAATAAACACACCGATACTCTAGCCTACAATACAGCAATGTTAAGCTAGTCTGAACCATGAAAGCTTAATATAGAAGTACTCAAACGCCCATGTATAGACCAGATAGAAATTAATACTGTAATGGCCTAATTCCGTAAGCTTGAAGTGGCTTGGAATTAGCTTTTATACCAATGCACCCGTAATTTTTTTTAATAGAAAGCAAGAAATAACACAGGTGTTTAGTATGGAAAAACCTATGAATAGGTAAAAGACCATGACCTTGAGCTGAGGATTTTTGCAATAGTAATGCTTATTGCTTGAGGCCGATATCTTATTACTAGTGATTTATTGACTTAAAAACGCTAGATCTTGTGAATAAGAAGTTGGAAGTTTTAAGAATCTATAAAATATAGTTTTCTTAGTGATTTATCGTGTAATTTTTTTAGTCCTTGCCTATTCTAAAACTTTTTCTTTATATAGGTCTTCACCGTAGTTCTTCATTGTGCTGAAGCACGTTCTCCAAACAATGTGGTTAGTGGTGGTTGACTGAGTAACTGTTGAGTTCGTGAGAGACAGGTGGCTTTAACATGTTTAGGTTTTTCTGTTTGAGCTCAACCAACATCTTTTATCAGTTCGTAAAATACGTGGCAATGTTGGCTAAAGGAGTCATGTGGAGAATGCGTGGATCTGTCATGGAGGTAGCTCGAACTTGAGATAGCTTGATTTAGGTAAGATCAAGGGGTAGGCCCCTACAATCGCCCCCTCATAACCGAAGTCACGAGTGGCTTTGGTTGGGAAAGAATTTTTGGGTATATGGGTATTCGGGTTGGGAATTTGAATAATGAATGAAGTAATGATGGTGTTTGACTGCATGGAAACAGCGAGTGTTATGGGGGGACTTACGTACATTGAATGTTTGATGGGACTATTGATTTATGTAACGGTTAGGGTTTGAAGAGTTTCATTTATATTGAATGATGACACTTCAGAAAATGTTCTTCTACAATAAATGTAGGGTTATATAAATAGTACATGTACCGAGGTTTGTGGCAAAGTACATTTGTTTTGTTACAATATTCTCTGAAATTGTTGAAGATGGTGAAGACCCATAGAATGGTTCTGGAAGATGGAATTGCTTCTGAAATGTGGAGATTGAATTTGAAGTATTTCGGGGATCAGTCCTTCGAGAATCCTACTCTTGTTCCTTTTCTTCCAACGTATCTAAAAATGTTGGAAAATGAAGCGGCTGAAGCTGAGGAAATTTTTTACTGCAGATGGAGGTTTCACCACATTGTCTTAATAGGCGAGCAACGTTGGGTTTGTCTGTACATTCTTACAGAAGACAAAGTTGGGGAGACAGATGTAAGAACAGGCTTGACTGCAGGGTAGTTGCGCTGATATCTTCCACTCGAATGGATTCTAAGGTCGGGGCCTCTTCATCTTTTCCAACACTACGAGGGTGTGGTTATAGGAGAGGCGGCAATGGTAGTGGTGGAGGAAGACAGAAAATGGAAGTCTTCTTCTACACTTCTGCGCTACTTTACACTGAGAAGACCTTCAGTTTGAAGAGTTGGTTCAAGCACTGAGTTTCCTGCCTTCATAGTTTCCATTTAAAGTTTGTCTGGACTTTGACTAAACTCATGGAATGGAGGATACTCATTGTTTCCCATGTCTACTTTGCATCTGGGCAAAAATTACTGAAGTAGAACGAACTGAAGGTTTTGATGTTTCAGAGTGCCTGAAAGACTTATTAGTTGTAAAAACACTTAAAAAACTTATTATCTGTAAAGTACCCAATGTTGAGTACTTGAAGACTTGTTATCTATAAAAGTACTTGTAATTTGTTTCGAGATGAATTCAATTTTGTTATCAAAACTCTGTTTTGATATAGAATAGAATAACTCTAAAAATCAAGTTGTATGATCCGAAGACTTTCGAATATTATATGAAATGAAATGTATGAGATCAGAAAGAATATTTTTTTGTTATATTTTCTTGTAAAGTGAAAATATTTGTCTAAGTGTCAAATATGATTCGACCTTTATACTAGAAGTATGGGGGAGAAAAATTGTAAAATTTTTAGAATGAAGAATCGATCTTGGAGAGGTCGTTCTAGAATATTAGATTTTGAAAGAATAAGCTCGATTTGGAATAGAAGGAAATGACTGAGGCCGATAGGGAGAGATATGTTCAAATAACTTTTCTCAAGATATTAGGGTTTTTGCTATGAGATAATAGGAGTATATCATGACTTGTGGGGGATTGGTAGTAAAAATGTATAAATAAGGGGGGGGGGGGGAATGAATTTTAAGTAAAGGGAAGGAAATAAGAATGGTTTGGACTCGATCTGAGAGAATTTATTATATCGTTAAGGGGTGGTTGGCGATAAAAATAGCTAAAGTGCGGGATTGAAGTTTTAGATTATTAGATTTTGACGCTGAGTTGCCAGTGAGGGAGGTACAGCTAGAAGGTTTAGATGGGTTTGGGAGGGAACGCAAGTATGAACATCATTTTTATGAACAGATGTTCCAAGAAATTGTGGTGGATCCAGCGGATCAAAAAATTTATGTGAGAGAGCTTACTGTAGATGAGATTGAACTAGAAGATGTGAGGATTGCTGGAGGATATTTGATCGGATGTGGTTCCCCAGGTCATCAAGGTTGCTTTAGGTAATGATTCTAGAAGTAAAAACAATTTAAAAGTAAAAACATTGTAGCAGCTCCCACCTACTTTCCTCCTTTCCTCCATGATCGACTAATTCTAGGTTGATTTAATGGATTTATGGGAGATGGAAGTGACCTCAAAGGTCAAGGCGCTGAACAAAGAAAAAAAATCTACATTTACTGATCTACTCCAAACCAATTAGACGGATCTTAGCTTATTGCCAGTCCCAACGATGAGAGGATATTTTCCCTCTATTCGAATCCTTGAAGAGGGTTTTCTAAGAGGGGTTGATAGATGTAAATTCAGTTTGATTGGGAGACTTGATTTGCTGAAGGTGAAGCTGGTAGTGGCAAGAACTGAAGCTATGAACAAATGGAATTTGTCAGGTTCTTGTCAATTTATTCCTCTGGGTAAAGGATACTTCACGATTGTACTTGATAATGAAGTTGATAAACTTAGAATCTGGGGTGGAGGACCTTGGCATATCGAAGGGAAATTGTTGAGAGTTACCATGTGGACACTGGATTTTGACATAACAAGCAGAAAAATACTCATGCCATGGTTTGGGTAAAATTTCCTGGTTTGGGAACAGATTACTGGGAAGATGATGTGTTAATGCCAATTACTCGAACAGTGGGGAATCTTGTACAAGTTGATAGTAACACCTTGTGTCGTCACATGGGATTTTATGCCTCTGTGCTTGTGGATGTTGATTTCTCAAAACCAATTCCTAACAAAATTATGGTGGAACGTGAGGGATTCGTGTTATGCCAAGAGATTCAGCTGGGAAGGACACCTAAGATATGCCCACATTGCAAGGTTGTGGGTCATTAAGTGTCAGAATGTAGAGATGTGGTGAAAGAAATTGAACAAGAAAAAGTGGCTCCAAACCAGGCTGATAAAGAACCAGAAAAGAAGAGGAAAAATAGGAAGAAATCCAGTAAGAATTAACAGAATAAACCGGGGAACGAGAAAGCTGGTGAAGGTCAAAAGAAGGATGATAAATTAAAGGAGCCTATAGTTGACAAAACTCCTTCAACCAATCATCCAAATCTGCAACACAAGACCTATAAAGGCGTGGTGGAATTGTGGGACAGAACTATTAGGAACTGGGAGGGTTTACAAAACTCTCAAGAAGTGGGCAAAGAAGCAAGCTTGGTTAACAAATCCTGGGCTGATATGGTCAAAGAAATCGATAGCTCCAATCAATTTAATGCTGAAGAAGTAGAGAATGAGGATAGCTCTGGGAGTGAGAGCCATTTCTCAGAATACAGTTCGAACTTGGACAAAGGATACTCAGAAGATGTGGTCTACCAAGCTCAGGAAGCTGAGGAATGGCACAATGTCTTAAGTAGGAAAAATATCAGAAGAAATAAGTCCAAAGCTAACCTTCCAGTTACCATGCAGCAGACATGGAGGCAACCAACTAAAAGGTTGTGATGCAGATCCATTTTTGGAATTGTAGAGGTATTGCCAACTTGGATACCTCCAATTTTCTTAAAGATTTGATGAAAAAAAACTCTCTTGACCTGCTTTGCATTGTGGAACCCAAAGTACAGCCAGATGAGAATAAAATTTAACGTATGAAATTTCATTCGATGGAAAGGGAGGTTATTTTTTTTGATAATGGTCTTAGCTACCCAAATATTTGGGTGCTTTGGCTCAAAGGGCTGTCAAAACCGGTTGTCCTTGCTTGTTCTAAACAGTACATTACTGTTTGGTTTGAGAATGTGATGACTTCATGCATCCATGCTGACTGTTCCTATATAAGGAGAAGAAAACTTTGGAGAGATCTTACTGTGATTGGATCTTTAAATCTGTCGTGGCTTGTGGTAGGTGATTTCAATGTTGTGTTCAGGGGTGGTGAAAAAAAAGGTGGCAGGGGTGTGAGATGGAGGGTTGTTGAGGACTTCAGTGACTTTGTTTACGACTCTTGTCTTCATGAGACAAACTCTTCTGGCTCTGATTATACTTGGTGTAATGGGCAAATGGGAAATAACAGGATTCTCTGCAAACTTGATCGAATGCTATGCAATCAAGCTTGGTCAAATTTGTTTTCTGGCTGGAAATTTAAGATGATGGCTAGGGTGAACTCAGACCACTCGCCTTTATTTGGCTGGAATGTAGGGATTCCAAAGCCTTTTAATGCTCCGTTTCGATTTTGTAATATGTGGACTAGCCATGAAAATTTTATGCAGGTAGTGCAAGAGAATTAGGATCAGACTTTGGAAGGAGATCCCCTATTCAAAATTGGCAGTAAATTACGGTGCTTGAAAAGCAAGCTGAAGGAGTGGAATAGAATGGTCTTTGGCAATAGTAAATGACATATACAGGGGCTATCTGATAGGGTTGAGATACTTCAATAGCAGCTGGACAATGAGGCTGGAAATGATGATATTGCTAGAGAAGTTGCTAAGGTAAACCAAAAACTGACAACTGCGGTAAACAATGATGAAGAGCTTTGGAAGCAGAAAGCTCGTATAAACTGGCTACAATCTGGGGATAGAAACACATCCTATTTCCATGCTCTTGCTCGCATTAAAAGAAATAAAAGTCTTATCCATGCTATTTAGAACGAGGATGGTAGAATGCTGAAGGATCAAGATGAGATCAAGGCTCACATTGTTGACTTCTTTACTGATAAATTTGCCTTCAAAGCCCACCCAAAGATTGATTTGGTTCTTAGACAGGTCAAAAATGTCATCACCACTGAGGATAACGATAGTCTGATTGGTATTCCAGATGGAGATGAGATTAATCAGGCAGTTTTTTCTCTGAATCCTGACAGCTCTCCAGGCCCTGATGGATTTTCTGGAAGATTCTTCCAAGTTTGCTAGGGGACCGTGGGTCTGGATGTGGTGAGTGCTATTCGTTCCTTTTTTGTTGACACTACCCTTCCTAGAGGGTTCAATGCTAACTTCATCATTCTTGCTCCAAAAATTAAGAATGCCTCTAAGCTGCGGCAGTTTCGTCCAATCTGCATGGGTAACTTTTTGGTTAAAGCTTTATCTAAAATCTTGGCTTCCAGAATATCTATCCTCTTGCCTCACATAATCTCCAATGAGCTATGTGGGCTTATTCATGGGAGAAACATCCACAGTAATATTGGCCTTGCCTCAGAAATGATCAATGAGCTTCGGAAGAAGCAATTTGGTGGAAATGTGGGGATTAAGCTTGACATTGCTCAAGCTTTTGACACTTTAAGCTTAGACTTCTCATTTCAAGTCTTGGGAAAGATGGGATTTCACCACAAATGCTGTAATTAGATTAGATTACTCATGTGAAGTGGGTTCGTTTCTATTCTCGTCAATGGTGGTCCTTGCGGTTTCTTCTAAACGGGATGGGGGCTCAGAAAAGGTGATCCCTTATATCCAATTTTCTTTGCTATTACCGAGGAGGTTCTTAGTAGAGGCCTTGCCAAGTTGAGAAGAAGTAAGAAGGTGCTGCCTATGATGATCACCAAGGGAGTTATGGCTCCCTCTCACCTTCTCTTTGCTGATGATATTTTTGTATTTCCAAATAGTAGTTCAAAAGGGCTTAAACACCTTAATAAATGGCTTGAGATGTACCAGGAGCTTCTGGGAAAGTTTTCTGCACTGCGATGAGTAAGTTATACTTGGGAGCTATGTCTAACAAAAAAAACAAAAAGTGAAAGATATATTGGGCTTCGATGAAGGATGTCTCCCGGTTACTTATCTTGGAATTCCTCTAGTTCAAGGAAGAGTCATACAGGCGATTCTGAGACCTCTGGTGAATAAGATAAAAATAAGGGCCACTGGCTGGGCAAGTAGCCTGTTGTCTCTTCATGGGAGGGCAGTTTTAATCAAATTTGTGTTGAGTAGCATCTCGATTTACAGTATGGGCATTTATAAATGGCCTGCTTCTGTGATTAAAGAGGGAGAAAAAATTCTTCGCAACTTCCTATGGTCTGGGGAACCTGAATCAAAGAAAGCTTATGTTTTGGCTTGGGATAAGGTGTGTAAACCTTTTAAGGAAGGAGGTATAAACCTAAGAAGACTTAAGGAGATCAACCAATCGCTGATGATGAAACTTACTTAGTACTTTCTGAACCCAAAGGATGAGTGGTCTGAATTCATGCGAGCGAAGTTCATTGATAAATCTGGAAACTTCTCTTCAATTTCTAAAGGATCTTCGATATGGGTAGGTGTTAGAGGAGCTATAGAGGATGTCCGTTCACATTCCAGTTGGGTCATTGGGGATGGGGCTAGCATTGACCTTTGGCGTGACAACTGGTGCTCTCCTATTTCCCTCAAAGATTGGATCAATAACGATTGCATTCCTTGGAAAGACTTAGATGCTAGGGTGAGTAGGATTATTGTTGAGGGCAGATGGTATATTCCTTATAATCTTCAGCTGCTTTTTTACATATTAGGAGTAGACATTCGTAATATCAAGATCAATAAAAACAAAATCGACAGGAGGGTGTGGCAGCCGGACCTTGTGGGCAAGTTCTTTGTTAAAGGAGCTTTCGGGGTCATTCGAAACAAAGGGCAGCCTGCATGGTGGTACACATTTCTCTTCAAAAAGGTTATCCATCCAAGACTCTCTATGTGGAGCTAGAGATTATGTCATGGAAAGATTCCTTCTGATGACAAAGTTCAAACGAAAGGCATCGCAATGGCTTCTAGATGTTGCTTGTGTAATAACAATTTTGAAACCATTCAACACCTGTTTTGGGAATGTACATTCAGTGTTTGCTTGTGGAACTGGTTGGCAGATTTGTTCTAAGTCAGAATTCTGGATATAAACCTTAAAAGTCTACTCGGGGCTGGAGATTCAACGAGCCCTTAAATTAAAGATCTTTGGATTGGGGCAATTTGGGGTGGTACAAATCTTCTTTGGAAAGCTCGTAACAATTGCATCTTCGAAGAACAGACTAATACTCTGGCCAATGAAAAGAGGAAATGGATCAAACAGATTCGCGAAACTGTTGTCTTGTCTTCTGGATTTATGTACAACAATCAAACTGACATGAGCATTGTTCACTGTCTTGGCGTGGCTGTTCGTCCCTGTTATCATCCCATGGTTAAATCTTACTTTTGGGAGCTTCCTCAGAAAGATGAGATAAAGATAAATACAGATGGGGCTGCTAGGGGAAATCATGGTAAAGGAGGCATTGGATGTATATTTCGTAACAGTGATGGTAAAGTGTTGGGTTCTCTTTTAAAAGGCCTTGGGCTAGTAACCAATTACATGGCTGAATGTGAGGCAATTATCCATGGAGTCGACTATGCTGCTTCAGTTGGTTGGCTTATTGCCTGGATTGAATTAGACTCAACGACGGCTGTGGAGGCTTTCAAATAAGATAATATCCCTTGGGTCTTGGAAGCTGCCTAGGAGAATGCTAAAAGGAATATGAAGCAAATCAAATTTTCTGCCATCTGGAGAGAAGCTAACTTCAGTACTGATGCTTTGTCAAAAAGGGGAGCTAATCTTCATGAAGGCCAGTGTGAGATAGAAGTGGGAAGACCTACTTTTCTCAAAAAAATTGAAGTTTCTATGCAGGAATACTTTAGATTTTGTTAACTTTGCTTTATTTTGCTTAGATATTAGGCTGTAGTTAGCCTCTTGTAAGGTTTTATTATTCTGCAATAAATTTATCTTATTTAGCAAAAAAAGAAGAAGAATGTATGTATGTAATCATATGAGTTTGAATAATTTCAAAGAAGTGGAATGAGAATAAAAGTTAAATAGATCCTCTATTATTGCGAATACTTTTTATGACTATTGTAAAAAATGAATTTGAAAATATTTAAAATTTGTTATGAGGGCTTCGGAAATGATGTCATTGCTGCTATAAGTAGAAGAAGCAAGCATAGAAAAAGCAGGTAGCTTCTGATTTTGTCCCTTGTATAAAATTTGTGAAAAACCTGATTGTGTGGCATATGTCATCATGAGTGTGGTGAGGTCAGAGGGAGAATTAGAAAGAGAGATAAAAATATATTAAAATATAAGGTAAAGGGCCATGATGGGAAAACATTTTCATTGAAAAGGTGCAAGACGTCTGACATCGATAGTAGAAGGGATGCTTAGATTCCAAAACCGAGGATGGCTCATGTGAGGCTCAATAACTACCAGCAATTAGAGAGAAAAAATATAAATATTGCTTCATCTTCATCATTCAAACGTTTTTTAACTTCTGAAAACTTGAAAAACATTAAGAGAGGAAGGAAGAAGAAAGACAAAAATAGCAGAGAAAATCGTGAGTTAATCAAAAATGATCAACAGTCAAAGCGTGAGAGAGTTGCGGAGACTGAGTCATGAAGGTGGTTATACAGCAGCGTTATGAGGGAAGGATTTGGTGCTACCTCGAATTGGCATTCCAACATAGAAGGTTAGTAGAGAATATGTGTTATACGAATGTGTTTTTTGAAGATCATACTCTGTATTTAGGCAAATCTAAAAATTACTATTTATAGTAATCTATAAAAACTTGTGTGGTATATGATGTATGATAGATATTTGTATGCGAATGATGTATATCCAAAAGATAATGATAGATACCTGGACCTGTATATAGGTTGATCGGGAGGAGAGTTGTGAAGGATAAAAATCCTTTTTTGTAGTTGATATGGTGAGTTCCCATGTAAATGAGGCATCGACCTCTAGTCGGTCGGCTGAGTCTGAGATTAAAATCTCTAAAAGTGAAGAAGGAGTAGATGTTGATCAATTTCCAGATTTCCCTGGATGATTGGCATCCTATCATCCTCGCTCGGATGTATTCAAAGAGTTTAGCAAAGCTAAGGCTTCTTTAGGAGGTTGATGGGGTAACTATATAGAATATGCCGGCAAGCAATTTAGGGGTTGCACTGTAGTAACGGGAGAGGAATATTTTTATTTATTGGCTAATCTGGCGAAAGAGATAAGGGATAGGGGTATAGATGAATCAATCTCTTTAGAGTATTTTTGTGAGAATGTTCAGAGTGAACTCTATGAGGGTTTTTTATGTTACATGTCTCAGTTGAAGTACGGGTTGAGTCTTCCCCAAAGAAATTTGGCGAAAGGGATTATGAATCTCATCGGGGCATGTCCGTTCAGATGAACAGGAACATGTGGGAGGTGATAAGTATTTCTGAATCTTTGAATACACGGTGGGAAGGAGATGAGAGAAGGAGGAGGATATCCTCTGAGGATGTTTTGCAATTTTATGGGGTAAAAAGCTATTCTGCAAGTGGAGGGGTATATTTCTTTACGAGCTCGACTCGGCCTCGCTTCTTCGATCTGAACTCAGCAGATCGACCATGGAATGATAATGTGATATGGGTGAAGGGTGATTGCCTTCAGAAAGATGATGAAGAACCCATGGAACTTCTATTTAGGACTGTAAAACAAAGTAAGTATAGCAACGTATAATATATGAGATTGATAGTTGAAATTGTATGATGCTCTGCTGATGATAATGTTTTATAAATGACAGCTCCCAAATCTCAGGTTATGAGGAAAGAGTCGTTGTTGGATAAAGTTGCTCTAGAAGAGACAGAGCTCGAGGCTGTCTTAGAAGTACTTGGCATTAGCAGGAAGAAGCGAGTTAACAGTCGAGCCAAAAATATTCAAAAATCTCAGTCGACGAGGCTAATGACGAGTATTGACGGCAACAAGAAGAAAAGAACTAATGCTGAAAGGTGAGTCAACTATCCCAAGCCCCCTGGAGTGGACTACATTGGATTACCTGAATCTACTACGTCGAGCAAATTAGCTCGAACGTTTCCCAAGAATAAAATGCCAAAGCATCCTTCGACCTCCAGAACCATAAGAAGTGGTAAGGCCATGAAAAATAAAAGGGTTGAACCTTCTAACATGTCGGGGGTGAAGGTCATAGAAGATCAACCTATTGTAGAGGATGATTTGAAAGAGGTAGAGGAAATAGCCAGGTTGGCAGCTCTCCATGGGGAGGAAGAGATGAGTAAAATGGTAGGTTCATATATTTGAATATGTATTGTGATGACTTTGGTATTATGATTCAAGCTAATCAATGAGGTTGATTTTTTTGTTTTTGTAGGCTACTCGTCTAATGAAGGGAATATGCCTAGGGGTGGTCGAGGAGGAGAGAGCTAAGCTGAAGAGGAAGAAGATTAAGCTCAATGGAACGTAGCTCAATTGAAAACTGATATGCTCAAGGAGGCAAAATAGATGGAGGCTCTTAAGGCTTCGTGAGTGGTAAAGATCAAAAATCTACATGCGGAAGCGAGAGGGGATTTAAAGGAGGTGATAGCTGAGCCTGATAAACTCGGGTGCCACCTTATGTCAAAAGGATATTCCGAGGATGAGGTGGATGGCATTAGGGCAAACACCTATATGAAAGAGGAAGAATATGAAGCGATTGAAGGTGTTGTTGTTGGCGTTGTGGACGGCCTGGAAGGTGTATCTCCTAAATTGGTGAGAGACAACCAAGGGGATGACAACGAGTGTCTAGAAGGGGAAACTGAGAAGGTAGAGTACTGCGATGGTTTTGTGATTGTATGAATATTTGGGAATGTTTGCAAATTGATTGGATATATTTTTTTGTTGGATAGAATTCTGCAGGCTAAGTTTCTTTTATAAACCTTACTGTAGGAACTTAAGGACTTATGCCTCAGAGTAAAAGATTTAGAGGCTGAGCTTTCTAAGGAGAAAGATGCCTCAGCATCCCTGTTGTCTTTGCAAGCGGAGCTGTAGGTTAGAACAGAGCAAGAAATATTTGATTTGTATACTTCATTAGTATAGAGCTACAAACAAATAAATAGAGCGTAGAGATGGACCAAAAACCTGTTATCGGCTTAGGGGCAATGATACTGAAATGTCGCATAGGAAATATCAAAGAATTGACAAATTTAAAAATAAAGAGAATGTGTACCTTAGACTTGAAAGTATGTGTTATGGAGCATCCATCTGAGATTCTACTTCGACCTTAAGTTTAGAAGTAGACTTACACAGTGGTTGTTAAAAAATAGATATCTTGTTAGAAATAAGTCATGTATGGTGACTGAGTATTCTGAATTGAACTTGATATAATGTATATGTAATGTCTAGGTCAAAATGGAGTCAGATCGCTTGCCTGAAGGTGATATACGCCAATGTAACCATGAATTTGCTGAGGAGTTTAATAGGATGAGAGAGGTGAATGAAGTCAGAGATGATCAGCATGTAAAGGTGTACTTCATGTTTGTTGAGGCAACACAGACTGCTATCAACCTAGCTCGGCAAATCAAAGAGAAGCATGCCAAAATTGATAAAGGGCAAAAAGAGCTCGCGAATTAAAAAATCACGCAGCGAAACTCAAAAGCCAGAATGATGCATTGACGATAAAGAGTAAGAAGGCTGACATGGTTCATTACCGCATACAGGCGCTATACAAATCGGAGGAAGGTTTAAATCGGTCGGTGGTTGGTTTAAAGAATGGTTTGATCAAGAAAATGAACAATAAGGAGCAAGTTCAAACTGATCTAGTAAACAGCAGGAACGAGTTGGAGCGATTGAAGGAGAGATTGGTTGACAAAGATAATGAGCTGAAGAGAGCTCGAGATGATCTGTCTGTATCAGATGTTGCAGTTGAACAATTGTCGACAGCTTTACCTGCCAAAGATTTTAAATTTCAGACGGTACAGCATAAGTGTGATGAGTTGAATGAAAGAGTGGCGCAATTGAAGACTGAATTATGCAGGCCAATTCACGTGCCAGATACGCCAAGACCGGAGAGCGCTCGAGGAAAATAAAAATGATTCCATGGTCTTCCTTGTGCAAGGAGATGTAGTCAGCATATTAGCTTGAATAAGAGAGTTAGAGGGGGATGTCGCTCGAATTCAAGGTTATGTAGGAAAAGGAGTTGAGCAGTTGAGGGAGAGTGAAAGGAAGCTCGATGCGTCTCTTTTTAGGGAACAAGGGTTATAGAAAACTATCATAGGGAAGGATATTTTGAAATAGCAGAAAGACAAAATGTTACAAAAGATTATGGATGTGGAAGAACTGAACAGGAAGATTGATCGAGCTGAATCAGGAAGATTTTGAGCCGATTAATCGAGATGAATTAGCAAAATCCAACAAAAAATCGGAAGAGAACATTGCTTTCACAGATCAAGTTGATAGAGAAATAACATGGCTAAAAGAACGGTATGCGAGGTCCGAAGAACGCCTTCAAAAGGCTAGAACAAATTTCTCTAGGTTGGTTGCAACCGAGGCATCGCACACAGAATTGTTGAGGGCAGTCATTGCCTATTTTATTGAGGAGGTAAAATGGATTGAGTCAGAAAGAGATACCTTGTTCAAAAGTTTGTCAAACAGGGGATGTATTTATAGAGCTGATGTAGATCGAGTAAATTGTATGCAGTCCATGGAAACGGATTTAGTCCCTCGACCTGCTGAATTGATAGGGCATGGCAAGATTGTTGTGACTGCTCGAGCTCGATAATTTATGACTAATCGACCTCTTATTCCAGGGGGAGCTCAAGAATTTATGGCTGATTGACCTCCTATTTCGGGGGAAAGCGTAGCTGACATCCCAAAAGAAAAAAAGGATCCATTAGAAAGGTTCTATATGTTACCTGAATTAAAAAATAGTTATTGGAGACAAGTTGAGAGATAAAAGCTAGTATTACCTTTATTTTATCTTATGTCTATTAGAGTCTTTGATGTAAAACAAGTGTTACCTTAGTTTTAATCGCAGAGATTTCGTAGAGTCAGCCAAATTAAGTGTTATCCTTGATTAAACTGGTATGATGTGGCAGCCAGATTGAGGTAGATGAAAGTTAGTTTTACCTTTGCTTTATCTTATGTCCGGTAGAGTCTTTGATGTAAAACAAGTGTTAATCGCAGAGATTTAGTAGAGTCAGCCAAACCATGTGTTATCATTGATTTAACTAGTATAATGTCATAGCCATATTGAGGTAGTTGAAAGCTAGTTTTACCTCTGCTTTATCTTATGTTTGGTAGAGTCTTTGATGTAAAATAAGAATTACCTTAGTTTAATCGCAGAGATTTAGTAGAGTCAACCAAACTAAGAATTATCCTTGATTTAACTGGTATGATGTCGTAGCCATATTGAGGTAGATAAAAACTAGTTGAACCTTTGCTTTATCTTATGTCTGGTAAAATCTTTGATGTAAAACAAGTGCTACCTTAGTTTTAATCACAGAGATTTTGTAGAGTAAGCCAAACCAAGTGTTATCCTTGATTTAACTGATATGATGTCGCAGCAATATTGAGGTAGATGAAAGCTAGTTTTACCTTTGCTTTATCTTATGTCTGGAAGAGTATTTGATGTAAAACAAGTGTTAACTTATTTTTAATCGCAGAGAATTAGTAGAGTTGGCCAAACCAAGTGTTATCCCTAATTTAACTGGTATAGAGGTCGATTAAAAGATAGTATAATCTATGCTTTAATCTATGTGTTGTCTACGCAGTAGAGAGATGTATGGGGAAAAAACTTGTAAGTTTCATTGAATAGAAAAGGATGTATATTGGATGGAGATGAAAATCTAACTTTTGGAATGGAAAAAGTGAGAATTTGAAATGGAATAGTGAGTGACTTAACGATAATGCCATTTCAGTCGCCTAGTGTTCCAAGGATTTGAAATGTGAACTCCCTCTTCTGTCATGAGGTAATATGATCCCAGGCCTGAGAGACCTATGAAAAGGAATGAACCCTCCCAATTGTCTGCTAGTTTCCCAGCGTGAGGCTCTTTACAGTATTGAGGTATTTTTTTGAAGACGAAATCATCAATTTGGAAGGTATGGCTTCTGACTCACTTATTGTACATACTAGCCAGCATATGGCGCGTTCCCTGGTTTTATCGATCCAATTAAGGTTGCAAGCCAATTCAAACTTATTTTCTTCGTCAGTTAGCTCGTGATCTTTGACTGGATGATGGTATTCAGAGGGAATGATGGCCTTAGTGTCATAGGCAAGGAGGAATGAAGTACAGCCTATTGATTGGTGTGGAGTGGTATGGTTTGCCCATAAGACATGAGGAAGTTTGCGAACCCAATTCCCTTATTTCTGTGTGTGTAGCCTTTTCTTGAGCCTATCCATGATGGTTTTGTTGGTGATTTTGGCTTGGCCATTGTCTTTAGGGTAGTAGGGATTGAATGATGAGTGGATGATGTTGTATTGATTGGGAAAGCTATGACTTTTTCTCCAATGAACTATGGCCCATTATCGATTCGAATTAGGTTGGGGCACCCAATCCGAGTACTGATGTGTTCCCAGATAAAAGAGATTACCTCATCTTCTCTAGTTTGACAAAGTGGAACTGCTTCTACCCATTTCGTAAAATAATTGGTAACTACGAGTAGGTGGCGGTGGTTACCAGGAGAATTAGGGAATTTGCCAACAAGATCGAGTGCCCATCTTTTTATTGGCCAAAATAACTTGCTTGCATGGAGCTTGAGCATAGGGGCATGGATCATCTGTCTATATCGTTGACATGCGTCACATTTGTGTGAATACTCTTCTGCTTACTTGTGCATGCCAGGCCAGAAGACTCCTTATAAAATGGCTCTGTTTGCCAATGATCGACCTACGGCATGAGAGCCATAAGTCCCTTCATGTAGATCGGGGGGCATCTCGTCTACTTTTTACTTGGAAATGCACTTGAGGTAAGGCCCCATGACTGAACGGTAGTATAAGGTACCATTTTGATTAGTGTAGGC
Source organism: Kingdonia uniflora (assembly GCA_014058105.1). Lineage (NCBI taxonomy): Eukaryota > Viridiplantae > Streptophyta > Magnoliopsida > Ranunculales > Circaeasteraceae > Kingdonia > Kingdonia uniflora. Next base: position 484,044 of record JACGCM010000428.1, on the reverse strand, counting down.
TTTAACTTGTCGATTAGCTGTCAGCGCTCCTTCTAATCTGCTGGAAGTAATCTTTTGCATTTGTTGTTGATTCCGAGATAAACTAAGAAAGGCTTTTGCCAATCGTCATCCCCTCCTTTATCACCCCCAGTGTTGATCGTGCATGCAAAAATGCGATTAATGCTAGGGGCTGAAATTACTTCGATCTATAGATATCGAGCTTATGTGCCTAAGACCTTGGCTAGATATACCAAGGAATTGGCATGTTAATTTTCTCCTTGCGAAAGATAATTGGGAGTTGCTTGCGCGAACTTGCTCATCCTATCTGCAATGAGGGCTATGTATTCGATCATCTTGCCATTTTTCTTGTATTGCTCAGAGTAATGGTGGACGATGAGTAGTGAATCTGTGTAAACTAAGAGTTCGGGATGTCGAGCTCAAGAGCGAGGTCGAGTCCGCGAATGAGAGCTTCTTACTCAGTGACAATGTTTGAGGCCTCAAAATCCAAGCGTATTGATTTTTAAATTCTATCGTTGGAAGGGTTAATTAATACAATTCTAATTCCTGACCCTGCGGGTCCAGCTGATCCATCTGTAAGAAGTCTTTACTTTTTTCTTTTAATCTATTCAGCTCACTTGTCAAATACTTTGGGGAGCAAATCTTCTGTAACTTCCTCGGCAAGGTCAGGATCGTGCTTCTCCCACTCGGGATCTTCCACTGGAAAATCCGTGCAAAAATCGGCAACGGCCAGACCTTTTTCGGAATGAAGTTGTTCGAACTTGATATCATGTTCTCCGAAACTGACTGACCACTATTGCACTCCCCTTGATTTTTCTTTTTTGGACAGAACCTCCCAAAGTGGGTAATTCGTCATGACTTTAACTGAATAAGCTTGGAAGTAGTGCTTGAGTTTTTGTGTAGTATAAACAAGAGTGATAAGAAGTTTCTCAATTTTAAAGTACCTCGTTTTCGCTAAAGTGAAAGTTTTGCTGATGAAGTAGACTTGTTTCTCGATTTTCCTTCAAGTCAAATAAGAACCGAGATGAGTGAAGTATCTGTAACTGCTAGGTATATAATCAGTTCCTCATTATCTATTTGGGTGCTCATATGGGAGACTTTTATAAATAGGTTTTGAGATACTGAAAGTTGCTTTGTATTCTGATGTCCATTGAACCTCTGCATTTAGTTGAACTTTTTCTCGTTTAGTGCAACCGCGGAGTAATTGGAACAGCCAATGAATGCAGTCTAAAGATTTTGAAACGAAACGGTTGATAGCGGGAATCTTGCCGGTAAGTTTCTGAACGTCTTTCGTCGCTTTTGGAAAGGCATATTGAGGAGAGCTCGAATCTGATCTGGATTAGCCTCAATCCCCTTCATACTGATGAGGTGGCCTAGAAATTGGCCTGAATATACTCCGAATTGATACTTATCTGGATTGAGACGCATCCTGTAAAATCAAAGAATGTTGAATATTGTGTTAAGATCTGAAATGTGGTTGATGGATTGTAAAACTTTGCACAAGAGATCGTCAATGCAGACTTCCGTGACATTCCCAAGATATGCTCTGAACATAGTAGTCATCAACCATTGATAAGTTGCACCTGCGTTCTTGAGTCTGAAGGGAATAACTTTGTAGCAGTAAAGTCCTCTTACAGTGATGAAACTAGTATTTTCTTGATCTTCATCCAAGAGTAGAATCTGATTGTATCTAGAAGAATCGTCCATCATAGATAGGAGTTCGTGACTTGCTGCGGAATCAAGAATCTGATAAATGTTGGGAAGAGGGAAACTATCATTTGGAGTATGTTTGTTCATATCGGTGAAATCTACACAAACTTGGACTTTTCCATTCTTCTTTAGTACAGCAACGATGTTGGATATCCAATCAGGATATTTGGCTTCTCGAATGAATCTCGTTTTGATCAATTTCTCGATCTCCATGTTAATTTCATCTCGAAGTTGCGGTGATAGGTGTTGCTATTTTTGTTTGACCGTCGTGGCATTGATGTTGATGGCCAATTTGTAATATGCCTTGGCTGGATCGACCCCAGGCGTCCCTTAGAATGATCACGCAAAAATGTCTCTATTTAGTCATAAAAATAGAATGAGAGCCTATTTTTTGTGCTGAACCAGCTTAATATCGATGAAAATACCACTGCTTGGTCTAACAATGTTGATGTATTATATAGGCTTCTCTATAGAAGGCTGATCATCGGGGTGATCAACTTTTTATAATTACTATGCAGCATACCTGTCAGAGGTATCTAGAACAGCAGAGACGGTGTTTTCGCAAGCTCAAGAAAGCCTTTGACTACCCCTAATCTCATAGATACCATCGTTATGTTTGAAACGGAGTGCTTGATGATAGATGGAAGTGATTGCCTCCATGTTATGAATCCAGCAGCGACCCATAATCCCGAGATAATGAGATTTGGCGTTGATCACATAGAAAATAACGTCGATTGTGGCTGGTCTTGCGGTAATATGTAAGATTATCTTTCCTATTCGCTCTTCTTTAGAACCATTAAATCCACTGATACCGGTGTCGCTTTGAATAACTTGATCGACCAACCCCATTTGGTCTATAGTACTCTGAAAGAGAATCTCAATACCTCTGCCAGAATCGATCATCATTGTGTGCATGACAAACTTCTTCATCTTGAGCATTATGACTAGTGCATCATGATGTGGAAACTTAACATGACTAGTATCGCAATCTTCGAATGAGATCCTGAGCCGGGGATTGCTCGACTCAGGCAGAAGTCTGACTTCTTTGTCTTGAGGTGTGAGATCGCAGTATTCTGACAGTCTCCTACACTTGAATCTATTAGAGTTGGTGATTAGATTAATTTCGATCATGTTGCTATGGCGCATATGGTAGAGATGCTTCTCCTCAGCTTGATCTTCAACCTGGACAACTTCAAGCTGCTTCTTATAGCTGTCATCCTTGTATAATTCCAGGTCGATAATATATTTGAACATCCGCCCCTCCTTGAAAATGTATTCTAGCGACCTTTGTAAAGCATAACAATTTTATGTATAAAGATGGTTTACCTTATGATGCATGCAGTACGGTCAGTTCTCGATTAGTTCCAATGGTTGAGAAAGACGGTAGAGCTTATCCTTTTAGAGGATTGGAAAAATTATGGAGATTCAAGCATTCATCTTTGGAAGGACCAGTTTGACTTGTGAACTGCCTTTCAGAGGGTTGCCTGTATATCCCTTGGCGCGCATTTGGTCACCCGGATCCTCCTTTAGTTCAGTAATTCAATCTATAGATGGACCATTTGTGGTAAGGACAGATTTAGTAGATTCATGCATCTGGGACATCATCCTTTCCAGGTCGAGATAACTATTGACTTTGGTAATCATATCCTCCAAGGTCACAGGTTTGTTGAGGAAGAGGTGCCCTTGGCTTTACAGTCAAGCCGGAGAGTATTTGTAAAAGCAATAACAACTATTTTTTGATCGAGATTATCTACTTTACGGGTGAGCTCAAAAAAATTCTTCGCAAAAGCCACGAGCTTCTCTCCGTGTGACTATTTAAGACTGATAAGGGAATATAAATTTTCTTCTTTATCTCTGTTACGAGCATAAGTCATGATGAATTGTTTATGTAGCTGGTTTAATGTGTATATGGACTCTTCAGGTAGAGAGTGGAACCATTAAAGTGGTTCTTCCTGCAGGCTTGTGGCAAACAGACGGTAGAGAATATGGTTGAGATTGAAGTACAACTCTAATGAATCATGGTATTGTTTAATGTGCTCCTTCAGATCGGTGCCTTTGTATTTACGAATTTTTAAAGTATGGAAACCTTTTGGAACTTCCATATCAAATTGTTCTTTTGCAATTGGACTTCCTTGCAACTTGGTAAGGTCATTGGTAAAGCCCAGAACCTATGCTTTGATCAACTCCTTAATACGCTGGTCCATATGCTCTTGTGTCATATAATGACAGGCCGGTTGGGTGGTTTGACGAGGAGGTTGCGGATTGTGAGTACCGGTACCCTCACTAAAAATTTCTCATACTGGAATTTAAAGTTGAGATCATTGTTCTTCCTCTTGATGTATGGAACATAGGTAACCTCGGATGATCTTAGATTGAACTTCGCCGCCCAAATGAATGGAAGGTTGAGGTTCATTCCAAATATTTCTGGAGATAGCTTTGCTGGTGGCTCCTTGAGGTCCCAATCCTTCCCGAGCAGAAACCCAGGAGGTTTCTGTCACCTGATTGCGATCTCCTATAGGAAGAGCTCGCTGGGTATTCTGCAGAGCTTGGAAGGCAGTCTATATTGTTGTTATTTGATCTTCATGTCGTTTGAGCACTGGTAAATGAGTTCGTCTTTCGGCATCGAGTTTCTTCTCATGGAGCTCTCAATCAAAAGTTAATTGAAGTTCGAGCTTGTTACATTTCTCTGTCTCAGTGCTGAGATTTGCTCGTAGCTTTGTAAGTTGTTCCGGCTCAACTGAATGATCGAGCTGGATTTGTTGGTCGCCTGAATGTGACCATGATTGGAATTTATAGTAGAGTGAACGAATGCTCTAGGACATCGTGGAAATGATTTCATTCCCACAAATGTCGCCACATGTAATGGCCTAATTCCGTAAGCTCGAAGTAACTTGGAATTAGCTCTTACACCAATGCTTTTGTGACAAAAATCTAATAGAAAGCAAGAAATGACACAGGTGTTTAGCGTGGAAAAACCTATGAATAGGTAAAAAACCATGACCTCGAGCTGAGGAATTTTGTAATAGTGACATTTATTGTTTGAGGCTGATATCTTATTACAAGTAATTTCTTTACTTAGAAACGTTTGATCTTGTGAATAAGAAGTTGGAAGTTTTTGAGAATCTAGAAAATATAGTTTTCTTGGTAATTTCTCGTATAATTTTTCTGGTCCCTGCTTCTTCTGGAACTCTCCTTTATATAGGTCTTCTCCATAGTTCTACATTGTGTTAAAGCACGTTCTCCAAACAATGTGGTTAGTGGTGGTTGACTGAGTAACTATTGAGTTTGTGAGAGATAGGTGGCTTTGACTTGTTCAGGCTTTTCTATTTGAGCCTGACCCACGTCTTTTATTAGTTCGTGAAGTAGGTGGCAATGTCGACTAGAGTAGTCATGTGGAGAATGCGTGAATCTGTCATGGAGGTAGCTCGAACTGGAGATAGCTCGATTTAGGTAAAATCGAGGGGTAGGCCCCTATAAATACCATCAATACTTGGGGCGAGAGTATCATTCCCGAAGACTGGCGTACCCCTTTTCTGGCATATTTTAACAACAAAACCTTATATACCAACCCAAATGCAAAATGTTCATTATTGGAAAACTACCAAATGTACACTATCCTCAAAGGTGGTCAACAGCGGAGAACCCCAAATGGAGTTCACCTCAAATGCATATCTCAACAAGAAGCTGCCACCATTATCATAGAGTTACACAAAGGTAACATTGGAGTACATACCCAGGCATATCTATGGCGCTATGCATGGTAACACAGGTACTATTCTGGTTAAATATGAAAAAGAGATTGAAGAATATGTAAAGCATTCCAGCAAGTGTTAATGACACGGCCAAGACATCAAGAGCCCCTCACAAGATCTCTATTACAACCAAGTTTATTAGCCTTTTAAACGATGGGCCATCGACCAGGTGGACCCATTCCTAAAAACCTCAGGTAAAAGAACTACTTTACCAAATAGGTCAAAGTTATACCGCTATAAAGAACAAGAGAAGAAGAAGTAGTTAAGTTCCTTTGGGAAAAATAATTGTACAATTCTGATGCCCTCACATGATCCGATGTGACAATGAACTGCAGTTCGTGGGCAACAAGGTTAGAACATTCTTAAACAAGTATAGTATCATCTTTTCTCCCTCCATGCCTTATTACCTATAAGGCAATGGCCAGGTCGAAACCATCAACAAAGCCATTATCGACAGTCTTAAGAAGCATGTCGACGACAAGAAGGGACGATGGGTTCAAGAGCAGTAGCACATCCTCTGGGCTTATCGAACAACACAAAGAAAAGTGACGGGTTGCACTCCTTTTCTGCTATCATACAGAACTGAAGCCGTCCTACCAACCCAGTTTGAAGTCCCTACAAGAGACCTCAAACTCCTAGGTAAAGAAAATGAGCTTCATCTGACCTGCAACATACTATGGATTGACGGAACCTGAGACTAAGCCCTGGCTAATCTCGGTCGTTACCACATCTCAATAGAAAAGTCATAAAACAAAAGGGTTCGCCCTCAAAACTTTGTCTTTGGTGATTTGGTCCTTCGAAAAGTCACACCATCATCAAAACCTCAAAATACAGGCAAATTGGTTAAATCTAAGAAAGGATCGTACATCATTTATGAAAAAATAGACAAATGATGAGCAACCCCTGTCAAACCCCTGGAACACGATACAGCTAGTCTTTTATAATAGAAGACGACCACATTTACCTTTTACAGTTGTAACCGAAGTCTTATGAATCAATAAAAAGATTGTATTTACAACTATCATTTCATATGTCCAACTACGATAATCCATCTTCATAAACTTCTTGAGTCAGTCAAACCTTAGTATCAATTCAACCCTTTGATCTAACTAATACTTGGGGGTGACCTCAAAGTTTTTCAAGGTTCTTGATTTGGGAAAACCCAAGTGGAATGCATAGTCGAAAGATTAAACACTTGGAGCACAATATAGTTAGTCTTCTATAATAGAAGATAACCACAATTACCTACCACAGTTATAACCAAAGTTTCGTAAATCAATTAAAAAATCTTATTTACAACTATCATTTCATTTGTCCAACTACGATAATCCATCTTCATGAACTTCTTGAGTCTGTCAAACCTAAAGATAAATTCAACCCTTTGACCCGACTGATACTTGGGGGAAACTTCAAAGTTTTTCAAGGTTTCTGATTTGGGCAAACCTAAATGGCATGAATAGTTTAAAGATTAAACATTTAGGGGCGACATCAGGGCTGACCACGTCTGGTTTCATTTAGGATCAAACTCGATAATAGAAATACCTAGGGGCGACCTCAAAGTTTTTCAAGGTTTTTGATTTAGGCAAACTCAAATGGTATGAATAGTTAAAAGATTAAATACTTAGGGGCGACTTTAGTGCTCACCACGTCTAGTTTTGTTTAGGATCAAACCCAAGGATAAAAATACTTAGGGTGACCTTGAAGCTCTATAAAATTCTTGAGTCAATGAAACATAAGTATCAAGTCAGCCCTTCAACCCGACTAATACATGGGGGCGACCTTGAAGTTTTTCATGATTCCTGATTTGGGCTAACCCAAGTGGTACAAATAATTGAAAGATTAAACACTTGAAGGTGATCTCGGGGTTAACCCCATCTAGTTTCGTCTATGATCAAACCCGATGATAGAAATACTCAGGGGCGACCTTGAAGCTCTATAAACTTCTTGAGTCAATCAAACATAAGTATCAAGTCAACCCTTCAACCCGACTAATACATGGGGGCGACCTCAAAAATTTTCAAGATTCCTGATTTGGGCAAACCCAAGTGGTACGAATAGTCAATATATTAAACACTAGGGGGTGACCTCAGGGTTGACCACGTCTAGTTTCGTCTATGATCAAACCAAATGATAGAAATACTCGGGGGCGACCTCGAAGCTCCATGAACTTCTTGAGTCAGTCAAACCTAAGTATCAAGTTAACCCTTCGACCCCACTGATAATTGAGGGTGACCTTAAAGTTTCTCAAGGTTCTTGATATTTAAGCTCTATTAAGTGTATATACCACTGAAAAAAGAAAAACATAAATGATCGAACAAAGTCAGAATGCAACTACAACAAGAAGAAACTTTTAACATGCTACATACCAAAGCTAATCAGTTACCACTCGTCCTCACAACAACAAAAACTTACTACATGAGAAGACTACTTCGATCCTCCTCATTGGTCACAGCAGCAACGGCATTAGGGTTCGAATAAGCATCTTGAGCAATGGCCACATTCTTAACGGTTGAATTCTCCACCAGGGCTCCAAAGCTCCTCCGAATGATAACGCTCGAAGGTGTCAGGGTCATAGTCTAGCTCGTCGATGAATTACTTCAGGGAAGATGCCATGAGGCATTCTCATTCAAAATCTGCCTGAAACCTCAGGTGGTTATCCTTTAATTTTTCCTCGAGCTCTGCCACCTTCGTGTTACAATGCTCCACCACAATAAAATTCTCCCTCGCCGAATCCATTCGGAACTGAAATAGCTCGCGCTCCACTTTGGCCACTTGGGTGCTCAGCAACATTATAGTCCCTTCGAGAGGTCCTTACCATCCATTGCCTCCTTTAATATCTGGCTAGAACTCCTCTGGGCCATCTTGAAAGAAATTAACCAAGCCTAAACCTAAAACAACTACCATCAAGAGATCAATGACACCATTGAGGGCATAAACCTAGTAGAAGATTTTCAGCAATCAAGACTTACCAGTCGCATGGACAACTCTGTATGGCGCCCAGCTTCATTAGGATTCGACAAGCACAATATTAACTCAGTCGTAGCTCGAGCAACGTCTTCTTTCTCTGCGGTGAGCCACCTAACTGTGGACGAAGTAGGCACTTCTTCCATCATATCAGTCACTTGCAAACTCGAGCTCTCTCCAACCTGCTTACTTTTCTCCTTTTGAGTTACTTGGGTTAGCTCTTGAGGGTTCATGTCCTGCCTACTAGCAATAATCAAAACACTAGAACCCGCATTCCCATGCCAAGCCCTCGGCACAAACGCAGCCTTCAGTTTCGTTAAGTTAATTTAGTCTATGTCACTCGAAGCTTCTTGGGGAGCAGTAATTTTTTTCTTTTTTGAGGAACCTGCCGAACTAGAAGGGTGTCAATCTTCTTTCTTTTCCTCCACAGTAGTTTTAGCCTTCAAAATACTTTATTAATTAGATCATCCCTCTCGTTGATCAGGTCATCCTGGTAGTGTCAAGCATTATCCGTTACTCTACTTACAGGCATTGCAGTGCACATAAATTCAAGATAAGAGCACTGTCGAAGGTTAAAGCATTATAAGGTACTCAAATAGAACTTACTAGAATTTAAAACCCTGTTTTTCAAAACAATATCCTCTTCACCATCAAGATACTGATATCACCCCTTCACCACCACTAGATCTTTATCACACCCACACCCAGTCAAACACAAGTTAAATAGTCAAGGTTTTTCCAGATGACATTGTATATGAAATGTCCCTGCCTTAGGATTACCCTTCCTCGAATTGAATGCCACGATGTCCAGGCATTCTACGTGTGGCCTACCTTTGGATAACAACTTGTTATTTAGAACCCCGATGATTTTCATCATCTCATAAAAGTTGTCATTCATCTGGCACGGCGCAGCATCCCATAATTTTAGTACCTCCTTCACTAGGCATCGATGGGGCAGCCGCATGCCCAACCAAATCTGACCTCAAAAAGCCATAATCCCTTTAGCTGGAACATCCTCAAGGGTAAACTTCGGCTCGCATGGAATTAAGAAAACTCCCGTCCTAACAAGGTTATATTTTCTCATAAAACAACCAAGCCTCGCTCGCTCATAACGGGAGACATCTGCAAAACTAATGCCCACGTCTTTGTCTCTTTGCCTTCCTCCTGCTAATTCCTACCCTCCCTATCTTCCTTATCATCTTTCTCTCTCTCTCTTCGTCTTAGCCTTTGTCCACAGTAGGACGGGTCTCCACCTCCTCCTCTTCTTCCTCCTCATTACTCTTCTTCACAACCCGCACCCTTCTCCGGCTTCGCCTTACTATATTGACATCGGGTTCTATAATTACAAGAGGATCATCGGCTATAATATGCAACTCTGCTACATCACTATTACTCTCCTCCCCTCGACCAGAAATAGTTGGCTCATTCAGTAATTTATCAACCTTGTCTATTAGCTTCATCTTTGAAGATTCACGGGTACGTATTAATACTCTAAGGAAGAAGAGGGAACCCTTCGATGTCAAGCTTCGAAGGATATCAAACATATTGTACTTCTACCATTCACCATCACCTCCCCCAAATACCCACCATCTGCCATTAATGGGGACACCAAGTATCTTACCACAACTAATTATCAGTTTATAAAAAGACAACTAATTCAAAGACATTAAAGGGATATACCTGTAATGATTGCTCCCTGATGATCTCCAACTGGATAGAAAATAATGGAGACTTTAGACACTCTAGATCAGAAGCTTCAATACTTTTCTTCAGACAAATACAAGTAAGAATAAATTACTCTTTCTTTTCCATTTTCTCCCCTCTTGAATAGACTATACTAAAACCGCATCGGTTTCCCAAACTGACATCATTACCCCCACTATCTCACCTCCCCAATTTCCCTCTATAATTTTAGCTAACTCTTTCTTACAAAAATTGCTTTTGCCTTTATACCCTCTTTGATGACCCATATTCCCTAGCTTCCTACTTAATTTTTTCCTTCAACCTCCTAACAACCTGTATACACAAACCCTCGAGCATCAATCACCATAACTTCTATCATGCACATAATTTCCTTTTACTGTGTCTCAAAGTACTTATCTGTAGTACCCCCAAGTATTGCTTATAGACTTTAATACGTACACTCACATGAGCATACCATATGGAAAAACCCATCCTCCTAAAATTTAGAAATGAAGTGATTGTTGCCTATATTGCGCGCGGCTTAAGACATGTACGATATTGTAGATTTTAGATGGTTATAGTCCTTACCCATCGGCCATAGCATAAACTTCGAACAAGCCTAATCAATCAATACACCAACCACAACAATCGAGCCTATTCTATTTTGAATCCAAACAATAATGATCGTTCTTCACTCTCCCTACGATATTACCTTTGAAATAACTCAAAAAGTTTGACCTATCAAAAACTTGTATCTGATTTTTTTTTTTGAGTTTTACCTTCACCTTTACTTTTCTTCCCTCCTATACCTAGTCGTTTCGACTACCTTCGAAATGCAACCAGGCTTGCCATACAAATCGACTACATAATATTTCCATTCGACCATTCACACAAAACAAATTACTAGTTCTATTCGACATCGAAAAAATTGAACATTAGTTTCATTCAAAACATTCGTCAATACAAAAAAATTAGAAATATAGTCAACATTCAAAACAAAAAGTACAGAAAAACGAGGAAGAAGAACTCCAACTACATTACTTATAGCAAGGGTAGTTCTTCCAATACCACCTACCACCACCACTAGCACTACCCTCTACCTCCACCAACCGCTGTACCAGAGCCCTCAATGCGGCCGAGCGCTCAGCCAGGGTCAGGAGGTGATGGTAGAACGTCCCTCACCAGAAAATGAACGCCTCTGCCTTCTCCTATTTTTGGCCGGTCACCTCCTCCCTGCGCAAATAAATGAGGTCGGGCAGCGGGGGCCTCATATTCTTCGTCCAAAGATTTCGGGTTAGCTCAATTACTTTAACCTCCACCATCTCTTCCTTTTCCTCCAATTGTTTCTGATAACGTGTCATCCACAATGGAAAACAAGTTCTTGAGAAGAAGATGAGCCAGAGTTAAGGAAAGTATGAGCCAACTCTTAACCTCCTTTTCATAGAGTGATTAAGAGATTATTAATAATCCCTTAATCGGCATAATTAACCATTAAGGCCCTCAAAAATAGCACATTCACACTGGTCAACCATACAAATTTCTATGCATAACATATTTTTCTTAGTACGAGCCATGTATAACAATTTATGAGGCCCCAGCTGAGAGGGGGAGAATGTATTAGCCTACTTGGAGCGTTCAAAGACGAACCGAATACCCGAAGGCTACCTTGAAGCCTACCGTGAAACTCAAAGCCTAATGTACTCACAAATCTACCAAAGCCCACAATAAATCTATATTCGAGTAAGTGAAGCTTCAACCATGCTCCAGTCTAACTTAGCTTATGGTTAAAGGCAGATAAATCAACAGACAGATCTGGCAAAGCTGACTTCAATAGTAAACAACTATCAGTAAGGATACACTTGTAATTTGACCTCCCTATGGTGACATCACCTTTTCTATCTTTATAAATAGGGAAGGAAAGCTACCAAAGAGAGGTTGAGAGTTTTTGCCCACACATACCCTAGAGAAACTCTGATGACATTCAAGCATCTTTAGAAACTTGAGGATTCAGCTATCTCTAAACCAACTCTGCAATCTTATCCAGTTTGATTATTGTTTAAGTTTACCATTGAGTAATTTGGCCAAAGGCATTATGAACAGAATCAAGGCCTGTCCCGCCCAATTAAATGGGAATGCTGTGAAGTGCTTAGTATTTGTGAAGCACTTAACATGGAGTGAATCAATGAGGGCGTGGAGAGTCATCTCACTTCTGAAGATATTATAAAATTTTATAGCATAAAATATTTTAGCACCACTGGAGGTGTGTACTTCTCAACTGTATACCCTCGACCTTAATTCTTCGATCTAGATTCTACTGGGAAAGTCTGGAATGATAACTTCATTTGGGTTAAGGGCATCTTCTCATGTGTATGCAGAGAACTGATGAAGATGCCTTGGACCTAACCTACAGGCCGTTTAAGGAACGTATGTAGGTGCACCTTCTCGAGCTGTATTTACGTATTTTTTGTTATGTATTTAATATAGCTTTATTATTATTGTAGATCCCAGGGGCATCCAGATCACCTTATTTTTTTCTAACTGTTACCAAGATGAAGATTCTACATAGCATTGTCTCATTAGCTACTCCTTTGTAGCAAAGATATGGTAGTAGATTTCTAATATGTTTGGTTTCAATGTCATAACAAGTCCAAAAAACTATAAATCAACGCTTGACAGATGCACAAAATCAAGCTCCTATATTAAAGATCTATGGAAGACTACTTTCTTTTCAGGTTATAAATGGATATGGTAGACAAGGAACTCTTTAAGATTCAATAACAAGACAATCTCTTAACAACCTATTCAACAAGCCATTCTTAGATAGATAGCAGATACAAGCAAAGAATCCAAAAATAGTATGCACAACAACATCCAAAACCTCACTATCATCAAAGCTTTACAAGTTCAATACAAATAGAAAAAGGTCCCAGTTTAAAGAGCTGCCACTGGTGAGTCCCAAATAAAGGGGAAATTAAAATATGTTGTTATGGATCTGTACTTTGTAACCTAGACCATAAAGCTATAAGCATATGCTTTAGATATCATGAAGGTGTAGTAGCCTACTCGCAGCCTTCTACCCCAGTCAAACACTAGAAGGCTACCTCGACACCTACTCGAATATCTCGAAGCCCACTCAATCTATAAATAAGCTTGGCAAGATTATTCGAAGCCGAAGCCTCGACTATGAACAAGCTTCGAAGACAAAGATTCCACATCAGCATAAGAAATACTTCGACCACCTTCATACGTGGTCGATGGCAGACATGTCAGGCAACCAGCTCACCAGACAGGAACGGCGACGCTATTGGTTCTTACAGCTACAATGACAGACCCAATAACTGTTACAGTATTAGAACACAGTGCCAGACCCGACATTTCTGGTGTCAGCACCAACTCCGGGATACCCGCCTGATACCCAGAGGGTACACATGTAATTTAATCTCCTATGATGACTCAGCCCTTTCTATGTTCTATAAATAGGAGGGATGGGAATCATAGAGAGCTTACGAAATCTCTCCCCCGAGCCCTTGTTGTTTATCTTCAATCACCTTGTAAAACATAGAGTACTCGAACCTTTAACTACTCGATAGTAATAAAAACTCTCTTAAAAATCCTCATCAGAGGTCGTGGAGCATCAGATTCAAGGCTTCCATGCAAGTATATTTTCAGCAGATTACTTATGCTATAGATTATATACTTGAACCACTTTGATAAAGGATAAATCCCGTGGTGTAAGAGCCGACTTCCCCTCTGTACGAAGTTAAGCCCTTATAGAAGGTACAGTTAAAGGTACTTACATTAGAGCAATTGGAAACACCACAAACTATCTGGCAGAAATTAAAGCAATTATACAGGGATTACAATAAGAAACTACAACTCAGGCAGCAGTTCAAGCATTCAACTACAGGGATTACAATAAGAAGAGGATCTGGGTTATCTTAGACTCAAAGGCAGCAGTTCAAGCATTCAACTCAGGCAAGATTCCTTGGATATTTTATACAAAGTGGCAGATCCTTCTCAACAGTCTTCACTCTTTTAGAATTTCTACAGTTTGAAAAAAAGTCAATTTTTTAGCAGATCAACTTGCCATAAAAGGGTTAGGAGTAACACGTCCTTATGAAGATTGGAGCATAGGCAGACCCACCTACTTGACCAAGATAGAAGACCCTAGCACTAAATAATTTAAATTTAAGTAGATCCTCTTGTACTATTTCTTCTTTTCTTTCTCTTTTTGCTAGGGCTACTTTTGGTCTACACATGACTAGCTAACTCATGAGAGCCAACCTAGTTAGGCAGTTAGACTAAACTAGGATACACTGCCTTTGCCCCCTCTTTTTGTAAGAGCATCCACAGCCGCCTCCCAAAACTCATTTTAGGGAAGCAAAAAGTAATAAAATGGCTTTTATAGGCTCTTTATGAGGCTCCCTATCCCTATTTTTTTCTTTCTCTTTCCTCAAGTATGGGGAGCCTAGAAAAATATTTGGTCAGCCACGTAGGACTCTTATATTACGTATAAAGTTACTTTAATGTGGAAAGTAAAAAAAAGGTTACTTTTTACCTCTTATTTTTAAACATAACTAATTTGAAGTGGTTTGGGTAGTTAATTTTGTGATGTGGCTCCTTTTTGTAGGGAGTCTACTACATCCACAATATCAAAGTTGGGTTGAAACTCCTTAAAAGTACACTCTATTATAGAGAGGTTGTTGTGGATGCTCTAATTCCCTTTTAAGTAATAAAATTTAAGTTTTCTGCAAAAGAAGTAGATCCCTGGTGTCACTCAAGAGGATTCCCTTGTTGACGTAGTCGCGTGTGAAGGAGTCAAACTTCAGGAAGTTCTTGATGAACTTGTTATTCACAAGATTAAAAGAGTAAATAGCCAGTCTCTAAAAGTTCAGAAACCCCAGGCTAAGAGAAAGATGGTTGATACCCATGGGAGAGCTGGATCCAGTTTTGCCACCACTCCTTCTGTGATTGCTAACTCTTTCGATACCGGTCTGAGTAATCCTCTAGTTGCTCCTGTTAAGGCCGTATTGTTAAAGCCTATGAATACGACCTCTAGATTAAACGTTTATAGTCACCGATGACTCTTTAAGAGAAATGCTTCCAAATCGTAAACTATGGAGCTTGCTGACACCGACAATGATGAGGCTGGGAGCAATTTGAAGAAGAAGAAATTGGATGACCTCCCCCCCTCCGTCTATCAAGATCTTTCCTTCGGGGTTAGCGGTTGCTCAAGATTTTGATGCTCTAAAAACTAATAGGATGTAGATCTAAAAGGTATTGAGATGAGCTTTCGCAAGTTCGTGGTCTCCGCTGGCTCGGATCTTAAGTCCTCAGTTAAAATTGAGATTATAGGGATAATTGAACTTTTTTTCCTAATGCATTCTTCACAATGAATCGTTTTTATTTCAGATCGCCCACATACTCGAAGGAATCTTTCAGGGTATAGATGATTTTTTGAACGATTTGTCCACATTAGAAGATCTAAAAGTGTATGTATCACCTACTTCTGATTGATAGGTAAAGATGTACTAAAAGATCTTTGAGGTGGAGAAGGAATTGGCTGAGGTGAGCGTCGAGTCTAAGGAATTGACAGAGGTGAGGGACAAATCTATATTGTAGGGACTTATCCCTCGATCTCACTCAAAATCGAGCTCACGAAGCTCAATTTACCTTCATCACAGGATCACGTATTTTTAACACTTAACACTCCAGTTAACATTCCAACCAGCCCCATAAACTACTCAAGAACGTAGATTGAGCTAAACCCGAAAAACGCTATACAGTAAAAGACACATGTCTCCCGCGAACTCGTTAGTTATCCAGTAAACCACCACTAACCACATTATTTAGAAAACGTGTTCTAGCACGATGAAGAGCTATGGGAAAAGCCTATATAAAGAAAAAGTTCCAGAAGAGAGAGGGACCAGAAAAATTACGCAAACTTCTTATTTACTAGATCAAAAACATTTTTATATTTAGAGATCACTTGTAATAAAGATATCCGCTTCAAGCAAGAAAGATACTTTTATAAAAATCCTCCATATGAGGTCATAGCTTTTTACCTATTCAGAGGTTTTCCACGCTAAAAATACCGGTTTCCATTTCTTACTTTCTATTAGAATATTTGTTACAGGTTCATTAGTGTGATAGCTAATTCTTAATCATTTCGAGCTTACGGAATTTGGCCATTACATTTGGTGCCGTCTGTGGGAAAGATTGCATTACCATGAGGCAGTCTTTTACTATAATTTCCAATTATGGTCTCTTCGAGACGATAGGTCGTAGGAACTCAGCTTGAAATTTCTCTGGATCCGGGATAGCTCACTGAGTTACAGACGAATCTCCGCACTGAGACAGAAATATGCGCCGAACTCAAACTTTAATTGATAAAAGATCGCGAGCTCCGTAAGAAAGAGTTTGATGCAGAATGACAAGCTCGATTGGCAACGCTTAAATGGTACGAAGATCAGATGATGATGATACAGACTCCACTCGGGGCCCTATAAAATACTCAGCAGGCTCCTCAAGCCAGGGGTCACGATCAACTTCTGAAGACCTCTCACATTTCAGTAAGGGACAGATTGGGACCTTTGGGAGTAGCCAGAAAAGCTATTTCTAGAAATCTACCACGCGAACTGCAACTTTCCATCGATTTGGGGGGATAAGTTCAATCAGAAGTCAGACGAGGTCACCATATTTCCATCCGTCAGGAGGAAGACGAGTGACCTCTACATTAAGTTCCAGCACGAGATTACTTAAGTGAAGCTACTGGAACTCATCATCCCCTGCCAGAACATCCAGCGATTCAACCAACACGTCATTACGTCACAAAAGAACACATGGACCAACAAATTAAGGAGTTAATCGAGGCCCAAGTTCTGGGTATTACCGGCGATACCACGAAGTTACAAGAAAGTCCGATTGCCAAGGAACTATTTGATATGGAGATACCAAAAGGTTTTCATACTCCTAAAATTTACAAATATAAAGGTACAAGCCTGAAGAAGCATATTTAGTAATACCGTGATTCATTGGGGTTGTACTCCAATCTCAACCACATTCTCTATCTTCTGTTTGCCACAAGTTTATAGGAAAAGCCACTCTGATGGTTCCATTTTCTTCCTAAGGAATCTATCTACACGTTTGTTCAGCTGCAAAAATTGTTCATCAAGACATATGCTCACAACAGAGACTAAGTGGAGAACTTGTATTCCCTTATCGGTCTTAAGCAGCCACATAGAGAAAAGCTTGAAGACTTCTCAAAGAAATTCCAAGATCTCACGAGAAAAGTGGATAACCTTGACCAAAAAGCAGCTGAGATCGCTTTCACCAATGCTCTCCGGCTCGTTTGCAAAACCAAAGAGAATACCTCTTCCTTAACAGGCCTGCGACATTAGAGAAGATGATTACCAAAGTCAGCGGTTACGTCAACTTGGGGAGAATGATGTCTGAGCGACAAAAGTCTACTAAATTTGTCCTCTTCACCAAGGCCCCACCTACAGATTGAGCCAGCGAGCCTAAGGAGAAACAGGGAGATCAGAAATGCAATAAGGAGAATGCTGGATGCCCTCGGAAAAGTGGTCCACAAAACAAACCCGTCTTCCCAAAACTAAACGTCCGAATCTCTACAATTTTTCCGCTGCTGTTGAAAGACCCGCTCTATCGCGTCTCTTAACCACTGGAGCCCATCGATAATCAACCATTTTACCTACACCATAAGTTAATTCATCATACTACTAACAATTTCCATGCTCTACAGCGGTTGCCCGAGCACATTTTCAAGGAGGGACGGATGCTTGAATATTATTGACCTAAAGTCATACCAAGATGGCAACTATAAGAAGCAACTCGTAGTTGTTCAGGTCAACGATAGAGCTAAGGTGAAGCATCTCTATTATATGTACCTCAACAACATAATTGAATTCAACCAGATCACCAATTCCAACCGATCAAAGCGTCGGAATGTTGTGATCTTAAACCTCAAAACTATGAAGCCAAACTTCTTCCCGAGTCGAGCAATCGCCGACTCGAAATCTCTTTCGAGGATTGCGATACTACCCATGTCAAATTTCGACATCATGATGCGCTAGTCATAATGCTCAAGATGAAACAATTTTTCATGCATACAATGATGATCGATACTGGAAGTGGTATTGAAATTCTTTTTCAGAATACGATCGACCAGATGGGCTTGGCCGACCAAGTTATTCAGAGTGGCACAGGCATCAGTGGGTTTAATGGTTCCAGGGAGGAGTGAGTAATCAAGATTATATTACCTATTACCGCAGGACCAGCCACTATCGACATCATTTTCAATATCATCAGTGCCAAATCTCACTATCTTGGGATTATGGGCGCTGCTGGATACATAATATGGAAGTAATCGCTTTCACCTATCACCAAGCACTCCGATTTTAACATGATAATGGTATTTATGAGATCAGAGGTAGCCAGAAACTCTCTCAAGCTTGTGAAAAATACTATCTCTGCCATCCTAGATACTTTAGATAGATTAGCCGCATAGCAATTACAAAAAATTGATCGCCTCAACGATCAATCACCTACAGAGGGGCCCACGGAATATGTTATCATTAATGGAACAAACAGAAGTACGTTCATCGAAACCAAGCTAGTTCAGCATGTGAAAGATGTTCTCATTTAGTTCTTGCAACTCAGTCGAGACATTTTTGCATGGTCTTTCTAAGAAATGCCCGTAGTCGATCCAGCCATGGCTTGCCACAAGTTATCCATCAATATCAACGCCACAACAGTCAAATAAAAATAGCGATGACTTTCACCTCATCTTCAAGATGAAGTTAACACCGAGATCGAGAAATTGATTAAAGTAGGATTCATTCGAGAAGCTAAATATCCAGACTGGATATCCAACATTATCGCTATCCAAAATAAGAACGGAAAAGTTTGAGTTTGCATAGATTTCAGAGATCTGAACAAACATACTCCAAAGGACAATTTCCCTCTTCCCAACATTCATCAGATCCTCGATTCCATAGCAGGCCATGATCTCCTATCCATGATGGACGCTGCTTCAGGGTATAATCAAATTCTACTTATGGAAGAGGATCAAGAGAAAACAACATTCATCACCGAAAGTGGCCTTTATTGTAACAAATTCATGCCCTTCGGGCTCAAGAACGCAGGTACCACATATTAAAGATTGATGACTACTATGTTTAAAACACACCTAGGAAAAATTGTTGAAGTTTACACCGATGATCTCTTGTGCAAAAGCGTATAGTCAGATAATCACATCTCAGATCTCAACACAATATTCAACATCCTTCGATCTTACGAAATGTGTCTAAACCCAGATAAATGTCAATTCGGGGTACATTCTAGCCACATTTTAGGCCACCTCATCAGAAAGAAAGGGATTAAGGCCGACCCACATCAAATTCGGGCTCTCCTTGAAATGCCTTCTTCAAAGACAACAAAAGATGTTCAAAAACTCATTGGCAAGATTGCTACAATCAACCGTTTCATCTCCAAATCTTTAGATCGCTGCCTTTGGCTATTCTTATTACTTCACGGATGCACCAAACGAGGAAAGGTTCAACCAACTCTAGAAGTCACATGGACACCAGAATGCGAAGCAGCTTTTTAGGATCTCAAAATCTATTTGGGGAGGTCTCCTATAATGAGTACCGCAGTAGGTAATGAAGAACTGATAGTCTACCTAGCAGTAACAGATACTTCTTTCAGCTCAGTTCTCATTCGCCTGGAAGGGAAAATAGAGAAACTAGTCTTCTTCATCAGTAAAGCACTCACACCAGCAGAAACAAGGTACTCTAAAATTGAAAAATTTCTTCTCACCCTTGTTTACACTTCGCCGAAATTCAAGCACTACTTCTAAGAACATTCTGCAAAAGTTATGACGAACTACCCACTTTGGGAAGTTCTTCCAAAAAAGAAAAGTTACGAAGAGTGCAACAGTGGCCAGTCAGTTTGGGAGAACATGATATCAAGTTCGAACAGCGTCATTCCAAAAAAGGTCAGGCCGTTGCCGATTTACTCGCAAATTTTTCAGTGGAGGATCCCAAGGGGGAGGAACACGACCCAGACCTACCAAAGATACGCCAAAGAATCCAACCCCTAAGCCATTCGACGAATGAGCTGACTGGATTACTATATCAGGGTGGAGGCTTCTCACAGATGGATCAGCAGGACCAGCAGGGTGAGGGATCAGGATAATTTTGATTACCCCGTGTAATGATAGAATTGAGAAATCAATCTGCTTGGATTTTGAGGCCTCAAATAATGTCACCGAGTATGAAGCTCTCATTCACTAATTCGGCCTCGCACTTGAGCTCAATGTCCCTTAACTTTCAGTTTACATAGATTCTTTACTCATCGTTCATCATTATTCTGAGCAATACAAGAAGAACATGAAGATGATTAAATATACAGCTTTCGTTGAAGATAAGATGAGTAAGTTCGTGAAAGAAACTCTCAAATATCTTCCTCGAGGTTAAAATAGGCACGCCGATTCCTTGGCATATCTAGCCGGGGTCTTGGGTACAGAAGCTTGATATCTCCAGATCAAAATCATTTCAACCTCTAGCATTGAACGCATATCTATATGCACAATCAGCACTGGAGGCGATAATAGGGGAAACGACGATTGGCAAAAGCCTTTCTTAGCCGGTGTCAACAACAATTGTAATGGACCACTTCAGCAGATCCAAAAGAGCACCGACAGCTAATCAACAACTTGAAGCGTTTCATTACTCGAAATGGTATGCTTTACCGCCTTTCCGTTACAGGGCCTTACCTCAAATACTACTCGAAGTCCAAAGCAGACGAACTGCTCTGCGAATTACACGAACAAAGTTGTGGCTCCCACGCCACAGGTAGATCATTAGCGAACAGAGCTATAACTCAAGGAGTATTCTGGCCCAGCATACGCGAGCAAGCAGAAGAGTATTCCCGCCAGTGCAACACTTTCCAGAGACATAGTCATATGATGCGCGCCCCTGCGCTCGAACTCCATGCAAGCAAGATTTTTTGGCCATTCAAAAGATGGGCACTAGACCTTGTTGGCGAATTTCTTAACTCTCCAGGCAATCGCCGTCACCTACTCGTAGCTACCGATTACTTTACAAAATGGGTAGAAGTAATTCCATTATGTCGAACCAGAAAAGAAGAGGTCATCTATTTTATCTGAAACCACATAATTACTCGGTTCGGGTGCCCCCACCAAATTCGTATCGATAACGGGCCCCAATTTATGAGAGATAAGGTCGCAACCCTCCTAAACCACCAAAATATCATCCACTCACCATCAAATCCATACTACCCTCAAGGCAATGGCCAAGCCAAAAATGTAGGAACTTATCCCACGATCTCACTCATAATCGAGCTCACGCAGTTCGATTTACCTCCATCTCAGGCTCACGTATTTTTTAACTCTTAATACTCCAAACAACATTCCAACCAACCCCACAAACTACTCAAGAACGTGGGTCGAGCTAAACCCAGAAAATGTTATTCAGTTAAAGACACCTGTCTCCCACAAACTCGCCAGTTATTCAGTCAACCGCCACTAACCACATTATTTAGAAAACGTGTTCTAGCACAATGAAGAGCTCTAGAGAAGCCTATATAAAGAAAAAGTTCCAGAAGAGACAGAGACCAATAAAATTACTCAAACTTCTTATTTACAAGATCAAAAGCATTTCTACATTCCAGAGAACACGTGTAATAATAAAATCCATTTCAGGCAATAAAGATACTTTTACAAAAATCTACCACACGAGGTCGTAGTTTTTTACTTATTCAGAGGCGTTCCACGCTAAAAACACATGTTTCCATTTCTTACTTTCCATTAGAATATTATTACCGGTTCATTGGTGTGATAACTAATTCCTAATCATTTCGAGCTTACGGAATTTGGCCATTACATTTGGCACCGTCTGTGAGAAAGATTGCATTTCTACGATACCCTAAGGCAGGTTTTTACTACAATTTTTAATTATGGTTTCATCCAGACGACAAGCTGCAGAACTCAACTTAAAATTTATGTGGATCAGGGACAGCTCACCGAGTTACGGGCAAATCTCCACGCCGAGGCAGAGAAACACGCCAAACTCGAACTTCAATTGACAAAGGATCGTGAGCTACGAGAGAAAGAGCTCGATGTAGAACAAAAAGCTCGTTTAACAGCGCTCAAGCGACATGAATATCAGATGACGGTGATGCAGACTGTACTCGAGGCTCTGTAAAATACTCAGCATGCTCCTCCGGCTAGGGGTCGCGATTAACTTCTAGAAACCTCCCACATTTTAGCAAGGGAAAGGTTGAGACCTCGGGGGAGTAGTCAGTAAATCTATTTCCTAAAATCTGCCACATGGACCGCAACCCTCCATCTATTTGGGGAGAGAAGTTCAATCAGAAGTCAGTCGAGGTTACCTACTTTCCATCAGTCAGGAGGAAGTTCAGCGACCTCTACAGCAAATTCCAGCGCAAGATCGCTTAAGTGAAGGTGAGGGAACTCCTCATCCCCTGCCAGCACGTCCAGAGATTTAGCCAACACGTCATTACGTCACAAAAGAACACATGGACCAACGAATTAAGGAGTTGATCGAGGCACAAGTTCTAGGGATTGTCGACGATGTAACAAAGTAACAAGGAAGTCCGATTGCCAAAGAACTATTCAATATGGAAATGCCGAAAGATTTCTATACTCCCAAAATTCACAAATACAAAGGTACTGACCCGAAGGAGCATATTCAGCAATACCGCGATTCATTGGGGTTGTACTCCAATCTCAACCACATCCTCTATCGCTTGTTCACCACAAGTTTATAAGAGGAGCCACTCCAATGGTTTCATTCTCTTCCTGAGGAATCTATCTACACGTTTGATGAGCTGCAGAAATAGTTTATCAAGGCATATGCTCACAATAGTGACAAAGAGGCAAACTTATATTCTCTTATCAGTCTTAAGCAATCACATGGCGAAAAACTTGAAGATTCCTTAGAGAAATTCCTAGAGCTCGCGAGAAAGGTGGATAACCTCGACCAAAGAATAGCCGTTACCGCTTTCACCAATGCTCTACGACTAGATTGCAAGGCCAAAGAATACCTCTTCCTTTCAAAACTACGACGTTAGTGGGGATGATCACCAAAGTCAACGGTTACGCCGACTTGGAGAGGATGATGTATGAGTGACAAATGTCTACTAAGTTAGTCCTCTCCACCAAATCCTCACCTGTAGAACGAACCAGCGAGCCTAAGGCGGAACAGGGGGATCAGAAACACACCAAGGGAAACACTGGATACCCTCAGAGAAGCAGTCCGCAAAACAAACTCGTCCTCCCAAAGTTGAAGGTCTGAATCTCCACAATTTGTTTACTGCTGTAGAAAGACACGCTCTACCGCGTCCCTCAGCCACTAGATCCCATCGAGAATCAACCATTTTGCCTACACCTTAAGGTAAATCATCATTCTACTGACAATTTCTATGACCCATAGCGAATGCTAGAGCTTATTTTCAAGGAAGGACGGATGCTCGAATACATTGTTGACCTGAAGTCATACCAAGATGGTAACTATATGAAACAACTCGAAGTTGTTCAGGCCAACGACGGAGCTATGGAGAAGCATCTCTACTATTTGCACCTTAGTAATATGATCAAAATCAACCAGATCACCAATTCCAATCAATCAAAGCACCGGAGGCTCTCAGAATGCTATAATCTTACACCTCAAGACAAAGAAGCCAAACTTCATCACGAGTCGAGTAATCGCCGACTCGGAATCTCTTTCGAGGATTGCGATACTAGCCATATCAAATTTCCACATCATGATGTGTTAGTCAAAATGCTCTAGATGAAACAACTTTTCATGCACACAGTGATGATCGATACTGGAAGTGGTATTGAAATTCTTCTTCAGAGTACGATCGACCAGATGGGCTTGGTCAACCAAGTCATTCAGAGCGACACAGACACCAGTGGGTTTAATGACTCTAGGGAGGAACGTTTGGGAAAGATTATCTTACTTATTACCGTAGGACCAGCCACTATCGACGTCATTTTCTACGTCATCAATGCCAAGTCTCACTATCTTGGGTCGCTGCTAGATACACAATATGGAAGAAATCGTTGCCACCAATCATCAAGCACTCCGATTCAAACGCGACAATTGTATTTATAAGATCAAAGGTAGTCATAAACTCCCGCAAGCTTGTGAAAATGTTGTCTCTACCATCCTAGATACTCCAGATAGATTGGCCGAATAACAATTACAGAAAATTGATCGCCTCGACGATCAATCATCTACAGAGAAACCCACGAAATATGTTAATATTGATGGACTTAGCAGAGATACGTTCATCAGAACCAAACTGGTTCAGCATGAGATAGATGCTCTCATTCAGTTCTTATAACTTAATCGAGACGTTTTTGCATGGTCTTTCGAAGAAATGCCCTGAGTCAATCCAGCCATTGCTTGCCACAAGTTAACCATAAACATCAACGCCACAGCGGTCAAACAGAAATAGCGAAGAATTTCACCTCATCTTCGAGATGAAGTTAACACTGAGATCAAGAAATTGATCAAAGTGGGGTTCAGTCATGAAACCAAGTATCCGGACTGGATATCCAACATTGTCGCTATCCCAAAGAAGTACGAAAAAGTTGGCGTTTGCGTAGATTTCACATATCTAAAAAAACATACTCCAAAGGACAGTTCTCTTTTTCCTAACATTCATTAGATACTCGATTCCATAGCAGGCCATGATCTCCTATCAATGATGGATGTTGCTTCAGGGTATAATCAAATCCTACTTCTGGAAGAAAATCAAGAGAACACAACGTTCATCACCAAAAGTGGCATTTACTATTACAAAGTCATGCCCTACGGACTCAAGAACGCAGGAGCCACATATCAATGATTGATGACTGCTATGTTCAACGCACACTTGGGAAAAATCGTTGAAGTCTATATTGATGATCTCTTGTGCAAGAGCGTACAGTCAGATAATCACATCTCAGATCTCAACACAGTATTCAACATCCTTCAATCTTACAGAATGTGCATCAACCCTAATAAATGTTAATTCGGGGAATATTCTTGCCGCTTTCTAGACCACCTCATCAGCAAAAATAGGATTGAGGTCGATCCGGATCAAATTCGTGCTCTCCTTGACATGCCTTCTCCAAAGACAACAAAAGACATTTAAAAACTCGCCGGCAAGATTGCCGCGATTAACCGTTTCGTCTCTAAGTCTTCATACCACTGTCGCTGACTATTCCAATTACTCCGTAGATGTACCAAACGAAGAAAGGCTCAGCAAACAGCAGAAGTCACGTGGACACCAGAATTTGAAGCAGCTTTTCAGGATCTCAAATTTAATTTGGGGTGGTGTCCTATATATAATGAGCACCCCAATAGATAATGAAGAACTGATAATCTACCTAGCAGTCACAGATATTTCTTTCAACTCAATTCTCATTCGCCTCGAAGAGAAAATAGAGAAACCAGTCTTCTTCATCAGCAAAACACTCACACCAGCAGAAACAAGGTACACTAAAATTAATAAACTTCTTCTCACTCTTGTCTACACTTCACAGAAAGTCAAGCACTACTTCCAAGCATATTCCATCAAAGTTATGACAAACTACCTACTTCGGGAAGTTCTGTCCAAAAAAGTGAGGTCGCGAAGAGTGCAACACTTGTCAGTCAGTTTGGGAGAATATGATATCAAGTTCGAATAGCGTCATTCCATAAAAGGCCAGGCCGTTATTGAATTTCTCGTAGATTTTCCAGTGGAGGATCCCTAGTGGGAGAAGCAAGACCCAGACCTTACCAAAAACACGCCTGATAATGTAACTCCCTGGCCATTTAATGAACGAGCTTACTGGATCACAATGTCAAGGTGGAAGCTTCTCACAGATGGATGAGATGGAATCGCAGGGTCAGGGATCGGGATGGTTTTGATTACCCCTTCTAATGACAAAATTGAGAAATAAAACCGCTTGGATTTTAAGGACTCAAATAATATCATTGAGTATGAAGCTCTCATTCACAGACTCGACCTCGCACTTGAGCTCGATGTCCCCGAACTCTCAGTTTACACCGATTCATTACTCATCATTCATCATTATTCTGAGCAATACAAAAAGAACGGGAAGATGATCGAATTCGCCGCCCTTGTTGCAGATAGGATGAGTAAGTGTGTGAAAGCAACCCTCGAATATCTTCCTTGAGGTGAAAATAGACATACATATTCCTTGGCATATCTAGTCGGGTTCTTGGGAACAGAAGCTCGATATTTCCAGATCGTAATCATTTTAACCCCCAGCATCGATCATATATCTGTATGCACGATCAACATTGGGGTCGATAAAGGAGGAGATGATGTTTGGTGAAAGCCTTTCTTAGCCTACCTCAGTGTCAACAACAAGTGTAACGGACAACTTCCAGCAGATCCAAAAGGGCACCGACAGCTGATCAACAACTCGAAGCGTTACATTACTCATAACAGTATACTTTACCGCCTCTCCATTACAGGGCCTTACCTCAAGTGCCTCTCGAAGTTAAAAGCTGACAAACTGCTTCGCGAACTACATGAAGGAACTTGTGGCTCCCACGCCGCAGGTAGGTCATTAGCGAACTGAGCTATAACTTAAGGAGTATTCTGGCCCTGCATGCGTAAGCAAGCAGAGGAGTATTCCTGCAGGTACAATACCTGCCAGAGACATGGAAATATGATATGCGCCCCTGCGCACGAGCTCCATGCAAGCAAAGTTTTTTGGCCATTCAAAAGATGGGCACTAGACCTCGTCGAAGAATTCCCTAACTCTCCAGGTAATCACCGCCATCTACTCGTAGCTACTGATTACTTTACAAAATGGGTAGAAGCAATTCCACAATGTCGAACCAGAGATGAAGTGGTTATCTATTTTATTTAGAACCACATAATTACACAATTTGGGTGCCCCCACCTAATTTGTATCAATAACGGGCCCCAATTTGAGAGAAATAAGGTCGTAACCTTCCTAAATCACCACAGAATCATTCACTCACCATCAAATCCATACTACCCTCAAGGCAATGGCCAACCCAAAATCACCAACAAAACCATCGTGGATGGACTCAAAAAATGGTTTTACTCACATAAAAAAGGAAATTGGGTTCGCGAACTACCTCACGTCCTGTAGGCGTATCGAACCTCTCCTAAACAATCTACTAGGTGTACCCCATTCCTCCATGCTTATGGTACTGAGGCAGTGATTCCATCTGAATATCATCATCTAGTTCGTGATCATGAGCTGACTGACGAGGAAAATGAGTTTAAATTGGCCTGCAACCTCAATATGATTAATGAAACTAGGGAATGCGTCATCGCTTACCTGGGTCGATATCACCATATGCTTGCCAGATCGTATAATAACTGAGTTAGGAGCCGTACTTTCCAAATCAAAGAACTTTTCCTCAAAAAAATTCCTCAACATTGCAAAGAGCCTCGCGCTGGAAAATTAGCCGACAATTAGGAGGGTTCATTCATTATCACATGTCTCTCAGGCCAGAGATCATACTATCTCATGACCGAAGAAGGAATCCCCATTTCAAATCCTTAGAATACTAGATGACTGAAACGGTACTATCGTACATGTCTCTCAGGCCTGAGATCATACTATCTCATGACAGAAGAGAGAATCCCCATTTCAAATCCTTGGAACACTAGACGAAAGAAACGGTACTATCGTTAAGTGTCTTACTACTCCATTTCCCTTTTTTTTTTTTTGGTTTTTCAATTCCAAAAGTGAGATTCTTATCTCCGTCTAATACAAATTTTGAACTTATCAATGAAAGTTTTTTGAACAATGTCATTCTCTTCACAAACATTCATCCACATTTTACATATTCAAGCATAGATAATATTAGCTTATAATCAATCTTTTCCAAGTTCAATCAAGGATATTACTTGATTGGCTTCTGTTACTACATCTCTGCAATTGTAACAAGTGTAAAAACTTATTTTACATCAAAGACCCAGCCCAACAAGAGATAAGGTAATGGTAATACTAGACTTCATCTTTTACAACTTGTTGGGATCATTTTAGTAGGTTGGATCAAGAATAACACTTGGTTCAGCTGAATCTTACATCTCTGCGATTGTAGCAAGTGTAAAAACTTGTTTAACATCCAAGACTCAACCAAACAAGAAATAAGCTAATGGTAATACTAGTCTTTATCTTTTACAACTTGTTGGGATCATTTCAGTAGGCTGGATCAAGGATAACACTTGGTTCAGCTGAATTATTACATCTCTGCGATTGTAGCAAGTGTAAAAACTTATTTCTCATCAAAGACTTAGCCAAACAAGAGATAAGGCAAAGGTAATACTATTCTTTATCTTTTTCAACTTGTTTGGATCATTTCAGTAGGCTGGATCAAGGATAATACTTGGTTCAGCTGAATCTTTACATCTCCCTGATTGTAATTAGTGTAAAACATGTTTCATATCAAAGACTCAGCCAGGCATAAGATAAGAGAAAGGTCATATTAGCTTTCATCTCATTCAATATGTCTGTGACATTTCTATAGTTCAAATCAAGTTTCAACTTGATTTAACTCAATCCATTTCTACGATTAAAACGAATGTAAAAAATTTGTTTTATATCAAAGATCCCACCAGACACAAGATAAGGCAATGGTCATACGATCTTTTATCTATTTCAATGTGTCTACGACAGATACAATTTATTTTTTAGGTCAAAGTCATATTTCAGCAGTACTTCCCCCCACATCAAGAGGTCTCTCTTTCAGTTTGTGGGCCACAACAGCTCTACCTTGTTCTATCGATTCAGCAGTTTGAGGGCCCAGTTGGGACTCCATGGAGCCCAGACAGTTTCCTCGATCTATCTTAGCTCCACAGATGCATCCCTTATCCGATAGAGTTTTGAACAAGGTATCCCATTCTGACTCAAGTCTTTTATCATCCTCTACAAAATATGTAACGATCACCCTTAACAGGTCAGATCGAGACGCGCAGGTACTACCATTATTGTATATCTCACCTTCAACCTCTCGAGGCGTGACTTTAACCTAGCGTAATCATTCTTCCATTCAATTATTTCCATATCAACCTTATCATGATAGATTACATCTTCTTCCAACTTGGCAACATACTTCGCAAACTCAGCTAGGTTCATGGCTTCTAAGTCTACTACCCGAGTACAAAGTCTCCCAATTTTTGCGTTCAACTCTTCCCTAGCGAGTAGATCTTTCAATAATTCTTCTTTCCTCTTCACCAGCGATTCTATTTCTTTGATCTCCCCTTCCAAAACTTTCCCCTGATAAGAACGGTATCCAACTTATGCTGGTATTCCCTCAAATTCGCATTTCCCTTCTAAACATGCCCCTGAATTCGAAATACGTCATTTTTTAGCTCTCTAATGCGACCTGGGAGACTAACTACTTCACCCCAAACTAAAGGAGCCTTAACCCCAGTTTTACTTCCTCATGAACACTCCCTAGCCTCGGTTTTCATGGCACGCACAATGGTTTGCGTCAGTTCATCTTTAAGTCATAAAACCCTCTCGTTTAAGTCATTGCACCTTCGATGCATTTCTCAGAATTCCATATCCTTAGCGGGGAGGACTGTTTGCAAATGTTCAGCTGTGGCTTCTAAAGCTGATAGATTTTCTTGAGCTACCCTCAGATCCTCATCCTTTTCAATGAATTTTTGTCTCATTCGCTCTAGCTCGTTCCTACAGTTTTGAAGGTCAGATCAAAATCGTTCCTCTGATTGTTCTAGCGCCTGAATACGATATTGAGTCGTGCTAGCCTACTTACCCTTTACAGCCAACGCGTCAACTTAACGTTGAAGCTTCTCAACATGATCTATTACCCCAGATAGCTCTTTTAATCCCTTCTTTATCTCAACATCTTTCTCTTCGACCTGAAGGGTCAGGTCAGAAACGGCCTAGGTCAACTTCACAAGTCTAAAATGCACCTTTACGTATTGATCTTCTCTATTCTCGTTCTCCTCCTTCATCCTGTCGAACTGCTCCACAAATTCCTGATTATACATGAGTACGTTGTCCTCACGAGAGCGAGATGAATTTAATTTGACCTAGGAAATATAATAAGTTTTAACACAGTTCGATTCAGGAAAGCCTTTGAAATTTTACATACTACATTTCTAAGAGACTGTGCGATTTCTAAACATCTACTTCCAAATACTTTTAGATTAAAAGTTTGAAGTCCATTCTCAGATGAATACTTCATGAGTCTTTTTTCTGCATACAAGGTACATACTTTCGATATATCACTCTATATTAATAGCGTTGGATTTTTACCATGCATTTCCATCCTATTTACTTGATAACAAAATGTTGGTGTAACATGCAAGTCGAAAAACCTATTCCGATCTAACCTGCAGCTCCGCTTGCGCAGACAACAAGGCTTTAGAGGTCTTTCTTTCCCTGGAAAGTCCAGACTCTAGGTCATTTATTCTGAGACTCATCTCCCTAACTACCTACAAAAGGTCAATCTACAGAAGTTTCTTCCCCACACGCAATTCAAACAACTTAAAAATATTTATACAAAATACGTGTCTACCTTACCTTCTCACTACCACCTTCTGGGAGGATGACGTCATCCTCTTGATTATCGAGCACCGTCTAGTGGGAAACACCATCCAGACCGTCTATGATCCCCACTGCTTCTGCTTTATCCTCATCTTCCTCCTCAATATAGGTGTCTGCCTTAATGGCATCTACCTCCTCCTCAGAATAGCCTTTCAGCATCAAGTGACGACCTAGTTTGTCATGCTCCTCAACCATTTCGTCTAGATTGGCATTTTCCTCGACCTGTAGCTGGCTGATCACCACGACATGGGAGGCCTTCAGCTACTTAACCTCCTTCATCGCTTCAGTCTTGGCTCGAGCTAGTTCTTTCACCAGCTTGATCTTCGCCTTCTTCAGCTTGGTATTTCTTCTTCAATACCGAGCCAAATCCCCTTCACGAGACGAGCGACCTACATAAAACGAATTAATCTTAGTGATTAGCTCGAAACACATAAAGAAACTCTTTTCCAATCAATAAAATTTACCATCTTGTTCGTATCTTCTTCTCCATGAAGAGCCGCCAATCTGGCCCTTTCCTCGAACCCTTGAGGTCATCCACCGCAGTAGGTCGCACCTCAGTGACCTTCTCCCCAGAGGATTCGATCCTCTTCCTCTTCTCTTTTGTGACCTTACCACTTTCCGTGGCACCCGAGGCAGGCAAAGTCTTTAACATCCATTTTTCAAATATTTTTTAGCTGTCGTGCTCATAGTGAGATTGGGCTGAGCCGAACTGCCTGATCCAGGAGTCTTGGATAAATTAGTTCAAACCTTCTCACCACTTACTTGCTTTTTTCCTTCATCGACCCCCGCCATCGACCTGGCAGACTGAGCCTTTCTAACCTTGTTCGACTTACAATCAACCCTCCTTTTTCTACTCAGGCCGAGTCCTTCCAACACAAGTTCGAGTTCAGTTTCCTCCTCCGCAACTTTGTCAATAAGGATTTTTTCCTTCCACTGTAGACTTCACACCTACAATAGCAATATTTTTACTATCAACTACAATTTTTAGCAAAACGTAACAATAATTATATTTATGCATGCCTATACTTACTTTGTTTTACAATTCTAAATCAAAGATCCAGAGGTTCTTTGTCATCTCCCTGAAGGCAATTACCCTTCACCCATATGGCGTTATCATTCCAGGTTCAGCCTGCCAAATTCAGATCGACAAAACAAGGCTGAGTTACACTCGTACAGAAATATGAACCACCACTAGCTTTAAAATTCTTCACCCCGTAAACTGTAAAATAGCCTCAGGGGTTATCCTTCTCATTTTCCCTTCCTTTTCCCATTTTTCATTAAGATGGTCGCATACGGTTATCACCTCCCACATATTTCCATTCAATTGAATAGGGCATACCCCAATTTCATTCATAATCCCCTTCGCCAAATCGGTGAGGGGAAGAGTCAGACCATACTCTATTTGAGAAAGGTAACACAAAAAACCCTCCTCGTGGTCACTCCGGACATCCCCATCAAAATATTCTAACGAGATCGATTCATCTATACCCCTATCTCATTTTTCTACTTCCAAATCTGCTAGAAGGTAAAAATACTCTTCCCCCTCTGCTACCGTACAACCCCTAAACTGCCTACCAGCAAACTCTACACAATTGACCCACTTCCCTTCTACATCCGCCTTGGCTTTACAAAGCCCTCTAAAGGCATCAAAACCGGGAGGATAAGATACCAACTGACCAGGGAAACTTGGGAATTGTTCCAATCCTATTTCCTCTTCATTATCAGACTCATTCGCCCGACCAGAGGTCGATACCTCATTAGCAGACGAATTTCCCATCTTAAAAGCAAATTCTAGAGGCACGTTTTCAACCTACACAGGTACCTCTCACGCTCGACCTACATACAGGTTAAGGTATTTATCATTCTTCCATCTATGCATATATATATATATATATTTATTTATGTATTTATGTATTCAACATATATATCTGATCAATCGTTTACATATAACATATATCTTTAACGTATATATATACGTACGTCAACATATATCGCATATATCTCAACTAACCTTCAGTATCCGAATGAGAATCTGCAGTAGAGTCAAGCTTTCCCCTCACAACGCTGTTGTATTGCCACCTACGAGATCCAAAATCTTTTGCCCTCTTCAACCGTTTATCATCTTCGGATAACTTTTTGTCAAATCCCCTTATCTTTCGTCTCTCTCTCTCTCTCTCTCTCTGAGTGCTCACTAAATTTTTTGAAGTGGTAAAGCGTTTGTTTGGAGACGAAGAAGAACTATTTATCCTTTCTCTCTCATGCGGCTGGCATTTATTTCTCCTCGCACGAGCCGTTCTCGATTCCAGAACCGAGGCATCCTTTCCACTCTCCATGTCAAACGCCTTGTACCTTTTCGATAAAACAACATTTCCATCATTACAACTCCCCTTATTTTTTAACATATTTTTTCTCCTTATTTCCATATCTTTTTCTGACCTCCCCATACTCATGATGACTCACTTTGTACAATGTCAGAGTTCTATTTCCTTTTGCATAGAGAACAAAACAAGAAGCTTCTGCATTTTCATATTTTTTGTTTCTCTGTCCTTGTTTATCATACTTATTATGATTGACGTCATTTTCTAAACTGTACAAATGTTCAAAATTATTCAAAATGTTTGCTAAAATAGTCTCAAAACAAATTCGCCCCTATAGAGGATCTGATTGACTTATATTATTTCTGTTACATTCAAAACAATTATATTATTTATAAGACACACTTTACATAATATCCATCACAGCCTTGGTAACCTAAACAAATATCATCTAATCGCACCATTCGTCGATCCTCAAATTTTCAAATTCGATCTCAACTTTAGTAATCAAACCAGTCAACTTCCCTCGATCTACTTAATCCCTCACCACACCTCATCAAAATAATGAGCATACTCACAAGGTCTCCTTGCATCTAACCTTCGAGCTCACATTCCCTCACCAACAGCTCAGCATCATAACAAACAAACCAAAGGTTAACTCACATACTTAAGCAACCTCTATAGCCGATCTTCCTTCCACAACAAGATGAATCCTCTGAGATTGAGCCATACCATCCTCATCTCTCCTCCATTTTTCTTTCATCCTACCCGTATTTATACGTTTCTCACTCAGTTTCCCCTCAAAATGCGTGATTCTTATCTTGTATCTCGTAACAGAAACCTAAAATCTTGGAATAAATTATTTGAACTTATCCCCTCACTAGTACACAAATTAGTTACAACACTCGACCTTACGCTACCATGAATAGTGTCCCTATCGACCTGTAACAGCTCGAGTTTACATATTTCCCGCAAATTTTATTCCTCACCTGTTAATCATAAATTATTTATATCAGTACGATATTGTCAGTACATATTCATCTCAGTTCGAGCAACATTATAACATTGTTTTATCACTTATCACCAGTTATTCAACATACACCCAGCACAATTCAGTTTGATTTAAAGAAATTTTTCTATACACAGTTTAGCAAATATTAACTTTTACTCATATCAAAGATATTACATACGATTTATAGATAACAAGTTTTTCAGAACATCGATCTGAGGAATACAATGAACTGTTATTCGATCAGTACCAAATTCCAAGTACTTACAGATAACAAGTATTTTCCTATTTGCTCAAAGTCACAGGTCATTCAGGCACACAGAGGCATCATGTCTTCAAGTTCTTCTTAAACTCAGTGACTCTTCACCCTGATGCAAAGAAGACATTGGAACCAGAAAAGATCTTCCCTTACATGGTTCAGTTGAAGCCCAGTCGTACTCTAGGCAAAGACTATTCAAGCAGTAGATTCAGTGTTGGCCCCCACAAAACAAGATGAAGGTCTTTTGAGTGCCAAAACACGATGAAAATGCATCAGTAGACTCCTACTTCTCGCTTTCCTCCTCTACTGCCATCACCGCCTCTTCTATAACCACCACCACTGAAGAGTTGGTATAGATGAAGAGGGGCATACCATAGAATCCATGGCAACACAAGAAATAAGCATATCTGCCTAGCAGATACACCTTTCCCTGTATATGAAGCCCTAACCCTATCTTCTGCAAGGGTGCACAGACAGGCCCAACATTCCTCACCTGTCAAGACAAAGACATGAAATCTCTACTTATAGTAGAAATCTTCCTCAGCTTCAACCGCTTCATCTTCCGACAAGCCTTGATACGTCAGAGGAATAGGGGCAGGGATCGCCATTTCCAAAGAACGGTCACCAGAGTATTTCAGCTTCAACCTCTACATTTC
The DNA here is from genome assembly GCA_014058105.1 of Kingdonia uniflora. Taxonomy (NCBI): domain Eukaryota; kingdom Viridiplantae; phylum Streptophyta; class Magnoliopsida; order Ranunculales; family Circaeasteraceae; genus Kingdonia; species Kingdonia uniflora. Next base: position 449,073 of record JACGCM010000428.1, on the reverse strand, counting down.
AGATGTAATCCTCTCTTTAAGAACCATAATCTAAGTTTTCACAATCTCAGAAAATGTTATGCATGCAGGAATTTTTCCAAAGATTTTCTACAGGTACTCTTTATATAACCCTAAATTTATTGTGCATGTACATTTTTCCAAGCATCATCATTCATTACGGATGCAACTATTCAAACGCAACCGTCACATATATATGCATCATCATTTAATGCCAATCACTTCCCAATATCACATAACTTCTACCCAGTCAAATGCCATCATTACTCCGTTTTGAATTTTAAACTTTTAACGCATCATTCTCAACCAAAGCCACTCGTGACTTTGGTTGTGAGGGGGAGATTGAAGGGACTTATCCCTCGATCTCACTCATAATTGAGCTCACGAAGTTCGATTTACCTTCATCTCGGCTCACACATTTTTTAACAATTAACACTCCAGTCAACATTCCAACCAGCCCTACAAACTACTTAAGAACGTGGATCGAGCTAAACCCGGAAAATGCTATCCAATCAAAGACACCTCTCTTCCACAAACTCGTCAGTTATTCAATTAATCGCCACTAATCACATTATTCAAGAAATGTGTTCTAACATGATGAAGAGTTGTGGAGAAGCCTATATAAAGGAAAGGTTCCAGAAGAGACAGGGACAAGAAAAATAACTTAAACTTCTTATTTACGAGATCAAAAACATTTCTACATTCTAGAGATCACTTGTAATAAAGAAATCTACTTCAAGCAATAAAGATACTTTTACAAAAATCCTCCATACGAGGTCGTGGTTTTTTGCCTATTCAGAGGTTTTCCACGCTAAAAACATATTTTTCCATTTCTTACTTTCTATTAGAATATTGTTACAGGTTCATTGGTGTGATAGCTAATTCCTAAATGTTTCAAGCTTAGAAAATTTGGCCATTATATAAATTACCAACAAAACCATCGTGGATGGACTCAAAAAATAGCTTCATTCGCAGAAAAATGGAAATTGGGTTCACGAACTACCTCACGTCCTGTGGGCGTATCGAACCACTCCCCGATAATCCAATGGGTGTACCACATTCTTCCTTTCTTTTGGTACTGTGGCTGTCAATATCATCATCCAGTTTGTGATCACGAGATGACTGACGAGGAAAATGAGTTCAAATTAGCTTGTAACCTCAATATGATAGATGAGACTAGGGAACGCGCCATCGCTAACCTAGGTTGATATCATCATATGTTTACCATATCGTATAATAACCGAGTCAAAAGTCGTACTTTCCAAATCAAAAATCTCATCTACATAGAAATTCTTCAACATCGCAAAGAGCCACACGCTAGAAAATTAGCCGACAATTGGGAGGGTTCATTCATTATCACAGGTCTCTCAGGCCTGGGATCATACTATCCCATGATAGAAGAGGGAGTCCCCATTTCAAATCCATGGAATACTAGGCGACTGAAATGGTACTATCGTTAGGCGTCTTACTACTCCATTTTCATTGTACATTTTTTGTTTTTCAATTCCAAAAGTTAAATTCTCATCTCCATCTAATGTAAATTCTGAACTTATCAATGAAAGTTTTTTTTGAACAATATCATTCTCTTCACAAACATTTGATCACATTCTACAAATTAAAGCAAAGATAATACTAGCTTACGATCAATCTTATCCAAGTTAGATCAAGGATATCACTTGATTTGGCTTCTTTTACAGCATCTCTATATTGTAGCAAGTGTAGAAACTTGTTTCATATCAAAGACTCTACCAAACAAGAGATAAGGAAAAGGTAATACTAGTCTTCATCTTTTTCAACTTATTTGGATCATTTATACTGGCTTGATTAAGGATATCACTTGGTTTAGCCGACTCTATTACATCTCTGCGATTGTAGCAAGTGTAAAAACTTGTTTCATATCAAAGACTCTACCAAACATGAGATAAGGCAAAGGTAATACTAGTCTTCATCATTTTTAACTTGTTTGAATTATTTATACTGGCTGGATCAAGAATACCACTTGGTTTGGCTGACTCTATTACATCTCTTCAATTGTAGCAAGTGTAAAAACTATTTCATATCAAAGACTCCACCAAACAAGAGATAAGGCAAAGGTAATACTAGTCTTCATCTTTTTCAACTTGTTTGGATCATTTATACAGCTGGATCAAGGATATCACTTGGTTCGACTGACTCTATTACATCTCTGCGATTGTAACAAGTGTAGAAACTTATTTCATAACAAAGACTACCAAACAAGAGATTAGGCAAAGGTAATACTAATCTTCATCTTTTTTAACTTATTTGGATCATTTATACCGGCTGGATCAAGGATATCACTTGGTTTGGCTGACTCTATTGCATCTCTACGATTGTAGTAAGTATAGAAATTTGTTTTACGTCAAAGACTCAACCAGACATAAGATAAGGCAAAGGTCATACTAGTTTTCATCTCTTTTAATATATCCGAGACATTTCTATAGTTCAAATCAAGTTTCAGCTTGGCTTAACTGAACCCATTTCTACGATTAAAACGAATATAAAAAAAATTTATATCAAAGACCCTACCAGACACAAGACAAGGCAATGGTCATACTAGCTTTCATCTATTTCAATGTGTCTGCGACAGATACTATTTATTTTTAGGTCAAATTTATATTACAAGGGTTTCTTTTCTGCAGGTGGAAAGTCGACAGTGTTTCCCCCTACATCAAGAGGTCGAACTTTCACTTCGCGGATCACAGTAATTCTACCCAATTCTATCAGTTCAGCAGTTCGAGGTCCCAGTTGGGTCTCCATGACGCCCAGACAGTTCCCTCGATCTATTTTAGCTCCACAAATACATCCCTTATCCGACAGAATTTTGAACAAGGTATCTCGTTCTGACTCGAGTCTTTTTACTTCCTCTACAAAATATGCAATAATTGCCTTTAACAGGTCAGAGCGTGATGCATTAGGTATGACCATTGTTGCAAATCTTGCTCTCACCTTCTCGAGGCGCGACTTAAAACTAGCGTACTCATTTTTTTGTTCAATCATTTCCGCATCGACCTTAGCATGATAGATTACATTTTCTTCCAACTTTTTTATAAACTTCACTGATTCAGCAAGGTTAATGGCTTCTAAGTCTACTACCTGAGCACGAAGTCTCCGAATTTCTACATTCAACTCTTCCCTAGCTGGAATATCTTTCAATAATTCCTATTTCCTCTTCACCAGCGATACCTTTGCTTTGATCTCCCCTTCCAAAACTTTCTTCCTGATAAGAGCAGCACCCAACTTATGCTGGCATTCCCACAAATTTGCATTTCCCTTCTGGACATACCCCTGAATATGAGATACGTCACTCTCTAGCTCTCTAATTTAACCTGAGAGGCTAACTACATCTCATCAAACTAAAGGAGTCTTAACCTCAGTTCTACTTCCCCCTGAACGTTCTCTAGCCTCGGTTTTCTTGGCACGCGCAATGGCCTATGCTAGTTCGGCCTTCAGTCGTGTAACCCTCTCATTTAAATCCTTACACCTTCATTTCAATTCCCAGAATTCCAAATCCTTAGCGGGTAGGGCTATTTGTAAATGTTCAGCTACGGCTTCCAAAGCCGATAGATTTTCTCGAACTACCCTTAGCTCGTCATCTTTTTCGATGTATTTTTGTCTCATTCGATCCAGCTCGTTCCTATATTTATGGAGATCATATCAAAATCGTTCCTCCGAGTGTTCCAACGCCTGAATACAGTATTGAGCCATGTCGGCCTGCTTACCCTTCACAGCCAACGCGTCAACTCGACGTTGAAGCTTTTCGGCATGTTCCGTTACCTCAGCTAGCTCTTTTAATCCCTTATTTATCTTGGCATCTTTCTCCTTGACCTGAAGAGTCAGGTTTGAAATGGCCTGGGTCAACTTCACAAGTCTAAAATGTACCTTTATGTATTGATCTTCTCTATTCTCGTTCGCCTACTTCATCCTATAAAACTGCTCCGCAAATTCCCGATTACACATGAGTACGTCGCCCTCAAGTGAGCGAGATGAATCTAATTCGACCTGGGAAATATAGAAATTTATAGTACAGTTTGATTCAGGAAACCCTTTGAATATACATACTACATTTCTAAAGAGACTATGTGATTTCTAAACATCTGCTTCCAAATTCTTTTAGACTAAAAGTTTGGAGTTCATTCTCAGATGAACGCTTCTTAGTCTTCTTTCGGCGCATAAGGTACATACTTTTGATATGCTACTCTATATTAATAGCGCTGAATTTTTACCATGCATCTATATCCTGTTAACTTGATAACTTAACGTTGGTAAAACATACAAGTCAAAAGATCTATTCCGATCTAACCTGCAGCTCCGCTTGTATAGACAGCAAGGTTTTAGAGGTCTCTCTTTCCCTGGCAAGTCCAAACTCTAGATCAATTACTCTAAGACTCATCTCTCTAACTGCCTACAAAAGTTTTATAAAATAAAGTCAATCTACAGAAGTTTCTTCCCCATACATAGTTCAAACAACTTATAAATATTTATATAAACTCATGTTCTGCCCTACCTTCTCACTACCACCTTCTGGGAGCTCGACGTCATCCCCGTGATTGTCGAGCACCGTCTGGCAGGAACACCATCCAGACCATCCATGATCCCCACCGCTTCCGCTTCCTCCTCATCTTCCTCCTCAGCATAGGTATCTGCCTTAATGACATTCACCTCCTCCTCAGAATCACCTTTCAGCATGAAATGACACCCTAGTCAGTCACGCTCTTCAACCATCTCATTAAGATTATCCTTTGTCTCCACCTACAGCTGACCAATCACCACGGCATGAGAAGCCTTCAGTTGCCTTATATCCATCAAAGCGTCAGTTCTGGATCGAGCTAATTCTTTTTCCAGCTTGGCATTTTCCTTCTTCAACTCACTTTTTATTCCTCTATACCGAGCCATATCCCCTTAACAAGATGAGCAACCTGCAAAAATTACATTGATCTCAGCGATTAGCTCGAAGCATATTAAGCAGTTCTTTCTAATAATATAAACTTACCATCTTGCTCGTATATTCCTCTCCGTGGAGAATGACCAACCTTGCCCTTTCCTCGACCTCTTTGAGGTCATCCACCATAGCAGATCACCCCTCGGTGACCTTCTCTCCTGACTCCCCCGAGGGTTCGACCCTCATTCTCTTATCTTTCGCGACCTCACCACTTCTAGTAGTGTCAGAGGCCGGCAGAGCCTTTAGTATCCATTCTTAGAGCAATTTTTCTCATCTTAATAGGATTCTGCTGAGCCGAACTGCCAGGTCCAGGAGTCTTAGAAATATTAGTTCGAGCCTCCTCACCACTTACTTTCCTTTTCCCATCATCAATACCTACCATCTACCTGGTAGACTGAGCTTTTTGAACCTTATTCGACCTACTATCAACCCTCTTCTTTCTACTCAGGCCGAGTCCCTCCAACACAAGTTCAAGTTTAGTCACCTCCTCCGCAACTTCGTCCAACAGAGATTCCTTCCTCTCCACTTTAGACTTCATACCTGCAATAACAGCATTTTTACTATCAACTACAGTTATCAGCGAAACGTAACAATAATTCTATCTGTGCATGTCTATACTTACTTCAGTTCTAAACAAAAGGTTCAAAGGTTCTTCATCATCTCTTTAAAGACAATTACCCTTTACCCATATGATGTTGTCATTCTAGGTTCGACCTGCTGAATTCAAATCAAAAAAGCGACGCCGAGTTGCGCTCGTACATAAGTATGACACCCCACTAGCCTTATAATTCTTTACCCCATAAAGCTGTAAAACGTCCTTAGGGCTTATCCTCCTCACTTTTCCCTCATTTTCCCATTTTTCATTCAAATGGCTACACACGGCTATTGCCTCCCACATATTCCTGTTAAATTGAATAGGACATATACCAATTGCATTTATAATCCTCTTCGCCAAATTGGTGTGGGGAAGGCTCAACCCATACTCTAATTGAGATAGGTAACACAAAAAAATCCTCCGGGAGGTTACTCCGGACATCCCTATCGGGATATTCTAACAAGATCGATTCATCTATACCCCTATCTCATTTTTCCACTTCTAAATTTGCCAGTGGATAAAAATACTCTTCCCCCTCCGCTACCGTACAACTCCGAAACTGCCTACTAGCAAACTCTATACAATTGCCCCACTTCCCTCTTACGGCCACCTTGGCTTTATAAAACTCTCTAAAGGCATATGAACAAGGAGGATAAGATACCAATTGACCAGGGAAACCTGGGAATCATTTCAATCCTATTTCCCCTTTATTATCAGATTCATTCGTTCGACCAGAGGTTGATACCACATTAACAGACGAACTACCCATCTTAAAAACAATTTCTACAGACACAATTTCATCCCACACAGATGCCTCACACACTCGACCTACATACAGGTTAAGATAACAAGTTTTCCCCACATTAACCTTAGGAATATAACAGAATGTTATCCATCCAGCACCAAACTTTAGGCACACTGAGGCATCATGTCTTCCAGTTTCCCTCACATGAGTTTGGTCAAAGTCCAGTCGAACTTCAAATGGAAACTATGCAAGGAGTGAACTCAGTGCTGGCCCCCACAAAATATGATGAAGGTCTTCTGAGAACCAAAACATGATGGAAATGCATCAACAGACTCCCCCTTCCATTTCTCCTTCTTAACTGCCATCACCGCCTCTCCTATAACCACCACCACTTCCTAATATCACGTAACTTCCATCCAGTCAAATATTATCATTACTTCATTTGAAATTTCAAAATTTTAGCACATTCTTTCTCAACCAAAGCCACTCGTGACTTCGGTTGCGAGGGGGCGATTGTAGGAACTTATCCCTCGATCTCACTCAAAATTGAGCTTACGAAGCTCGATTTACCTCTATCTCAGGCTCATGCATTTTTTACACTTGACACTCCAGTCAATATTCTAACCAGCCCCACAAACTACTTAAGAATGTGAATCGAGCTAAACCTGGAAAGCGCTATCCAGTCAAAGACACATGTCTCCCACGAACTCGTTAGTTATCCAGTCAACCATCACTAACTACATTATTCAGAAAATTTATTCCAGCACGATGAGGAGCTGTGGGAAAAGTCTATATAAAGGAAAAGTTCCAGAAGAGATAGGGACAAGAAAAATTACACAAACTTCTTATTTACGAGATCAAAAGCATTTCTATATTTTGAGATCACTTCTAATAAAGATATCCATTTTAAGCAATAAAGATACTTTTACAAAAATCCTCCATACAAGGTCGTGGTTTTTTACCTATTTAGAGGTTTTCCACGCTAAAAACACATGCTTCCATTTTTTACTTTCCATTAGAATATTTGTTACAGGTTCATTGGTGTGATAGCTAATTCCTAATCATTTCGAGCTTACAGAATTTGGCCATTACATATATGGAGAAGGCCAAGTTGAAGGCCCAGTACCAATAGATTGTCACCAATTTTGGGGAAGACTCCTCTTAGAACATGAAGCATGTGAGTGGTGTGCAGGACATTTTCACCCAGCAGCTCTAAGAAGATGGTTATTCCCCAGCTGATATCATTACTCTATCTAAGTGTTATCTTCATGATGTAGTTAGTCCCATTTTTTAAGAGGTAGAGGAGAATGCAGATCTTACCTGATAGGTCTTTGAAACAGTGTCTAACCTCGATGGGAATGCACCTTTAGAGCATAATCAAGCTCAAAAGGCTTATGCCCAGGATAAGGTAGTCTAATCTAGTTTGTGTTGGCATTATTTTGGGAGGAGTGGTACTAGTTTTTTTATTGTAAATATTGGGATAGTTTATTTTTTGAATGGATGGTCTATCTCGTTCCTTAATTGACTTAAGATTCTTATGTGTATGATGTCCTCAAATTAAGGTTGACTATTGATACTTTGAGGAAAGAGCTTTCAAGAAAGAAAATCTTATTAGCCGTAGTTAGCCATGCCATTGCGCGGGCTGTATATCAGGTCAGAGAATATAAAGTTCTTAGTCATGATGTCCATTGGAAAAACTAATGTAAAGCAGAGCTCGGTTGAACCATAGCAAAAATAGAACGAGATGAAGCTGTTAGAAAAAGTAGAGATAGGTCTAATAAAATTTGACCCTCCTTACCAGGTGGTATTAGGGAGAACACTTGATCACTTACTAACAAACTTATGATGTTAACTCTATTTTGTAAGGCCAAAATAGATAGTGAGAGGGGTCTAAAGAAAATGTACCTTAAAGTTTTAGAAGAAAATGGATTGTACCGAGACCCTGCAACCATCAAACATTTAGCAGCCAGAGTAAGGACTCTGCACAGCCTCAAGGCTAAAGATTGCTCAGCTCGATCTAGAGTCATAATGATTTATTTGTGATTAAATGTATAAGATAAATGTATTTGTTTATTTATGTATAATGATTTTGTGTAGGAATTGCGAACTATGAGGAATATATTTTTTAATATATTAAAGAAAATTATGGTGGATTGGTCTGTGTTGAGGGATGATTTAAAAATTGCTCAAACAGCTTTAGAAATAGTTATCGAACTTAATATGAAACTTAAAGTCGAATTAGGACATGAATGAATTTTGAAGAAAACTATGGAAGTCGGCAGGAAAAGATCCCAAGAGCTCTTCAAGATGGTTCATTAACAATTGGGAGACGTTTTGTAGCCTAACGCCGAGAAGCTTACGTCTGGGGATCCTTATGAAAGGCAGTTGGAAACTGTTATAACATTTTATGGTAGAGAAGTAAAGAGGGTTGAAAAGAGAGGGTTAAAATCTATGACTTCATGGTTGAGGCCGGTATTACCTGTAATATGAACATAATTCAAGCAGATTAATTGAATTGTTTAAGCATTATCACTTCTTCATGAGCTGATTACAATATTGATAGCTCTAACTTTCCTGTGGTTTCAGTTAACAAAAGTTGAGCGGGGACTGGTAGAGAGGTTATTATCTCTAAATCTTTAAAATTTGCTACTGAATCTTCGAGCATGATTAAAAGGAATTTGACCTATGATGTGTTTAGGAAAAATAAAAAGTAGGCCAATTGTTATAAATGCATAATAGACTTACCAAAGGATGGCAGCTAGTTTTACCTTCACTTATATCATCTGGTGTATTTATTAAATCTATTGTAAATAATAATGTGGGGGAAAAACTTGAATAGTTTTCATTGATGAGACTAGAATATACATACAATTGGAGATTAAAACTCACTTTTAGAAATAAATGAACTGTGCAGGTTAAAAATTAAATTGCATTTCGTAATGTAGAAAATAAATTATTCAAACTATCGATAGTATTTCTTCAGTCTCCTTATGTTCCATGGACTTGGAATCTAGGTTCCATCTATGTTATCAAGTAGTAAGAACCCAGCCCAGTATTTCCTACTATTATAAATACCCTCCCCCCCCCCCCCCAATTTTCTACCAGTTTTCCAGTGTTAGGTTCATTTATGTTCTTTGGAATTTCTTTTGAGAACTAAGTTATTGATTTTGATCTCCCAATTTCATAATTTCTTATTGTATGAATTTTCCAACATGATATGGTATCTTCCAAGATTTTCCACGACCCGCTTTCTTGGCTCATTTATCCAATTAATGTTGCATGCTCGCTCAAACTCGTTTTCTTCGTCAGTTATCTCGTGATCTCTAATTGGGTGGTGATACCCTATTAGAATTATGGCCTTGGTATCATACGCTAGTAGAAATGGAGAGTATCATGTTGATTGTCTCGGTAATGTTCTACAAGCCCATAAGGAATGTGGCAATCCTCTGATCCAATTTCTTTTCTTCTCTATTTCTAATCATTTCTTGAGACCATGAAATGGCCTAATTCTTTAAACTCAAAGTGGCTTGAAATTAGCTCTTACACCAATATACCAGTAACAAAAATCTAAATAGAAAGCAAGAAATGACATAGGTATTTTACGTGGAAAACCTATGAATAGGTTAAGAAAACCATGACCTCGAGCTGAGGATTTTTGTAATAGTGACATTTTATTGTTTGATGCTAATATCATATTACAAGTGATCTCTTGACTTAGAAATGCTTAATCTTGTGAATAAGAAGTTTGAAGTTTTGAGAATCAAGAAAATATAGTTTTCTTGGCGTCTAATTTTCTGGTCCTTGTCACTTCTGGAACTTCTTCTTTATTTAAACCTTCTCCGCAATTCTTTATCGTTTTGAAGCATGTTCTTCGAACAATATGGTTAGTGGCAACTGACTGAGTAACTATTAAGTTTGTGAGAGACAGGTGGCTTTGACTTTTTAGGTTTTTCTATTTAAGCTCGACCTACAGTTTTTATTAGTTTGTGGAGTAGGTGACAATATTAACTTGAGGAGTCATGTGGAGAATGCGTAGATCTGTCATGAAGGTAGTTTAAAGTGCAGATAGCTCGATTTAGGTAAGATCGAGGGGTAGGCCCTTACAATCGCCCCCTCGTAACCAAAGTAATGAGTGGCTTTGTTTGAGAGAGAATTTTTTGGTATATGGGTTAGAAATTTGAATATTGAAGGAAGTAATGATGGTGTTTGACAGCATGGAAACTGCGCGTGTTATGGGGGGATGTATGTGCATTTAATGTTTGATGGGACTATTGATGTATGCGACGGTTAGGGTTTGAAGAGTTTCATTTGCATTGAATGATGACACTTCGGAAAATGTTCCTGCACAATAAATATAAGGTTATATAAATTGTACCTGTACCGAGGTTTGTGGAAAAGTACGTATGTTCTATTATAATATTCTCTAAAAAATTTGAAGATGGTAAAAACCCGTAGAATGGTTCTTGAGGAGAGAATTACTTCTGAAGTACAAATGTTGAAGTTGATGTATTTTGGGGACCAGTCCTTGGAGAATCTCACTCCTGTTCCTATTCCTCAGAGGTATCAAGGAATGTCAGAAAATGAAGCGGCTGAGGCTGAGGATGAGTTTTACTACAGATGGAGGTTTTACCACGTTATCTTAAAAGACGAGAAACGTTGGGTTTATCTCCGCATTCTTGCGAAAGACAAACTTGGGAAGACATATACAAGGATAGGCATTACTGTGGGGTAGTTGTGTTCATGTCTTGAGCTCGAATGGATTCTATGGTTGAGGCTGAGGCTGAGGATGAGTTTTACTACAGATGGAGGTTTTACCACGTTATCTTAAAAGGCGAGAAACGTTGGGTTTATCTCCGCATTCTTGCGAAAGACAAACTTGGGAAGACATATACAAGGATAGGCATTACTGTGGGGTAGTTGTGTTCATGTCTTGAGCTCGAATGGATTCTATGGTTGGGCCATCTTTAATTCTACCAACTCTGCGAGGGTGGTGGTTATAGTAAATGCGGCGATGGAAGTGGAGAAGGAAGACAGAGAATGGAATTCTGCTTTTGCACTTCCATCGCAACTTTGCCCTGAGAAGACCTTTAGTTTGAAGAGTTAGTACAAGCACTGAGTCTCATGCTGTCATAGTTTCCATTTGAAGTTTGTCTGGACTTTGACCAAACTCATGGGAGGGAGGATACTCGTTATTTCCAATGTCTTTTTTGCTTTAGGGCGAAAAATTACTGAAGTAGAACCAACTAAAGGATTTTATGTTTTAGAGTATCTGAAAGACTTGTTAGCTATAAAAGCACTTGAAAAACTTGTTATCTGTAAAGTACCTAATGTTGAGTACTTGAAAGACTTAATATCTGTAAAAGCATTTATAATTTGTTTCGAGATGAATAAAGTTTTGATATTCAAACTCTGTGCTGATATAGAATACAATAACTATAGTAATCGAGTTGTATGATCTGAAGACTTTCAAATAATGTATGAAATGAAATGTATGAGATCATAAAATATATTTTTATTTTTATTGCTACAATCGAACTGTAAAAATTTGTGTAAATGTCAAATATGATTCGACCTGTATGCTAAAATTATGGGGAAGAGAAAAATATAAAAGTTTCATAATGAAAAATTGATCTCAGAGAGGTCGTTCTAGAATATTTGATTTGGAAAGAATAAGCTCGATTTGGAATAGGAGGAAATGACAGAGGTCGATAGGGAGAGATATGTTCAAATAGCTTTTCTCAAGATATTAGGGTTCTGTTACGAGATAATAGGATTATATCACGACTTATGGGGGATTAGTATTAAAAATTGTATAAATAAGGGTGGAATAAATTCTAAGTTAGGGGAAGGAATTAAGAAAAACTTGGACTCGATCTGAAAGAATTCGTTATGCCACGGAGGGGCGGTTTATGATAAAAATAGCTGAAGTACGGAAGCGATTTTTTGGATTATTGGATTATGACGCTGAGTTACCAGTGAAGGAGGTGCAACTAGAAGGTTTAGATGGGATTAGAATGGAACGCGAGTATGAACATCATTTTTATGAAGAGATATTCTGAGAAATTATGGTGGATCCTGCAGCTCGAAAAGTTTATGTGAAAGAGCTTGCTGTAAATAAGATTTAATTGGAAGATGTGAGGATTGCTGAAGAATATTTGATTGGATGTGGCTCCCCAGGTCATCAAGGTTTCTTTAGGTGTAATTATATGTGAAGAAAAGAAAAGAATATAAATTGGAGCAGAATGTATGTATGTAATCATATAAGATTGAATAATTTCAAAAAGGTGGAATACTACGCAAAAAAGAGCAAAAAATGACTTTGCAAGTCAATCGTTTTTTGCCTAAAATGACTTGTTTTTTTGTCGAAATAAGAGTCACGTTTTTTGCAGTAGTTTTTTGTTCTCAACTTTTATTTGAGTCATAATATTACGATTAAAAGTTTAAGTTATAAAAACAGTCGTTTTTTACAATTTTTGCGACACATTGCAATGTCGTTTTATGCGTCACAATTAAATAACATAAATAAGAGTCGTAATAGTCGTCGTATTTACCATAATTTGCAACTGATATAGCTGTTATTTTATTGGTCAAATTATAAGGACTCTGCTATAAGTCGTCAAATAAGTAACTATAGGGACCAGATTTCGCAAAGCACAAAATAGCTTGAAATTGATCCTTACACCAAGACCTACTATGACAAGAATTAAATAAGGGATAATACTTGACACAGGGGATTTAGCGTGGAAAACCTATAAATAGGTAAAAAACTACGACCTCGAGTGGAGGATTTTGTTAAAGTAGTATTATTGCTAGAGAGAGAAAAAAAATTTGATTACAAGAGTTAATCTAAGGAAAAATAGTTAGAGATTAGATAATTGTGTGTATAGAATTGTCTGTCGACCATCTTGTTTCCTTAGGAGCTCTGCCCTTTTATAGACCCTGCTCTCAGCTTGACATCGTGCTTGAACACGTTCTCCTGAAAGTGGGAGTCATGGGCAGTTGAGTATGTAACTGCTAGCTCGTGGGAGACAGGTGTATGTTGACTTATTCTGTTTACATCTGTTGTGGACGACCCACGTTCTACTTAAGTTTGTGGTCGATGTGTAACTGTTGACGTGTATGTAACGTGTTTGTTTATGCATGAGTCTGGTACTGGATAAGATCGAGTCTTCCGGAGCTCGAGGTATAGATGAGATCTAGTATCCATAGCTTGAGGGATAAGTCCCTACAATCGCCCCCTCGCAACTGAAGTCACGTGCGGCTTTAGTTGAGAAAAACCCTAAACTCGGACCCTATGGTGACGTAAGCGAGAGTTTGAAAACCGGAACATCTGTATTAATGAGTATGTTCACATTATGACGCGTGAGTGTTATGGGCAGACTTGTGGTTTTCCCGAACGGATGACTGTCTTGGGAAACAACGTGCGTTAAATACGGTATCTCTATAAATAGTGGTCAGATCTTATCGCCGAATAACCTGCAACAAATCTTCACTGCAGAGAAAAACAAACAAATATTTTTTTTAAGGGGTGAGAAAAAAAAATGAGTTTTTGGATTCATACCTTTGCAACATCCTGGTTAAGATGAGGAATCGAGTGTATCATACCCGGTTTTCTTTCATCATGGAGGAACCCCGGATACGGTATTTTGCCTATTAGAGTTGGGATACTCTATTTGCTGTTTTATTGAAAGAGTGTTGTTTGAAATATTTTTGGGTATTATATAGCGTCCGATTTAGCGGCTGGGGTGTATGCGATGCAAAATCCCTGGCCTCTAATGACGTTCTGATTTCTAAGGTAGGAGTCCTCTTCAAGCTCTACTAACTCTGGGCTGGTGGGGATAATGAGGAAGATACGGCGGTGGTGGAGGTGGCGTATGGAAGATGGATTGCTTCCTTCGGCACAATCGTCTTTTCTTTTAATTATTCCTGCAGGGAAATGAAGGGGAAAGAGGTGTTTGACCTGTTGCAGTCTTGCATTTTTTGAGCTGTAGCTGAGGTTTCTCAGGAAGATCAGCATTATCTTGGCAACGAGAAAGGAACTAGAGACCTGTCCTCGTGCTTGAGAAAGTATCTATAATATTGAGCTTCTAAAAGCTTGATTCTGTAATTGTAAAGCAACGTTGTAGGGGTAGTCCTGCAACGAACTTGTTAGATGAAAATTGAGCGCAATAAAAGAATATTTTGTTTGTTTCTTACTAGCGAAAAGCAAAAATAGTCGACACGTCATCGAGCTGTAAAAATATGGGAGTAAACAGTTGGTGGGATAACATACTTTATCCTACCTCATAAATGACTCGAGCTTAACAGATGTAAAGATAAAGCTCGAAATGTAACCTTTATATAGCTCGATTAAGCACGAAAAGATAATAGTAAGTAGTTCGAACCCGGGAAGAGTGGGTTATAGAAACTGAAATATGTTGCGTATAGTCAATCGAAAAATTATTCCTATTAACTGAAAAGTATAAAAGTGTGACTTGTTCTTTAAGAAGGTTTATTCATAAAAATGGTGAAGACTCACTCTCAAAGGGGTTTTGAAGCACGTGCGTTGAGCGACTTGCGCTTAGTACTCAAGATAAATGAAATAAGGGAAGCTATTTTTGGACAGCAAGGTTATGATGCGGTTCTACTCGATACCCGAGCGAACTACGAGGGTATGACTGATATAGAAAGGGGTGAGGAAATGAACCGTGTGTACTGGTCTGAGTCCATGCATATCTGTTGGCGGTCTGTTGAAGATCGCAAAGAGTTTGTCATGATGATGGCAAGGGAGGAGATCATCAATGAGGATAAGGATATCGCCTCAGGGCGACTGAAAGCTTGTGGTGTCGAAGGGCACACCTGTTGCTTCAAATCCAAGTATCTTGGAGATTGGAGTGATTGACTGTTGTATTTTTGAATTTTTGAAATGTAATTGCCCAAATTTACTTGAAGAAAACTCTATTCACGAAGATAGGCTATGATTGCTATTGAAACTAAATTTTTGAATTTGTGTTGCTAATTGATATTGACGTTAAAGTCAAGGTGTATAAGTAGGGCAAACAAAGGTACGTGGAATTTTTAAAATAGATAATTCAGAATCATGAGTTTGGGGCATTGTGAAAAGAGTGGGACCAGGGCTGAGAGATACGCTAAAGTATAATATTTGGTGTAATGATGGGAAGGTGGCTTCACCGAAGCGGTAGGACATGCCTGACAGGTTCAGAAGAACAAACGGCTTGGTTCAGGAATTGGGGATGGTTTATTCGAAAACTTAAAACTGCCCGCGGTTTGGGGAAAGGTGTATAAGTACTCCCTCTCCTCCCTTTTCGAATACAAAAAACTAGAAACATAAAAGAAGGGTTAGGGAGATAGAGATCTCAACTGACGATTCCATTACCGCTGAAGGAGGAAAAGATAAGAGAAAAATAGTGTCTAGGAGTTTCTATTGCGAACAGTGAGAGGAGGCTGAGATCGAGGAAGTTTTGAAGAAGTTGCCGAAATTGAGCAAACTGGTGCGGACCAACGCTGTAGACTCTCACTCGGGTGATGAAGGTAAGTCTGTCTTTGTGTTTATAAGATTTTTTTGTATAAAAATCTTTATTGTGTTGGGATAAGGATGCAATCCCCACCCAAACACAAAATAAAAATAATAAGGGGAATAATGACTACGGGGCGAGAAAAATCGTTGTGTGATAATTGTGATTGCAGAAGTGATCTAGTAGTGCGAGCTAATAATTGATATATATATATATACCTCGACCTATGTGTAGGTTTTGCTGGAATAGCCGCTTGTATAGTAGATCCTTTACTGTAGATAAGTATGGTTTCGACTTTCGGTTGTGCAATGGCTGATGAAGTAGACCTAGTAGGGAGTTTATCTTCCATCATTGGAGTAGGGGATGAGGAGGATATTGTAATAGAGTTGGTAGAATGGCGACGTTTGAAGGGTGCTCGAGTTGAGTACCCTATGGGTTATAGTCGATTTAGGGAGTTATGTAAGGCCAAAAGTAGTGCAGATGGGATCTGGGGGCACGCCTTCAGATATAGGGGTAATTTCTTTAGGACTTACAGTATTAGACAAAGAGGGGTTTACCTGCATTTGCTGCCTGATTTGGCTAAAGAAAAGAAGTACAGGCGTTTAGGGTACGAAGTGTCCTTGGAGTACGTTCATGGCGTAGTGAAGGAAAGTCGAACTAATGGTTTTTGTTGTTATTTAGCCCAGTTCGACTATGAGTTGACGCTGCCTTTGAGAAATTTGGCTAAGAGTGTTATGAATATGATTGGGGCTTGCCCGGCGCAGCTAAATTATAATTTTTGGGAAGCTATCCTTGTATGCGAAACCCTTAATGAGAGATGGGCTACATCTGGTAGTGAGAGTAGGATTACTGCCAAGGATTTTCTCGAGTATTATGTTGTGAAGTGTGTCACAGCAACTGATGGTGCATATCTTTCTTCTAGTTCTTCAAGACCATGCTTCTTCGACCTGTCTTTAGCAGGGCAAGTTTGGAACGACAACCTTTTATAGGTGTCTGGTGAATGTCTTCAGCGGTCTGATGAGGAACCCCTGGAACTTAATAATAGAACTATAACAAAGGGTAAGTATACCATTGAAAATTGAACTATCATTTGTATGTTGAACTATATTTCTATAGCTAATTCTTATCTTACGTGGCCTATCTTTTATGTAGGAATTAGCTGTAAAGTTTCAAGGAAGGAATCCTTCATAGATTATGTTACCAAGGAAGGCACTGAGCTCGAGGTCGTTCTCAAAAAGTTAGGGATAAATAGGTTCAAAAGGGTAGCTAGTAAGGATGACAAGGTCATGAGATCTTAAGCGAAGAGGAGAATGGCTGGGAAAACTCTAGGCTATATGGAAGAAAATATGCTAACTCCTGAACTTAATACTCCTTTGAAGCTTGCGCGGCTAAACGAAATGCCAGATGGGCCAGTAGACATGGCCACTGTGTCCAGCACTGTAGTTCAAAATCTTGCGAAGAGGAAGGCCGTGAAAAGAGGGGCTACTTTTCGTTCTGCTACGTCGGACAGTGTGGACGATAGCAGTAAGAGGAGGAAGGTACCTCCTCCCGCAAAGCCGCAGGTGGTGTCAGAGGAAAGCGTTAAGATCGCTGAGGGGGCTGACTTAAGGCCGCATTTTGAGGTTGAAACCGGTCTCATGGAGGAACAATGTCGAGCTAAAGCTTGAGAGAAGAGGGTTACTGTTGTTGAAGATGAGTTTAAGAAAGTTAGTAAATATTTGGTTTTTTCGTATTGTTTTGTCGTCTCAAGCTGACTTATTTCTGGTTGTAGTTTGCTCGTGCTCTGAGGGGGGGGGGGTTCAGCTTGGTCTCCAGGATAGGTCTATTGATCTGGAAAGGAGGATCTTTCAGCTCGTGGGAGAGAAAAACCAGTTTGAAGAGAGCTAAACACGGGAGAGGGATGCATTTCAGTTAGAGCTGGAGAAAGAAATGGAAGCTGCTGCCCTAAAGCTGAAGGAAGTTAGGGTCGAAAGTGTAGCTGAAGCGGAGCGATTGGTTTCCGCGTCTACTACTTCTCGTAACAACCTTGCAAGGAAACTCCAACAGCTGAGGTATACAAAGGCAGATATTTTGGCATTTAGCGAAGGGAATTATGAGGAGAAGGAAATTATGGATAAAGAGGAGGTTGAGGAAATAGAGGATGGTCTGAATGTTGCTGAAAAGACCGTTGCTGATAATCAGGAAACTATTGACCAGGTAGAATGATCATGTAATGTAACATCGGTTGTGAAACATGAACTCGAGCTTTGTAATACTATACTGCTATTTGATGCCAACAACGTTTTTCTTATGAAACCTCGTATTGTAGGAGATAGAAAGCCTGCGCCTCAGAGTTGTGGACTTAGAGGGCCTGCTTGAAGTGGAGAAAAACTCCTCTGCTGATTTGTAGGTTAGATAATTCAGATAAATTAATAACTAGATGAACATGAATTTAATAGAATAAGGGATATGTACCTTGTAAGTTTGTTCTAGTTCAGGATGTTTGTGTATGTACACTCTGCCTTACGACAAAGCTTGTTTCTTGACCGGTAGGGCAAGGGGGCACTGGCTCTTTTGAGGTTACAGGTGTCTGTTTTGCAAGTTTGTCGGTATGCTTTTATCGATCTATTTCCCAATTAGGTACTGATGTTTTGAGTCCCTGCTAACTGTTATGCAGAAGGAGCTAGATGTTGCTAGAGAGAGAAAAGAACAGACTCTTTTGTATAATACTGAGTATGCAGAAGAATATGAGGCTTTAATCTCTCAGTATGAAAATCAATTGGGTGATAATGTGAAGCTTTCTCTAAAGCTCGAAGAAGCTAAGAGCCAAGTCGAGGATAAGACTGCAACACTTTTGAGCAGGGATTTGGCTTTGAACCAACTTATCAGCGAACTTGCTAAGTTAGCCGAATACCGTATTAGAGCATTGAATGACAAGATATCTAATATGAAATGTAACATTCGTTCTCTGAACAAGCAGCTGTTAAAGATAGAAATTGATCTGGATACTGCGCGAGCTAACTTGGCTGTGTTTGAGGTTAATTTTAAAAAATTGAGCAGTATTATTGTGGGCAAAGATTTAGAATTGCGTAACTCTGCAAAAATACGTGATAGTTTGATCGCCAGGTTAGATCGTTTAAAGGCTGATTTACGTCATTTAAAAAAAAAGAGGCTAAGAGCAGGGCTAATTTAGCAGAGGTTCAAGCCAAGAACAAAAGTTTGGTGGACGATTTGGCCCATGTCCGCGGAAATGTAAGGAGGGCGGTACAACGTGATAAGGAGATGAATAAAATAATTAATCAACTCAGTGCCCGAATTAACGAATTGAAGCGGGAATTACGTCCACGGGAAATGAAGTATGAGAAGGATCTCAAATTTGAATTCGATAAAAGGGATGGTGAAATTGCTTCTGGCGAGGGGAGTCGACAGATGAAGGAATTCCTTCGTCAAAAAGAAGAGTTAGTGGAGAATATGTGTATTGACCTCACAAATTCTCGGCAGAAGTCGATAGACCTTACGAGGCAGATGAGTGAACGTATTGATCAATTAACAGCGGAATTGGCTGAATCAAAAGCTCGTCGTTTGAGGGATAACAAGAGTGCTACTATTACTCACCAATCCTTTAAGGAACTAGTAGTTCATGAACAAGACAAATGTGACGGTGAAGCTTTGCATCAACGGAAATTAAGCGCATTGGTTGCATTTTTTGTCGAGGAAATAAAATTTATGTAGGTTGAGAGGGATTTGATGCAAGATTGCTTCATTGGGAGGACTTGTGTATGTAAACTCGATATCTCGAGCATAGATCCGATTGGGTTTATGGATCGTGGTATTAGGACCACGACGGCTAAACAGATAGCTCGGGGGAGAGAAATTGTTGCTGAACGAGCTCCAGAATACATGGCATCCAGGACTGAAATAGGGGGAAGCTCGAGTGCAGTCTCACCTACTCCTGCTGTGGGAGGAAGGTCGACTGTTCTCCCATCAAGAAAATCTAGCATAATTAAAAAGAAATAGACTTGAATTTTGATAACGAGTACCTTTTGTAATTAGCAGATGTTGATGCTTCAGTGACTGATTGAATTGATCAGTGTTCGATGTAGGCCCTTGAGAGGAGCGTTGTAATTTGAAATGTTGATATTGGAATCTAACATTTTCTTTGCCTGCAGTAGATGTTATTCTCTGGTTTGACCAATCAAATTAGAAGAAGTCTGTGGGTGTAGAAGTAAGTATTATCTGTGCTTCAACCCTTGGACTTTAGGGAGGCTTAGCGGCACCGAGCAAGTTTTTTCCTCACTCGTGTTTTAGGCATGTTATCTTCAGGCTAAGAGGTTTGTTATGGCCCCCACCTTCGGATGTATGAGTATCCTCAGGAGTTAGGCTAGTATTATCTATGCCATTACCAATATTAGATGTTGGAGCTTATCGGCAGCGAGCAAGTCTTTTCCTCACTCGTGCTTTAGGCTTGTTATCTTCAGGCTAAGAGGTTCATTATGGCCCCCACCTTCGGATGCATGAGTATCCTCAGGACTTAGGCTAGTATTATTTATGCCATTACCAATATTGGATGTTGGAACTTATCGGCAACGAGCAAGTTTTTTCCTCACTCATGCTTTAGGCTTGTTATCTTCAGGCTAAGAGGTTCGTTATGGCCCCCGCCTTTAGATGCAATAGTATCCTCAGGAGTTAGGCTAGTATTATCTATGCCATTACCAATATTGGATGTTGGTTTTACCTTTAGGTATCGAGCTAGTATAAACTGTGCTTTAACCCTTGGGGGGAGATGGATGGAGATGAAGTGGAACTGTATAGCAGGGATTCTTGTGATAAAAAGGAGATTTCATTGATTGAAAAGAGTTTGTACGTACATTGGAGGTAAAACCTCGAGGTGGATTGGGCGCTGGTGAGCGACGGAGGAGCTATTCACCGTCGATATAACTTTAATCTTCTTGTATTCCATGGATTTGGAATTTTGTCACCGGCTTCCGTCATGAGATAGTATGAACCCAGACCAGTTCGACCTATGACCATGAAAGGACCTTCCTAGTTTTCTGCTAGTTTCCCAGCATGTAGATCTTTTCTGTTATCTGGGATTTCTTGAAGGACCCAGCCCTTGATAGCGAACTCCCGAGTGCGAACTCGTTTGTTATATGAATTTGCCAGTATTCGATGATATCGACCAAGATTTGCGATAGCCCGATCTCGTGTATCATCGATCCAATTGAGGTTGTACGCCAATTCGAACTCATTTTCTTTGTCTGTGAGCTTGTGGTCTCGTACAGGATGGTGGTACTTTGTTGGGATCACTGCTTCAGTTCCATAGGCAAGTAGAAAAGTATAGTACTGTGTTGATTTCTGGGGCGTAGTTCGATAAGCCCATAAGACGTGAGGTAATTCACATATCTAGTTGCCCTTCTTCTGTGACATAAGGTGCTTTTTGAGACCATCCACGATGATTTTGTTTGTGATCTCCGCCTGTCCGCTTCCCTGGGGGTAGTACGGGTTCGATGGAGAATGGATTATCTTGTGTTTGTTGAGAAATGCTACGACCTTGGCTCCAACGAACTGAGGGCCGTTATCGATACGGATCAAATGAGGACAACCAAATCTTGTGATGATATGCTGCCAAATGAAAGAAATGACCTCTTCTTCTCGAGTTCTGCATAGAGATACTGCTTCGACCCATTTAGTGAAGTAATCCGCGGCAACAAGGTGAAATTTCCTGTTACCAGGAGTATTGGGGAATTAACCAACTAGATCGAGTGCCCATCGCTTGAACGACCAGTACACCTTACTAGCATGGAGCTCGAGGGCAGGGGCCCGAATTTGATTACCATGACGCTGACATGCGTCGCATTTCCAGGAATATTCTTTAGCTTGCCACCGCATCTCTGGCTAGAACACTCCTTGGGTAATAACCCTGTTAGCAAGAGCTCACCCTGCGGTATGGGATCCGCAGATACCTTCATGTAGATCTCGAAGCATCTTGTCGGCGAGTTTCTTAGAGAGGCACTTGAGGTATGGACCAGTGACTGAACGTTTGTAGAGATTGCCGTTTGGTTAGACTGTGTAGCGCTTTGAATTCTCGATGATGTGTCTGTGCTACTGTGGATCATCTAGCAGTGGCCCGTTGCATGAATTATCCGAACCGAGATAAATAACGAATGGTTTCCTCCAATCATCATCCGCCATCTCATCAACCCTAGTGTTAATCGCATATATTGTAGTACGATTAATACTGGGGCTAGAAATAACTTCGATTTGAAGGTGCCTTGATTCTTTACCCAATACTCCGGCTAAGTAAGCCAAGGAGTCGGCGTGGCGATTCTCTCCTCGAGGGAGGTATTCGAGCGTAACTTTGTGAAATTTGTTTAGCTTTTCTACAACCAGAGCTGCATAATCGACCATGATGTTGTTCTTCTTGTAATATTCTGAGAAGTGATGAACGATTAGAAGAGACTCTGTATAGGCCGAGATTTCAGTGATTCCGAGTTTGAAAGCCATATCTAGACCATGAATGAGTGCCTCGTACTCTGTAACATTGTTCGAGGCTTTGAAGTTGAGACGGATGGATTTCTCGATTCTGTCGTTGGAAGGTGTAATGAGAACGATCCCAATTCCTGACCCTGCGGGTCCTGCTGAACCATCGGTGAGGAGCCTCACCCTTTTTGAGATATCCATGATGCTCGATCATCAAAAGATTTGGAGGGTGGAAACTCATCTGCTGCATCCTCGGCGAGATCTGGATCATGTTCTTCCCAGTCAGTATCTGAAACTGGAAAGTCTGCTAGGAAATCAGCAACTGCTTGACCCTTTTTTGAAATTCGCTGCTCGAATTTGATTTCGTGCTCCCCCAAACTGACGGACCACTGCTGTACTCGTCTAGATTTCTCTTTCTTAGAAAATACTTCCCGAAGTGGGTAGTTTGTCATGACTTCGACAGGATGTGCTTGAAAATAATGTTTGAGCTTTTGTACGGTGTAAACGAGAGTTAAAAGTAATCTTTCAATTTGAGAGTACCTCGTTTCCTCTGGAGTAAGTATTTTACGGATAAAGAAAATCAGTTTCTCAATTTTTCCTTCGAGTCGAATGAGTCCGGAGCTGAGAGATGCATCTGTAACTGTGAGGTAGATAATCAGTTCCTCATTGCCTATCGGAGTGCTCATAATTGGATCCCTCCCTAGGTAAGTTTTGAGTTCCTGAAAAGCTGCTTCGTATTCTGGTGTCCAGTTGATATTTTTGTTCTTTGAACCTTTGCCTCATTGAGTGGAACCTCTGAGTAGCATAAATAACCATCTGCATCGGTCCGAGGATTTGGATAGGAATCTGTTGATTGCTGTAATCTTTCCTGCGATCTTTTGTACATCCTTCTTTGTTGATGGTGAAGGCATGTCCAGAAGAGCTCGAATTTGATCTGGATCTGCTTCTATCCCTTTCTTGTTGATAAGATGACCCAAGAACTTGCCCGAGTGAACACCGAACTGGCATTTTTTGGAATTAAGCCTCATTCTGTATGATCGTAATATACTGAATATCGTAGAGAGATGAGAGATGTGATCTTGTTTCTTTAGGCTCTTGCAAAGCATGTCGCCAATATAAACTTCGACTGTTTCTCCCAAGTGTTCTTTGAACATACTTGTGACCAGCCTTTGGTAAGTGGCTCCAACGTTCTTAAGGCCGAATGGCATGACCTTGTAACAGTAAAGACCTCTTTCTGTAATAAATATAGTCTTTTCTTGATTTTCTTCTAAGAGTAGAATCTGATTGTACCTCGAAGCGGCGTCCATCATGGACAAGAGTTCATGACCTACTGTAGAGTCGAGGATCTGATGAATGATCGGAAGAGGGAAACTGTCTTTTAGCGTGCGTTTGTTAAGATTTGTAAAATCTACGCAGACCCAAACTTTCCTATTCTTCTTTGGAACAGCAATGATATTAGAAATCCAGTCTGGGTACTTGGCTTCTCGAATGAAACCGACCTCGATAAGTTTGTCAATCTCCTTGTTCACCTCGTCTCTATGTCTTGGAGAAAACCTGCGCTGCTTCTACTTAACTGTTGTGGCGCCTGCGCAGATATTTAAAATGTGGCAAGACTTTGAGGGGTCTACGCCTGGCATTTCTTGGAAGTTCCATGCGAAAACATCTTTGTTGGATTGGAGGAAAGAAATAAGAGCTTCTTTCTCTGTTTGAATTAATTTCGTAACAATATAAGTACCTCAGTTAACTCCATCGATATGGACGTATTCCACAGGCCCGGCTGGAGAAGACTGATCATCGAGGTGATCAGTATTCTGTGATTGCAATGCAGCAATCTGGTCGAGAACCGGCGAGACTGTATTCTTGCAAGCTCGAGAGAGTTTCAGACTTCCTTTGATTTCATAAATACCGCTGTTATGTTTGAAACGGAGTGCTTGGTGGAACGTGGACGGGATGGCCTCCATATTGTGCAGTCAACAGCGTCCTAGTATCCCCAAATACCTTGATTTGGCATTGATGACGTAAAAAATAATGTCGATAGTGGTAGGCCCTGTTGTGATCGGGAGAGTAATCGTCCCAACTCGTATTTCTTTGGACCCATTAAACCCGTTGATGTCTGTCTCGCTTTGAACGACCTGATCTGAGAGTCCCATCTGGTCAATCGTGCTCTAGAAAAGGATCTCAATCCCACTTCCTGTGTCCACCATCATGGTGTGCATTACGAAGTTCCTCATTTTGAGCATAATTACTAGTGCGTCATGATGAGGATACTTCACATGTCTTGTGTCGCAGTCTTCGAAGGAGATTCCCTTTCGACGACTGCTTGACTCTGAAAGGAGCTTGGCTTCCTTGTCCTGGACTGCAAGGTCACAGTACTCGCCCAACTTCCTCCGCTTGACTCTGTTGGAATTCAAAACCTGATTGATCTCGATCATATTGCTGCAGTAGAGATGATATAGATGCTTCTTCTCTGCTTGTTCTGTTGCTTGAGTCACGTCACCTTGTTTCAGATAGCTCCCATCTTTATAGTTGGGAAGATCGATGATGTATTCGAGCATTCTCCCTTCCTTAAAAATAATATCCATGAGCTTTTTCAAACCATAGCAATTGTCGGTGTTGTGGTGCTTAATCTTGTGATATTCGTAATAAGGTCGACCTGCTATTGGATCAAGAGGTCGAGCTGGACGGAAACATATATCTTTCTGGAGAAGAGGATAGATCACGCAAAGCTTGGCATTCAACTTTGGTATGACTGTTCTGGATGGTTTCTGCGACCTCTGATTGTTGTGTCTTCCTGGTTCTGTCTTGCTCGTTTAGGATCGCCTTGATCGCTCGAGCTGCAGTTGTTGTTGGAATCTGTAGAAGGAACCTTGGTGTTGTGGACTGCCTTTACGGGTTTATTCGGTTCGGGCATCATCCGCTCCAGATCGATGTAATTGTTGACTTTCTCGATCATATCTTTGAGAGTCTTGGGCTTCTTCAGGAAGAGATACTCTTTAGCTTTGCAATTGAACTGCAGAGCATTTGTGAATGCGGACACGGCTGTCTTCTGATCTAGATTGTCAACCTTCCAAGCCAGTTCGAGAAACTTCTTGGAGAACTCCTCGAGCTTTTCCCCTTGTGCTTGTTTAAGACTTATAAGATAATATAAGTTATCTTCTTTGTCTTTGTTGTGGGCATAAGCCTTGATGAAAATTTTCTTTAACTTCTCGAAGGTATGAATCGAACCTTCCGGTAAAGAAAGGAACCATCAGAGAGGTTCGTCCTGGAGACTGGTAGCGAAGAGCCGGCAAAGGATGTGAATCAGATTAGAATACAAACCCAATAAATCGCGGAGTTGTTGAACGTGCTGGCCAGAATCGATTCCTTTGTATTTGATGATCTTGGGTGTATGAAAACCTGTTGGGACATTCATATCAAATAATTCTTTAGCAATTGGACTACCTTGTAATTTATGCGAGTCATCCTTCGCGTCTAAAGTCGTTGCTTTGATGATCTCCCTGATACGTTGGTCCATGAGCTCCTGATAAATATAATGCTGAGGGATAGGAGCTGCTGGAACTGTTGGAACCGCTTGACGTATGAGTTTGGGAACGTGGTTACCTGTTTCCTCGCTCATATGTTCAGGAAGCGGAGCTCGGTAAGGAGGTCGCAGGACTTCCTCGGGTTGCTTGGAAGGCCTGCGATCTCTGCTGATATCTGTCTGCGCCTCCTGTCCCAAATGAATTGAGACTATCGGTGCTTGTGGATCCTCATAATGAGTCCTGGAAAAGTCTCTACTGCATACCTCATGTGGCCCTAACCTCTCGTGAACGGAAACCCTTGAGGTCGTTGGTACTGTCTCGCGTTCTCTCAGGGCTGGTGGTGGTTGGCTGCTCTGTAATGCTTTCAGAGCTGTTTGAAAAGCTAACATCTGAGCTTCTTGTTTTTTTGTCTCCAGAACTCGAGCTTGACGCTCTCGTTCTAACTCCTTGCGAAGCTCTAGATCTGCCAATAGCAGGCGCTCGAGCTGACTCCGTTTCTCGGCTTCGGTAATTAAGCTTGCCTAAAGTTCGGTAACCCGATCAGGCCCCCTTGAACTTTCAGGCTGTGTTCCCCAAGATTGACGTGTTTGAACCATAATTGAATACCGTTGACTGATGAGTACTTATCGTGGTTCTTAAGTACGTGGAAAAACTGTGCGTTCCCACAGACGGCACCAATTGTAGGGACCAGATTTCGCAAAGCTCAAAATAACTGAAATTGATCCTTACACCAAGAACTACTATAACAAGAATTAAATAAGGGATAATACTTGACACAGGGGATTTAGCGTGGAAAACCTGTAAATAGGTAAAAAACCACGACCTCGAGTTGAGGATTTTGTTAAAGTAGTATTATTGCTTGAGAGAAAAAAAAAATCTGATTACAAGAGTTAATCTAAGAAAAAATAATTAGAGATTAGATAATTGTGTATATAGAATTGTCTGTCGACCGTCTTGTTTCCTTAGGAGCTTTGCCCTTTTATAGACTCTGCTCTCAGCTTGACATCGTGCTTGAACACGTTCTCCTGGAAGTGGGAGTCATGGGCAGTTGAGTGTGTAACTGCTAGCTCGTGGGAGACAGGTGTATGTTGACTTGTTCTGTTTACATCTGTTGTGGACGACCCACGTTCTGCTTGAGTTCGTGGTTGATGTGTAACTGTTGACATGTATGTAACGTATTGCATGAGTCTGGTACTGGATAAGTCGAGTCTTTCGGAGCTCGAGGTATAGATGAGATCGAGTGGCCATAGCTCAAAGGATAAGTCCCTACAGTAACATTTTTTCATTTTTGCGAATAACATGAGGGTTGTAATAAGCGCCATACAAAACACGAAATAAATAAAGGTTGTTACAATCGTCGTTTTTGATAAAATTTTGTAACACATAAATACGTCGTATCATGTGTCACATGAAAAAATGACTTAGATATACGTTGTAAGTACAATATTATTTTTTGCATTTTACTAATTTTTCTGTTGTTTTTTGAGTCTCACGCAAGCCCTCACGAATTTTAAATAAGCAAACAACACAATCAACTAATATATAAAGCAATAATGACAAGCAATTTTCAATAAAAAGAAGATAGTGAAATACCAATTAAAGGTTCATGTCAAACAGCTTACTAATATCCAAAATAAAAATAGAAATGTCAAACAGCGTACCAAGGTTGGATTTAAATTCTAAAAAAAAAGAACTACAAAAAATTCTTCACTGGATAATAGTAAAAATCTTGAGAGACGTCACCAAGTGTACGACTCTCAGCATACAAATACGCTTCTTCACAAATAACTTATCACTATAAAACCCTTCAAGTGCAATTGCATTAAACTGCACAGTTCCGTAAGCAACATTAATGCCAAACATATCTTTTAATATGCATGAATTGCCTCTCGATGACTCAGGAGGTGGTGGTGAACATCTTCTTCCCTACAAGTAATTGAAATAGTATATAGTTAACATTAAATGATAAAAAAATATAAGTAAAACGTAAAGAAAAAGTGATGAAAGAGGATAAATTGAGTTTTGCCGTAGAATTACAAGGTCTTTTGTGAATCATGCGCAAATAAATTATTCAGATGAGTTATTGAAACATAACACCTCTAAAGCTCCTAGTGGTAGAGTTACACGGTCTAATTCTGCCTCTTTAAATAGATCTCCTCTACCACCTACTGGCAGAAGAATTAACCGAGGTTCAAAAACGCATTGTTTCAGTGCATGTTGAAACCACTTATGTTCATTCTAAATCTAATGTTGTCGGGGCTAGCCTTGGAGCGAAGATGGGATATTTAGTTTCCAGGCCTCATACTGAAGATAGCATGAGTGTAAAGCCAAAAAACCTAGTGTTTGATGACGACGAAGATTGTAATTTAAATGGCACTCTCACGATTGCGAGGAAGGCCGACGCCGCAGAGGAGAGGGAACAAACTTGGCTTAGAGGTAAGAAAGATGGTAGCATTGAAGAAAGATTCTCACTCATGGTGGTTTGAGAACTATAACAACAAAAATTATTCAACCTGGCTGCAGTCCACTATTTCAGAGTTTGATAAGAAGACAATAGCAATGCTTAAATTGATCGAAGATGATACAGATTCATTTACCCAACGTGCTGAGATATACTACAAGAAGAGACCTGAGTTAATTATCATGGTTGAGGACTTTTATAAGACCCATCGCTCTTTACTTGAGCAGTTTGATTGCTCAACTCGAGACCGAAGATCCCTGGCTTGTTGACACCCACAGTCTCCCCTTTTGTGACCAAATACCAGGCTCAGAAGCTCTATATCCCAAGGCAGAAAACATGCGACAGTTATTCAGAGGGTTTCGATTATGAGGAATTCAGTGAGTTAGAGGTAAAAGACCCTAAACAAGTAGAAGAATCTGCAGTCGACATCCTTGAAACCTAAGAAGTTGTCAGTGGGGTATCTGAGAGTATTGTTGTAAAAGTGAGAGAAGAAATAGAGAGACTTGAAAAGGAGAACAAGGTTCAAAAGGACCAACTGACCGCGAAAGATGAAGAGAAAAGGGAAGTAATAAGGCAACTCAACTTATCAATGAATATCTTAAAGGAGAATGTTGTTCTAACTAAGAAGAGCAAGTTTAAGGAATCAAGCAAGAAGAGCAAGTTTAAGGAATCAAGCAAGAAGAAAGGATCATTTGAATTCAACAAATTAAAGGGACTATTTTATGGGATGATGTTATTTAATGATTCTTCGAAAAGTCATACTAATTGTGTAGCTCTCTAAGAGAATTATTTTAGGAAGGTTCAACAACACCATGCAAATTACAACAATAACAAACACAAGGATGCATAGAAAACACACTCAGAACCTAATCAAAAATGGGGCAGATGGCTACAATAGACCTGCTGGATATAAGCAAATCTAGATGGTTCAAAAAATGGATTGAAAAGATATTAATTCCCAGATCAGGGTAAACCAGACTAACTCTATTCAGAAAGTGGATGGAGGAGACATTAAAGATCTAATACATCTAATATATGTCTCGTATGGGTTGCATAAGCTAACAGCCACAATAATAGCTCACAAAAGGGTGACTAGAAAATAGTTTTAACAACTTGTCCAGACTGTTCAGAAAATGGATTGAAAAGACATCCTCAAAGATGCTCCTAACCAAGCATACATAGAAGATTCATAAAACAAAGAATAATAGGGAAAACAATCATGGTTTTTAAACGGAGATTTTTTTACCATGAAGAACATAAGAATAAGCTCTAATAAAATTATTCGGCGAATATATGACAGAACACTCTTTATATAGAGTGCCATGACGAACATGAAAAATAGCTCTAATAAACTCATTCACTGAATATATGACAGAAAACCCTTTACCGGGAGATTCTTAATTAAGAATTAATTTGCAACTCTTGCCTGTTTTGTTCTTTGCTGCTTGCTCAATGCGAGAGCTTAATGCTTGCAACAGGAAAAGAAGCTGTAACCCAAGCACATTTGCGAACATTGTTGCAGATTCTTTATGATCCTCAGTAAGTCCAACATATAACATATCATCCAATCTCCTCTGCAAAATTTGCAAGGGTCAACGTTGACTGTAAATATCCCGGGGTACAAACATAAAATTATGAAACACGTGTAATTTGAATCTCGCGGTCTCAGTTACCTTCGCAACTTCAAGCACATATTCCCCAAGAGTGTAATACTTCCGTACACAATGGCGTACTTCATGGGATTTCGCTATACAAGAGTTGTTTGTCAGTCCCGCAACCAGTTTATTAGATTGATTTGGCAGTGATGCATAAATCTTATTATACTTTGTAATGTAAATTCAAACAAATGTAATAGGGTCTATCTTTTACGCCATATTCTATTAGCTAGAATATATTGAATTTTAGAGCATCTATAATTTTTACATACCTATGCTCGACATGCTTTTACATACCAGCCCAAAAATTACATATCTAATTTTTCACGATGCATGAAACACAGAGTTTATACTTTAAAGCTGAACAATATTCTTCGAATCTAATATGACTTTGGGTCTGATATATATTGACGAAAGGGGGATAAATTATATTCAAATACCTATATATCAACCAAACTGAATTGTATACAGACATGAATAGTGAAGAAGAACATATTGGGGTACAAAAGGCAACCTCTTGTTAAGCAGTAGCAGGACGAGGTTCAGTACCAAAAAACTATATATATAGGTTCTTTTTCTTTATATAGCGCTATTTCTGTAAAGAGAATAAGAAGAAGCATGTCATACCTGTGTGAAGCTCACCTCAGGGATGAAGAGATGAAAGTTTAGTTGATATTATTGGATAAGAGCGAGAAGGAGATGAAAGAAATTAAGGCTGGAGGGAGCAATGCGGTTGAATGGGAATTTGTGCAATATCTAGTAGTAAACATAAAGCTATTAGTATATTCAAATAATAATGTTGACAGCTTATAAACATATATATATATATATATATATATATTAGGAGGGAAGGATTGATGGCCGGAGGAAGGCTAATAGTGCAGGATCTGGGAAAGCAGGCAAGCATTATATATTAAGAGCTGAACTTTATATTTACTTCTCACTTTACCTACAACTGTGCAGCTTAAACTTTAAACTGTAAAAGGAAATCTTACATTACTAAGACCGTAAAGGGCTAAATATTATATCTACAAGCTACACTAGCTTTTCGAATCACTTCAAGAACTTTGAACTTTACTTTGAAAAATATTAGAATCTTATATGGAAAAAGGTTCCAACTGTTGCAAATAACGACGAGTATTAGGTAAGAAAAAGTTTCATGAAAAATGGAAGGCAATAAAACCACAATAGGGAAGTAAAAAAAGACTCCTTAATTACCCTGTAGTGCGGCTCTGCCACTGCTTTATTTTAAAGGAAAACTCCCGTAGAGCCTCCTTTTTCGAATCAATAGACTCTGCATATCCCTCCTTAGAGAAATGAAACAGATTAAAGAAATAACAAGGATCCTAGCACCTGATGGCTACCTAAAAGAGATGTTAGACCAGGGGATGCCCATTGAGTCCTAGTGTTTTTAAGTTGCTATCAATGGGCTTTTAAAAAGCTAGCTGTTATGTCGATACTCCTAACCTTTTGAGCCAGCTGCTAGTAGCTTGTTGTTATGTCAACACTCTTAACATTTTGAGCCAGCTGCTAGTAGCGGGTTGTTATATCAATACTCCTATCCAAGGTGGTCTGCCTCATCAAACTTCTGGGCTCCACTCCAGACCTGCTCTCGGAAAAAAGACTATAGCCACCAACTTTCGCCTATCCATATCGACTTCAGGGTACTATCTTTCTGCCTACCTTCTTGACCACCTACCTTGAATCCTAACTCAATCCTAGCTCTTTTCTTTCAGAACTTTTTCTTAGGACTTGTGAAGTAAAATATATACATGAACAAGTATATCAAACTAATGAAAAAAAAAGACATGAAGAAATGTAAATGAAAACTCACATGGTTTCCAGTTTGACAATGGATGAGCGTTGTTACCGTGTCGAAAGGCATTAGTTCAATTTAGTGAACCTAATCTTTGTACTCCAGAAGATTCTTCCCACACTCTAAACTATCGGCAGGGCTGAAAATGATTCGGTGTGAGTTACACCCAAAGGATGCATCTTTCTAGAAATTGCAAATGGGCGAACGAGACTCTAATCTTCACTCAAGTACCCCTGGCCTCTTTCGTCTATTGAGCCCATCTGACCATCAACATCCTTCCATTAGTAACTACAGGTTGTAACCAATGCTTCATTCACAATAAAAAAAGGACATGATGCACTTTGAAATTTAAACTAAAAATCTAGATTAAGATCTCCTCTTAATGACTTACTTTCAGCCAGGCACCAATGACGTGCTTGTTCCCGCTTTAAGAATGAATGCAAAACACAATTGTAATAATGAGGTTAAATCACAAATACACATGGCACTTCAAGTCTATTAAAGGGCAAACTGATTAAATACTTTTTACATTTTTGTATGATAAAATGTATACCTGAACTCTTGACCATGTTCCATCAACTAATATCATGCTCGACCAAACATAAAGGCCTGCAAAGGATAAGCCAAACAGGAGGGCGAACAAACAAGAAGGGGTTAGTTAAAGCCTTCTCACATTAAATAATAGAAGTATACAAGAGGTTACACAAAAGAGCAAAGATAACAAAAGGTTAAGATAAAATGGATTTTAGGTTAAACAAATGCCATGCATGGACTTTATCATTAATTTAATTGAGATTAACGATTTATGTAGCTAAAATCTCCATTGACAGGTTTATAGAGAAGTAAAGCTAGATTGTGTCCGGTTCACTTAAAAAGATGGAGAAGAAAATAGATTCTGGAAAACATAATTTGTAGATGTGATCGAGGAGTTTCAAAAATATTTCTTTAATATATTTAGGATTACCTTGAGTACCCATAAAATGAACCCTACATCTAAACATCCTGATTTCAGTTTTACTTGACCAAAGCCATTACCTATGCTGCCGGAGGCAACTCCCTCACCTTGTCCTAATGGAATCCAATAATCGGAAGTATATTAAGGCATTTCAAGGGTTGTGAATAACTTTAAAAGAGAATAATTAATTGGAGTACTTACGCCAATTTCCCTCCCAAAGAATGACCCAAAATCTATTATCCAAAGAAAATACCCAAAACCTTCATCTTCAATAAATCTAATTCCTTCAAGAGAATAACCAGTTTATGAATCCAAATATCATCCCATAAGCATCACTACAACTCCCAATAATCGTATACCCATCATAAAACTCAATCTCATCATTCTAATATGACTGAATGCAAGAAAAAACTGATATTTCTAGGTTATTTATATTGGAATACAACTAAGAAGTGCCAAATTATGAATCTAACATCAGAATCAAAACCCCTTTTGATGAAAGAAATCAAAATCAGATAAATCTTCAGGAAAATTTGGGTAGAAATTAATTGGGAAATTTCTTACCTGTGCCAATGTCTAAATCTTTGATTAGGGCTGAAATTTGCTCAGAACAAAAATTTGATGAAGGCTTTCATCCGAAATTAGGGCTTCCTCACTAAAATTTGAAAGATGGCGGCTGAGATTCCCCAACTTGCAGTTCGTCATACCAAAACTTCTTTAGATTCTTAAATTTCGTAATTATCCTCTTCATTTTGTTGGGTTCGCATCAAATCAAATAAAAATCTGCTCAAAATTCTCTCTTCGAATTGCACCAAAATTTTGTTTCCCACGACTACTCTCTCGGAAGTTATAGTCGAAGGTTTGGGTAAAAATGAAACTCAAAGAACAATGTCATTTGGTTTAAATACGACATAGATGCGACTTGTCGTTTCCGAATGACGTTGTATATAGGCAAAATGAGTAGTGAAGTCATTTTTAAGTAAAACGATTAAGTAGATTAATTTTAACGACAATTTTCTTGATAAAATCTGAAATAAGACCAATTTATGTCATTATTGTAAAAAATAACTTTATTTGGATGACATAGTAGCCTTTATTGTAGGCGCCTGCTCTTTTTTAACTACGACACATTTTGTCTATTTATTTATGGGGCCTCAAAAAGCTACTAAAGGCGTGGTGCTCTTATTTAACTACGGCTCAAAACTCTATTCTAAAGACAAATGCACAATAGCCAACCTACGGCGTTCGTTCTAGAAAGAAAGTGGACGATTCCTCCTTCCTGGCACAAGAGTTTGTTTTTGGAGAGAAGGATTAAAGTTGTATATTTTTAATCAAATTAAGCGACTTGATCAAGTGTCTAAATTAAAATAGTTTTATAACTCCTAAAACAGTCGTATGTTTTAAGACATAAATTAGAAGGAAAAAAAATTAAAACGACAGGGGTTCTAAAATTAAGACTTCTAATAGAAGTTGTAATTTTTATTCAAAGTATGATACATGCGCCAAGTCGCAAATTACTATGCAAAAGTGTTGGTATTTACACGTTTTTATGTAGTGGAATGCGAATAAGAGTTAAATAGATCCTCTATTATTGCGAATGTTATTTTTAACTGTTGTGAAAAACAAATTTAAAAATTTGTTATGAGAGCTTCGGAAATGACATCATTGCTGCTATAAGTAGAAGAAGCAAGCATAAAAAAAATAGGAAGCCTCTGATTTTGTCCCTTGTATAAAAGCTTTGAAAACTCGATTGCGTGTAAGCGTAAGTCATCATAAGTGTGGTTAGGTCAGAGGGAGATTTGGAAAAGAGAGATAAAAATATATTAAAATTAAAGGCAAAGGGCCATGATGGGAAGACATTTTCACCAAAAAGGTGTAAGATGTTTGACATCGATAGTAGAAGGGATGCCTCTGTTCCAAAACCGAGGACGACTCGTGTGAGGCTCAATAATTGCCTGCAATTATAGAGAAAAAATATAAATACTACTTCATCTTCGTCATTCAAACATTTCTCAACTTCTAAAAACTTGAAGAGCATTGAGAGAGGAAGTAAGAAGAAAGACAAAAATAGCATAGAAACTCGTAAGGAGTTAATCAAAAGTGATCTACAGTCAAAGTGTGAGAGAGTTGCTGAGACTGAATCACGAAGGTGGTTATACAGCGGCGTTATAAGGGAAGGATTTGGCACTGCCTCAGATTCGTATTCCGTCATAGAATGTAAGTAAAGGATTTGTGTTGCACATATGTGTTTTTTTTAAGATCATACTCTGCATTTAGGCAAATCTAAAAATTACTATATATAGTAATCTATGAATATCCGTGTGGTATATGATGTACAAAAGATATTTGCATGTGAATGACATATATGTAAAAGATAATAATAGATACCTGGACCTGTATGTAGGTTGATCGTGAGGAGAGTTTGTGTAGGATAAAAATCCTTTTTTGTAGTTGATATGGTAAGTTCCCTTGTAAATGAGGCATCGACCTTAGGTTGGTCGACTGAGTCTGAGACTGAAATGTCAGAAAGTGAGGAAGAAATAGGTGTTGATTAATTTACAGATTTCCCTGGAAGATTGGTATCCTGTCCTCCTCACTCAGACGTATTCAAAGACTTTTGCAAAGCCAAGGCCTCTTTAGGAGATAGATGGGGTAACTGTATAGAATACGCTGGCAGGCAATTTAGGGGTTGCACTATAGCGACGGGAGAGAAATATTTTTATTTGTTGGATAATCTGACGAAGGAGAAAAGAGATAGGGGCATTGACGAATCGATCTCTTTAGAGTATTTTGATGAGAAGGAATATTCAGACTAAACTTTCAGGAGGGACCTATCTCAGTTGTAGTATGGGTTGAGTCTTTCCCTTAGCAATCTGGATAAAGGGATTATGAATCTCATCAGGGCATGTCCCGTTCAGAGGAATAAGAACATGTAGGAGGTTATAAGTATTTGTAAATCTCTAAATACACGGTGGGAAGGCGATGGGAGAAGGAGGAGGATATCCTCTGAGAATGTTTTGCAATTTTATGGGGTAAAAAATTATTCTGCAAGTGGAAGGGCATATTTATTTATGAGCTCGACTAGGCCTCACTTCTTCGATCTGAACTCAGCAGGTCAGCCATGGAATGATAATGTGATATGGGTGAAGGGTGATTGCCTTCAGAGAGATGATGAAGAACCCATGAAACTTCTGTTTATGACTGTAAAGCAAAGTATAATAATGTATAATGTATGAGATTGATAGTTGAAATTGTATGATGCTCTGCTGATGATAATGTTTTATGAATGACAGCTCCTTAATCTCAGGTGGAAAGGAAAGAGTCGTTGTTGGAAATAGCTGCTCAAGAAGAGATAGAGCTCGAAGCTGTGTTGGAATAACTTGGCATTAGCAGGAAGAAGCGTGTTAACAATTGAGCTAAAAAAGCTTAAAAAGATTAGTCGACGAGGCTAATGACGAGTACTGATGATAGTAAGAAAAAGGGAACTGATGGGGAAAGGCGAGTCAACTTACCCAAACCCCCTAGAGTGGACTGCACAGGGTTACCTGAGTCTGCCACATCGAGCAAATTAGCTCGAACATTTCCCAAGAAGTAAATGCTAAAGCGTCCTTCGACCTCAGGAACCATGTGTTACCTTAGTCTTTACCTTTACTTTATTTTATGTCTGGTAGAGTCTTTGATGCAAAACAAGTGTTACCTTAATTTTAATCATAGAGATTTAGCAGAGTCAGCCAAACTAAGTGTTATCCTTGATTTAACTGGTATGATGTTGCAGCCATATTAAGGTAGATGAAAACTAATTTTACCTTGGCTTTATCTTATGTCTGGTAGAGTTTTGGATGTAAAACAAATGTTACCTTAGTTTTAATCACAAAGATTTAGTAGAGTCAACCAAACCAAGTGTTATCCTTGATTTAGCTAGTATAAAGGTCGATTGAAAGCTAGTATTATCTATGCTTAAATCTATGTGTTGTCTATGAAGTAGAGAGACATATGGGAGAAAAACTTGTAAGTTTCATAAAATAGAAAAGGATTTATATTGGATGGAGATGAAAATCTTACTTTTAGAATGGAAAAAGCGAGAATTTAAAATGGAATAGTGAGGGACTTAACGATAATACTGTTTCAGTCACCTAGTATTCCAAGGATTTGAAATGTTAACTCCCTCTTCTGTCATGGAGTAATATGATCCCAAGCCTGAGAGACCTGTGATATGAAATGGACCCTCCCAATTGTCTCCAAGTTTCCCAGTATAAGGCTCTAAGTGGTGTTGAGGTATTTCTCTGAGGACGAGATCATCGATTTGGAAGGTACAGCATATGACTCATTTATTATACGAACTGGCCAGCATATGGTGATATCGACCTAGGTTAGCGATGGCGCATTCCCTATTTTTAGCAATCCATTTGAGGTTGCAGGCCAATTCGAACTCATTTTCCCCGTCAGATAGCTCGTGATCTTTGACTTGATGATAGTATTCGGTGGGAACTATGGCATCGGTGCCATAGGCAAGGAGGAATGGAGTACAGCCTGTCGACTGGCGTGGAGTAGTATAATATGCTCATAAGACATAAGGAAGTTCGCGAACCCAATTCCCTATTTTCTGTATATGTAGCATTTTCTTGAGCCCATCCATGATGGTTTTGTTGGTGATTTCAGCTTGGGCATTTCCATGATGGTACTAGGGATTAGATGGTGAGTGAATAATGTTGTGTTGATTAAGGAAAGTTACGACTTTTTCTCCAACGAACTGGGGACCGTTATCGATACGAATTAGGTGGGGGCACCCAAACTGAGTGATGATGTGTTCCAAGATAAAAGAGATGACCTCTTCTTCTATGGTTTGACAGAGTGGAACTGCTTCTGCCCATTTTGTAAAATAATCGATAGATACGAGTAGGTGGCAGCAGTTACCTGGAAAATTAGGGAATTCACCGACAAGATCGAGTACCCATCTTTTGAATTGCCATAATACCTTGCTTGCATGGAGCTTGAGCGCAGGGGCACGGATCATATGTCCATGTCGTTGGCATGCATCACATTTGCGTGAATACTCTTCTGCTTGCTTGCGCATACCAAGCCAGAAGACTCCTTGTGTAATGGTTCAATTTACCAATAATTGACCTGCGACATGAGAGCCACACGCTCCTTCATGCAGATCGAGGAGCATCTCGTCCACTTTCTGCTTGAAAAGGCACTTGAAGTAAGGCCCCACGACTGAACGGAGGTATAAGGTTCCGTTTTGATTAGTGTAGTGCTTTGCGTTGTATATCAGCTGTCGGCGCTCCTTCGAATATACTAGAAGTGGTCCTTCGCATTTATTGTCGATTTCGAGTTAAACTAAGAAAGGCTTTTGCCAATCGTCGCCTCCCCCATTATCGCCCCAAGTGTTGATCGTGCATACAAAAATGCGATCAATACTGGAGGTTGAAATCACTTTGATCTGGAGATTTTAAGCTTTTGTCCCTATGACCCTGGCTAGATATTCCAAGGAATCGGCATAGCTATTTTCTTCTTGCGGAAGATAATCAAGAGTTGCTTGCACGAACACTCTCATCCTATCTGCAATGAGGGTTGCGTATTCAATCATCTTGCCATTCTTCTTGTATTTCTTAGAGTAATGGTGGACGATGAGTAGTGAATTTACATAAACTAAGAGTTCGGGGATGCCGAGCTCAAGAGCGAGGTCAAGTCTGTGAATGAGAGCTTCATACTCGGTGACATTGTTTGAGGCCTCAAAATCTAAGCGGATTGATTTCTCAATTCTACCGTTGGAAGGGGTAATCAATACGATTCTAATTCCTAACCCTGCGGGTCCTGCTGATCCATCTGTAAGAAGTCTCCACGTTTTTCTTGTAATCCATTCATCTCGCTCGTCATATACTTTGTGGGGTGGATCTTTGGAAACTTCCTCGGCAAGGTCAGGATCGTACTCCTCCCACTCGGGATCTTCCACTGGATAATCCGCGAGAAAATCGGCAACGGCCTGACCCTTTTCAGAATGACTTTGTTCAAACTTGATATCATGTTCTCCTAAACTGATTGACCACTGTTGTACTCTTCTTGATTTTTCTTTCTTGGCCAGAACCTCCTGAGGTGGGTAGTTCGTCATAACTTTGACTGAATGAGCCTGGAAGTAGTGCTTGAGTTTCTGTGTAGTATAAACAAGAGTGAGAAGAAGATTCTTAATTTAAGAGTACCTCGATTCTACTGGAGTAAGGGTTTTGTTGATGAAGTAGACTGGTTTCTTAATTTCCCTTTAAGTTGAATGAGAATCTAGTTGAGTAAAGTATCTGTAGCTTCTAGGTAGATAATCAGTTTCTCATTATCTATTGGGGTGCTTATGATAGGAGACTTCCCCAAATAGGTTTTAAGATCCTAAAAAGCTGTTTCGCATTCTGATGTCCATTGAACCTCTATATTTGGCTGAACTTTTCCTTGTTTGGTGGAACTGCAGAGAAATAAGAATAGCCAACGACAGCAGTTTTAAGATTTTAAAAAAAAATGGTTGATAGCGATATTCTTGTCGACAAGTTTATGAACGTCTTTAGTTGTTTTAGAGATGGCATGTTGAGGAGTGCCCGAATCTGATCAGGATTGGCCTCAATCTCCTTCTTGCTGATGAGGTGGCCTAGAAATCAACCTAAATGTACTCTGAATTGACACTTATCATGATTGTGACGCATCCTATAAAATCAAAGAATGTTAAATATTGTGTTGAGATCTGAAATGTGGTTGATGGACTGTATGCTTTTGCACAATAGATCATCAATATAGACTTCCATGACTTTCCCAAGATGTGCTCTGAACATAGTGGTCATCAACCATTGATAAGTTACACCTGCGTTCTTGAGTCCGAAGGGCATGACTTTATAGTAGTAGAGTCCTCTTTCAGTGATGAAAGTAGCATTTTCTTGATCTTCATCCAAGAATCGAATCTGATTGTATCTAGAAGCAGCGTCCATCATAGATAGGAGTTCGTGACCTATCATGGAATCAAAGATCTGATAAATGTTAAAAAGAGGGAAACAATATTTTGGAGTATGTTTGTTCAGATCGGTGAAATCTACACAAACTCCGATTTTTCCATTCTTCTTTGGTACAATGACGATGTTGCATATCCAATTTGTATATTTAGCTTCTCAAATGAATCCCACTTTGATCAGTTTCTCGATCTCTATGTTAACTTTACTTCAAAGTTGCAGTGAAAGGCGTCGTTGTTTTTGTTTGACTGTCGTGACATTGATGTTGATGGCCAATTTGTGACATGCCTTGGTCGGATCGACCCCAGACATCTTTTCGAAAGACTACGTAAAAATGTCTCTATTTAGTTGTAAGAACTGAATGATAGCATCTTTTTCGTGTTGAACCATCTTAGTATCGATGAAAGTACCTCTGCTAGGCCCATCAATGTTGATGTATTTAGTGGGCTCCTCCGTAGAAGACTGACCATCGGGGTGATTAGCTTTCTGTAATTGTTATGCAACATACCTATCAGAGGTATCTAGAATAGCAGAGGCGGGGTTTTCGTAAGCTCGAGAAAGCTTTTGACTGGATCTCATACATACCATCGTTGTGTTTGAAATGGAGTGCTTGATGATAGGTAGAAGCGATTGCCTCCATGTTATGAATCCAGCAAAGGCCCATAATCCTGAGATAATGATATTTTGCATTGATCAAATAGAAAATGACGTCGATTGTGGCTTGTCCTGTGGTAATAGGTAAGATGATCTTTTATACTTATTCTTCTTTAAAACCATTGAATTCACTGATATCGGTGTCACTTTGAATAACTTGATCGGCCAATCCCATTTGGTCGATAGTGCTCTGAAGAAAATCTTAATACCGCTGCCAGTATCGATCATTACTGTGTATATGAAAAACTTCTTCATCATGAGCATTATGACTAATGCATCATGATGTGAAACTTGACATGACTAGTATCATAATCTTTAAATGAGATCCTGAGCTGGCGATTGCTCAACTCAGGCAGAAGTTTGGCTTATTTGTCATGAGGTGTGAGATTGTAGCATTCTGACAGTCTCCTACGCATGAAACTGTTAAAGTTGGTGATCTGATTGATTTCGATCATGTTGCTATGGCGTATATAGTAGAGATACTTCTCCTCAACTTGATCTTCAACCTGGACAACTTTAAGCTGCTTCTTATAGCTTTCATCCTTGTATGATTCCAGGTCGACAATATATTCGAACATCTGTCCCTCCTTGAAAATGTATTCGAGCATCCTCTGTAAAGTATAGTAATTGTCAGGAGAATGATGGTTTACCTTATGATGCATGCAGTTCGGCCAATTCTCGATTAGTTCCAATGGTTGGGAGAGACGGTAGAAGTTATCCTTTGAGAGGATTGGAAAAAGTATAGAGATCCAAACATTCATCTATGGGAGGACCTGTTTGACTTGTGAACCGCCTTTCTGAGGGTTGCCAGTGTTTCCCTTGGCGCACGTTTGGTCACCCTGATCCTCCTTCGGTTCAGTACTTCGATCTGTAGATGGACCTTTCGTGGTAAGGACGAATTTAGTAGATTTATGCTTTTCGGACATCATCCTTTCTAAGTAGGCGTAACTATTAACCTTGGTGATCATATCCTCCAAGGTTGTAGGTTTGTTGAGGAAGAAGTGCTCTTTGGCTTTGCAGTCGAACTTAAGCGTGTTGGTGAAAGCAGTAACAACTGTTTTCTAATTGAGATTGTCAACTTTACGCACAAGCTCCTAAAATTTCTTCACAAAAACCTCGAGTTCCCTCCGTGTGACTGTTTGAGACTGATAAGAGAATATAAATTTTCTTCGTTATCTCTATTGTGAGCATATGTCTTGATGAATTGTTTTTGTAGCTGGTCGAATGTGTATATGGAATCTTCAGGTAGAGAGTGGAACCATCGAAGCGGTTCCACCTACAGGCTTGTATCAAACAGACGACAGAGAATGTGGTTGAGATTGGAGTACAACCCCAATGAATCACAGTATTGTTGAATGTGCTCCTTCGGATCGGTACCCTTGTATTTATGAATTTTCAGAGTATGAAAACCTTTCGGTATTTCCATATTGAATAGTTATTTGGCAATTGGACTTCCTTGTAACTTGGTAAGGTCATCGGCAGTGCCCAGAACTTGTGCTTCGATCAACTCCTTAATACGCTGGTCCATATGATCTTTATTGACATAATGACAGGCCGACTGAGTGGTTTGACGTGGAAGTTGTTGATTGTGAGTACTGGTACCCTCACTCAAGCGATCTCGTGCTGGAACTCAAAGTTGAGGTCGTTTTTCTTCCACTTGACGTATAGAACATCAATGACCACAGCTGATCTCAGATTGATCTTCACGGCCCAAATGAATGGAAGGTTAAGGTTCATTCTGAATATTCCTGGAGATAGCTTTACTGGTGGCTCCTTGAGGTCCCAATCTTTCCCGCGCAGAAACCTAGGAGGCTTCTGGCACCTGATCATGATCTCGTGTTGGAGCAGCCTGTTGGGTGTTTTGCAAAGCTTGTAAGGCAGTCTGTATTATTATCATTTGATATTTATATCGTTTAAGCACTGTCAAATGAGCTTATCTTTCGTCATCTAGCTCCTTCTCATGGAGCTCTCGATCGAGAGTTAATTGACGTCCGAGCTTATTGTATTTCTCCATCTTGGTGTTACGATTTGCCCGTAGCTCTATAAGTTGTTCCAGCTTAACTGAAAGATCGAGCTGGATTCCGGTTGTTGTTCGCCTAGATTTGACCATGATTGGAATTTATTGTAGAGAGAATGAATGCCTTAGGATATCATAGAAATAATTTTGTTCCCACAGACGGTGCCAAATGTAATAGCCTAATTCCGTAAGCTTGAAGTGGCTTAGAATTTTCTCTTACTTCAATGTACCTGTGGCAAAAATCTAAATAAAAAGTAAGAAATGACACAGGTATTTTGTGCAGAAAACCTATGAATAGGTTAAAAACCCATGACCTCGAGCTAAGGATTTTTGTAATAGTGACGTTTTATTACTTGAGGCTGATATCTTATTACAAGTGATCTCTTGACTTAGAAATGCTTGATCTTGTGAATAATAAGTTGGAAGTTTTGAGAATCTAGAAAATATAGTTTTCTAAGTGATTTCTCGTGTAATTTTTTGGTCATTTCCTCTTCAGGAACTTGTTCTTTATATAGGCCATCTCCGCAGTTCTTCATTGTGTTGAAGCACGTTCTCCGAACAATGTGGTTAGTTGCGGTTGACTAAGTAACTATTGAGTTCGTGAGAGACAGGTGGCTTTGACTTATTCAAGTTTTTTTGTTTGAGCTCGACCCACGTCTTTCATCAGTTCGTGGAGTAGGTGGCAATGTTGACCAGAAGAGTCATGTGGAGAATACGTGGATCTGCCATGGAGGTAGATCGAACTGGAGATAGCTCGATTTAAGTAAGATCGAGGGGAAGGCCCCTACAATCAACTATAGTTCTGTTTGTGATTTTGGTATGTCCGTTCCCTTAAGGATAGTTTGGATTTGACGGTGAGTATATACAATATTTGCTCAAGATGCTGGCCACCTTTCTTCTAATGAATTTTGGCCCATTGTCAATTCGAATCAGATGTGTACAGCCAAACCTCGAGATAATGCTTTCCCAAATGAACTTGATGACTAATTCATCTCTAGTTCAGCAAAGGGGGACCACTTCAGCCTATTTTGTAAACTAACCCATTACCACAAGTAGAAATTTCCTATTGCCCGACGTGTTAGAAAACTCCTACAAGGTTGAGGGCCCATCATTTGAATGGCCAAAATACATTACTGGCATGTAATTCCAGCTTAGGGGATCTTATTTTATGTCCATGTCTTTGACAAACATTACATTTTCTTAAATACTCTTCAGCCTGTTTTCTCATTCTTCACTAGAATACTCCTTGTGTAATAGTTATATTTACGAATGAACATCCTGCAGTTGAGATCTGCATGTTCCTTCGTATAATTCTTTGAGCATTCCACCAGCATCTTTTTGTGAGAGGAATTTCAGATAGTGCCCAGTGACCGACCTCCTGTATAACTTATCCTTCACCACTATGTAACGTTTTGAATTTTTATTTTTTTC
Source organism: Kingdonia uniflora (assembly GCA_014058105.1). NCBI lineage: Eukaryota > Viridiplantae > Streptophyta > Magnoliopsida > Ranunculales > Circaeasteraceae > Kingdonia > Kingdonia uniflora. The sequence goes on along the minus strand of JACGCM010000428.1, from coordinate 405,309 downwards.
CTTTTTTTTATTGTTTGGATGGTCGCCGTCACATTTATTTTACAGGCCTAAATATCTTAGGAAGGGCTTCCTCCAATCGTCTTCCACCTCTTTATCGCCCCCAATATTAATAGTGCATATCGAGACATGATTGATGTTGGGAGTTCATACCTCTTTGATCTCTAGATATATAGCTTTTGCAGCTAACACACCAACCAAGTAAGCCAATGAGTCAGCATATCAAATTTTTTTGCAAGGCAAGTATTCGAGCGTTGCCTTCCTGAATTTGTTCACTCTTTCAACTACCAATGCTGCATAATCAACCATCTTCCCATTCTTTTTATATTGTTTGGAGTAGTCGTGGACTATAAGGAATGAATCAGTGTAAGCCGATATTTTGCGTACCCCTATCTCTGATGCCATATCCAATCAGTAGATTATAGCCTCGTACTCCATGACATTGTCAGAGGCTTCAAAATCAAGTCTTATATACTTTTAATTTTATCATTAGATGGAATGATTGCAATGATCCCTAATCCTAACCCTGCGGGTCATGCCGATCCATCTGTAAGTAGTCTCAAACTATCTCTAGTTACCCACTCAACCCATTCATCAAAGGATTTGTTTGGCTGTTCAACATCATGTTCTTCTGATACTTCAGGATCATGTTCTTTCCAATCTGGATCTTTCACTAGAAAGTCAGTTAAGAAGTCGGCTATGGCTTGTCCTTTCTCTGATGTTCTTTATTCAAATCTAATATCGTACTCCCCTAAACTTGCTAACCATTGATATACTCGGCGTGACTTCTCTATTTTGGATAGCACCTCCCGAAGGTGATAGTTTGTCATAATCTTTACTGAATGTGCTTGGAAGTATTGTTTCAACTTCGGTGATGTGTAGTTGAGTGTTAGGAAGAGCTTCCCAACTTTAGAATATCATGTTTCTGCTGGTGTAAGCATCTTGCTTATGAAATATACTAGTTGCTCGATCTTCCCTTCCAATCGAATCAAGACTTAGCTTAAAGAGTTTTTCGTCACCGCTAGATAGACCGTTAGCTCTTCATTTTTAATTGGTGTACTCGTCATCAGAGGTTTCCCAAGGTACTTTTTCAACTCTAGAAAGGTCGACTTATATTTTTCCGTCCAATTGATATCTTTATTCTATTTTCCTTTTCCTCTTCTGAAAGATCTACGTCGTAGCAGAAATAACCATTTGCAACAATCTGATGTCTTTGAAATGAATCAGTTTATTACTAAAATCTTTCTAACTAGCTTTTGCACATCTTTCTTAGTATTTGGTAATGGCATGGATATTAGACCTCAAATCTATTCTGGGTATGCTATAATCGCCTTCTTGCCGATTAGATGACCAAGGAATCTGCCAGATTGAACTCTGAATTGATGAATGTAGTTTTCAACCTAAATGGCATTACTTTATAACAATAAAGACCCCTTTCATTGATGAATGTAGCTTTCTCCTAGTCTTCCTTGAAGAGTAGATCTGATTGTATCACGATGTGGCATCCATCATTGACAGTAACTCATATCCTACGTTTGAGTCTAGTAATTGGTGAATGATTGGAAGTATGAAACTATCCTTCGGAGTGTGCTTATTTTGATTAATAAATTCTACGCAAACACAAACTTTCCCATTCTTCTTTGGGAATACTACTTCGATTAGCTTATCTCTCTCTGTATTTACCACATCTTTAATTTGAGCTGATAACCTTCTCTTTTTTTGCTTGGCCATTGTGGCTTTATCCCTAATGTTAAGCTTGTGACAAGCTAGCTCTGGGTCAAATCCAAGCATCTTTTTGAAATTCCATACGAACACATCTTTTTTAGCTCAAAAGAACTATACTAAGGCCTCTCACTATTCTTGTTCGAGTCAGGTGACAACATATGTTCTTCTGTCTAGCGTGTCGATCTCAATGTATTCTATTAGATTAACGATAAGTGATCCAGGAGGATCTGAAGATCAAACCCCTTCAAAAGACACCAACTTGTTTGAACGAATCTTGGAGTCTTTCGAACGAGTTATGAGAGGAATGACCTAGAACTTCCCAAAAGACCAACTTGAGCTAAATCTAGATGACCAATTCGAGCTGAGTTTATACGACCTGGAGTTCCCAGAAGAGTCTATTCGAGCTTAGTCTTTTTGACCTGGAGTTCCTAGATGAGTCTATTCGAGCTGAGTCTATTCGACCAATTCGAACTGAGTCTTTTCAGGCAAAAATAGACAAAGTCGCTCGAACGATACTTGGAGTCATTCGACCAAAATTGGAGTTCCCAGAAAACCCTTTCAAGCGAAGGTAATTTTTAGGCAAAAATAAGCAAATCGTTTAAACGACATTGGAGTCATTCGAACGAATTTGAGTTCCAGAAAACCAATTCATGTTGAGGCTTTTCTTAGGCTTAATCTGGCAAGTCGTACAAATGACACATAAGTTTGTTCAAATGACTATCATATCCCTTCAATATATTAGTCATTTCAAGGGCATAATGGTCATATCTTGTAACTAGGAACTTGTAACCCTCATAAAAGGGCAAGGCTAGGCAAGGTGAACTAATCTTAGATCAATCTAAGTTCTTGAAGAGAGACTTATGGTTTTGAGAGTAATTTGATTATAATCAAATCATTGAGCAATTGAAGCTCCAAAAGGGAAATTTTCCCACCGACTGTGTTTGTTCTTCATTTCATTTCTTCGTTTAGGTTAATCTCAATTCGATTGTGGATTAATAAGACGTTGATCTTCGGCGTGATTAGCTTTCTATAATTGCCATAAAACAAATCCTCCTAAAGTGTCAACTGTGCTTAATGCTATATTTTTTGCCAATGTAAGACTGCTTTTTGTTTCCTTTGATTTCATATATTCCTTCATTCCTTTAGAAATGAAGCACTTGGTGGTACGTAGAAGGTATCACTTTCATACTATGAAACCAACAACGCCCCATGATGCATAGGTACCTAGATTTTGCATTGATTACATAAAAAGTGACGTTGAGAGTTGTGAGTCTCGCTGTTATAGGCTAGATGATTTTTCCCACCTTCTCTTCCATAGATCCATTAAATATGTTGATATCCATGTCGTTTATTTCTAATAAATCTCATCTACTCTGCGGTACATTGAAAATGAACTTTGATAACGCTGCCCCTACCTACCATCATAGTGTGCATGACAAAGTTCTTTATTTTTAGCATGATGACCAATGTGTTGTAGTGTGGGAACTTATACTACAATCTTTGAATGAAATACCAGTTCTCCTCATAATGACTCAAATAGCAATTTAGCCTTTTTCTATTATTCTGAAATCATGGTATTGCGTCAACCTTCTTCTCTTAAACCTGGTTGAATTATAGATCTTATATATCTCGATCATGTGATTGATGTAGAGGTGGTAGAAATGTTTTTCCTCAGATTTTTCTTCAACTTGAATGGTATCTATTTCCTTTTTGCAGCTTCCGTTCTTATACCCTTTCAGGTCGATAATGTATTCGTACATCCTTCCATCCTTCAAGATATATTCCATTAGTCTTTGCACAGCGTAGCATCTGTCGGTGTTATGATGTTTCACCTTATGGTGTTTACTGTAAGGATTGCCTTCAATTGGTTTAAGCGGCAGAACGTTGCGACAGAACTTGTCTTTCATCAATATAGGGTAAATATTTACGAGTTCAGCATTCAGCTTTAGAAGGACGGGCTTTGGGAGTATGTTTCCCTTTTGGGTCTTACCTCCGTTGACCTTGGCTCGTTTCTTATCACCTCATTCATTACTATTTCGATTCATTTTTCTATCTTTGTTTGGACTCATAGTGGTCAGGACGTTTCTAATAAATTTATGCCTTCGGTAATCATCATTTCCCGGTCAATATACCCATTTACCTTTTCAATCATTTCTTCCAGAGTAGCAGGTTTGTTTAAAATAGATATTCCTTCATTCTACATTCAATTTGCAGAGTATTGGTAAAGGCCGACATAACAGTTTTCTGATCTCAATTGTCAACCTTTCTGGCCAGTTCAAAAAACTTCTTTGTGAAAGCTTTAAGCTACTCTCCCTAAGTTTGCCTGAGACTGATGAGAGTATACAAATTATCTTTGTTATGAGGATAAGTCTTAATGAAGAGTTTTTGTAGCTGGTCCAACATATATATATCGAATCTTGAGGTAGAGAATGCAACCATCGGAGTGGTTCTCCCTAAAGGCTTGTCGCAAATTGATGATTAAGAATGCGATTTAAGTTCGAATATAACCCCAGAGAATCCCAAAAATATTGGACGTATTCTCCCAGATCAGTACCTTGGTACTTTCGGATCTTCGGTGTGTGAAATCATACTGGAACTTTCATTTCAAACAGTTCTTTAGCAATCGGACTCTCATGTAGTTTTCTTAATTCATCATTCTTACAGTGTCTTTGTGCTTCCAGCAGTTCTTTAATTCGTTGGACCAGGTACTCTTATGCTACATATCGATGTAGAGCGGGAACTTATCGTTGAGGGTGTCTCGGGTAATGATTGCTACTGCCCTCGCTTAACCCTTCCCTAACTAGTACCCTAGTCAAAGGTTGCGGCTCCCTTCTTGACATTTTGAGTGTCGATGCCCTCAACTAACTTCAGGTGGATTGACTCATCCCAAATGGACTGAGGCTTCAAGTTCCTTTAAATTGTTATACGGTTGCTTGGCAGTCCCTCCACTTACAGCTCCTCAAGGCGCCAGTATGCCGTACGCTGATATGCTAGAATGAGCAGGCATGGCCTCTTTATCTCTGGGAGTTGGTCCTTATTGATTGTCCTGTAGTACTTTAAAAGTGGCATGTAGCGTGGTCATCTGTTCTTCATGTCGGTTGGAGTCTAACTGTTAGGCTCTTCGTTCTTCCTCCAGCTCTTTGCTGCGAAGTTCCCAATCCAGGATCAATTAACACTCAAGTACGTTTTACTTGACGATATATGCATTGAAGTTTTCCCTTAAATCGGCTAACTGATCTAATTCTGTTGACGGAATCACTAATTGAATTGCTAAAACTTCTAGTTTGCTATTCACCGTGATCTCTGCTGCTAATTTTTGGAGTGACTGTCGGTCCTAGGATTTTATAGTATGTAACAGTTTCCCACAGACGGTGCCATTTGTAACACGAATTAGTCTCTTACACCAAATGTACCTATAACACAAACAATTGAAAATAAGTAATTTAAAATGGCCTCAAATTAGCAGGGAAACCTCTAAATAGGTAAAAACCACGACCTAAGTTTGAGGATTTGGAAAAGTTTATTTATTACTCAGATATTATAAGTTACAAAGGTCGGTGCTTTAGAATATAATAGAGTGAGTATTTTTGTCTCTCAAAACTTATCTCTGTTATCTCTCTCTTACGACCTATTTATAAATCTCCTCTCAAGAATGTAGGCGGCAGCACATTCCCTTGATTAAGGGCCAGAGTGGCAGAACTTTCGGGGGCCATTCCTATAACTATCTGATCATGGGACAGTTGTCATTGACTTATTCTTCCTTGTTCTCTAAAGGTTCAAGCCATTTTTTTATTTTTGCAAAAAGTTAAGTAATATCTATCCAAAAGATAGAGTACATGAAAGGGGAGAGTCACCCATGCCACACACTATTACATGTCACAAGTACATATACAGATGGGGAACTCAAAGAAAAGTAAAAAAAAATTAAAAAATAAACCGAAACCCCTAAGATAGGTAAGGGGCATGCCTCCTCATCATTATGTTCGAACAAAGCCAGTCGACATGCCCCAGCTGGATTTGGCCTATAGGAGTGAGAGTCCGTTCGAGCGACCTCCAATGTCGTTTGAACGAAATGTTGAAAAAAGCTTTCTTAACACCTCAACTCGAAATGGTCTTCTAGGTCGTTCGAACGACTTTATAAAAGTAGCCTTCGAAGTGTTCGAACAACTTCTAAGTACGTTCGAATCATTTGAATGACTTCTAAGTTCATTCAAATGATGACTTAAATAGCCTTTGAAATGCCTCATTTGTCCTTTGGAGTGCCAGTTTGTTCGATCGACCTCCAATGTCGTTCGACTAACTTGATGTTATTTTGCCTTCATATGCTATTTGGGGAATCGGAAGTATTCTATATCTAGGTTCTCTATGCAGGTGAGAAAAACTAGCCTCCCTGGGCACTATTCTTTAAACAGTTATGTATTTGCGGACCCTCGTTTGGCTGTTGTATCTGCTGAAAAATTAACTTCTCTCCATATTTAAGTAATTCAAAATGAGTCAAGTTTCCACTTGATTCGTTTCCATTCAGTAACCATAGTCCATGGAAGTGTGCCAGTCGTGAATGCTTAAACTGTGGCCTGAGAATCTAAGACCATCCACAATTTTTTCCAACCTTTCTCTACTGCTTGCTTAACACCTTGTATGATATCTTGAATCTCTGCGACATAGTTATTGGTATTGCCTAGTGATTTACAGAAAGTACCTAGTGCCTCCCCATCCGTATTCCTATATACTATCCCAATGTTTGTTGGCCTAGGGTTACCCAAAGCAGAACCATCACACCATGCCTTGATCTCTTTTGGGTTCTGTAGTTCCTACCAGCAACTTTTTACCGTTGTTGTGTGTCTTTGTCAACATTGAGCGTTCAAGGCTTTAACAATTTGTAAGTCAATTTTGTTGTTGTACATGCTATTTTTGGAGAGTTGGGATGTATCCATGACGTCTCACAGGATGTCTTGTTGTAGATGTTGCTTGGTTGTTCTCCGTTCATCATATCTGAGGTTGTTACACTTTTTCCAAAGTCCATTGCAAGTAGCGAATGCTGCCGAGACCCACAGATCCTTAACATAAGAGCTTGCATGAATTTTCTGGCAAGGACTATTTGCCAAGTGTCCTCTTCATTCACCGGTGGCATTTTGAAGATGTTACATATCCAGATCTAGATTTTCAGAGAGTACTCACATTTAAAAAAGAAATGTTGCCCTGTTTTAGCATTGTGTTGGCAAAGGGAGCAGACAGAGGGGAGGTAGATGCCATTATTTGTAACTCTATCGTCGAAAGAGAAGGTACGGTTAAGGAGTTTCCATGCAAACAAGCTCAGTCAGAGGTGAAAGTTTTGCTCCAAACTATTCTCTACCACCATGCTGTATCCTAGGTTTTGCGAATACTATTAAAAGCGTTCTTAACTGTAAATTTCCCATGAATGTCCAGCTTCCAAATTTGTTATTCCTGAACTTGGGGATCACAGTCAAGTCTCTCTAGGTTGATCCTCAGTGCCATAAATAGCTGTAGAATGTCATGGGGTATCTCCCATCCTTCGCTGCTGATAAAGCTGCTCAGCTTTGCAGTACAATTCCTCCATAGGTTCGCTGGAAAATTAATGTACTCTCTCATAGGGATTTCCATTTCCCAACAACCTCTCCAGAAGTCACTTTTTTCCCTATTGCCGATTACCCAACCCATTTCCTGACCTGCCATATGTTTCGCAGCTTGTATCCCCCTCCAAATAGATTATTTCTTGTAGTATGTAATTACCTCTCCATTTATGTCTTTGTATTTAGCGATCATGAAGCATGCCCAGTCTTCACTTTGTTGGGTAAATGTCCAGTAAATTTGTAGAGAAGCGCATTATTAACTTCCCCCAGTTTATGAATGCCTAGTCCGCCCTCCTATATTGGTTTATACACCTTTTCCCATTTAAGGGTAATGCCCTTTCTTTTGGACGGATCCCCAGACCAAATAAAATTCTGAATGATAGCTTCACCTTTCTTGATCATAGTTTGAGGCAATTTTTAGACTGCCATGTTGTATATAGGTGTGATGTTTAGGACTAATCTTGCCAAGATCACTCTTCCTTGGAACGACAGAAGTCGTCCTACCGAACCATTCGCCCGCTTTCAATTTTTTTCCACCAATAGTCACAGAATATTCTTTTTATCCCTTCCTTGGAAGAGGGGTGGCATTCCCAAGTAAATTTCTTGCAGTCTCCCTTCCTGGAATACGAATACATCAAGAATCACCCTTCTCCTGGTGAGTGGAACTCCCCCCATAAAAGTTTTGCTCTTTTCTAGGCTTACAACTTGACCAGATGCTTCTTAGTATTGAAGGAGCTTTTTTAGGTGTTTGAGGTCTCTAGTATCGCCATTGTGGAATATGAAAATGTTACCAGGAAAAAAAATGTGTTGAAGCTTGCATTTGCCTACTACTGACCATAGTGTGAATCTTGCCTTGGTCCCTCAGTTTCTACAGGTTAATACCCAAAATATCTTCTCCGAGTGCAAACAGAAGTGGAGAAAGAGGGTCTCCTTGTTTAAGACCTCTTCCAGGGCTCAAGAACCCTGTGGGACTATCGTTAATCGCAATTGAAGTCTTCCTACTATTGATAATGGTCATAATCAACTCACATAAGTTGTAGGAGAACTCAAAGACCTGGAGAGCTGCAGTCAGAAAATTTCAGCTTAATATATTATAAGCTTGCGTTATAACTAGCTTGAGTCCCACATTGACTCCATTTTTCTTGCCCTTTATCTCGTTGACTAGGTCGGATGCCATCCATATATTATTGTGTATACTCTGACCCTTGATGAAGGCACTTTTTGCCCAGGATACTACTCTTTCTGCTATTGGTGATTGCCGGGCAGTCAGTATCTTCATGATTGTTTTAACTACAAAGTTGCTCAGGCAAATCGGTCTGTAGTGGTTCACCTTCTCCGGTTTCTTGATTTTGGGTATGAGCACTATGATATTGGAATTAAAGTTGGCCGGAAGTCAATGAAAAAGGAGGAGATTCCTCTATAGAAATCTGGTTTAACCACCTCCTAGAATGTTGTGAAGAAGGCCCCTGGGAATCCGTCCGGCCCTGGAGAGTTATCCTTGTTGAGACTAAACACCGCGAGTTTGATCTCTTCCTTGTTTGAGAGTGTTATCAGCATGTCATTTTCAGTTTGTTCCACTCTGAACATTGATACATTCAAAATGTTGTTGTTCAGGTTATTAAGTTCTCTACGAATTTGTGTATGTAGAACTGGAGTATGTGCGCCTTTATCTGGGATTGGTCTGTCAAGATAATTCCTTCCTCCGTTGTGATCTTTATGATGATGCTCTTTTCATTTTTAGCTCTCGTCATGCATTGAATGAATTGGGTGTTGCGGTCGCCTTCTATTAGCCATTTAATTCTAGATTTTTGACGCATTAAATCTCCTCTCGCTCTTTAATATGTAATATTTGTGTAGCCCTTGCAATGATGTCTTGGTCGAGAGCATCACTTTACCAGTGAGTTTCATGATTGAATTGTAGTTGTAGCCGGTCTTCCCATAAAACTTTTTTGGTTCCATGCGTCATGTCTGGTCTTCTTCGTTTCCACTGTTTGATATCATTCATTAGTCGTTGGAGTTTGAGTATTAAGCAGAATAGAGGTGTTGCTTCTAGTTCAGTGTTCCAGCTGCTACGAACCACTTCCCCAAAGTCTATATAAGTGTTCCATGCTTGAAAGTATCTGAAGGATATGATACAAGGTTTTGGGATGGCGTGGCAATCTCTAAAAATGAGGGAATGGTCTGACATTGTTCGTGGGTAGTTCTTGATTCTCCATCCCTAATATTTGTCAACCCAAAGTAGGTTATGCATGCATCTGTCCAGATAGCTCAGTGTTTTGTTAGCCCCTTTCTGTGCGTTACTCCATGTATAGCTTATACCCGTTGTGTTACTCTTTGTAATATTAGCCCTGTTGATGAAGTTCAAAAAGTCTTGCATGGCTCTTGATAGTAGTTGTCTTATGCCCCTCCCCTCCTCAGTCCTGAGAACATAATTGGAATCCCCTAAGCAAATCTACCACTCATTTATTCTGGTAGCAAATTATAATAGCTCATTCTAAAGTGTTGTTCTGTAGAGACAGAGGCAGCTGGCGTGGGCAAAAGAAACCTTCAACTCGTGTATCGGACTTTGATTTACTGGTTAAAGGTGTTCAAGGTTTCAAGTTCTTGAAATCCCTCTTCATTCGTTATTATTTTCCTTGCAAAGCCCTGTAGTCAGAATTTTGCAGCGTAAATCTTAGGTTCCACTATACACATAATATCCGGCTGTAGTTCCTCCACTTTTTTCCTTAGGCAGGCGTGATTTTTGCAATTGCCCACTCTTACATTCCAGAAAATTACTCTCTTTGTCTATTATTACATCTAGTAACCCAAGGGTCCAACGTGTATATTTTCCTACCATTATAGGCCCGATTTGGCCCTAGCTTCCTTGCAATAGTTTGTTCTTCAACTTCCACTTCATCTGCCCAGCTTGCCGGGTTTAGCATCTCTCATATTTCTTCGAAGTGCTCTATTTGGCTAATTGTTTCCCCTTGTTCCGCCCATGTTCTATTATGTTCTGATCTTCTGGAGAGTTTTCCATGTCTGGCATCATTTTGGCCTTACTTTCTGCGTCTGTACTATGATTTGAGATACCCTCATCAAGTCTATTATCTTTCAGCTACTCTAAAGTGCCTTCTACTAATGTATCGAATGGGTTACTCCTGGTGATTTCTGCCTCTTTTTGTAGTGAGGTGTTATTTGTGTTCCCCTTTGCTAGTAACCATACTTCATCATTTCTGATTCTCTCTACCTGCTCGATCTGCCTTATTGGTTTTGTCATCCCTGTGAAGTAAATGATTGGTGATATGCTACTGGTGGAGGAAGTAGGGGTTTCCTGAAAATATGTATGCTTTCTAGGTGGTTGCGGTTGTGCTTGGGTTTTTTCATTATTGTTTTCCTTGTTTGTCATCTTGCCTTCCTAACTTGGAATTGGAATTGCCTTATTGGCTCTATTATTTTGGCCCCCCTTTCTGGAGTTCCTCTTTGTATTCTTGTTCAGTTCCATGTCGTTCTATCTGTAGGCCCTTTGCACTATCTTACATTCCGCAATAATATGCCCAGCATTGTTGTAATTTTTGTTCTATTAAGGGACTCTGTGAAGAAGTATCTCTTATTTTATTATGCACCCTTCTATGTCTAGGAGAATATGATCGGGGATCGGTTTAAACATGTTAATGTATACTAGTACATTAGCCTGATAACCATAGTCTTAGTTTCTTGTCGATTGGTCCAGCTGAATAGGCGTTCCTAGCATTTTACCCAGGGAAAGGAGAATTTTGGGGCACCACATCTCAATAGGGAGACCTGGAAATTTGTACTTTATGAGTGCATTGGAGTTGTTGTATTTGTCCACTGAGAAGAATGGACTCTGCAGTAATATTCTCATTGGCACTCTATCGACCATCCAAGGTTCCCTACTCTATATCAAAATCTTGTCCTCCTTGCTCTCCAGCTTGATGATAAAGAAGCCTTTACCAATTGGTATTATCCTGCAACATCCTTTTGTTTTCTGGTGGTCAAGCCTGCCTATCAAGCTTAATTCTTGAACTGCTATGAATTTGATATTTTGGAGGTCTAGCCTGCCTATCAATCTAAATTGGTATTATGATATACCCACTTCTAGTTCGACCATCGGGATGGTGATTACTGGTGTGTCTCCACTCTTGCTCACCGGTAGCAACTCTCTCATCTCCGCCGACACCTTGTCTGCGAATGTCAGAGGTAATGTTGGTTGTAGAGCTTCCTTCTTAACCATTTTTGTTTCAGCCGTATCCCCATTGTGTGCTCTCTCTATTTCTATGTTTCCGTCCCCTTTCGAGTTGGGATTTAACGTAGCTTTTTTAAGGAATCCCGATGGACATACTGCGCTCGATTCGGTGTTGGTTTTCTCCTCCCTTACTACCAGTGGTGCAAATTGTTCAGAGATTTTACTAGGGATTGAAGTTCCCTTAACCTGATTTGCATTGATGTCCCCGATCATCGTTGGAGTATCCCTGCTGCGTGCCCTAATTCTGGAATTGGTTCATGGATCATTGGTGTCTTTTCTTACGAATTTGGCGTGTAAATCTCCAATCCTTGCTCGATATTCCGTCCCAAAGATTTTATCCCATTGTTAAGGATCAGTTGAAGTAGATTCAGTGTTTGGTTGTTCATAGTGCTCAATTTTAATTATAATTTACTATTCATGATCACTATTCATGATAATTAGTAATCATTCTTTGAATTGATGTTCTAAACGACGCTTCACCTTTCGTCTTGGGTCAAATTAAGAAGGGAAGCATTAGTTTATACTAAGTTCAAAAAATACAAGGTTTAAGCAACATTATCTACTAGTTTGTGGGACTGGTTTCAACATCATCAAGAGGTGTGCCCTTCCAGTTTTGGGTTAATCTGGCATCTTGATAGTTCATTGTGGAAATAGTTCAAAGAATAGGTCCCTACAGTTATGTGATTAAAAGGGTACAATTACAGAAATGTTGAGAAACTTTTAGACAAAACCATCACTTTTGTAATATGATAATCAGCGAAGGAAGAAGAAACCAAAAATTATAAAGGTTTGCGCTCATGTGTTAGGTATGCGACCTAATACATAGTATACTTCTTTAAAAAAATTCTCTTAAGAGCTTTTTTTGTTAAAAAAATATGTATTCCCATTACATACTGGTAAGCTAATAATTTTTAAACCATACCATTGGGGATATTCACTATATAACTTAATACCCATAAAAAATAGCATTAGTTATAACAAGTTAATTGGTACTCATGTTTAACCTGTGGTAATGAGCGTTTAAGAGGAAAGTGTGGGAACGGGGTCCATCTAGACCCGTCCATGGGGGTATGCGATATGTGCGACGACACAAGGCCAGAAAGGAAAAGGACCTAAAAAAAATTACCTATAGCCCAAACAAAAAAACAAAAAAAATTACATTAAGCCCAACCCAGTTCAGATTTGACCTATAAGTAAACAAAAGTAACAAAACCAAACCCAATTATCTGGAGTTGCCTACAAACACAAGTATACCAAAAAAAATCTCAAAACCCGAGGCCCCTTTTTATTTTTTGCACAGAGCTTTAAAAAAAGCTAGGGCCGGTCTGGGTCCATCTCCAAGCATTTTCAAAGCTAGAATGGCTGAAACTAGCTCAAGTCCATGAATAGAGGGCAGGCAAACGGCTTCAGCATGGCTGGTCAGGTTAATTTGCCAGTAGTATTAGGGATAGAAGTCTATAATGATAAGAGTGCAGGTGGGCCTAGTATTTTACTATCCTTGGCTTCTTTTGCTCTAATTTTCCCTTCATTAAGGGTAGTCAAAGCTTCACCTACTCTCCTCTCAGCTAATAGAACTTCAAGATTATCCAAAAATTCTAATGACAATTCTCCATCTTGAACAGCCCTCTATGTTCAAATTTAGATGTCTCATACTATTGAGCGTTCCTCAGTAGAGATGGAATCAACACATGCTCCTTAAATTAAATTGTGAACTAAAGCTGCCTGAGTAGAGAGAAGATTTCTAATATAAAGGAGCTTGCCTTCTAGGTTTGAAATCTCCCTCGAAGTGTTGAAAATGCAAAGATGATACATAACTTGTTTTTTCTGTTGATAAGTTTAAGCCTATATATATTATAAAGAATAGGGATTACAAAAGATAGAGCAGACAAAAAGCTACATTACAGTAAACAAACAATTAACATAGAGGCCATCCAAAGCTAGGAAAACTTCATGGCCATCCTATAATAACATTTTCCACCAAGCAACAAAAAAATCAAAGTAGAACACCCATTTCATATCAAGGATAAATACCTTGCTTCAAATCATAATGGAAGTTACACTGAGATATTAGTTACAGTTATTCAAATGAATACACTAATTATTAGTGAAGAAGAAGCATCTGCTGTAGGGGTGGAGCCAGGATTTAAAAAAAAAATTGTGGGGGGGGGGGGGAGGCGAAGTTTAGCGGGATACGATCAAGGATTATTTTGGGGGGAGGAGGATTTGGGGATTAACAATTGAATATATTTTTTAATCAAACTCATTATAAGCAATTTGAAACACTTACTTGATAGAAAATGAAAGAAAAAAAAATCAAAAGATAAATAAAAGGGCTAATCAAGAATTGAACCTTAGGTAATATGATCAATTCCAAAATTCTTAACAAATTGAGTTACTTCTATTTGTATTTAGAAGGATGAAAATGAAAAATTATACTATTGTTTCTTTTTCCATAACGTTTCACATTTCCCAATGCCTCTATAAGGAAATGATAAATTAGATCCTAGATCATGGGTATTGTCTTGAGTTACTCTTAAACATAGAAAAAGGTATAAATTATACAATACAAAGTTTTTGTATGACACTTTATCAAGACTAAGCCATAATTTTCTGGACCAGCTTTCTGCAATGCCCGATGTTGGATTAAGTAGTTCCCACCTTTTAAAGTGAGAACTAGCAGTTCACCGGAGGGTGAATTCTACTTTTTCTTTTTCCTTTTTGAAAGGCTTGATGTCATTTTTATTGCAAAAATGGAAAGAAAAATCAATGTCAAAGAAAGTTGTCGCATAAATCTCAAGATGAAGCAGTGTACTATGAGGTTCAATAAATAAATCACAAGATAAATGAAGTTTCTTGTCACCGGACCACCCAATTTGCTCACTCGTTTATGAATTCCCTTTCATTCATAACATGCCTCTCATTCACGATCCAGGCAACTAATTGCTCGCTCTTTCTTTACTTCCCTCTCATTCATAACATGCCTCAACTTCCCCATGGACTCCTGCCGCCTATCTACAGCATATATATGTGAAAGTAATGTATAGGCTGCAAAACATTGAGGCTTAAGCTCAATAAGGTGCTTGGCCGCAATCCTTTCCAATTCTAAGTTTCCATGAATCCTGGGAACACCAGGTAAAGCATTTCAAAGCTGGCCATCAGGTTTACAAGACATCTTTGCAAACAAATTCATCACCTTATCAAACTGTCTAGCTTATGTTGAGAAAATTCCAAATTAAAGAACTAATCTTAACCAAAAGAAAACAATTACCGAACCAAGCAAGGAGGGGCGCAAGCGCTTCTTAAAGATAGTCGAAGCCTCTCCAAAGGGGCAAGAGAACTCAGCAATACTATCTTTGGGATTCAACCAAGCTAGATCCGTTCTATCACTATGTGCTTGCACTACATAGAGTGATCAAATTTGTTTCACTTTTCCTTAATGCCCAAAAAAATGAAAAAGAAAGAACTTGTTTGCTTTCTCTGTGTTTTTTACTCACATAAGAGGACTTTATAAATAAGAGTCTAAAAATTGTCCAGTTCTAAAACTACTTAATTAATACATAAGTATTAATATCAAAATAAGTCACACTTAATCCCCAATAATGATATAACTAGTTACAGACTCTAACAGTCATAAAAGTCCAAGAGGTTGTCTATTTTAGGCCTAAGCCTACGCGCCCCACGACTGCGGCAAGCGTGCTAAGTGCTAAGTGCTAAGTACGCCTAATAAAATGCCAATAAGTGCCTAAATGTGCCTTAAACTCCCATTCGCCCACACACGCGCGCGTGCGCGAGTCGCGCTCGATGCGAAGCATCTCGCAAGAGAGCACATACTCCTTGAGTAGATTTTAAATCCAACTAAACAATAGAGATATAAAAACTATTATAAATTACTTTTTATCTTCAATGTGGGATAAAACATTTAAAACCATATTTTGAAGTTAAAACAATTCCAACAGCTTAACCAAAGAGATCTACTAAGCACGCATAATGCTCTTGGTCAGTAACAATACCGCAATCATGAGTCATAGATTCGTAAAACCTAATACCTTCTTTAACAAGGCCCGAATGATTACAAGCGTTAAGCATGACAACCAAGGTGACCTTATTGGGATTTGTTTTCTTTTGTATCATGTCATCGAATAACTATATGGCCTCTTTACCTGGACCATGTCGTGTTAAGAGTTAATAACATTGTATTCATAACACAATGTCTTTTTTACTACCCATGATATTAAAAACCAATCGACCAATTCCCACGCTCCCACATTTTGAATACATGTCAATAAAAGGACTCACCACTATTGTATTAGGCTTGAAAGTTATCTGCATTAACCGAGTATGGATTTGGGTACCATACTAAAGTAATGCAATGCTAGCACATACACAAAAGGCAACTAAAGTGACCTAATCAGGCAAAATTCCCTTCATCGTCATCTTCCAAAAGAGATTAAGTGCTTCGTATCCAATACCACTTTGAACATACACCAATCAGCATAATCCAAGACACAAGATTTGGCATCTTACTAAATATCATACGACCTGATTCAACATTGCCCAACTTTGCATACCCAAAAATCAATATGGTTATAAATAAATAAGAATATTGAGTAGAACTTATTGTATGTTCTATTCATTTACATAGAGCTATATATATATATATATATATATATATATATATATATATATATACAATTAGTTGTTACAGTTCCCTAATATGGGGAGAGGCATGAAAGTCATACAATATTCCTAGGAGATGGATATGGAGGTTGAGAGAGATTAGGGATGTGCTGGATTGATCCATCAACTTGATCTTTCATAATCTGCAATACTCCCCCTCAATTTGAAGTATGAATGTTATGACTGCCCAACTTGCAAGATAGAAATGAGAATTGGTCTACTCCCAATGCTTTGGTGAATATATCCGCACATTAGTGATTTGTTGGGACATAGAAGGTCCGAAGAATTCCTTGTTGAATTTATTGACGAATAAGATGACAATCTAGCTCAATGTGCATCATCCGTTCATGAAAGACCGAATTAGAAATAATATGAAGAGCATCTTAGTTGTCGCAGTATATGGACATCGATTGAGAGTGCGTAATGTCATAGTCCACCAAGAGATGACAAAACTAGATTAGCTCACATGTAGCAACAGCCATAGACCAATATTCAAACTTGTTGTTGATCAAGAAATTGTGTTTTTTTCTTCGTATTACAGGAACCATAGCTATCACCAATGAAGGTATAATTGTCAGTGACAGAACGGTGAGTCATGGGACAACTAGCCCAATCATAATCACAGTAGGTGGATAAATTCAATGTACTAGATGATGGCAATAGTAATCCTTGGTTGGGCACAATTTTAAGAAAGCGAAGAACAAGTAGAACAACATCTAAGTGTGGACTCCGTGGCTTTCTCATGAACTAACTGAGTATGTAAATCGAATAAACTATATCTAGCCTTGTGATGGTCAAATTGATAAGTTGACCTACCAATCAGTGATAAGAGGTTAGATCATCGAGGAGTGACCTGTCGATGTCATTTAGCTTGTGATTTTTCTCTATGGGGAAGGATGATGTACAAACCCCAAGAATACCCTTGTCTTGTAAAATATTAATGGTGTATTTGCATTGGAAGATGACTATTCCTTGCTTCGACCGGGCAATCTCAATATCTAAAAAGAATTTAAGAAGTCCTAGGTCCTTAATGTTAATCTTTGCATGTAAAAAATGCTCCAATCGGAGGATAGTATTAGCGTCGCTACCGGTGATGATTATGCCATCAGCATAAACAAGAACTAAGGTAGAAGAGGAACCTTGAAAGTAAGTAAAGAGTGAATAATCTACTTTAGATTGACGGAAGCCAACTTCAAAAAAGTGCCCTAGAAAATTTGCTAAACCAATTTGTATTACCCTGCTTGAGTCCATATAGTGACTTGGTGAGGCGACAAACTCAAGGCTCCCCCTGTCTACAAAAACCAAGTGGGATTTGCATATACACTCCTCATGAAGATCACCATGGAAAAAAGTGTTATTGACATTGAGTTGGTACAATGGCCATCCCTAAATACTTGCAATAGCAAGGAGACATCGAACACTTACAAGTTTAGCAACAGGGGAAAATGTCTCATGGTAATTGAGACCCTCTTGTTGTGTGAAGCCTTTGGAAATGAGACGAACTTTATATCGTTTGATAGATCCATCAGATTTATACTTGGTCTTGTATACCCATTTACAACCAATTGGTTGTTTGCCTTACGGTAGGATTGTAAGGATCCAAGTATTGTTCTCTTACAAAACATTAATTTCCTTTACCATAGCCTCCCTCCACAAGGGGTTGAGTATGGCCTATTTAAATGTTTTAGGTTCACAAGTAGATGAAATTTCTACAACAATGGAGCGATAAGAACATGACAATTTATCATAAAATATATAATTGCATAGAGGGTAAGGAGTACCATTAGGAGTTGTAGCCGCTTCAGACGTTGAAGTGGTGATGGAGGGAATGGTTAGACAATGATAGTCTTGGAGATATGTGGGAGCTTGATGAACACAAGATGATTGACGAGTAGGGTTATTAATGGGCTGAGAAGTAGAACATTCGATGGTGGTTGAATTGGGCAAAGCATGTAATGGTGAGATTTCAAGTTCAGTAGGAGGAGATATGGCTTGAATTTCCTGGACTGGAGTGAGAGTGGTTGCGGTATCGCGTATAGATATGGGAAGGTAATTTCATAAAAAATAACGTCCCTACTTGTGAAAACTTTGTCACTATCTAGATCATAAAGCCGATACGCCTTTTGGCCTAATGGATAACCAAGAAAAAGACATCGACGAAAATGACTATCAAATTTATGTATGTGATGGAAGTAATGAGCATAAGCAAGGCAACAGAAGACTTTCAAATGAATATAAGATGGTTTGACATTAAACAACATTTCATGAGGAGATTTACCATTTAAGACTTTGGTGGGTAATCTATTGATTAAGAAAGAGGTCGTAAGAATACAATCACCCCAAATTTTTAAAGGAAAATTTTCCTGAAAGTGTAAAGTACGAGCAACTTATAAAGATGGCGATGTTTACGTTCGACAACTTCATTTTATTGTTGAGTGTCAAAATTTTCTTACTAGTTGAGATTAACCGATTCCGAGTAATGTAGGTTAAATAAAGTAGGTCTGATAATCCTTACAACTAATTGTCTAATTCTAAACAAGCTTAATTTGATATGATAAGCAATAATCAATCAAAAGCATAAGGACAAACAATTTTACCCTTGTGGAAAATATTTCTCAGGGAAAAACCTACAGGTCACTACCGAATCGCTCAACAGCTAATAATTTACTATTAAAATAAAATTACAAGAAATCAATCACTTACAGACTCAATAAACACACCCCATGGTTACCTCTCTTCTAATTAAGCTTTTTACAATCAATTACTTATTCTCACAATGCCTTTGATTTTTGCAACTCCTCGCTTCGGATCACATATGAAAGCTTCAAATCTTGAATCCCTCAAACTCTTAAAATCTTAAATTGAAATTAGATTTATATAATTCTCGATCGATTTAACTTGAGGGTTAATTCTTGTTGAATACCTTTTTCTCTCAAAAAATCTCAAGCCCTAAAATTGGTTTTGGAAAAGGTAAAGTTCAAAATAGAAAAGAAGATTTAAATAGAAAACTGAAAATCTCGTGTTATGTTCGAGCAGAGCAAGAGTCTATTCGAACAAAGTGGGTTATAACTATTCTATTTAAATAGAACAAGAGCCTATTTGAATAGGACCAAGTCTATTCAAACAGAGATGGTTTTATCAGGTCTATTCCAACATAACAAAAGTCTACTTGAACAGAAACCTATTTTCATCAAAAAAATGCTTCTTTTATTCATTTTGTAAAATACTAATGGGCTAGAGTCTTTGAACGAAGAGGTACAAAACTAATATACTTGTTCAGTGTCAGTCTAGCTATAGTCATTCTACATGCACTCTCTGACGATAAATAACCACGAGATAGTGTTGATACCTATTCTAGACACAAAATAAAACCAATACCAAATATGGATATTTCAGTGTCAACACAAGAATAGTGGTAAATTGCATCATTAGTTCAAAGATAGTCCTTAAAGTCATTTGAGAAGAATTCGGATCCGTTGTCGGTTCGAAGAATCGAAACCGAAGAATTAAATTGATTTTTGACTAATACAAAGAATGATTTCAAATGGCTATTTGCTTTGGATTTATGATGCATTAAGAAGACCCATGTGCATTGAGTGAAGTCGTCAACTAATATTAGAAAGTAAAAAGTACCACATAATGACAGAGTTTTATAGCTTCCCCATATATCACATTAAAGAATTTTAAAAGGAGAATGAGTGAATATAAACCTAATAGGAAATGGTAAACGACATTGTTTATCTCGGTGGCATGCATCACAGTGGCCTATATCAAGAGTCGAGGTCGTCTGAGTAATGTTTGAGGCTAGAGGAGAGTTGGGGATGTTAAGGAAATATTGGCCACTATGATTCTTACCCACTTCAATCATCTTCTGCGTTTAATGGCCCTGAAAGATACAATAATCATTAAAAATGTTATAGAGTAATGGAGAGAATGAGTTTGACTAGGTACTGACAAAAGAATAAAGCCAAATGAGACACCCTTGGGATAACCAATAAGACGATAACATTGGGCGTGAATGTGGCAAACCTTCTTGTAGTTCTCACAAATAACATTCTTCCTATTTGAAAGATGATTACCAACAACAGCAAAATGATTTACTGTGAAGGCGGAGATGTCACTTGAAGGAGCAGAAATGTGCATTTCCCGTTGTCATTATTCTTGGCAAACTAGATAGTATGTTTTTACTACTATGGGGAGAGGATCAATAAGAAGGATTTGGCTCCTGATTGGACCGTATGAGGCATTGAGTCCATGAAGGAATGGCACCAGATATTGAATTTATTGATAAGCTGTATGAGAGGCAAACCCACCATAAGAGCATATGAAGATAGGCATATATGAGCATAATTCATCCTAATATTTCTTGAGTTTTGTGTAGTATGTAGCAACAGAATGAGTCTCTTGGACATTTAGAGCAATGAGGTGCTTAAGTTGAAAGATCTGCAGAGCATTGCTTTGTGAAAATTGGTCCTTAAGATCAATCCAAACTACCAGAGTCGTAGTAGCATAAGAGACACTATCTGAGATGTCCTTCCAAATGACATTGGTGATCCATGCGGGGACCATACTGTTACATTGCTCCTATAAGGGAAAAGAAGCATCAAAGGCTTCAAGTTGTGGAGAGGAGCCTTCAACAAAGCAAAGTTTATTCTTTACAGAGCAGTACGCATAACATGAGGCCATGTGGGACAGTTGGCTTTTCCATCGAGTATGTGGGAAACAAGAAGTGTGCCCAAGTTATTGGAATAATGGAGGTAAAGTGAATTGTTTTAGGAATCGATCAAGATGGTTGTTGGTGTGATAGTTGCTAGTGTAGTATTTGTTGATTCCCTAGACATGGTGATCTTCACAGAGTAGGTGAATATAAAAGATAGAAAGGGGATTCAATTTTAGGCTGATACCATGTAAATAAATGAGAATATGTAGTAAAGCTCACTGTATGTTTTATTTATTGACACAAAGCTATATATAAAAATATAATTAGTTGTTACAGTCTCATGATATGGGGAGAGATATATGAGTAGTATAATATTCCAAGGAGATGGATCAGGGAGGTTAAGAGATATTAGGGATGTATTGGATTGATCAATTGACTTGATCTTTAATAAATTCCAATATCCAGGCAAGGACATCTTTTGTCTTTATTTCGTCAAACACGCTCATGGCATAATCAAGAACACCATATTTCGTGTAAGAATCTTCAAGGGAGCTTCAAAGAATGAAATTACTCAAAAAAATAGTAACCAAAACTTGGCCATGAACATGCCGTGTGAGACCCACATTCTCCCTTTTCATACAAGCAATCAAAACTCCTACAAAACTAAACTTGTTAAAATGAATCGACGACCGGCATTATTTGGTATAAAACCTTAGAGCTTTATTGAAAACCCCATTTATTTTTAATATGCAATTACCATTGTATTCCATAACACAGCGTCTCTTCCAGGCATTTCTAACAACTTTGTCGTTGGCTTGGACATCCCAAATTTGACGTACCCCACAAATGTATTATTCCACGAATATAAATTGCTAACAGACATTTGATCTAGCACTTTACTAAAATGAATTGTAATACTTTCCTTGATTTTATTCATATAGAGATATGGCTATTTTATTGTTATTGCAGAGAAGAGTTGGTTCCTACAATAAAGGGAGAGTCCCTTATAAATCTGGGACATTACAACACTGAAGATAGGAGGACAACTAGAAGTTAGAACATATCCTAAACTACCTTACTCACTTGGCTTTTAAAGCACCACATAGGATTTTTCCAATACAACAGTGCCTCACTCACTTAGTTTTTATCCTCAAAAAACGTGAGCCTTATTTTCCAAGGTTGAACCTTGCTTTCCAAGGTTGAACCTTGCTTTCCAAGGTTGAAAAACAACCAACCATAAAGTGACACAGGGTTTTTTCACTTAACTTTAATTCATTTTCTAATTTTATGTGTCCCTTTTATCTTTAAAACATTTACTTTTTGAAAAACCAACTGAGGGACTATTGAATGAAATTGGGATCTTAAAAATTATTGAAAAAGTGCTTGAAAAAAAAGATGAAATTTTCCAATCCGAATCCTCATAACCCTAGAATCTCTAATTGATTATCAATAGTGATCATGATGGATCTCTCAACTCTTACTCTTCTTTAGGAAATCATCAACAGGGAAATCAAATAGAGCAATGAGGGTTTAAAGATATAGCACAATTCCGAATCCTTACTGCAGAAACTAAACCTCATGCAAAAATCCTAATTCAACTGCATTCAACAATAATTCTCATAACACAGCAACAGAACATAAATGAACCAAAACTCAGGTTATGAACGGGATTCAATCCCCTCATAGTAAAATCCCAGAATGTCCTAATGATATTTCGATCGACAGAAGGGTTGTATGTCCTTGGGGATTTATGGGCAAGGCAGTTGAGGAAGGGAATGTTATAATCCAACTGCAAACAAAAGATCAAACGGTACAAGCAATCAAGGATTACCTGGTTTTAAGGAATAATTTACTCCAATGTAAAATCCCTGCGACAAGTGGAGATATATTACAGACATCCTTTGCAGACAAAGTGTAGGGACCAGAAATGAAGAGTAGGGAATTGGCTGAGCTTTTTAAAGTTGGAAGGAGATGAGACACACCTATAATCTCAATCCCTATAGTGGAACTATCCGATGGAATCTCAATTTACCAGTTCAGTCTTATAGGCCGATTGGACTTACTGAAGATCAAATTTGCAACTGTGCAAGAATTGCAAGGACACACAGGAAAACGAAGGGACCATGCAAACTGATTCTAATTGGAAAAGGCTTCTTTATTATTAAGTTGGAGTCAGAGGAAGACAAGATATACATATGGAGCAGAGGCCCCTGAATGGTCGAACAAATGCCTATGAGACTAATGCCCTGGAATCATTTTTTCTCGGTTCACAAACACAGTAACTCGAACGCTCTAATTTGGTGCAAGTTCCCTGGATTCCCGATAGAAATTTGGAGCAAAAAGATTATCATGTCACTTGGGAAGACACTTGGAACTCCTATCCAGCTCGATCAATCCACCAAAAATTAGGACTTTGGATACCATGCTAATGTTTTAGTTGATGTTGATCTATCTAAACTAATACCAAGCCACTTACTTCTTGAGACTGAGGGAACAATCATCACACAAGAAGTACTGCTCCATCGAATTCCTAAATATTACAATTACTGCAAAATGTTGGACACACCACGCGGAATGTAAGATTGTGCAAAAGGCATTTAGAGTCAATAAAATGGAGCAAAAGAAGACCAAACCGTAGAAGGCCAATGTCATCACGTAAGATAGCAGGGGTAACCAAAATTTAAGAATCTTGGAGAAACAACCTCATATTAAGGAATTGGGAAGGAAAAGTACTGAATTATCGAGTAAACATACATACTTTCAGGAGAACTTGGAGGATAGCAATATAGTATCACCACCTATTTATTTCCTAGGCATGCCTCGACCAATTAACCAATTGTAGCTGCATGAAAATATAGGTGAAAATGTGGGATGGTCAATAGAAAAGGGTAGCACCAACCAGCCATCTTTACTCGAGGAGAAAAGCATTACTTGCAAGACTAATCAGCTTGAAGCCCTCATAGACATGGAAGACGATATAGAGAAAATGGAACAAGCAGACTCGACACCTTCTGGGAGATAGGAAGGAACGAAAATCAACTCGAATACGCAAAGGGGGAACAAAGTAGCATACACAGATAGTTCTGAAGTTCCATTCGTAGCAAACACAGATATTGCAACAGAACCAAAAAATGGTAAGGAAACCCTTGAGGGAGATGCTTACTTAATGGCTATACATGAGGTCAGACATAATCTGAACCCAACAAGTTGGGCTGATGAAATAGAATAAGAAGACCAGGTGTAAGTTGGTCCTAACCAAATATTTAAAGGGTTAAAGTTTACACCATAGACCCGAGAGTAGCGCGATCTACCCATAAAGGCCAAGGAAAGTTATCTTCTGGAATACCCGAGGGCTGGGGAACAGAAAAATGACTTGTTATCTCAAGAAAATAACATCAAGAGTACAACCATATATTATGGGCATTGTTGAACCAAATTTTTTTTGTAAAGACTTTGTGTTGCCGAGTTGTGACAACAAAGTCATTTCAAATGAACAACATGCAGAGAAAGGCAAGTTATGGATACTATGGATGAAAGGAACTCTTGAGCCTGACGTACTCACTCTCTCAAAATAATATATTACAATAAACTATATGGAAATTGATTCTCCTTTGTACATGCAAATTGTAACAAAATTAACAGGTTGGAGCTCTGGACCGACCTCTCTAATTTTGTTGCAAACAATGAGAAGCCCTGGATATGCATCGGGGATTTTAACGTGGTTCTTCAGCTCTCTGAGAATAGGGGTAGAAAACCTCCCCCCACAAATACTGTTTTGGAATTCAATAATTTTTTGGATACAGCGAAACTAAGTGAAAGCTTCTCCTCAGGACTGACTTTCACATGGTACAATACTCCAAGTGGTAACAGCAGAACTCTGGTTGTCTTAAATAGATGCCTGGAAAATGCTAAATGGGTGAATAATTTTTATGGTTGGAGAAGGAAGGTACTCCCTCGAACGCACTCTGACCACTCACTCATTTTGGGAGACTGCTGCCAAGTACCTGAGCCTTCTAGCATCCCATTCAAATACCTCCAGTCTTGGGGAGATGAACCGGGCTTCGAGGAACTTGTAGTTACTAGTTAGGAGAAGTCGTTAATTGCTACTCCCTTATTCTTGATAATGATAAAACTGCAACGCCTCAAGGGTGATATCAAAAGATGGAGACATAAATCCGCAACCCAGTAGCGTAACAAAGCAAAGCTAGAGAAAGAGATGATACAACTACAAGTACAATTGGAAAAGGATATCACCAGTGATTTAATCGAAAAGAGATACTTAGCCAAAGAAAAACTGCTAAACATATGGGAGGATATTGAAGAGAAGGACCAAAATATAAAATATTTTCACTCTACCACACAACCTAGAATTTTAAAGGCACTGATCATAGGAACTAAAGACAGCACGGGTGCAGACATCACAAACTAATCTCTCATAAGGAACACATCATCACCTATTACACTACCAAGTTTAAGGCCACAAACACACAGAAACGCCCAGCTCCCTTTGCTCAGATCCCCAAACAAGTGACAGACACAAAAAACAATGATCTTGCTTCTTACCCAACATATGATGAGATTAAAGATGCAGTAGTCTCGATGGATGGAAACAGCCCCCCTGGTACAGATGGATTCTCTGGAAATTTTTACAAAACATACTGGGAAACCCTGAGTTTTGATGTTTATGCGGGGATATCCTCTTTCTTTCAGAATGGTTTGATTCCTATAAACTCTAACTCTAACACCATTGTACTAATCCCTAAGATTCATTACATGTCCTCGATATAACATTACAGGCCAATCTGTCTTAGTAACTTTATCTTTAAAGTTATTACAAAAATATTTGTTACTCAGCTCTCTCCAATTACTAACAGATGTGTTTCGAAAGAGCAGAGTGCCTTTATCATGAATGGAAACATTTATAACAACATCAGCATGGCCTCTAAAATGGTGAATGAGATACAAATTAAGAAAAAACACGGTAATGTGGCACTCAAGATAGACATCAGTCAGGCTTATGATACTATGAACTGGACATACATATTTACAATATTAAGCGCCTTTGGGTTTATTCTGAAATTTTGTTCTTGGATGCAAATGATTTTCTACAGTAGTATGATCTCCATTCTTATCAATTGTAGCCCATCAAGATTCTTTCAGATGTTTAGAGGTCTCAAGCAGGGTGACCCTCTCTTTCCAATCCTCTTTACAATTGAAGAAGACGTACTCAGCATTAACTTCCACAAGGCCAGAGAGCAAGGTAGAATACAAGCCATGACATCAACAAAGCTTATGCACGGACCAACTCATATTTTCTTTGCAGATGATATCTTTCATTTTATGAATGGGAATAATAGATGCCTGCGACAGCTCAAACTCATCCTCATGGACTATCGGATGGTGTTAGAGCAAGAGATAAGTGTGGCCAAAAGCAAGATTTTCATGAGCAGTATTCCTTTTACTCGTAGAAGATGTGTTGCAATAAAATTTGGGTTTAAGGAAGCTAAATATTCTGAGACATATTTGGGAATTCCACTCATACAAGGGAGGGTCACAAAGCAAGCCATATTGCCCTTGATCGAAAAAATTAAAAATATGGCTAACAACTGGACAGGTAGCATGATCTCTTTCCAGAAATAGGTTACACTTACAAAGTCAATCTTGAACAGCATACCCATACATAATATGGCAGTCTACAAATGGCCTCGTTCACTTATTAAAGGGGGAGATAATATTCTTAGAAACTACATATGGATAGGGGATTTGACAAAAAGGAATGGCGCGACATTAAAATGGGAAAAAGTATGCAAACCAATTAAGGAAGGGGGCCTCGTTGTCCGTAATCTGGGAGAAGTAAACAATGCGATGTTTTGCAAACTTCACTGGGTCTTCAAACAGGGAATAGAAGACTGGGCAATATTTCTCAAATCAAAATTCAGTACTAAGAGTGGAGACACTATTAAATACCACAAAGCCTCTATTATCTTGTCTAGTATCCAAACTGGAGCTACCCTCTCGAAACCTTACATTGGCTAGCTCATCGGCGATGGCAAGAAAATGGATTTCTGGAGAGGCACAAGGGCTATGGAAATCTCTCTCATGAAGTATATAGAGTTGTCCAGACATATGTGGAAACACTATACAGCTAGGCTTAGCAACTTTATTAACCCACAAGGATGACAATTCCCTAATGACATTCGGCTCCTCCTTCTGGCACTTGGAATAAATGTTAAGCTAATCCAGTATAGCCCCAATAACCAAGATACTATGATTTGGAAACTAGACCTACAAGGGGCATTCTCAACCAAGAATGCATTTGAAACTCTGCGTAAATGAGAAGATATGGCATGGTGGTGGAAATACGCTTAGAATAACGCAATTCACCCAAGACTGGGAGGCTTCGCATGGCGGCTATTAAGCCATCTCCTTCCAATGGATGACACCATTATGAAGAAAGGTATCCCTCTAGTCTTGGTTTACCACCAATGTAACAATTTTATGGAAATAGAAAAACACTTTCTTCTGCAATGCCCATTTGCGGTCTTTTCTATTTGCATCAACATTTGGAAAGCAAGGAACAAATGGAAATACGATGGCCATCGCAGGATATGGAGTAGAGTCAGCCAAAGAAAGTGTTATCCTTGATTTAACTGGTGCAATATCGATTAAAAGTTAGTATTATAT
The DNA here is from genome assembly GCA_014058105.1 of Kingdonia uniflora. NCBI lineage: Eukaryota > Viridiplantae > Streptophyta > Magnoliopsida > Ranunculales > Circaeasteraceae > Kingdonia > Kingdonia uniflora. The sequence goes on along the minus strand of JACGCM010000428.1, from coordinate 377,729 downwards.
ATGCCTTAATCTATGTATTGTTTACAAAGTAGAGAGATGTATGAAGAAAACTTATAAGTTTCATCGATTTCAAAAAAAGGATTTACATTGGATGGAGATAAAAATCTAACTTCTGGAATGAGAAAAAAAAACTAAAATGGAGTAGTGAGGGACCTAACGATAATATTGCTTCAGTTGCCTAGTGGTCCAAGGACTCGAGATGTGGACGCCCTCTTCTGTCATGAGGTAATATGATCCCAGGCTTGAGAGACTTGTGATAAGGAATGGACCCTCCCAATTGCCTACTAGTTTCCCAGCATGAGTCTCTTTGCGGTATTGAAGTATTTCTCTGAGGACGAGATCATCGATTTAAAAAGTACTGCTTATGACTCGTTTGTTATACGAACTGGCTAGCATATGGTGATATCGACCTAGGTTAGCGATGGCACGTTCCCAGGTTTCATCGATCCAATTGAGGTGGCAGGCCAATTCAAATTCATTTTCTTTGTCAGTTAGCTCGTGATCTTTGACTGGATTATGGTATTCAGAAGGAATGAGAGCCCTAGTATCATAGGCAAGGAGGAATGGAGTGCAGCCGGTTGAATGTCGTGGAGTGGTACGATATGCGCATAAAACATGAGGGAGTTCTCGAACATAACTCCCTTTGTTCTTAGAGTGTAGCCTTTTCTGAGTCTATCAACGATGGTTTTGTTGGTGACTTCGGCTTGGCCATTGCCTTGAGGGTAGAAGAGGTTAGATGGTGAGTGAGTGATATTATGTTAGTTAAGGAAAGCTACGACCTTTTCTCCAGTAAATTGGGGCCCATTCTCGATGCGAATTAGGTGGGGGTACCCAAATAGAGTGATGATATGTTCCCAGATAAAATAGACGACCTCTTCTTATCTGGTTTGACATAGTAGAATTGCTTTTACCCATTTTGTAAAATAATCAGGAGCTACAAAGAGGTGGCGGCGGTTACCTAGAGAAATAAGAAACTCGCCAACCAGATTTAGTGTCCATCTTTTGAATGGCTAAAACACCTTGCTTGCAAGGAGTTCGAGCGCAGGGGTGCATATCATCTTTCCATATCGCTGGCATGCATCACATTTGCGTGAGTACTCTTCTGCTTGCTTACGCATGCCGGGCTAAAATATTCATTGTGTTATTGCTCTGTTTGCTAGTGATCAACCTGCGGTATGAGAGCCACAAGTCCTTTCATGCAAATCGCAGAGCATCTCGTCTGCTTTCTATTTGGAGAGGCACTTAAGGTGAGACCCCATGACTGATCGGCAGTATAACGTACCATTTTGACTGGTGTAGGGCTTCGTGTTGTCTATCAGCTGTCGGTGTTCCTTTGGATCTGAAGGAAGTGGTCTTTCACATTTGTTGTCGATACCGAGATAAACTAAGAAAGCCTTTCACCAATCGTCGTTTCCCCCTTTATCGCCCCCAGTGTTGATCGTGTATACAAAAATGTGATCAATGTTGGGAGTTAAAATCACTTCGATCTGGAGATATCGAGCTTCTGTGCCTAAAAGCCCAGCTAGATATGCCAAAGAATCAGCATATCTATTCTCGCCTCGTGGAAGATAATTCTGAATTGCTTGCACAAACTTGTTTATCCTATCTGCGACAAGGGCAACATATTCGATCATCTTGCCATTTTTCTTGTATTGCACAGAGTAATGGTAGACGATGAGTAGCGAATCTATTTAAACGGAGAGCTCTGGGACGCCGAGCTCGAGGGTGAGGTCGAGTCCGTGAAGGAGAGCTTCGTACTCGGTGACATTATTTGAGGCCTAAAAATCTAGGCAGATTAATTTCTCAATTCTGTCTCTAGAAGGGGTAATTATTACGATTTTAATTATAGACTCTGTGGGTTCTACTTATTCATCTATTAGAAGTCTCCACCCCTTCTTCATAATCCATTCAGCTCGCTCATTAAATCTTTTTGGGGGTGGATCCTTTGTAGGTTCCTCTAAAAGGTCAGGATTATGTTCTTCCCACTCGAGATCTTCTACTATAAAATCATGAGGAAATCGGCCACGGCCTGCCCTTTTTCAGAATGACGTTGTTCAAACTTGGTATCATGTTCTCACAAACTGACTGACCATTGTTGTACTCTTCTTGATTTTTCTTTCTTGGATAGAACTTCCCAAAGGGGTAGTTCATCATGACTTTGACTGCATGCTCTTGGAAGTAGTGCTTGAACTTCTGTAAAGTATAAACAAGAGTGAGAAGAAGCTTTTAGATTTAAGAATACCTCATTTCCACTGGAGTGAGGGTTTTACTGATGAAGTAGACTGGCTTCTCAATTTTCCATTCAAGTCGAATAAGAACCGAGTTGAGTGAAGTATCTGTAACTACGAGGTAGATAACCAGTTCCTCATTATCTATTAGGGTACTCATGATGGGAGACTTCCACAAATAGGTTTTGAGATCTTGAAAAGCTGCCTCGCATTTTGATGTCCATTAGACCTCTGCATTTGGCTAAACTTTTCCTCGTATGGTACAACCGCGGAATAATAGGAACAGCCAACGACAGCGGTCTAAAGATTATGAAACAAAATGGTTGATTACGGCAATCTTGTCGGCAAGTTTCTAAACGTCTTTTATTATTTTTAGAGATGGCATATCGAGGAGAGCCCGAATCTGATCTGGATCGGCCTTAATCCCCTTCTTGCTGATGAGGTGGCCTAGAAATCGACCTGAATGTACTCCAAATTGATACTTATCAGGATTGAGATGTATCCTATAAGATCGAAGTATGTTAAATATTGTGTTGAGATTTGAAATTTGATTGGTGGACTGTAAGCTCTTGCACAGGAGATCGTCAATATAGACTTCCACAACTGTCCTTAGATGTGTTTTGAACATAGTAGTCATTAATCACTAACAAGTTGCACCTGTATTCTTGAGTCTGAAGGGAATTACTTTATAGCAATAAAGTTCTCTTTCAGTGATGAAAGTGGTCTTTTCTTGATTTTCATCCAAGAGTGGAATCAAATTACATCCTGAAGCAGCGTCCATCATTGATAGGAGTTCATGACCGGCTGTAGAATCAAGGATCTGATGAATGTTCGAAAAAGGAAAACTATCCTTTGGAGTATGTTTGTTGAGATCAGTAAAATCTACATAAACGCGGACATTTCCATTCTTTTTTGGGATAGCAACGATGTTAGATATCTAGTCTGGATACTTAGCTTCTCGAATGAATCCCACTTTGATCAATTTCTCGATCTCCATGTTAAGTTCATCTCAAAGTCATGGTGATAAGTATTATTGTTTCTGTCTGACTACGGTGGCGTTGATGTTGATTACCAATTTACAACATACCTTGGTCGGATTGACCCCAGGCATTTCTTTGAAAGACCACGCAAAAACGTCTCTATTTAGTCGTAAGAACTTAATGAGAGCGTATTTCTCGTGTTGAACCAGCTTAGTACCGATGAAAGTACCTCTGCCTAGTCCATCAATATTAATATATTCGGTGGGCTCCTCTGTGGATCGCTGATCATCTGGGCAACCAGCTTGCTGTAATTGATATGCAGCAAATTTTTCGGAGGTATCTAAAATTGTAAAGACGGTATTTTTATAAGCTCGAGAAAGTTTTTGACTACCCCTAATTTCATAAATGCCATTTTCGTGTTTGAAGCGGAGTGCTTGATGAAAGGTAGAAGCGATTCCTTCCATATTATGAATCCAACAACAGCCCATAATCCCGAGATAATGAGATTTGATGTTGATCACATAGAAGATGACGTCGATGGTGGCTGGTCCAACGATAATATGTAAGGTGATCTTCCTTACTTACTCTTCTTTAGAATCATTAGAAAGTGAGGCCTGGTCCACGCATAGTTCTTTGGCAAACGGACTTCCCTGTATCTTGGAATGGCCGTCGGTTGTGCCCAAAACTTGTGCTTCGATCAACTCCTTAATCCGCAGGTCCATATGTTCTTGTATGACGTAGTAACGAATCGATTGAGCGGCTTGACGTGGAGGTTTCAGATTATGAGCATCAGTACCTTCACTCAAACGATCTCGCACTGGAACTTGAGGCGGAGGTTTCTGTTCTTCTTCTTGACGGATGGAACATCGGTGACCTTGACTAATTTCAGATTGAATCTCCCCTCCCAAATGAATGGAAGGTTGTGGTTCATTCTGAATAGGTCTGGAAATAGCCTTGTGTGTGGCTCCTTGAGTTCCAATCTTTCCCGCACAGAAATCCAGGAGGTTTCAAACACCTGATCACGATCTCGTAGTGAAAGAGCCTGCTAAATGTTCTACAGAGCTTGCAAGGTAGTTTGCATTGTATTCATTTGATCTTCGTGTCGTTTAAGCGCTGTCAAACGAACTTGTCGTTTGGCGTCGAGCTATTTCTCACGGAGCTCTCGATCGTGAGTTAATTGTTGTTTGAGCTCATTGCGCTTCTCTATTTCAGTGTTGAGATTTTCTCAGAGCTCTAAAAGTTGCTTTGGCTCAATTGGGAGATCGAGCTAGACTCTAGAAGTTGGACGCCTGGATGTGACCATGATTGAAATGTTGAAGTAACGTGATTGAATGTCTTAGGATACCGTAGAAATAATTTTTTTCCCACAGACGGTGCCAAATATAATGGCATAATTAGTCCTTACCCTGGAATTAGTCCTTACACCAATGTACCTGTGACTTATAATCTAGTAAACAGGAAATAATATAGGTATTTAGCATGGAAAACCTATGAATAGGCTAAAAAACCATGACCCGTACTGAGAGCTTTGTAATAGTCTTTTATTGCTTGAGGCTGACGGTATCTTATTACAAGTTATCTCTAGACTTAGAAATATTTAATTTTGTAAATAAGAAGTTTTGAGTGTTTGAGAATCTTAGAAGATATAGTCTTCTTCGTGATTTTTCATATATTTTTTGGTCCCTGTCCCTTCTAAAACTTTTCCTTTATATAGGCCCCTTCCGCAGCTCTTCATCGTGCTAGAGCATGTTCTCCAAACAATGTGGTTAGTGGTTATTGACTGAGTAACTGTTGAGTTCGTGAGAGACAGGTGGTTTTGACTTGTTCAAGTTTTTTGGTTTAAGCTCGACCCACGTTTATTATCAGTTCGCGGTATATGTGGCAATGTTTGACCGAAAAGTCATGTAGAGGATGCGTGAGCCTGATATGGAGGTATTTCAAACTGGGGACAACTCGATTTTAGGTGAGATCGAAGGATAAGCCTTTAGAGCTACAACTTTCTTACCAATGAACTGTGGCCCATTATCGATCCGAATTAGGTAGGGGCATCCAAACCGTGTGATGATGTGTTCCCAGATAAAAAAGATGACCTCTTCTTCTCTTATTTGATAGAGTAGAACTGTTTGCACCCATTTTGTAAAATGATCTACTGCTACGAGTAGGTATCATCGGTTACCTAGAGTATTAGGAAATTCTCCAACGAGATTGAGCGCCCACCGCTTGAATGGCCTGAATACCTTACTTGTATGTAGCTCGAGCATAGGGACGTAGATCACGTGTCCATTTCGTTGGCATATAACACACTTGCGTTAGAACTTTTCTACTTGCTTGCACATGCCTGGCCATAATACTCCATGTGTAATTACTCTGTTAGCGAGTGATCGACCTGGAGCATGGGAGCCGCACATTCCTTCATGTAAATCTATGAGCATACCATCTGCTTTTTTCCTGGAGAGGTACTTGAGATAAGGCCCCGTAAGTAAACGGCAATATAAAAGACATTTTCAAACTGTGTAATGCTTCGAGTTCTTGATCAACTATCGGTGTTCTTTTAGATCTGTTGGGAGGGGGCCTTTTCATTTGCTATCGGGGCCAAGATAGGCAATGAAGGGTTTTTGCCAATCATCATCCTCCTCTTTATCGCCCCCAGTATTGATAATGCATATAGAATGGAGATCAATGCCAGGGGTTGATATCACTTTGATCTGTAGATATCTTACTTTTGTACCCATGACCCCGGCTAGGTAAGCCAAGGAATCGGCATGTCAGTTTTCAACTCGAGGTAGATAGTCGAGAGTTGCTTGCACAAATCTGCTCATCCTGTCGACAACGAGGGTTGCATACACGATCATCTTACCATTCTTCTTGTATTACTCAGAGTAATGGTGGATAATGAGTAGAGAATCGATGTAGACTGAGAGCTCTGGGATGCCAAGCTCAAGAGAGAGTTCAAGTTTATGAATTAGAGCTTCGTATTCTGTTACATTGCTGGAGGCTTCAAAATTTGAACAGATTGATTTCTCGATTCTGTAGTTGGAAGGGGTAATCAATAGAATTCCAATTCCTAACCCTGCGGTTCTTGCTGAACCATCTGTAAGAAGTCTCTACTCTTTCCTTGTATACCATTCAGCTCGCTCGTCAAATGCTTTGGTGGGTGGATCTTCTGTAATTTCTTCTGTAAGGTCAGGATCGTGCTCCTCCCAATCAGGATCTTCTACTGGAAAATCCATAAGAAAATTAACAACGGCCTGACTGACTGACTATCATGTTCGAACTGACTGACTATTGTTATTGTTCAAACTTGATATCATGTTCTCCCAAACTGACTGACTATTGTTGCACTCTTCAAGATTATTCTTTTTTGAACAAAACTTCCTAGAGTGGGTAGTTTATCATAACTTTGACTAAATGAGCTTGAAAGTAGTGGTTAAGTTTTTGTGAAGTATAAACAAGAGTTAGAGGAGTCTCTCAATTTTAGAATACTTTGTTTTCACGAGAGTGAGGGTTTTACTGATAAAATAGACTGGCTTTTTGATCTTCTCCTCAAGTTGAATGAGAACCAAGCTGATAAAAGTGTCTGTAACTGCCAGGTAGATGACACTTCCTCCTTATCTACTAGGGTGCTCATGATGGGAGACTTCCCCAAATAGGTTTTGATTTCCTGAAAAGTTGTCTCGCATTCTGATGTTCATTAGATCTCTTCATTGGGCTAAACATTTTCTCGTTGGGTATAACCTCAGAGTAGTAGGAACATCCAATGACAACGATATGAGGATTTTGAAATGAATCGGTTGATAGCAGCGATCTTGCCTATAAGTTTTTGTATATCCTTTGTTGCTTTTGGAGATGGCATATTGAGGTGAACTCGAATTTGATCTGGATTGGCCTCAATCCCCTTCTTGCAGATGAGATGGCCGAGGAATCGTCATGAATGTACTCCGAATTTACACTTATCGGGATTGAGTCACATCCTATAAAATTATTGAATGTTGAATATTGAAGTGAGATCTGTGATATGGTTGTTTGACTGGATGCTTTTGCACAAGAGATCATCGATGTAGACTTCAATGATTTTCCCAAATTATGCTTTAAACATAGTCGTCATTAACCATTGATAAGTCGCGCATGCATTCTTTAGTCTGAATGGTATGACTTTGTAGTAGAAAAGTCATCTTTTAGTGAAGAAAGTGGTCTTTTCTTGATCTTTTTCCAAGAGAGAAATTTGATTATATCCAAAAGTAGCATCCCTCATAAATTGGATTTTATGACCTGCCATGGAATTTAAAATTTAATGGATGATGGGAAGAGGGAAGAGGGAAGTTATCTTTTGGAGTGTGTTTGTTTAGATCGGTGAAATATGCACAAACTTGGACCTTTCAATTCTTCTTTGGAACAGCGACGATGTTAGATAGCCAATCTGGATACTTGGCTTCTCGAATGAGCCTCACTTTGATCAATTTCTCGATCTCAATATTGACTTTATCTCGAAGTTACTGCTTCTGTTTGACCATCGTGGCGTTAATGTTGATGGCCAATATGTGACATGCTTTGGTCGGATCAACCCCAGGCATCTCATCGAAAGTCTACGTAAAGATGTCTCAAATCATTCGTAAGAATTGAATGAGAGCATCCTTATCATTCTGGACCAGCTTGGTACCGATAAAAGTACCATTGCTAGGTCTATCAATGTCAATGTATTTTGTAGGTTCTTTTATTAATGGATGATCATCGATGTGACCCGCTTTCTATAATTGTTACGCTGCGTATCTGTCTGATGTATCTAGAATGGCAGAGATGGTGTTCTCGTAAGCCCTGGAAAGATTTTGACTGCCTTTGATTTCATAGATGCCATCATTATGCTTGAAGCGAAGTACTTGATTATAAACGGAAGTAATCGCTTCCATGCTATGAATCCAACAGCGGCCCATAATCTTGAGATAACAAAATTTTGCATTGATGAAGTAGAAGATGACGTTGATTGTGGCAGGTCCAGCGGTGATAGGTAAGATGATCTTGCCTACTCATTCTTCTTTGGAACCATTAAATCTACTGATATCAGTGTCGCTCGGAATGACTTGATTGGCCAATCCTATCAGGTCGATTGTAATTTGAAAGAGAATCTCAATACCGCTTTTAGTATCGATCATCATTATTTGCACGACAAACTTCTTCATCTTGAGCATTATGATTAATGGATCATGATGTGGAAATTTTACATGACTAATGTCGTAATCTTTGAATGAAATCCAAGACGGCGATTGCTCGACTCAGGTAAAAGCTTGGCTTCTTTATCTTGAAGTGTGAGATCGCAAAATTTTGATAGTTTCTTACGCTTGAATCTGTATGAGTTGTTGATCTGATAAATCTCGATCATGTTGCTATTGTACATATGGTACAGATATTTCTCCTTAGCTTGATCTTCGACTTAGAATTCATCGAGCTGCTTCTGATAGCTGCCATCCTTACAGGATTCCAGGTCGATAATATATTTGTACATTTGTTCATCCTTGAAAATGAATACCAGCAACCTCTGTTGAGCATTGTAGCTATTAGTAACATGATGAGTTTCCTTGTGATGGATGCAGTATGGGCGGCCTTCGATTGGTTCCAATGATTGAGATAGACAGTATAGCTTATCCTTTGATAGAATTAGAAAAATTATAAAGATTCAGACATTCATCTTGGGGAGGACCGGCTTGAGTAATGTGCAGCCTTTCTGAGGTATGCCAGTGTTGGCCTTGGAATGCTTTTGATCACCTTGATTTTCCTTCGGTTCATTGTTTTTTTTTATAGGTGAACATTCAGTGGTTAGGACAGATTTAGTAGATTTATGCCTTTTGGACATCATCCTTTCCAGGTCGACAAACCCATTGACCTTGGTAATTATATCTTCCAAGGTCGTGGGTTTGTTTTGGAAGAGGTGCTCTTTGGCCTTGCAGTCGAGCTGGAGCGCGCTGGTAAAAGCAGTAACAACTATTTTTTAATCAAGATTATCTACTTTTCACGTGGCTTTAAAAACTTCTTTGCAAATGCCTCAAGCTTCTCCCATTGTGATTGTTTAATACTGATAAGGGAAAATAATTTCTCTACCTTGTTTTTGTTATGAGCATATGTCTTGATGAATTACTTTTGTAGCTTATCGAATGTGAGGATGGAATCTTCAAATAAATTATTTAACCACCGGAGTGGTTCTCCATGTAAACTTGTTGCGAACAAGCGGTAGAGAATGTGGTTGAGATTGGAGTACAATCCCAATGAATCACGGTACTGTTGAATGTGCCCATTTGGATCAGTACCCTTATATTTAGGCATCTTCGGAGTATGGAAACCTTTCGGTACTTCCCTATCGAACAACTCTTTGGCAATCAGACTTCCTTACAACTTGGTAAGATTATCTTTATTTCCTAGAGTTTGAGCTTCAATTAACTCCTTGATTTGTTGATCCATATGCTCTTGTGTGACGTACTGACATGTGGCCTGAGTGGCCTGGCGAGGTGGCTGAGGAATATGGGCGCTAGTGCCCTCACTTAAGCGACCACATCCTGGAATCGGAGGTTGAGGTCGTTATTCTTCCTCTTGACGTTTAGAAGGTTGGAGAACTCTACTGATATCAGACTAAACTTTTCCGCCTAAATGAATGAAAGGTTGAGGTTCATGCAGAATATTTTTAGAAATGGCTTTACTGGTAGCCCCTCGAGGTCCTAACCTTTCTCATGCAAAAATTTGGGAGTACTCTAGGATTTAATCACGATCTCTAGTTTGGGGAGCATGTTGAGTGTCCTGCAAATCTTGTAATACAGTTTGCATGGTTATCACTTGGTCTTCATGTCACTTGAATGCTATCAAACGAGATTGTAGGTCAGCTTCGATTTCCTTCTCGCAGAGCTCTTGGTCAAGAGTTAACTGGCGTTCGAGCTCTTTACGCTTCTCTGTTTCGGCGTGGAGATTCGCCCGTAGTTCTGTAAGTTATTCCGGCTCAACTGAAAGATAGAGCTAGATTCTAGTTGTTAGTTGTCTGGAAGTGACCATGATTGAAGATTGATAGTAGAATGAATATATACTTTAGGATATCGTGGAAATGTCTTCTTTCCCATAGATGGCGCCAAATTTAATGGCATAATTCTATAGCTTGAAATAGCCGAGAGTTAGCTCTTACACTAAATATACTTATGACAAAAACTAGTATAAAGTAAGAAATAACACAGGTGATTTAGCGTGAAAAACCTTTGAATAGGTAAAAAAACCACGACCTCCAGTTGAGGGTTTTAGTAACAATAAATTTTATTGCTTGAGGCTGATATCTTATTACAAGTGATCTCTTAAACAAGAAATACTTGAACTTGTAAATAAGAAATTTTGTGTTAGAGTATAGAAAATCTAGTTTTTCTTGGCCTTGTCTCTTCTAGAACTTTTTCTTTATATAGACCTTACCCGTAACTCGTTATCGTGTTGAAGCACGTTCTTCGAATAATGAGGTAAGTGATGGTTGACTGATAACTATATAGTTCATAAGAGACAGGTGTCTTTGACTTTCATGTTCTTCTGTTGTGTTCGATCCACGTTCTTTACCAGTTCGTGGTCTAGGTGCCAATACTGACTATTCACATCACGCATGAAATGCGAGAGTCTGATATGGAGGTAGTTCGAATTAAAGTTAGGTCGAGTGATAGGTCCCTATAACTCATACATATGGGTATGTAGTAATTCACTTTCTCAGGTTTCTTCGACTTTGGAGATTAGGACTATCATGTTTGAGTTAAAATTACCTAGAATTCTACTATCATTAAAGATAGAGGAGATTCCTTTACAAAAGTCATCTTTAACCACCACCCAAAAAGAAGTGAAGGAGGCATCTGAAAATCCATCTGGACCTGGAGAGCTATCCTTGTTCAGACTAAATACTGCTAGCTTGATCGCTTCTTCATTAGAGACCCCAAATGAGTATCTCATTTTTAGTTAGCTCCACTCTTAAACTTATCTCAGGCTTCTACGATAAGTGGTGCACCTGGATCTACCAATACATCTCCACTACAGCCCTCTCTTTCAACCTGAATGGTTCCTCATATGGTTTCCACAAGCCTGAGAGAGGCCTCAGACAAGGAGATACCCTCTTACCCTCCCTCTTTCACATTTGTACGGAGGTCTTTTCTTGTATTATCCTTAAGGCAGAGACCAAGGGTAAGCTTCATAGTATTAAGACTGCTAGAGGGGGCACCCCAATTTCCCACCTTCTGTTTACCGATGACTGCTTCATTTTCTGTAAACCTACTCTGAGAGAAGCCGGTAACCTCACAGACGCTCCGAGCACCTTCAAGAACGTGTCTGGGCAAGAGATAAACCTAGAAAAATCTTGCATTCTATTCAGCAAGAACTGCCACCATAGACATCTTAAGCTTATACAGCGCATCCTTCACATCAAAAAGGATATGGGTGGGGATAAATACTTCGGAGCCCCACTCTAAAATAAAAGCCTAAACTTCAAAGAGATTATCACCTGTATTTCTGGTAGGATCGAGAGTTGGAAGGCCAAGAACCTCTCCTAAGCCGGTAAGCTTACCTTCATTAAAGCTGTTAACTCAGCAATCCCCTCCTTTTATATATCTATTTTCCCCATCCCCATCAAGATCTATAAGAAGTTGGACTCCATTAATGCCAGATTTCTTTGGGGCTCTAACGCTGACGGCAACAAAAAGACTCATCTTATTGGCTGGAAGAAAATTTGTAGGCCCACCAAATGTAGAGGGCTTGGCATCAGAACCGCCTTATCCCATAATCAAGCCCTGCAAGCTAAACTTTTATGAAGGATCATCAAAGAACCTGAGAAAATCTAGAAGCACAACCTTAAGAAATGTTATTCCCCCCTTGAATCCCTTGTGACCGCTTCCACCAAACCCACTGACTCCTGAATTTGGAAAGGTATTATTGCTGCCAGAAATAGAATCTGGCCAGACCTTATTTGGCACATTGGCAACCGGGAAAGTATCGACTGCTGGCTGGAACCTTGGATCTAAATTTTCTATTTGGTAGACCTAGTGGGCCTCCACCTCTTCATAGAACCATCATTAAGGTGTCCAACCTCATTTATCATGCCCAGAGTAAGTGGAACGAAGAACTCGTTTGTTCTCATTACCACCATGATATTGCTGAGATCATCTTCCATATTTCTCTTAGTAAATTCCCTTCCAAAGACACCCTTAGATGGAGGAAAGAGTATAATGGCATCCTCACGGTCAAGTTTGCTTACTAGTCTACGATTCAAGAAAGCTCTAGCATGACTATGAAAGATAACAATAACATCCATTGGGAGACAGTTTGGAAAATAAAGGTGGCCTACAGAATTCAATTCTTTCTATGGAAAGCTTTGCAAGATGAAATCCTTACCAAGAGAAATCTATGGTTTTGTGATCCTGCTTGGGATACCACGTGTTCCAGATGTGGAGAAGAAGAGGAATCTACCACATATGCTCTCTTCTTCTGTAAGAACGTTAGAGACTTCTGGTATGTTCTCGACCCCTCTATTGATTTCAATTTATGGCCCTTTACTGAATCCCTTATCATTTTACTTCAAAAGCTTGCTCAACATGGGACGGCAACGCCAGATACCTCCTTATGGGGGAAAATCAACTCAATTTTTTACCTTATCTGGTCCAGTAGAAATGAACTTATTTTTAATAATGTCGTTCCTAACTCGTCTATTTCTATGAATAGGGCAAGACATACTACTGCCCCCTTGCCATCCATAACCACCCCAAGGCTAGGTAAAACATTTATCTGCCTCCGTCGGCGGTCGGAGAGGGATAGCACATTGTCATAGTGGACGGAGCCTGGTCTAGCAGCGATACTTCGGGGGGGGGGGTCAGGTTTTGTGATTAAGACTCATACTTCCTCTATTATTGGTATTGGTTATGACTCCTCTCAGGCGGCAGACCCAGAAGAGGCTGTGGCAATCTCTGTGATTAGAGGCATGGAGGCGGCGAGTAGGCTTTGACTGGAAAGAGTCATGGTGCTCACGGATTGTTGACGACTGGTCAGTGCTTTTGAGACAGGATCGAATGACCTTTCTTGGGGGGCACTCACACTGGCACCGAACATGATTGCCATTGCCTCCAGTTTTTCAGCTTTTAGATTTTGTCATTTTAGTAGACTTTCTAATTACAAGGCTCATGCCCTCACCGCCAGGGGAGTACACCCCCCTGCGATGTCGTTTTGGAGCCGTTAAAAGCTGCCCATTTTGTAAACACTATTATTTCTGTTTCGGCCACAGTGGCGTAATGCAACTCCCTTTTGCTTTAAAAAAAGATATGTTTTCGTGTATATATAACTTCATGGCCCTCGAAAAAATTCTCAAAACATAATTCACAAGCCAATAACCTTTAGTTCAATTTCACAATCAACTACCTTCTTGTTATGAGATATTGGGTTCCTAGGGGATCAATATGCTCGGGTCCACCTAGGGACCCATGTGGGTTTGGGCACCCGCCCAAGACTCCGCTATACTCCAGGAAATAACTGTATATCGTTTACTTCTAGGGGAAGAAAGTTATCCTACTAGGGTTTCCAAAAAATTTATACATAGGTTGTTGAACCTTCATTGTATGCACACCAAAAATTAATAAGATATATTTTTTCTCTACATTTTTTTCTTGTGTGCTTAGTAGATGCTTGTTAGCGATTTTACTTAAAAAACGTTATCAGCCCCAGATGCTCGTCATTGTCCTACTAAAGCCCAAGATCTCAAATCCCATATTAAAGCCCTAGGTTTCTAACCTATGATTAGTACTTGAAGATCCAAGTTTTTGACTCTTTTAGAAACCATTGATTCAATTTTGTAGAGATTCGATTTTGGTTTTTGCGCGTTTCGATATCAATGTAGACGTGGTTCATAATCGAAGTTTTGGGTTTTTGTTTGTTTATACCAAAAGATTTTGGTGGGATTCCATTAATGCTTCACAAGTTACAAAAAAAAATGTAAAAGTATTCGGTTTTAATTCAAAGGACTCGGCAAGTTAGGATTTGATTTGGTAGGCTCAGCTCGACAGACTCTGTTTTGCAATACGGTTTTCACGATATAATTTTGCGATACGGTTTTTGTTTTGGTTAAGAATTCTACTTTTAGCTAACTTGAGATTTAAATTATTCTCAAAAAGGTAAACCCTAATTTTTTTGTGATATATATGCGGTGTATAAGTGTTCAACACCTAATGTGATGCGCAAGTGTTTAGCATCAACATCTAAACTTATACTATTGTGATGCACAAGTGTTTAGTATTTGTTAGGAGTTGGGTCTAAGCCCAAGCTAGGAACCCAACAGGGTTGGAAAGTCCTATACGGACTCCTAACATGCCCATAGGCCCCGATAGGGTAATGGGGAGAGTTTGAGTAGATTAGGTAACTTATGTTGTAGGTTATCTATTTATATATCTCTGTATTACGTACAAAGAACACGAAGATGATGAATCAATAAGAAATCTCTCTTCTCTCACTCCTTTTGTTTATCAAATATAGTATTGTTATATTGTTCTAGATTGATTGTCTCTCAATACGTTATCAGCACGCATGTTCTAGGAACGAGGAGAGTAGACAATTACCTTCTAATCAAAGTTTTCAGTGAAACCAAGCGATTAGGAGAAGAGGTATTTTACAATTTTTTGAATACATATTCAATCACTTTCAGATCTATACTATATGATAAATTATCATAGTTCAAAAACATATTTTCCATATTTTTTCGGATTAAAAATTATGGTTTTTGGTGATTTTTAACCTTGATAAAGGGCTGTATTCAAACTTATATATTTCTCTTTGAGGATATCGTATAGGGACAAGACTACTTCGGTTAGATAGCCTACTCCGAGAGCTTTCCAATGGTGTATGGCACGTCTCTTGGAGATGCTCGAATCACCGAGAATAGCACATTGAAATTAGGCAATTTCACGGCCAAAAGCTGTGTTTTTTTGTCGATGACGTCAGCAAGATAATAAAATATTTTTTTATAATTATCTGATATGATGTCATCATTATCTCTTGTGACCTCAGCAGTGACACGTGTCGAGGACGCGTGGCACGTGTGGCGTGTCTGGCATGTACAAGGTACGTTTGGCATGCCTGGCACGTTCGCGGCACGTGTGGTATGCCTTGCATGTGCGTGGCATGTGTTGTGACACGTGACAGTCTCCGGACTGTCATCGGCCGGTCACCTGAGGCCGGCCGACGGCCGAACGTCAGAAGTTCACCGGAATTTTGGCCGAAATATTTTTTGGGTAGTCACCAAAATATTCCTCGGCGGTCACCAGAGCAATAACGTGGCGGACACGTATGTGGCACGTGTGCGACGCACGTGTACAGTCCGTGTGTATGGCACGTGTGTGTGGCACGTGTGCATCCTGTGCTTGTGGTACGTGTGACCTATGCGTATGTGGCACATGGCGGACCAGGTCAGTCCGGTTCAGACCAGTCAACCCAATTTAGGCCTTGACCCATACTGAGTCAAACTGGTCCAGACACTAAAACGGTTATAAATAGCCTAATTTTTGGTCAAATTGAGCCCAATTTTTTTTGAAAAATTCCTATTAATTGGACCTACCCTTTGGGGGTTCCATTTTGAATTTTTTATGAAAAATATGTTTTTCAAATTTTTTTGGGAAGAGGTACCTCATAGAGGAACATTGGCTCACTTATATGTGATATAAGTAATTGATGTAATACCCATTTAAGTATCTTACAATAGCTAATAGGACATTACTCGTATGCTCCTAGGATATTAATTATAATGATCAGGAATCAGATATAATACGAAACCAAAACTAATTTAGATACGACTGTGAGTCATATCTAAATCACAATTAATTGTCAGGGATAAATAACTAGAGCTCAATTGAGAATTTACTTAGTCTTATTTCTAAAAACTTGGTGTATGAGGAACTAATTTTTTGTATCTATGTGCAATTAGATGTTACATAATAACATTTACTGGTATATAGGCATTAATAGTAACCTAAAATACCCTATAATGTTAGTTCAAAGACAGGCATAATTAACCGATCTTGGGGACCCAGCTGAATTCGGGATGGGACCACTTGTCAGCTAAACATCTAATACCCCACATATTTGTAGCAAATGGATCATTTGGCTTGAATATATAGACATTTATAGAACTTGAGGACTTAGAACACCCTCATTCTCAGAATAAGGATAACACACATCTAGTGGTTTTAAATAGCAATTTTGGCTAAGATTCTATTAAAACGCACACCTACAATTAAGATTATTACTTTTACGGGGTAAAATTTAAGATTTAATTATTATAAAAGAATTTCAGGAGTTATAGAATATGAATAGGGTTCACCTATAATATGATTGGGAATCATTTTTTAGCTTTATTCTAAGTACTATGATCTATCTTTAATGCAATTGTAAGAATTGTCTCTAATTATAATCTATATTTTGTATTATAGATGTCTGCGAAACTCAAAAATGTAGACTTTCCACCATTACTGCTTACTAGAGTTAATTACCTCACTTGGTGCATTGACGCTGACTTATTCTTGAAGTCTCTCGGTCTGCAGAAGACCATCATCATTGGCAACAAAGAAGATCATGTGGGCAAAACAAGGACTTTGTTTATCCTCTGTCATCATATTCAGGATGACCTGAAGACTGAATACCTCAACAAGGTTGAGCCAGCTGACTTATGGGTGAGCTTGAAAGGGCATTATGATCAACAAAGGACCATTATGCTCCCAAAAGCGATGCACCGATAGAACACCCTTAGGTTCCAAGATTTTAGGTCGGTCAATAATTATAACTCAGCAGTCCATAAAATTACTTCTACACTTGAGCTGTGTGAGAGGAAAGTCACTGATGCTGAAATAATAGAGAAGACTTTATTAACCTTCTATGCTAGCAATATTGCGATTCAGAGGCAATATCGACAAGAGAACTTGACGACTCATAAAGTCCTGATTCAGGCACTGCTCCTCTTTGAGCAGAACGATGAACTTCTGATAAAGAATCATGTTATGCGGCCTTCTGGGAGTACGTCGTTGCTTGCATCAAACAATGTTCAGTTTCGGGGAAGCAACTTTGCACGTTAGGGATGAAGATATGAAAGGGGCAGGGGAGGAGTCCATGGATATAGGATGGTTGGGAACCAGAAACCCTTTAGCTCTAAAAGAGGTAAAAGATTTAAGAAATCCTAGATACTAGGCAATGTAAAGAAGGAAAAGAAGACTGAATAGGTATCTACTTGCTTTAACTAGTATGCCATATACTACGGGTGGCTACAAGTGACAGAGTCTGAATATACCAGGCAGTTGTTGATACTAGCTCTTCCCCTCTGGAGTTTGCAACGTCAGACTTCTTCGACAACACTGATGTCGTCATGGATCAACATACGGAGTAATCCGTAATGATATCTCAGTAGACATGTGATGTCACATTAGAGAGAGTACTAGTAGTTTCTTTACTAAATAGACTTGATTTACTTTTTGTCGTTAGAATTTTTGATTTTGTTGGGAACATATCATTTATATTTCAATAAAGTGCTTATGACATACATGAGATTTATTTTGTTCTAATAAATTGTGATTATTCAAATTTATTACTTGGGAAGTAGATAAATTCTATGTATGATTGTTGATCTACTATATGCAACCTCCCTATGGATCTATCTGCTTATTGAGCATGACCAATAATTGGATGAGTGGCGGCATATGTCTAAGAGATATTTGTACCACGCACACGATCCTTTTAAGATATGCATATATTTTTTGTATAACCTTGTGCATCGGGGATGGCTCGAATATCATTGGCTTGGCCAACATGATAGAACGCACTGAGTACGTCACACTATTACTCTCTAACGGTATGATACAAGGTATCTAGTTCACTTTATAAACTAGTAAATCTAGCCAGATTTTACTGAGTTTAAGGAGATACATGATAATACTTATCACGTAATGACTATCAGAGAAAATAGCAGACAAGTTTCTGTGCATTCACTCCATGTCTACCGGTTAGAATACGCTATTGGAACGGTTTCCAATATACTTCTCAGGACTCAGATAGTAAGGAAAATTATAGGGATTGCATCTCAACTTTCCTTCAAAGGAGAGAAGATCTAGAGAGTGCACGTGTAACGATTGCTTTCGAGGAAAGTCTAGTATTTCATCCTAGTATGACCAAGGTGGAGTGCGATCTCCAGCCTTTGCTCCAAATGCATCCATGGAGACACATGTGGACATTTTCTTCTACATAGTGGCCCACTTAAATATTTATGGTCATAAAAGATGTATCTAGGAGATGGTCTTACATTTGCCTACTCATAAAATATAGGAATGCAACATTAGCATGACTTCTCACTTAGAACATTCGATCGCAAGCTCAGTTTGTAAATTACTCGATCACAATCGATCGATGCAACTTGATGAGGGCTTGGGAGTTGGACTCACAGGCTTTTGATGATTATTTTACCGCTAAATAGGATAGATGATTGAGCATCGCGAGTACCCCATACCATATCCAACTCGGGATTTGTGAAGAACCTAATCAAGCGATTTAGGATAATCGTTAGGCCACTGTTATTATGATCACAGCTTCCGGCTAGTGTGCAGGATATGTATTGTTACTCCTACAGCACTGATTAGGGTTCGTCCCTTAGCAAATCATTAAATTATTTTTTCCCAAAAGCGACTAGTAACTGGGTCGGAGCCCAGTGTAACCCATTGATGAACATTTGGATGCTCCGTACAGATGCAAATCGTACCACAATGTATGAAAATGAGACTCTCAACATCGGCCTGGTATTATGTAGGTTAGGATTTATATTTATCACTCGATATTTGGACCCACTGGCGATGTATATACTGTAAAGCAGATAATTGTCACTTTGATGAGACGATATTCCCAGCATTGGGGGGAGATATGACAGTCAATGCTGAGGATGTTTCCAAGAGGTCTTGGAAAATACCATAGTTGTCTCATCTAGATCCCTATACATAAGTTAAGTGACAATAAGGTTCAGCGGATTACAAACCTCCAATAGTTCATAAATGACTTGCTAGACGCATTCATAGGCACTATTGAAGTGTCGAAAATGTATATACCTGCAAGTAATACACCTACACAGCAGAATGTTCTGGTGAAACTAGTATCGCAGCAGAACATTCTAGGAAAATTATTACAACAAACGAATCTGAGGCTCACGCCTAGTACAGAGCACCGTTGGAAGAAAGTATTCTGAGCTGAGGAGCTACAGAATAAGGGACAAATATGACTAATGGTGTAGTCGGTTCATCGAAGATAGAACCTCCCATTGACGAGGCAATAGTAGCTGCACGGCCAGTTAATGCATTATGAGACTAGCCTAACGTGGCACATACGTATGGTAATAATGAGATCTTGATTTATTAAAAGACAGTAATAAGCACAATGTAGGATCATTCAGTAAAGATTTGTCGATAAGGTATTCATATTTGTTGTTGTACTCGCCATCAAGGATGAGGATTCAGAGCCAAAATGGGCATCTAGAATCTAAGCAGAGCTCAGCTTGCTGGCATAATGCGAAATGATACAATTGAGTTTGTTGGTTATAAATGGGAAAGGTACAGAAACACGATTAACTCGGAGAAATAATATGGTCAAGGTAAGACTAGTTGCCCAAGAAATCTTTAAGAGATCTGGCATCGATTACAGTATAACCTATTACCCAGTTATGGACGCTATAATGTTTCAGTACTTATTAGTCTGTCAAGTTCTCAGGGACAAGCTAGAGATGCGTCTGATGTAAATACCACAAATCTATATGGGAAACTAGATACGGATATCTACATGAAGCTACCTGGGAAGGTATTAGCTTCTAGAAGCAATTAAGCCCGACACACGAGGTGTGTACATAATAAAACTAGAAAAGTTATTTTTAACTTTAACAAATTGGGACCCATGATACATTGTAATTCGACTAAGTATTTGAAGTTTAGGGACTTTGCAAATATCATTATTTGTCCATGCATTCTTATTTAGAACACAGATATTAACTTCACTCATCATAACAGTGTACAAAATGATTTGAATATCATTAGACCTTCGGGGAAGATCGCAAAAGCCGCTGAATACCTTAGGAAGGAATTTAAAATACAAGACCCTGGGAAATCAAGAGTATTTCGATTTGCAGATCGAACATCTTGATAGTGGCACTCATACACCGAGCAATATATATCAGAAGAGTTATCTAACACTTCGATATGGATGTAGCACACGGTGCTAAGTCGTTTATTGTGCATCCAGCACTTGAGTGTGGACAATGACATCTTCCACCATCCTAATGTGGAGAAAAACTCCTAAGGTATGATGCCATAGCTAAAAGGTGTTTTCCTATAGTTAGCTGGGTATACTAGACCCAATGACTCATTCGCAATAAACTGTTTGGTTTGCCATAGTTTTGTTCTTACCCAAAGGCACTGGATTGAGATCAGGCACATTCTGAAGTATCTGATCGGTATGAAAGACTGGGGTCTGTTCTACACGAAATAATAAATGGTAAAAGTATAGAGTACACCGATATATAATACTTCTCAGACCCACATAGGGACCATTGTCAAATAGGTTATGTATTTATGTACAGGGATACATAAAGATTCTTAAAGATTGATGAAGCAGACGGCGGTAGCTACACCTCGAACCACGAAGATTCTTGCACTTTATGAAGCTGGTAGAGAATGATGGTTGTGTTCCAAGATAAATCTCATCAATCTAAGTTGTGGCGTGTTCTATCTAAGATAAAAGCATCGACCATGTATAAAGATAATTCATCTTACATCATTCAAGTCAATGGCGACAGAATGAAGCACATTTCACAGAAGCCATTCCAACCTTATGGATTATAAAAGGCGAATGAGATTGGCGTTATCGAAGATATTTCAGAAGATATCCATGCACGAAGACTCTTATATCACTTATGTTCAAGCAACTAGTACACAGAATCGATATGCAGAAGATTTATTTATCAATATCTCATGGAGATAGATCTCAGGGAGATCGACGTCTGGGGTATAGTCCCAGCCTAACATGGACAAATGTGTATTGTACTCATTTTCCTGGCACAATTTTTATCTAAGGAGGTTTAACTGGCTGGAGGTTTTGATGAGGCAACGTATACGCGTCCGCAACCGATACAGGGCAGGGCATAGGATTGTACTTTTTCCCTGCACAGCTTTTTGCCCAAGGGAGTTTTGTTAGGCAGAGGTTTTAATGAGGTTCGTCCTCGTATGGAACACCCTAAGGGGGAGTGTTAGGAGTTGGGTCCAAGCCCAAGCTAGGAACCCAATAGGCTTAGGGTGTTCTATACAGACTCCTAACATGCCCATAAGCTCGATAGGGTTATGGGGAGAGTTTGAGTAGATTAGGTAACTTATGTTGTAGGTTATCTATATATATATATATATATCTGTATTACGTACAGAGAACACGAAGATGATGAATCAATAAGAGAAAAAAAATTCTCTCTCCTTTTGTTCATCCAATATAGTACTGTTATATTGCTCTAGATTGATTATCTCTCAACAGTATTAATATTTATATGGTTTGAATCGTGATTCGCTATAAGTATTACGATATTTTCTTGCAAAATAATGTAGTAGATCAATTTGTTGCATATGCTTTTAAATAGTAGGTTCTCCTTCTTCTTTTTTACATATACAAAAATTGACAATATAGGTACGCTTTTGAGGTTATGTGTTTCCCCTATGTTTATAGTACATAATTCGTCTATATTTTTCGTGCAAAATTTAAGACTTGTTTTTACCCCAATTTTTATCCTAGTTTGATAAATTGAGATGTAATACCCATTTTGTTTACGTGCAAAACTATCCTAATTTTCTCTACAAAATTAAAATTTTAGCAAAAGATTAATTTAATGACTTAAAAATCCTATTTTAAAATTGTTGGAGATAGTCTATTGGGGGATAGTAACAGCATGTAAAAAATGGTTATGCTACAAGATCTTTTAAACTAAAATGGGAAGAGTGTATCTGTAATTAAAATATTTTTGAAGGAGGAGATATAGTAGGTTTAAAATTATATATAATATTATTTAATAACAAACCCTTGCAGAGTTAGGTAAATTCATTTTGGCCTTACTTATAATTTTTAAACATTATTTTTAGTAGACAAAGACAAGTGAAAACCTCTCAACCAGTTATTGTTGCTGGAATAAAGAAGTTTACTTTATAGATAATGAGACCAAACATGTGTCATAAGCGATAAAAGTACACTTGTTCCAATTGGGGAATATATGTACAACACTTTATTTGGCAAATGGAAGAGGTTTATTTATGGGAGATCATATACCCATTATCGGGTATATCATCTGCTACACCTTAATTAAATTTGCTAAGCCAGTATGACTAGACCATGTTGACCAGTTTGACCTGAGGGTTGCCAAGGGTCAAATGATCAATTTGGGAATTTTTGACAACATTTTGGGTCTGATTATGCAATATGCATCACTAGTAACCATATTTGGACCAATTGTGGTACGCAAATATGGATTTTTAGTAACACATCATAACTCTATTGAGTGAAAAATTATTTATTTTGTCATTAAAATGGCATTTATTTAATGCATTAAGCACGGATAAAATGGGTTTGAAGGTATCTTTCGAAACATTTTTACACATGTTTTTCTGTGTCTAGTATCCTAATCCACTCAAGTAAAAAGATTAAGGTTTGACTAGGTAGGATATTATAGAGTTATCTTACTACATTAAACCTGAATGACCTAGCAATTTTACATTGGCAAGTAATTGATGCACTGGAATTTCTGCTACTGTTGTAGTATCTTGGTAAGCGGGGTCGAACTATACTGGAGATCAGTATTGGTTTTTTAGTTTATGAATGGGGATTATTTGGTTGTTTGTTGGATCTCTGAGGATAGTATTTAAAGAGAAGAGGAATATTCAAAAGAGAAACTATTACTTTGGGATTTGTGTCCTCTACTTGAGCCTTTCTTATACCTGTGAGGCTGCCTTCCCAGACTCTCCTTGAGTACCCTTCTAAGGGGCCATTCCTCAAAACTGGCTTGAGTTGGAACCCTCTATATTTAGGAGAGAATTTTGACCATCTATTTTAGGGTGAAGGTCGTCTAGAAAAAACGGGATAACTTAGTCATTAACGTACAAGGTTCCATGACCATATTGTACATAGGTGTTGCTAGAGTTCAGCCGCTCTTAACCTATCAACTGAATGAGCTAGGATATGGCTAGTTTATAGAGAGCACCACATGCTTTAATCTCTACCTCAAAAGAGGATGAGTCCCGACTAATCCTTCAGGTACCCTAAGAGGCATACATGTAGTAGCCTTCTCACTACCTCGAGCGGCTGCCATCTAGAATTCAAACACCATAGTACCAGATGTGACAAGTATAGATGCCCAATACCTTCAACCTAGCATTCAACTCGAAGCCTCGATCATCTAGAAGCCAACCTCCATACATCAGAAATTCCAACAACTGATCAAACTCAACTTGCCACATGGACGTGATAACCTGACATCATAACATTAGAAGACAACTATACATATAGAAGATAATGGAAGATAGCTATGTAGATGGAATATAATAAAAGATAACTATACAAATAGAAGATAACGGATGATAGCTAGCCAAGAAGGATACATTTGCAATTTTACTTCTCTATAATGACATCACCTTTCCTATCCTCTATAAATAGAAGATGAGGGATACCATAGAGAGGTGGTATTTTTTTCCCATACATCCTTGAGAAGCTTTGATAACCTTCTAGCACATTTCAAAGCTTGAAGATTCAGTTCTACTCATGCCTTATTTGTAATCTCAACCATTAATACCATCTCATCTTAAAAATCCTCACTAGTAGCCATGCAGGAATCCCATTCTTGGACTCCATGCAAGTGTGTCTACTAAAAACTTTCCATATATCAATTAAATAAGCTTGTTAGAAACCCTTAAGTGAGTACTAACTCTTTGTTATAAGAGTTTAATTTCCCCTCAACAAGATTAGGCCCCTACATTTGGCGTATTTGCCATACAACCCTCTATTGGAAAAACCTCTACCAAAAAAATATATTTCATGCAAAACCATCTAAACGATACTTACCCCGTCTGCCATACAAAACCTCTACCAAAAAAAATCTATTTTCCATAAAACCTTCTAAATGACACTTACGTCGTTTGTGATTCAACCTTCTACCTGAAAAATCCAACTCCTTAAAAGCCTTCTAAATGATACTCACATTGTTCGCGATACAACCCTCTACCAAAAAAATCTAACTCTAGAAAAACCTTTTAAACGACACTCACGCCATTTGTGATACAACCCTCTACCATAAAAATTTAACTCCAGAAAATCCTTCTAAACGACAATTACTCCGTTTATGATAAAACCATATGCCAGAAAAACCCTCTACCAAAAAAATTCAACATCAAAAAAACCTTTTAAATGTTACCTCAATGCACTCAACCTCAGCCCCAATTAGTGATGTGAACCAGAACATTTGGCTGTATATCTAATACAAAAACATCAGGCTTTCGTTTAGCAGAATGCAGACATGCCCAAACCTGAGCTCAAGCAAGTTAATAAATTTATTTTCAAGAAGAATGTTCTAGCCAGTTATTAATTCATGTTTTTCAAGAAGAATGTTCGAGCACAAAACTCACAATAGAAGCTTGAGCCAGTTATCAAATTATTTTCAAGAAAAATGCCCGAGCAGTTACAAATTTATTTTTAAGGAGAATGCTTGAGCCAATTACCAATTCGTTTTTTTCAAGAAGAATCCTCGAGCACAGAACTCGCCCTACAAGCTTCAACCAGTTGCCAATTCATTTTCTAGAAGAATGCTCGAGCTAGTTAGTAATTTATTTTTATTAAGAAGAATACTCGAGTACGGAACTCGCGTTAGAAGCTCGAGCCAGTTATCAAATTATTTTTGAGAAGAATGCTCGAGCCATTACCAATTCATTTTCAGGAAGAATGCTCGAGCCGTTACCAATTCATTTCCAAGAGGAACGTTCAAGCAAGTTATCAATTCATTTTTCATGAAGAATTGTCGAGCCATTACCAATTTATTTTCAAGAAGAACGTTCGAACCAGTTATTAATTCATTTTACAAGAAAAATGCTCGAGCACAGAACTCGCGCTGGAAGCCCAAGCCTGTTATCAAATTATTTTCAAGAAGAATGCTCGAACCCACTAATAGAATTAGCCTCAATGGCCACCGCTCTAGCCGTGGCTAATACTATTTGCCATGGGTATACCCGTACCTAGGGTTGTGTCAACTTGTGGTGTGGCTAATACTCAAGCACGAAGTTGACCGTGGCTAATAAATCAGATATAGCCACGGATAATGCAGTGGTTATTTCTTGGCTATTAATACACATTAGATACATTATAAACCGTGGAAAATAGCTCCATTGGCTACAAACTTTCCCATTTAATGTCCCATGGATAATACCAGTCAATCACCTGTGGCTAATGCTTGTTAATTACCATTATTTTGTCTGTGGCTAATACTCGTTATTTACTACAAAACTAGTTGTGGATAAAGTCATTTTACAAATATATATATATATATATATCATTTGTACAGTTATTACAATCACTCCAATCCCAAAACAACAAACACCCAAAGAAGACGGATTCATACATTAGACTCAGGTAGCAAAGTCACTTGCGCAAACACCTCATCCGTGTCTGCCTCAGCCTATAATGAAACACCCAATACCTCAGCCTACAATGAAATACCCAATTTCAAAATTAACACCTAAAACCCTAACTGTTCAATAGATAAACAACCCTAAAATAAAACCTAATCAACAAAATGAAATACTACCTTTAACTGTATGTCAATTACAAGACAAAGAATCTTTGACGAAAGCTGGTAAACCGGCATCTACTTCTGCGCAACCTGATTAGTTTATGCCTCAGCCAAGATCAAACCACACAATAATCAAAATCAAAATAAATAAAAATGTATCAAATCATAAATTCTTTATTGATAAATTCCAAAAATATAAATACTAAAACTTTCCAAATCAAAACCTTCAAAAACTCCTAAATAAAGCCAAAAAAAATTAAAAAAATCAAACTCATTTTTAAAGCAAATAGAGTGTAATCATGTAAAACACACAGATATCTTACAAAACTTACTCGTCCAATGTGTCCCTGAGGGAAATAAAACACTCTCTCGTGTAATAGCTCTCAAGATTTGATGAACAAGGAATTCTTCAAGTGACCTAGAGAAAGCGTGCTGTAAGAGAAGATTGTGTAATAGCTCGAAGAAGATCTGATTAATATGCCTCACTAACCTCTGTGATGGTAATAATGTAGCTTCAGAGGGTGGTACGAAACACTTGGGTAGTTATGTTAAACCCTAGACAAATCATAGCTATTAGCAGATATAATAGTTGGCATTAGTTGATTTTCTTTATGTTAAACTAAAAAAACCAATATCATAAAAAGATCAAAGAACATGGTCTTACTTGGAATTTAGAGTGTTCTGAAGGAATCCAATGACCATACAGCAGTTGTCATGCATCAGAGCCATTTGAGTACTTCTAGCTCTACACCAAAAGTAATAGCTAATGCGGTCAATATCTGACTCTTATGACTTGCAATTTGGCACAAACAATAAACATCCAATAATAAATAATACCATGTAAATGGAAGACACAAGACTTGCAAAACAGAGGATAAGTTCAAGTTTATATATCTCCAAATATGTTAAAAAAATCATTCATAGCTCATAAGAAACAATGGGAGGTGACGTACGTTCAAAATTATAATTATACATTTACAGTAAGCAATCACATCATAGAACTTGTAGTTGTTTAATTGTAATTTTCCCTTAAGAAACCATAGTCAATACTATTAGCATAATGTGTTGGGATCCATTAAGAGTATAAGCTACTTGAATTGCAACCATAGTCAATACTATATAAGCATAATATAGAAGGAATGAGAATACATGCACAAAGGCTTACAAAATAAGAAACACCATAACCACACATATTTAAGAACAACCACTACCAAAACACTTGAATATAAAAGTAAAATCAACTATAATTTTATAAATAATAATGCATAAGGACTATCAAACAAATAAGGTGAAATGTGATTTTTCAGAAATATGAAAATGTTACTGAAGAAAATATTTATCATAACGATGTTAAGCTTCACAATGAAATATAAAGTTTTTTCTTAGTCGCATAACTAAAGGAAGATGAACATACTCTGTAGCATGTCTGAAGATCATCAATGTCATAAGCTATTCTACATTAGAAGCTGCTTGAACAGTGAAATTATTGAAAATGAACAAGTTACACTAAGAAAATAGGTTTAACCAAATGAAAAAAAATCTTACAATTGAAAGAAAATCAATGTTCTTGCCACCTGTTCGTTGAGATTCTTCAACTGGCCTTCCCCATGATGATTATGTCCTAATTGTAAAAAAATTATTGGTTCAGCTAGACCTATTATACAAGTTATTTCAAAGTAGTCATAGCTACAATCTAGGTTTACCTTGTTGGAGTTGGCCTTGTTGTTTATTTGTAAAGGAACGTCAACTGGAGTTTGTGAAAACCTGAAATGAAAAACTTAAGACTTGGCGCTTACATAACATTTGGAGTAAACACTATAAACATGATTGACTGAAGCAAAAGTTATAAGATGAGCCTGGAAAGAAATATTGTTGACCTGATTTCCATTGAGTTCCTTTTACTTTCCTCTGCTGGGAAGGGAATACATGCACAAAAACTAGCAAAATAAGCCACATAAGAGCAACCACTGCCACAGCTCGAATATAAAAACAAAAGCAACTCTAGTTTTCCTAAATAATTTATGCAAAGGGTAATTAAACAAATCATGTCAATTTTGACTATATGAAAGATGAAAATATTATTGAAGTAAACATACATCCACGCAAATGTATAAAATATGATATAGTGTTGTAGCACAAAAAGCAAAGTAATACCTAAAGAAATTTAGTGTAGCAAACTGCAACATTTTGTAGACATGTGAAAGTACACATCTAGGTAAATCGTGTCCCAGTTCTGTCAAGAGAACTAGAAATACTTACATAGGTAAATTTTATTCTCGCTCCATCGAAAAACTTCAAGATAGCTGGACAAAAGTGAAATACTCTATCGCCATTGAAGCGAGGAAAATTGGTTAAAAGGCACTTGAACAAAGTTGTTAATGACCCATAGGGAATATGTCTCATTCCTGGAGTATCCTTGTATAATTTAGGTCCTGTAGATTTTTGTAAGCTAGGTCCTGTAGATAAATTTTCTATAAATACAATTGCTTCAGTCAGGGTTCTACCATTAAATAGATAAATTCATGGGCTTGAGGATATTCTTGATAAATAAACGGTAGATCCAGACGTAGATTGATAAAATAATTTGGTAGGATCAGATGAAACAACTCATTTTTGGATAGACCTAGAGAATTAATTAGATCCTTGTGAGTGGCACTCGAGGGACTTTCCTTCTACCGTATATTTCATTTTTGTCAGTATTGAAACTCGATAGCCAGTCTGCCAGCTTTGTGTTGATCCTTACGTTAAGATACTAACTATAAACAAGAGCCCATTGTAAATAGTCACCTATTAGGTAAGAAGCACCCTTTGTAAATAAGAAAGATTTCATAGTCACCCTTTGCTAAGTCTGCCTCTCCCTGTATAAGATTTCAGAGTCACTCTTTTAGAATTTCTAGCTGCAATACCATAACCTCACATACTTGTAAGAGGCCATTCTGTGCAAATCTTGGCATACCCTATAGGGAGGCAAGTCCATTGGCAATGGATAATTTTGGAATGTGTCCACTCACCTCTAAGATTCCATCTTTCTACAAGCTCTCTATTGTGATTGTTATTCACCATCTTAATGATATCTTGGCTCAGCTTCATACTCACATCTGATAAGATTTTTTTTCTCAATGTTTTTGTACACATTTTCTTTATCTTGAAATACTCTCAAGTTTCTTTCTTTCCAGATCTTTTCAACAAAACAGTTAAACACCAATTTGAAAACTCTAGATTTAGTGAAGTTCCCTCTACAGTATTCCAACCCACATTCATGTTCTTCAGAGCAACTACCAATCACCCTATTAATTCCTATCTTTTGAAACAGACCCTTCCAAACCTTACTAGAGTAAGGGCATGAGAATAACAAATGTTGTTCATTCTCATTAGCACCTCAACATAGCACACACATACATATCTTTGCACAACACCTCATAATGATAATTATACGCATTAACAACTCCTCATGAAGAATGTGCAAACTTATTAATAGGGAGATTATTCGTGTTGATGTGTAGATGCTAAGTAAGAGTGTTAGCCTATATATCAATATAACTCTGGGGATGATTTTCTATTAAATTTGGGTGGGGGTCCTTGCCTAGCCCCATCTTCCATTCCTAAAAAAAAGAAGAAAAACTCTGGGGATGATCCTACTCGATGTGGGACTATCATAATCCCCCAATCTTAGTAACGAGCCTCCTCATCTCTAATAGGATTTGTACCACCTTGCTCCCCACTACTGCTAATTTACACCTTCACTACCTCTTCGAGGTCTGGAGTTTTGTTTGAACCACAATATGTCTCAGTGTCAAATGTGAGTACAGGCCTTCTAATTAATCTCGCCCTGATAGGGATGTAACTAATATAAGACAATCATAATCCCCAATCTCAGGAACTTCGTCCTCCACTTTGATACTAAGTTTGGCACACCTCAAAATCTCTATTCTGAGTTATTTCCCCCTTTTTTCTTATGAGCAACTAGGGACTTTATTAGATCAAGAAAAAAAGTATATTACCAACTTTTAATTATTACAATTGGATAAAGTAAAACAATTTTGATATTACCAACTCCCATTCTATCTAGAATAAGAGCTGCTATTGTTCTTCCATTAGGATCACCATGCTCCAAAATTCCTGCATTAGTTGCTCACTGCCTAATTAGTTATGCCATGAGCTATTGAATTTTCCTCCCCGAAGGCATGCCATAATTGAATCAAAAGTTCTTACCCAATTTGTGTTATATTCTTCTAAACCCTACGTACTTAGGTGAAACACGACCCACTTATATTTCCTTCCAAACTTTTTGTCATACCGTTTTGCAAGATGGAGAGAGTCAACTTCAACTGTTAAAGGGAACCAATTATATTACTTATAGTTAGCAGTCCATAAAGCTCTCCAATATTATTTGAAGCAAGACCAAGTGTTATAGAATATGTAAAACTAGATTACCAATGTGATCCCAGGACACACCTTCACCATAAAGATCTGTAAAATCCCTAGCTGAGCCATCAGTAAATATAAAGTTTGAAAAAGTTCCATGGTTTTTATCCATTTTAAAACCTTTAAAGATTTGGGTTTTTTGTTTTTCTTGGCAATTTTGAGAACCTGTAGCCACAAACATTCATAAAATTACAGTGCGTAGTATATTTTATTTTGGTGGCAGGAGTTTGGAGTAAAGAATTAACCTTTTAATTAATACACTCTACAACCAAAGGATTGCTATAATATTTTTTTGAACATTCTGTGACACTACACTCTCTACACCATTAGCCTTCCCCCATTAAGGTTTTGGCCTTTAGGGGCAGAGGTGCAATTTTATTCTTGCCCTTCTTAAAATCTTCAACAATGATTGGCTTGAGCTTGGTACAGTTTCAGATCCCATGCTCTTGCAAATGGCTGTGGATAGAAAATCTTGGCATTTTCTCATAAATCACATCCTGAATAAAACCCCCATTCTTAAGATTCACAGAAATTTTAAAAGGTAATGGCTCAGAGAGATCTACCTCCACACAAACCTTAGCTATACTAGGTATGGGGCCTGATCCACGATAACAAATTTACCCACTAAAACAGCCATATGTTTGAGAATCCCAGGATTGAAATAGCATGGCTTAAAACGTATAAAGCCCCTATTTTTAAATGCGATATCCCATTCTCCTTCAACCATCTCTCTTTCCCTCCCTCATTTCCCCATTTGGCCTAATAGAAAACACCAATAAAGCACATGATCATACTAAACCCCAAATTATACTTAAGAGAAAATTCCAGAGAATCTCCAAAACAAAGAACAGAGTAAAAATTAAATAGTAATTTGATAAAAATTAAAAATAAAAATTAAGGGAAAAAATTAAGGAAAAAATAATACCTTGAATTCGAAGTATGCAATTTGATTACCAAGGTACAATTTACAATTGAGTTTCCAATTTCTTCAATCAACCTGTGCCACGACACACAATACAATATATTTATAAATACAAAGAGAGACAGAGAGAAAATATAAAGAGATAGAGAGAGATGCTTTTATACAAAACTTACCTATGAAAGAGTTTTCATTCATAGAGAAATTGCCCAAGGAGAGATCAGTTTTCTGTAATGAGAGAGAGGAGATTAGGCTTGGGTATTTAGAGTTTTGAAACTTAAACCCTAAGATCTCAGAGTTAGAAGAGAAAATAAAGAAACTCTTTGATGAAGCAAGTTTTTGGATCCCGCGGTTCTAATATGAATAGTCACGATTTTGGCCACGAACATAACTTAGTGGTATTAGCTATGCTATTTACAAAAAAATTTAAGCTTTGGGTACGGTATAATTTATGGTATTTTTTCACTGTTCCTACCGTGGGCAAAACCAATATTGACTGTGGTCGTTGGTCCATTTTTTAGTAATGGCCATTACACTTTCATTCTCTAGAAGAATGCTCGAGCCATTACCAATTTAATTTCAAGAAGAATATTCGAGCCAGTTATCAAATTATTTTCAAGAAGAATTCTCGAGCCATTACCAATTCAACTTCAAGATGAATTCCCAAGCCATTACCAATTCAACTTCAAGATGAATTCCCAAGCCATTACCAATTCAACATCAAGAAGAATGCTCAAGCCATTACCAATTCATTTTCATGAAGAACGTTCGAGCCAGTTATCAATTTATTTTTCAAAAAGAATGCTCGAGTACAAAACTTGAGCATATCGACAGAAAGAAGCTCGATCTAATTACCAATTCATTTTTTCATGAAGAATGCTCAAGCACAGAACTCGATCTAGAAGCTCGAGCCAGTTATCAAATTATTTTCATGGAGAGTACTCGAGCCATTACCAATTCATTTTCAAGAAGAATGCCTAAACCGGTTATCAATTTATTTTTAAGAGAATAGTCAAACCAGTTACTAATATATTTTTAAGAAGAATGTTCAGGCACAAAACTCAAGCTTATTGACAGATAGAAGCTAGAGCCAGTTACTAATTTATTTTCAAGAAGAATGCTTGAGCCAGTTACCAATTCTTTCTTTCTTTTCAAGAAGAATGCTCAAGCACAAAACTCGCATTAAAAACTCAGGCCTGTCAATTTATTTTTAAGAAGAATGCTCGAGCCATTACCAATTCATTTTTAAGAAGAATGCTCGAGCACAAAACTCCCGCTAAAAAATCGGGCCAGTTGTTAATTTATTTTCAAGAAAAATGCTCGAGCCATTACCAATTCATTTTTTGGAAAAACACTCAAGCCAGTTATCAATTCATATTTCAAGAAGAATGCTTGACTACAGAGCTCAAGCTCATTGACAGAAAGAAGCTCAAGCCAGTTACTAATTAATTTTCAAGAAGAATGCTTGAGCTAGTTATCAATTCATTTTTAAGAAAAATGCTCGATCCAGGTATCAACTCATTTACAAAAAAAATGCTCGGACACCTAACTCAAGCTCTTCACCAGATCATAGCTCAAGCACATAATTTAAGCGTCTCATGCGGCTTCCACATGGCTTCTCAACTTGGCCAAACAAGTTGTTAAAATTAGCCTTCTACTTGAGTGACACTTAGGGGCAACCAACAAGCCATCCATATTGCTTATTCCAGGACTAAACCTAAGAATTTGGATACTTGGGGGTGATCATGAATCTTCTTTAAACTTTTTAATTTGGGCAAACCTAAGTATCACGTCAACCCATCGACCCGACTGATACTTGGGGGTGACCTCTAAGTTTTTCAAAGTTTTTTTATTTGGGCAAGCCCAAGTATTATGAAAAATCGAACAAATTAAACACTTAAAGAGCGATCTCGGAGCCGACCACGATTGGCTTCGTTTTGGCTCAATCCCATCTATTCGGATACTTGAGGGCGGCCTCGAAGCCTAATGAATTTCATGATTTTGGCAAACCTAAGTATCATATTAACCCTTTGACCTGACTGATACTTGGGGGCAACCTCAAAGTTTTTTAAAGTTCCTTGATTTAAGCAAACCCAAGTGTCATGAATAATCAAACGATTAAACACTTAGGGCGACCTTGGAGCTGACCACAGTTGGCTTCATCTAAGCTCAATTCCATGTATTCGGATACTTGAGGGCGGCCTCAAAATTAACCTCATGAACACCTTGATTTGGGAAAACCTAAATATCACGTCAACCCCTTAACCTGAGAAATACTTGGGGGTAACCTCGGAGCCGACCATGATTGGCTTTATTTAGGCTCAATCCCATGTATTCGGATACTTGGGGGGAACCTCAAAGCCTTGTGAAATTCTTGATTTGGGCAAACATAAGTATCACGTCAACCCATCGACCTGACTAACACTTGGGGGCAACCTCCAAGTTTTTCAAAGTACCTTGATTTGGGTAAACTCGAGTATCATGAATAATCGAACATATTAAACTCTTAAAAGAAACCTCAGAGCCGAGCACGATTGGCTTCGTTTAGGCTCAAACCCATATATTCGGATAATTGAGGACGGCCTAGAAGCCACGTGAACTTCTTGATTTGGGCAAACCTAAGTATCGAGTCAACCCTTCGACCTGACTAATACTTGGGGCCGACCTCGAAGTCTTACAAAGTTTTTTGATTTGGCAAAACCCCAGTATCAAGAATAATTAAATAGAATAAATACTTGAGGGTAACCTGGAAATCCTTGACTAGAGTAAATCTCCTCAAAGCTTCTAATGCATTTGTTATACGTGTCCAAACCCAGGTGTCATGATCAATCCTTCGACTAGAATGATAAATCTCGAAGCCTTCAAAATAGCCTCTCTACTTTGCCAAACCCTGGCATCTTGATCAGTCATTTGACTTGAATGGTACTCCTCAAAGCTTTTAATACAATTTTTCTACTTAGCCAAACCTAGGCGTCATAATCAATCCTTAGACTAGAATGATACCTCTTAAAACCTCTAATGCAGCTCATCCTTTGACTAAATACCTTCCAAAGCCTCTAATATAGTTTATCTACTAGCCAAACTCAGGCATTGATCAGTCCTTTGACTAGAATGATACTTCTCGAAGCCTCTGATACAACCTCTCTAGCTACTTGGCCAAACCCAAATGTCAAAATTAGTCATTCGACTAGAATAATATTTCAAGAAGTTTTTATACAACTAGCTTATCTACTTGGCCAACCCAATTGTCAAAATTAGTCATTCGACTATAACGATACTTCTCGAAGCCTCCAATATAGCTTTTCTACTTGCTCAAACCCAAAAATCACATTCAAATCTTTAACTTCAACTATAATTGAGGACGACCTCGAAGCATCTAACATGGCTTCCAATACTTTCTCTCCCAATCCATATTTTTCTAATTAATAAACGACCGGTCACAAACATCCCCTACTTATCCATAATTACTTAGCAATTAATAACAATTTCCAAGACACCTCAAGTGTAGAGACTCTAATCTTCTCAGCTTGACCCACAATTAGCTCCAGATCAACCCACAAATAGCTCTAACTGAGAAAGGGAAAATGTAGTAGCCTCAACGCTGCCCTCGAGCTGTTACCAGCTAGAAGCCAAACACCACAATACTAGATGTACAAGTATAAAAGTTTGATACCTTCGACCTGATAATCAAATTAAAGCCTCCAACATCTAGAAGCCAAACACCATAGTACCATATGTGCAAGTATAGAAGTTTGATACCTTCGACCTGATATTCAACTCAAAGCCTCGATCATCTAGAAGCCAACCTCCATACATCATAAATTATAATAATTGATCAAGCTCAATTACCTTCGAACTTAACCACCTCGAACTGGCTACATGGACGTGATTACCGGGCATCATAATAATGGTAGACAACCATGTAGATAGAAGATAATGGAAGATAACTATGTAGATAGAATATAATGGAAGATAGCTATACCAATATAAGATAATGGATGACAGCTAGCCAAGAAGTATATATTTATAATTTAACTTCTCTATAATAGCATCTTATTTTATATCCTCTATAGATAGGAAAGGAGAGCTACCATAGAGAGGTGGAGATTTCCCCCCTATGCATCCTTAAGAAGCTCTGATAACCTTCTAGCACATTTCAAAACTTGAAGATTCAATTCTACTCGGGCCTTATTTGTAATCTCAACCATTAATGTCATCTTTTCTTAAAAATCCTTAATGTCATGGAGGAATCCCATTCTTGAACTCCACGCAAGTGTATCTACTAGAATCCTTCTAATTTCTATTAAATACACTTGCTCAGACCCCTAGGTGAGTATTAATTCTCCAGTGTAAGAGTTTAATCTCCCCTCTACAAGATTAAGCCCCTACAGTACACATATCCCTCGTTAATCTTTGAGAGGGGGCTTGGAATAGAGATTAGTCTCACTTAAGAACGTAAATCCTCTTGGTCCCTCCCTCAGACTTCTAATAAGAACTTTTTAGGTCTCCATGTGTACCAATTAAGGCGTACTTCTAGGCCTCTAGGGTCCTAAGAAGGATACTAGAAATAGGGGTAACACTCAATTAAGAGTGGCCCAACAACTAGACCCTCCATCAGATCATTGCGGGGGAGACCCGAAGGTGGCCCAACAACTAGACTCAGCTAATGGCTACTCAAGTAGGCTAGCTTTCTCCCCGGTAATAGGTAAGGTGTTTAGTCGGCCATACCTGAGTTTGTACAAAAGCAAGTCCAAACTAAAATACTTAACTTTTAAATAAAGAGCTCTTTATTAAATTTTATTTCCCTGAGAGATGATGATTACTATTAAGGAGAAGTTTCTTTTATAGATGAAGAAATTAACCAATGAATTTTTATTACATGAGCAATATGGGACTAAATAAAACTCAGGTTTTCTTTGTTTTCTTCTGTTTTTGACGTATAAAAGGAAAAGTAGTAACTCGGTTAAAACTTGGAGACCAAGCCACCCAGGGGACCCGTGAACGTCAGTTTCCCAATGCCTTCTAGACCACGATCACAGGTTTGTGGGGGCCACTGGTCTTCAACTTCTGTATGTCTTCTTCTTGCCCTCTTTTGGTTGTAAGAATTAAATTAGATTTGGCCCTGTCATTTTGGAACGTGTGGGATATATTTTGATCACTCCTTGGTAACTGGGAAGTTTTCTGAACTACTGAAGCTTATCTTTGATACTTGGTAAAGATTCAGGTTGGATCTAGTATGCTTTAGTTGTACTTTGGCTCCTCAGATTGCTTCTAGAATAAGTAATGCAAATAGAAGGCTTCTTAAGGCTTGTAACTTTTGTTTTGTACCAAGTTCACTTATGAGGGTCTAGAATCCTAAAAATAGAAAGCATTGTCATTAGTCAAACTTATTAACAACTCAGGACGGCCAAATAGATTATTTTATGTGCTTTAAAACAAAAGATTTTAGCACGTATCACTAATTCTTATGGCGTGTAAATTATGATTTACCACTAAAAGACCATATGGATAAAGAACTATTTTTAAATGTAGTTTCAATTAGGCCAACTATTTTAAAATATTTTCAAAGATATTAAAAACTGCTATTATAGGATATGTGGAGCAAAAAAAAATCTCTTCTCATAAGATCGCTTTAAATTTAGAGTTTTATATTATGAAAACTTTTATTACAAATTTAATTATATTGGGTTGTTTGATATCCATAGTGATTATAATTGCAATTATATAACAAATACATGTGTTCAACATTTACTTTGAGGGTTTGTACCTTGTAGGCGGGGAGGCATTTATTTTTTTTATTCAAAACCTAGGAGTTCTAGCACAAACATTGGTACGTAATGAGACCTTCACTAATATCTTAGTTCGTAAAGATGGTCATGCGGTACCACGCTCACATGGGCATATGCCAACCAGTCCTACTGCCTGGGCTAATAGGTTTAGGAATGAGGCAAAGTTCAAACATTTTATTTAGGGTCGTCGTAGCAGGTGTAAGGCTTGAAACAATAGACGCGATAATATGTCAAATGTATGGGGCCCAGAGCACCAATGGTATAGGAACGCAATGAGCATTGGCTAGGATCGACGGAAGGCTACTATAAATATGGTAGCAAAGACCATGATTAACCAGATTGCACAAAAGGTATTCAAATTGCTGAAAACTTCCTTGGGTCCAAGGGCACATCTAGCAGGGGTGGACTCCAATCGTACAGGACGATATGGAATCTGAGTGGGGAAAAGTTAATAATCCAGCTGATAATGATTGGGTTAATGTGTAATTTGAGGAGCACATGAGCAATTTAGCAGTAACAGACCGATGATCTTAGATGAGCATTTAGCCTTTTAGTTTTTCAATACATTGTCAATTTAAAATTCAGTACTTAAGTCACCATGAAGAGCATTTTATTTCCAACACTTTGTTTCAATAAAATGTAGTTTTCAAATAAAATTAACGCTCGTACCGCGGTTTAGCTTTATGTGAATTGCCTCTTCTTGATTACATAGATTATTATTATCTTCTATCGGCAGCTAATAGTTGAGTATGTAATGAATATGATAAGTGTTGAAATCTTATATTTTAAAGCACCTAAAACAAGTTATTTTGGCCGTTTTGAGTTACTAATAAGTGTGATTAATGACTATGTTCTCAATTTTCAAGATTCTAGACCATCCTAAGAGAACTTGGTGCAAAACAAAAGTAAAAAGCCTTAATAAGCCTTTTTTGTGCATTCCTTACTCCAGGGGAATTTTGAGGAGCCAAAGCAATGCTGAAGCACAATAGATCAAGCTCAAAGCTACATTTAGGGTCAAATATCAATTCTAACAGTTCAAACAATTTCCCAGTCTTTAAGGAGTGAGCAAAATTCATTTTACACGATCCAGGATGACAAGACCAGATCTGAGTTAAAACCTACACCTAAAAAGGGCCCAAAAGAAGTCTAGCAAAATAACATCACCTAGGGGCCCCACAAACCCACGATCGCAAGGTTTGAAGTGTTGGAAGACTGGTGTTTACAGGTCCACAAAGTGGCTTGGTCCCCAAGTCTTAACATAGTGACAAGTATACCCTTTATACATCAGAAGCATAAGAAAAAGAAGAAAAACTTAGTTTTGTTTAGTCTCACATTGCTTATGTAATAAAAGGGCATTGATTTCATAAACTATAAAAGAAATCGCCCTTCAATCGTAATAATCATCTTTCAAAGGAAGAAAATTTAAGAGAGAGCTCTTTATTTAAGAGTTAAATATTTTAGTTTAAACTTACTTGGGAACAAACCCAGAGATGGCTGGATAAACTCCTTAGCTATGATTAGGGAGGAAATTAGCTTAGTCTAGTTATTGGGTCACCTTTGGGTTTCCCCCTCAAAGGTCTAAGGGAGGGTCTAGGAGGGCTAGAGCTCTTGATTAAGTTTACCCCTTATTCCTAGTACGTATCCTTCCTTAAGACCCTAGAGCTTAGGAGTATGCCTCTCAAAGAGGGTACTCCAAAAGACCTTGAAAGTCCTCCTCCTCAGAGGTCTAAAGGAGGGACTAGGAGGATTAGTGCTCTTAAGTAGAACTAATCCCTATTCCTAGCATCTTTCTAAGGAATAATGAGATATAAGGGCACGCCTCTCAAAGAGGGTGTTATAGGAGGATTAGTTGGACCTCAACTCTTTTAAGGTAGAGACTAGAGCAGGTAGTGCTAGCCAAGAAGACCTGCCATATCCTAACTCACTCAGTCGATAGGTAGTGGTGTGAGTCCTTAATAGGATCACATCTGAGGACCCAGGTAGGTTATAAAAAGGGTTTAAAGCCTTAAAAGCGACAAGACTCTGGTAATAGCTACTAGGGCACAACAAGGTCCTAGAGTCGAATAAGCTTAGGACTGGGTTGTCCCTTTCTCTCTAGACCGACTACTGACTCTTGCTTCTAATTAGGAAGGTCCAAATTTTTTCTTGAATAAGGAGGATCCCAACATATAACAATTGTGAGTAGTAGCCCTTAAAAGGGTGCTCAAAGAAAGCTTGGGAAGGCAACCCCTTAGGTAGATCCAGATAAGAAAGGCTCAAGTAGAGGACGCAGAGTCTCAAAGTCATTATTCTCCTCCAGAATATTCTTTTCCTCATCTCTGCCCATCTCTTACAAATACCAAAAAACCCATTCCCAAACCATGGAACCAACATCGATCCCCATCTTGGTTCGATCCCACTTACCGATGTACTATAGCAGTAGCAGGAATTTATTGAAGTAGGAACTCCAGTGCACTAATTGGCTTTCCATAGTATTGTTAATTTTAATTCAGTCATTAGTTAGTAGTAGTTAGTGCATGATATATTGGGCTAGAGTAGGAAAATGTCTTAGAGGTTTGCTTGAACCAGTCCCAGTTAACATACCTCACATAGGAGACGTATTAGAAGGTACAGTCATAATAATGGCATATGAACCATACAAACCAACGATCTAGAGGAAATCGATTCAAGTTTAACTGACCCCATTTAGTTGATGGCTAAAATAAATATTGATCCTCTAATGGCTCAAAAATTACTACGAGTTATTGGACCCCGAGGTGGGTAGAATGCCCTTTTGTATAGTCTTGCCTGACATTGTATCATGAGTTTGGCAATGAATGTCCCTATAGCCACATAAAAGACTTCAAAAGGATATGCTCACTTTCGCGTTATTAAAACCTCACGGAGGAATCTATTAGCCTCCGTCTTTTCCCTTTTGTTTAAAATAAAAAGCAGGCTGATGGTTAGAATTATTAGCTCCCTCATCAATTAAAACATGGGCTGAACTTTTAAAGAAGTTCACATTAAAATTCTTCATAATGGCCAAAACTCTAGCTGTCAAGAACAAAAACATTGAATTTTTCCAAGATGAGTTTGAACAATTCTATAAGGCCTGAAAGAGAATTTAGGATCTTCTCATGTGATGCCCACATCGCAATTTTGAAATCCTGAACTTAATCCAAATATTCTATCTTTGTATTACGCCCGATAGCCATTTGATGGATACATAAAATGACTACTATTCCCCTATGACTTAATGTTTATTATTCTTAATTTTATTATTAAACATGAAAGCCAATTTTTATATTTCAGGTCACATGGAGCTCATTTACCAAATATGTGCAAATACCGAGATGTATAGCCTAAAGGATGAACTGTTGGAGAAGGATGTAGAGTTGTCAAACACAAGGGTCCCACATGGGGAGGATACAATTTTGGAGGATAACTCTTGGAGGTTACAAATTTATGTACATTCATGGCATAGGTTATAAATCTAATATTAAATATAAGAACCCTCTCCTTCATCTATAAAATGAGAGGTGGTGAGCTCATAAGATCATCCAATTTTGAGAGAATCATTCTTGTAGAGTGCAAGAGAGCATTATTGGAGTAAGTTGGTGCAAGTCTTGTAAGCATTTGGCGCATTTCATTTTGTAAGTCAATAAAATTCATCTTTTTGTTGTTAGTTTATGTTCATTTCATTTTTATATCATTTAGGTTTTATAGTTGTTATAATGGCCGGCTAAGTCCTCACTAGGGGTGAGGATAGATCTGTCATAAGCGTATGATATCATGTAGTAGAATATATTTTTCTCCAACACAATATGAGCATATTATTACAAATCCCAAAACTATATTGTTGGAGACATCCATTATCATCCTATGATCTCTTTAAGTAGAGATATAGGAAGAGTTTTATGATTCTCAAATGATAGAGTAAAATTGTATTAATATTGTATTTTTCTAAGGTATGATCCTAATTAATATTTCATAGTTAGCATAGTTTTCATGGAATGTGTTTTTAGTACATACTTAGTTCATACAATATATTCTACTTGAGTTATAATTAATCATGGGATTACATCGACAAAAGGTCGAAGTTTGTTATTTAAATTAAGTGGAGAATTTAATATACGATACTATGTTGATATTGTATGCAAATGGTGGTGAAATCCGAGGCCCCTAGACCTTTATTCTTGATTAAAACCATATCATTGATTTTGATTTTTACGGTTTTACAACCATAGATGACTAAAACACAAGACCAAAACTAATTTCTAATTCCGTTTGAAAGTGAACGACACTCTAATTTTCCCCCATACTAAACACCAGATTTTGACTGTTATCACCATTATAGGTTAGAAATATTTATCCATACAGGTGATTTCTAAAACCTTCAACCCGAAAATGCTTATGAAGCATTTGAGGCATTAGAATGAAAATCCCAACAGTATAAGAATGGTTATAGCAAAAAGGGAGGAGCCCAAGAAATTAGCGATAATATAGTACTTCTAGCCAAAGTGCATATCCTCACAAATAAAATTGAGCAACTCTCTACTCCATTTGCCCAGGTGAATAATATCCAACAATCGTGTATGACATGCGGAGAATTCTCTCACATTGAAAGAGATTGTCCCCCATATGCTGAAATCAATAGTACATATCACATTAATGCTTTGTTCCATAAACCACCATGGAAGAATCGCCCTAATTTTTCTTGGAGAAATGACCAAACAAATTCCAATCCTTCAAGGTCGGTCCAGCAAGGTACGCGGCAAACGAATAATAATCAGTACCCGCCTAGAATTACCCTTACCACTTAATTCATTAAATTTGAAAGTTAAATAGAAGGCTGCATAGGATCTCTTAAAAATCAAATGAACCTTTATTCTCAATCCCTATGAAGAATAGAATAACAATTAAAGAGCTTATTCGATAAAGTCAGCGAACGAGAAAAAGGAAAACTGCCTAGCCAACTGGGGGTAAATCCCAGAGACACTCAGGGTCAAGCATCAACCTCAGGAACAGAACAAGTACACACAATCACCACTCTCAGGAGTCATAAAACGGTTGATAAATGGGTTGAAATGCCAAATGATGACACCCTGAACCCTACACCAGATACTCTGGAAACGGTTGAGAATACAGAGGATGAACCCACTGAGATAAGCACTAGTGAACCCTTAAGTAACCCTATACTAACTAGGAATCCTATCATAACACATACTCAGCCTGAAGTACTCGTTGCTCCTAGTGTTCCTTATCCTCAACACCTCAAAGGTAGACGCAAGAATGATCAATATGTTGACTTAATGGAAGCATTCCGCCACGTTTGCATTAACATTTCATTACTTGAAGTTATAAAGCGTGTTCCTATTTATGCCAAATTCCTAAAAGAAATGTGCACTAGAAAACTCCGTCTTAACATCCACAAGAAAATATTCCTCACTGAGATACTTGCCCTACCAAAACTCTGTGATCCATGCACTCCAACCATCCCTTGCATGATAGAAATCATAGGGTAGATAGAGCCCTCCTAAATTTGGGAGCCAATATTAATATCCTCCCATATACTGTCTACAAGGAGTTAAGGTTGGGAGAATTGACACCAACTCGGATAACATTACAACTGGCCGATAGATTCGTAAAATATCTGAAATCCATACTCGAAGATGTATTTATTGAAGTTGGAAAGTTTATATTCCCAATTGATTTTGTCATAATGGATACGGAGGATGTGTTGAACACAACTAAAAAGATTCCCCTCATCCTAGGTAGGCCATTCTTAGCAATAGCCCACGCCATGATTAACTCTTTCATGGGTACCCTTGATCTGTCTATGGGAACTCTGCAGGTTAGCCTTAATGTGTTTGACAATAATAACCAATTCACATACAAAGATGAACTTACAGTATCAATGTCATTGAAACCTGCATATATGACTCACTTCCACCAACCTAATCTAAAGACCCATTAAAATCTTGTCTCACACTTAGGGGAAGATTTGGAAGAAGTGGAGGAAGTCGAGAAAATAAAGAAGTATCTAGATTCAATACCTCTACATGGGAAATTCTAACCAAGGG
The DNA here is from genome assembly GCA_014058105.1 of Kingdonia uniflora. Taxonomy (NCBI): domain Eukaryota; kingdom Viridiplantae; phylum Streptophyta; class Magnoliopsida; order Ranunculales; family Circaeasteraceae; genus Kingdonia; species Kingdonia uniflora. Next base: position 334,480 of record JACGCM010000428.1, on the reverse strand, counting down.
TAGAAACACTTATCCCTACCACAGATCTACCCAAGCCTTCCATCATCCAGCCTCCAACGCTCAAACTCAAACCTTTCTCTAACGTATCTATGAAGATATATATGGACTTATCCATCCACCAAGTAGGCCGTTTAGGTATAATATGGTGTTGATTGACGCATCGCTGAGATGGTCACACGTTTGCCTATTATAGTAAAATTGTACATTCCCACGGCAATTGGCATAGATCATTCGGTTGCGGGCATAGTTAATGGACCACCCGATTAAGTCAATTCGACTTTTGTTGGACAGTATATCATGAAGGCCTTCCATGATAGATCTGGAGCATCCAGTCCCACATGTCCATACCATTCAAAGTGATTCTAATTGGGTTGTAACTGTTAGAGATATTAAGTTGCCACTTTTCGAAGAGGTACAACCAATAGGCATGATTGGTCTACATATAGAGACTCCTACCCAACCCAACAGACATAACAAATTTGTAACTTAATCTATCTCTCTATTGGCATCATCAGTTCAAATTTTCATAGAGTGTTATTTGGTCTGATCGAGACGTTCTCAACTCAAACCCAAAAGCCTCCATTATATCCTAAGAGAGAAGTTTTTGTTTCATCCTACTGTGATCCCGCGGTTCATATCGAAAAGGAGGAAGCATCTCTTAAATATTGAATTCATGCCTTAGAGTAATAACCATTTTCGTCAAGTTTCCCTAATTTACCAACAAAGATCACCAATGTTTTTGCTAGCATCGCAGTCCATGTAGGCGACCTGACTATCATCAAAACTCATGGAGAGATGATGGAATTGTCTCCTCCATTAAAGAGGAGTATGAGATGAAGGATCTTCGTAAAACTAAGTTCTGTCTTGAAATACATATTGAACACTTACCTAACAGCATATGTATTCATCAGTTCACGTACACTAAAAGAGTTATACAACAATTCCATATAGATAAGAGTCATCCAATAAGCACACCAATGATTTCACGACTTCTAGACAATAAATCTGACCCATTTCATCATTCAGACGAGGATGAATAATTCCTAAGTGCAGAATTTGTACACTTAGGAGTTATAGGAGCTTTATTATACCTAGCCAAGCATACGAGGCCCGATATTTCCTTTGTAATAAATCTATTAGCACGACTTAGTTCAGCACTTACATAGAGATACTGGAATGGTGAGAATTTTCTAACCAAAAGAATGTGAAAAACATGTTGATTGGATATGCAAATGTTGGTTTTCCCTCATATGCACACAATACCATATTAGTGGCACGGTAATACCTTGGAGATCAGCAAAGTAGACGATAATAACTACTTCCTCAAATCATTCCATGATTATGGCACAACACGAAGTTGGAACGAGGCAACATATAGCGCGTTTTACCATAACTTGAAAGACTGATTGCATTCTTTCGTACTCCAAAGTTTCTTCCATTTGGGTTTCCCTGGTTAGGTTTGAAAAGAAGCAAACGACTTCAAGTTATGCGGGAACCCAAAAGGATGAAGGTTAAGAATTTGGCTTTATTAAGTCCTAAGACCAAGTGGGTGTGGGAGCCCACATACCCAAGGGTTGCACCCCTAGGATTCTATTGGTTAAAAATTTGGTTATGGAATTTGAGTAACCAACTCACCCCTAATATATATGCCATATAAATTGAAGTTTGAAAAAAGAGACAACAATACAATATCAATAAAGAGTTTACATTGGTGTATGTTATTTCAGTTTGATGATGAAGGGAACACAGTCAAAGAGGTCTGTTTATTCATCCTTGTTTTCATCCAATGTGATTTGTTATGGTACTAGCTTATGAGCCCGTGCTACGCACGAATGCTTCAAATCATAAGAGTAGCTAAACTTAGTCTAGGAATTACGTAATAAGTTAATGATATAGCCAAAGCCCAATATTTTGGTCAAAACGCAATCTTTATTCGCACGACTTTAATTTGGTACACAAAGTCAGGCTTCACCAAAATACATAACTTTATAGTGATACAAATTCATTGCTCAATTCCCTTTTATCTTATTTTGTCCCTATATGTGTTCCTTAGTTTTTTACATGAAGAACAGAAAAACTATACGCGATTATATAGCCTCTTAACTCTAAAATTTCTCCTCTTCTTGGTTCTCTTTCCAAAGAGTAATTGCATCTGCATAATCCAATGTTGTTTTCAGCTCTTCAATGTCCATATAGTAAGAATAGATATAGTATCATTTCATTACATAGATATATATGACACATTCAACATGAAATGAATTTATTACAAATGCTGCTACAACATAACCGATAAATCTCATAGCTCTCTGTAGCGTTGGGCAAAAAGAGCTTGAAGGGTTTATAATTGCCTTGTAAAATTGTAAATTCATAAGAATGAATAGATGTACTGATATATTTATGAAACATAAACTTCTAAGAAACTTATGTATGATGTAACAGAATGTTCTATTACATATTAGAGTTACAAAACTTAGTAATTAAAGGTGTTTAATATCATTTTAAAACTAATTAAATGGCTACATACTATTTACTATTGCAAATACAAATATTAATGTTATATGCCTAGTCATCTTATCCTAGTCAGCTTTGACACGCCACGTAGGACAATCGTTGAAATTTATAAATATAGATTGTCCGTCAAATACAATACAAATTTCATGGAAAACTTGGATGATAGCTTTGGGTATAACATAGAGCAAGGGACACGAAAAATCAGCCGTTATGCACTACTCCAATAAAGCTGGCAAAAAATGGGGTGAAAGGAAGATAGCCTAAACGTCATCCAAAAAAATTGTCCAAGGAAAATTAGAAATCGAAAGTAGGACGTCAATTAGAATAGGTTGCTTGAAATGAGGATAAGGTTGTTTTTGGCAAAGAAAAATATTTAGAAGCAATAAATTTTATGACTTAGTTTTACTTTTGATGATTCCTTATGACAAAATGATGTAAATTGATTACGCGAAAGCCAATAATCAAGAAAAACACCAGTTTTAACAAAAAGAATTAGGTTCGTGAGGAACCCTAATTTTATTAATTAGAACATTGTTCTAAACAATACTACTTTAACTGAATTAACAATATTAACTAACTAAGAAACAAATAACTTAGACCTCCCCTTTTATAGAACACAAGGGGGGTTAGAATTAGAAACCCTAATTCTAATTGAAATAGAATTCTATTTAAACTGGAAAACTGTTAATAACCTAGGTTGGGCCTCTCCAACAAGGCTTAAGCTAAATACTAAAATACAAAACATTAAAAGCATTAAATAAACATAGATGGTACGGTGGGTAAACAATCCTATGAGGGATACGCCACATCAAGCCCTCCGTCTGAGAAGATTTCGTCCACAAAATCAAGGTGCTGGTACTTCAGAGGACTCAAGCACATATGTGCATCCCAGTCTCTTCATCTTCATCCCGTAGAACGTGCACAAAATTTGCACGGTGAAACTCTTTTGGAAATCTTGAAATCTTCCGCAGAATTTTCCCTACCCAGAGATTATACCCAAGAGCGGGGGTACGATATCGTCACCGACATCCCTACGTCCATCAACGTAAAAAAAAAACTAAGAAATTACTGTAGTCCGCTCCTCAACACCAGCTACAAAACCTTCCTAAAATGGATCAACATAAGAACATAATTTTTGTACCGGGCCATCATCTCCCTTATAAGGATCAAATATTTGGATGCCCTAGACTGTAACATAAGTGAATGGAACTGCTGGACGATGCTGACCTGCATCTCGTATTTCGTAAGTGTTTCATGAATCCATTATGTGGCACGATAATTGGTAGCTACTGTTAGAGTGGCAATGCTAGCACTGGCTCGTCTTGCTTCAAGGTTGAACTGCTGGAGGGGTTTTGCATGTTGGACCGCATGCCCACCCAAATTCTAATTCAAAAGTTGGTTGCTTGGGTCAAGGAGTTTAAAGATGGTTTTGGGCCTGGATCTGGACCAAATCGGGTTTGATGTAGGTCGGGGAATCACATGCGAAACACGTGACTTGGGTTTATTTATACTCAGTGAACTCGGTTGTATGAGATCTATCCCTCCCAGGGTAGTATTATCGATCTTGTATTGTTGCGGTACCATTGGTATGACCGGTTGCGTTAGCGGGGTTGTTTTTTGAAGTCCCGTAATCTGTGTCTCGGTGAAAGGTTGGCTCGGTGGAGGCTCTCCTCTTGCGTCAGGAACTCTGGAACTCGATGCCTCCATTTTTTTTATTGGTGGGTTTATTCTTTAAGACTTGGGCCCGCAGTCTTATTAATAGTTGGTTTCTTTTGTTGCATGTAATTTCTTAGGGCGTAGGCCTGTTGTTTGAATCCAACAGTTGTTGTTTGGGTCAGTTTGGAATTAGCAGCTCAGGTTTGGGCCTGGCACAAACGAGTTGGGCTTGGGATTGTTGCTTCGCGGTCCAAACTATGAAATCTAATTTTCTTAGTACCATCGGGGTTGTTGCTGTGGTAGATGTCGTGAGGGCTGACGCCGGCAAGACCTGATCTCCTTACGGTGTGGTAATACTTGCATGAAGGTCGGCTAAATTTGTTGTATCTCCAACGTTGTTTTGAATATCGATCTCTTCACTTTCGTAAACTCTAGTTTCAGCGTTCACTTTTACGAAAGGGTTGTTTAGGTCGTCGCTCCTCGCGGAAATGCTTCCTTCTAGAGAGATATCGTCAGTTACACCCAACGAAGGTAGTTGGGGGGGCGGGAAAAAGGCTCCTCTACCCAAAGCCTCGACAAGCCCTTCAAGCTTATCAAGTTTATCTGATATCCGCGCTACATTGTCGGCGAGCGTAAGTTTCTTTGTCGCGAGTCTTCCACGTGGCAATTTTGCTCTTGAAACTAACTACTCTTAGATCTAACGTAGCTCTGGTACCATTTTGATATAAACTGATTACGCGGAAACCAATAATTAATAAAAACACCAGTTTTAACAAAATGAATTAGGTTCGTGAGGAACCCTAATTTTATTAATTAGAACTTTGTTCTTGAACAAGACTACTTTAACTGAATTAACTGTATTAATTAACTAAGAAACAAATAACCTAGACCTCCCATTTTATAGAAAACAAGGGGGTTAGAATTAGGAACTCTAATTCTAATTGAAATAGAATTCTACTTAAACTGGGAAACTACTAATAACCTAGGCTGAGCCTCTCCAACAAGGCTTAAGCTTAAGACTAAAATACAAAGCATTAAATAAACATAGATGGTACGGTAGGTTAACGATCCTGTGAGGGATGCGCCACATCACAAAATGCATGTATTGTGCTTCGGCTGGAAATTAATATTTTAAACTTTTGAATATTGTGATAAAAATAAATTTGCCTATTTTATGATGATGTTGGATGTATCATATTATATTGCAATTTTAGCCGTTGGAGAATAATTGATGTTACAAAGTATTGTAACTATTTGAGAAGGTTGAAAATGCATTTTGTATGTTATTCCGATCATCAAATATGGAATCGTTTGAATTTTTTAAAAATACCTTTATCCTTTCCAAACAAAATTTTGAGGGTATCACTGTTAGTTTTTTTTTCGCAAAAGATTTAACTTTATTAATTAATAAATCAATTTACAAGTGTGAGGGGCCAGGGTTAACATTTTTTTTTAAAAGCAAAGAACCATATATAAACGCACGCCTACCGGCGAGAAATAAGAGAGTTTACAAACAGGGATGCCTCTTCGGGCTCCGAACATACAAAAGGAGGGGAACAGGCTCCCCTCACCGTAAATAAATGAGCAATAAAATTTAAGAAACGTTCAACATAAGCAAAATGAAATTTTTGGAACTGGGATGCGAGGGCACGCATGTCAGGTGCAAGCGTATGCGCACCCCACGAGAGGTCATCCAAACAATCCTGAAAAGCTCTAACAAGTCTCTAGCAGTATGTAAGGATGAGCACCCGGTCGAGCCCCAAACCGTGAGCCGCCTCTATCCCTCGGATCACTGAGATGGCCTCAGCCTCTTCGGGGTCTGCAGCTCGAGTTGAGTCATGACCTGCACAAATATAGGAGTTACTAAAAGATTTAATAATAAAACCTGTTCCCCCAGGATTGTCAGGCCTAGTCCAAGCGGCATCCACATAAATGGCACGCCAGCCATCTTTACCTGCAGGGGGGCAGCTATATGAGGAGGGGTGGAGTGTTCCCCAGTTTAGGGTAAGGAGTAGAACTTAGCCCGTTTGAGTGCCTTCCCCGGATGCGTGCGCTTTTGATCAAAAGCAAGCTCATTTCTAGTAATCCAAACCACGTACATAATGGAGCTGAGCTTGCAACAGAAATCCGACAGGCCTGCCGCGCCGCCAAAAGTCTGGTAGCCCCGAAGAATGATCTTGCTGGCAGAGTCCAAAAAATTCTAGCTGGTGAAATCTAGCTGGAGGTCGGATTGTGACCAGATAGCTTGGATTTCAGTACAGAAAAATAGCGCGTGCGTGGTCGTCTTAGTCTCAGTTCCACATCTGGGGCAGTTAGTATCCCAGTTCTCATTTCTGTGCTAGAGCCTGTATTTCGTGGGCAGACCGTCCTGGATGGCTTTCCAAAGGAAGAGTTGAAGGCGGGCAGGCACCTTCATCTTCAAAATAGTGTTCCAAATGAAACCATCAGGGTCCCTGTCCTAGTAAGATGCGGTAAGCCCCACTTGATTCTGCTTCATCAAGGAACGGGAATGCACAGACCGCACCGTGAGAATGTCATTCTTTTCCTGCTTCCATCGGAGGGTGTCCTTTGCAGGGTATTTACTCAGCAGAATAGCCATGAGGAGGTCAGCAATGTCGCTATGGAAAATGGAACGAATCCGAGTTGTGCGCCAAGTGCGATTGTTAAGGAAAATCAGGTCGGCGACTCGAGTGAAGCGGGCAGGGCCAGCCGGTCTGCCAAAACGATTACCCAGAATCCAAGGTTCAAGCAAGGAATCTACGTTCGTACCGATATTGATGTGCCAGTAGAGGTCAGGCCAAATCCGGTTCATGGCTTTGATAATCCCTTTCCAGATCCAGGAGTCCTGCGGCTGGGCGGTGGCAAGCATAGGGGATTCTCTGGGGGTGTATTTTGTGCACATGTTGTGTGCCCAAAGCTTATCAGGTTCTTTGATAAGCCGCCAAAACAGTTTGGCCAGCATAGCTTGATTATGATGAAAAGCAGTACGGATACCGAGGCCCCCGTACTTGGGATGTTTGCATATATGCTGCCATTTGATTAGCTGGGTCTTGGACTTTCCCATCTGGTTTGTACCCCAGAGAAAACGAGTGTTGAGCAAGTCCAGTTTATTGTAGATTTTCTTGGGAAAGGGAACACGACCATCTGGTAAGATGGAATTGCTAAGTTAACAGCTTTAATCAGGATAAGCCTTCCGGCTTAGGACAGGTTCTTGGCTTTCCAGCCTTCAATACGATTTGACACTCTGGTAATGATATCTTAGAAATTTAGGCTCTTGGAGCGGTCGAAGGTGAGGGGGTGCCAAGGTACTTTTTGCCCGAGGTGTCCTTCTTAATGTGTAAGATTTTCTGGATGAGTTTGTGATGTCTATGATGGCAGTTTTTGCTGAAGAGGATGCAGGATTTGTCCCAGTTTATCTCTTGGCCAGAGACAAGCTTGAAAGAATTTAGCGCGTCTTTAAGAGCCCAAGCTTCGTCGAGATTTGCTTTGCAGAAAATAAAGTTGTCATCTGCGAAAAGCAGGTGGGATATAGGGGTGCTACCTCTAGCCGTCTTTATGCCGTGAAGGGTACCATCATTCTTTTTTTTTTGTGGATGATCCAAGATAGGACCTCAGAGTAAATGAGGAAGAGGGAAGGGGAGAGAGGATCTCCTTGTCTGAGTCCCCGACCGGGCTTGAGGCAACCATATGGGGTGCCATTTAAATTAAACGAGAGCTCCGTGGTGGAGATGCATTGTTGGATCCAATCACACCAGTGTTTGCAAAACCCCATAGCAACGAGGGTATCATAGAAGAAACCCCATTCTACTCTATCAAAAGCTTTGCTCAAGTCGAGCTTTACTGCCATGTAGCCTGAGGCTCCTTTCTTCTTTCTAAGGGTGGCAAGGATTTCCTGGGCCAGAATGATGTTATCGAAAATCTGGCGGCCAGGAATGAAAGCATTCTGGGCAAGGGACATGATCCGGTTAAGAAGGGGTTTAAGCCTTGCGGCAAGAATTTTGGTGATCAGCTTGAATTTGGCATTACAAAGGCTGATCGGGTGGAAATGGCTGGGAGATTCAGGGTGCTTCTTTTTAGGGATGAGAGTAATATTTGTATGGTTGAATTCCTGAAGGAGGTTTTTGGTCTGGAAGAAAGCAAGGATGGCTTTGTGTAAGTCGTTTTGACCGTGTTCCACGATTTCTGGTAGAACAAGGGTGTAAACCATCCAGACCGGGGGCCTTGTGAGGGTTCATAGAGAACAAAGCTTCCTTGAGTTCTTCCATGGATGGTTCTTTTGTGAGCATCACGTTGTCCTCATTAGTGTTCATTTTTTCCATAATGTTCAGCTCCTTAAGCTTCAAAGGCGGCGGGAGGGAGAGAAGAGGTCACGGTAAAAATTTAGAAAAGTTCTCATGCATGTGGTGCTCCCAAGTGCCATCAGGCCGCCTAATCCTCTTGATCTCATTGTGACGACGTCAAAAAATGGTGGAGAGATGAAAGAATTTAGTGTTACGGTCCCCTGCCTTAAGCCACAGCTCACGGGACTTGTCTCGTCAGGTAGCTTCTTCCTGCTCCAGAAGGAGGTAGAGCTTGCTCTGAAGGTCTTTCTCCTGATTGGAGTTTTCGTCCGAGATGGGTTTCTTCTGAGCTTCCGTAATCTGGCTCCTAAGATGCTGGATGGTAAGAGAATTACAGTTAAAGACATCTTTGTTCCAAGCAATAAGCTTTTTTTTGGTGTGACGGAGCTTTTTACAAAGCCTTAATTGCCTGGATCCGCGTTGACCTTCTTCCCAAGCTTGCGAGATAACCTTGAGGCAGTCCTCGTGCTTAAGCCAGGCAGATTGGAAATGGAATTGCTTGAGCAGGGAAGTTTGAGAGGGATCCGTGTTGAGAACAATAGGGCCATGGTCCGAGCCAATGATAGGGAGATTCTAGAAGGTGGCATCCGGGAAGGTGGAATGCCAGGGAGCTGAGGCCAATGCCCGATCCAGGCGCTGCTTTACCAGATTATTTCCCTTCCTCTTGTTAGACCAGGTGAAAGGGACTCCAGTAGAACCCAGATCGATCATAGCTGCATCAAAGATGAAGGTCTCCAGTGGGTTTTGGGCCATGCTATCAAACGCAATCTTCTCATACTTTTCCTCCTTTGCACGTGATACAATTTAGGTCTCTGATGATCATCCAAGGTATATGGATCGAGTGAGCCATATTGGCGATATCGGTCCAGTAAGAGGCTCGGTGCTGGGCATCGGGAGGGCCATAGGTGAAAGAGCACAACCACGGAATAGGATCAAAAGACGGGGGAAGGAGGGGCACGCGAGATTGGATGAGCGTGTCAATACCATTTGTGGAGGAAGCGAGGATAGTGAGGTCGATATTAGTGTTCCACGTCAGCCAAAGCCCTCCCGCGTACTCCTGAGAAGCGTTAACAGAGTGAAAGTTATTGAGCCCCAAAGTGTTGAACTTCTTAAGCATGTCCGGGTCGGGGGACTTAGTTTCATAAAGGAATATAATATCAGGGTAAAATTTGGAATTATGGGCGAGGAGCTCTCTAAGGGTGGACCGCTTAGCGGTCCCCCTACAGTTTCATGAGAGGACAATCATGAGTAACTGAGAGCCGGTGTCAGGCCCGCTTTCGCAGTTTGGTTAATATGAGAACTAGTGTGGCCCTTATGAATCCTATGCGCAGAGATTGTAAGCCTGAGGGTGGGCGCAGTGTGAGTGCACAAGTACTTGGTATAATTTTGGGGATCTGCAAAGAGGGCACGAGCTGCTAATAAAAATTTCTGTCTTAAATTGGGAGTTCACTTATCCGGACCCCTTTTAACTATGCTAGGGGGTTCGTTCTTTCGATATTTTAATTTCCAATTCTCCCAAAGCATCCTAATTCTAGCTTTAATGCCTAAAAGGGTCGTGTCGTTGGACGTCCTAGATTGACCAGAAGGAAGCGTCTGAGCCCGTGACGTAGTGTGTGCCATCGATTCGTGCATATTTTTAGTTTGTCGTGCCTTGGTGTGAGAGAGTTGTGTGCGGCCCAATAAAGTGACTTTACAAGAGTTGGCCCCTTTTGCCGTCCTAACGGTTCCATGTTTGAATATATGTTGGCCTCTCCAAAAATTTAATATAGGCCAAATAATAGGCAAGAATGGAGGCATGAAGCAAGACAAAGAGAGGTTTGCGATGTTGGATGTCGACATGTCGTGAGTGTGTGCAAGAAGTGGTAAAGCACATACCTGTGCGGGTCTTGAGGAAGGCCCGATACCATCTCCGGTTTCGAAACATTCCTGGTCTCGCTTGAGGGCTGCTGTGGTCCGTGGTGGGTAAGACTTGCTAGTGAATCCCGAACTAGTCTCGCTATCGAACAAATCTCCTTTCTCCGGTGTAAACCATTCGTTACCATCCGAGGTGGAGAAACCGACCTCCAAAGGCTCGGTGCTGCCGTTAGATGTTTCAGATGTACTCGGGCAGGGCACCCGTAAGGGGCTGAGACCCTCTGGAGAAAGCAGACCCGTAGGGTGGCTGAGGGCTTTGGGCTTGGGCTCTGTTACCAACGTTGGGCTGCTATGGGTCAGGTCTATGAGAATGGTGCAAGCTGGGTTTGGGAGCTGAACTGGTTTGGGCTGCTTTCGAGTTGATTCAAAGTTCAGAATTTGTGGGTACAGTGATGGCAAGCGGTCGGCCTCCAATTCTATACGGTTCAACTCAGCAAAATAAGCAGCGGCTTCTGGGTTTGGCTTTGAGGGTTTGTGGGCCTAGAAACAATTAAAGTCCAGATCAAGGGTAGAATTTTTCCTTTTTAATTGGTGTGTGGGTGGAAGCAAACAGTCCAATCGCTTACCCAACGGTACCCGACCAGCCCCTCTGTCAGGGTTCTGAACCCGGGAAATAGTAGGATTTGAGAGTTGGGAGGGGTCCACCAGCCTTGCCTCATTAATGTAGCAATCAGGAGCTGTCTCCGTATGATTTTTCAGCAGCTTAGCCGATTTCTCGAGGCCAGAACCGTATGCTCCCTGCATGTAAACAATGCCAATTTTTGGGATAGGCGCATTGTAACCGTTAGGGGAAGACTGGGAACTGTTTCTGGTGGTAAAACCGGTTGGCCGGCGAGGGGAACACAGCGGGATATAGTCCGGGTGCCGCGAAGAACCATGAGGGATGTTGCCCATTGGGTTGGAGGTTTGGTAGTGACAATCTTTAGTCCAAGAAGAGAAGTGTGCCATAGCTGTTTTGAGCAGATTCCTCACTTCATCATTTCCTAGTTGGGTTTTGTGAATCCCTGCCGCGTCTGTATTGTGCGAGGCGGGTTTATCGAGATCAGGGCGATCTACCATGCTGCCGTATGCTTTCTCCGTGCTCCCAAAATGTTTGGAGAATTTTGTAGGCGAAAGCTTTTGTTTGCTAACCTGGATATGCCTCCCAAATGGGAAGATGCAATCTTCGATGCAATTCGTGCGTTCACGCTCGTTCATCAAGTTCCTATATTTGTCACAAACAGCCAAGGTATGAGAGAGGATGCCGCAGTGTGCGCAGAAGCCTTCCAGGCGTTCATACTTTATCCGGACCTGGGAAACTCCGTAGCTGCCAGGGCGATGGATCGGGAGGGAGATAACCAGCTGTTTGGCAGTAAATAAATTCATCTGGATACGCACGAAGCTAGTTTTTAGAGTTTCAGCCAAACCAGGTCGGAAATCATCCTTTACGTACTCACCCAGCTTATTGCCTATAAGTCTGAACATGGCCTTGTCGAGTAGGCAAATAGGTAAACCATAAACCTGGACCCAGCACAAATAGCGCGGGAAAGTCAGCTCTGATTGGTGAAGCAAAGAGTCGAGGGATTGTTGTAAGATAGAGTGACCGAAGATGTTTATAGGGGGTGAATTCAGTATCGTTTTGAAATCCGCCTTATCCTGAAACTTTGCCGTGAAAACTTTTGTATCTTGGTCGTAGTACAGCAGTGGAACCTCTGAGATAAGCTTTCCCCATTCATTTTTGATTCCATCCGAGAGCACGAATTCCTTTAGGGTTGGAGAGATGGATTTAAGTGCAAGCGCATATCTCCATTCGTTTTGTAAAGCTGCCCAATCTTTTGATTCAAGGTGAACTGTTGGGTCTGGATCATGGGTGGTAAAGTTGCAGAACATCTATGTAAGCTCACTTGCGTTTGAGGTGTTTCCTTTCTCCTCCATAGTAGGGCAGGGATCGGGAAGTCGGAGAAGAGAGCAGCAGCTAAAAAAAAAAAAAAGGGGGAGCTGTTATGGCTGGAGCGCGGGCTGATAATGGAGTGAGGAAGGAGGAGGACGGTAGAGAGGTCAGGCTGGTGGTTTGAAGGAGTGTAAGGCAGTATGAGGTTTACTCATGGTACGAGTTTTAGCTTAGAGTTTTGGGTAAGAAGGTGATGGATGGAAAGGTGGAGCCCTGGAAGAGAAGAGGGGCATGTTTAGTTATGGTACTAGGGTTTGGAGGGTCTTAGGGTTTTGGTTGTTTTTTAGGGTGTTGTGAAGGAGATGGTTTTAGAGAGAGAAAAAGCAAAGAAAAAGGAGAGGGTAAGAGGAGAGAGGGCCGGGAAGATGGAATATCGGGCCAGGGTTAACATCACCATGTAAAGTAGAGACATCCTAACTAGGCCGGCACCCCTCTCGCTGCTGATCCTGTGCATCCTGACAGAATCTACCAAGAAAATAAAAGATTAAATGCAAAACAAAAAGAACAAAAGAAAAGAAACCACAACACATCTGAGAGTCATTTAAATATAAAGTACTCTGTGGCATTATCCTCAATTTTTGTGAGAAAGTCGGGCTTTCCATCACTCCATTCTTCAAATGGGACTACATTTCTTGAACTTCTCCTTGCCATTTGATCTGCAGAAAAATTTGTTTCTCTCCAAATATGTGTGAACCTGATATTTCGGATCTGTTCTTTGATAATACTCCATTTGGATCTAAATCTCCATGGTACTTTGTTTAGTATAGCTGTTGCTGAATCAGACACTACCCATACTTTTTTCCAATCATGCTGAATAGCTTGCACTATCCCATCAATTACCGCCTGTATTTTTGCTAGGTAGTTAGTAGTATTGCCAATGGCTTTGTTGTAAGTGCCAAGAACACCCCCGAAGAATCTTTGTACACCACTCCTACATCAGCAGCACCTAGATTACCCATTGTTGAACCATCACAATACACCTTTATTTCATCCGCTTGTGGAAGCTCCCATCTGCAACTCTTAATCTGTCCTTGATTTCTGACTTTGCATTGCACATTCAGGCTTTTGATAACCTGAAGATCCTGAGTTGTATTCCTCAATTGATTTGTAGATAAGTTTGAGTTGTCTGCTACATCTTTCATCATCATATTCTTCATCTGATATAAAATCAGCTTTTTGGAGTCATATCTCCATTTATATTCCTTGCTGTCCAGATAGAGCTACATATAGAAAACACTGTTGTGATCCAAAGGTCATTAATATAAGAGCTAGATTGTTTACTTCTCTCCAAAATGGTCTTCCAAGAATCTGTATGAGTTATAAGAGGAAAACAAAAAATATTAGTAGCCCATTACCATAGAGAGGCAGCAGAAGGGTAATATAATAAGAGATGCTCCTCATTCTCCTCATCTGCCTTGCATAGAGAGCACATAGATGTAATATGAATTCCTTTTTTCATGATAGTACTGTTCATTTGTAGGACACGGTTCATCAATCTCCAATCATAGCCTCCCAGTCTAGGATGAAGACTTTGGTTCCATGTATATCTCCACCATTGATAATCCGTATCAAATCGGGTTGTTGAAATATAGAGGGTTTCGTTCTCAGGGATGCAAAGATTAAAATCGTGATTTAAGAAAAACTATTTTTTATTGATTAAAAAAAAGATTTACATGAAAACAAAAATGAGAACTACGTAAATAAAAAATAGTAAACTAAAAAGATAACTCCTCTCTCCCTTTACAACTCTCCCTCTTAACCGAACTCCAGCCCTCATCTCCCTCAACAACCCTCCTTTTGTGGAGATCTTTTAGCCAAAATCTTTGACTAAGTCTTCCAGCAGTTGTTTGAATAGTACTAGGTCATCTCCAGCAGCTCTTGACAACTGGTAATCTCCAGTAACTCTTTAGCTTGTAAAAGTTGGGTTTTAAGACCGGGCCTGGTTGCAATTATCTTATTACCTGCAATAGTCAAACATACTTTAATTAGGCTCAGTGAGACATAAAATAAGGTCCTAGATAATATGAATTGAAGAACAAAAATAGGCCTTTTTCATGCCTATCAAATACCCTCAAACTGACATATTGCTAGTCCCTTAGAAAAAAGAAAAGAAAACTAAACTCTTTCGTAGTTTCTTACGATTGCATTTAGCGTATGCAACAAGCCTTTCAACCTATAGGTTACCCAAATAGGACGAGTTGTGTCCCGTGAGGGTTTTCAGCGAATATACCCACAAAATTCAATCACAGACGTTCTGGTATTATAAACAACTAATAATCATTGCTCCTGGTATCTCTGAAAATAGATTGAATTCATCTCATAGATGTAACACTTAAACAAGGGTTATTCATCAGATACGTTTAGAATTTATCAAGTCAATTATATTATAATCAGATTAGATCAAGTTTTAGAATTTCATCCTTTGTGTAGTGAATTTAGTTTTTGAAATCAAGGTGTTTGATAATCCTTCTAAATATCTTTAGCCTTATCTTGAGTGTGGCGGAAGAAATCTAGAAGTCTGTTCGACAAGTACCTTAGTTTGTTCGCTCTCTTTTATTGATCTTTCAGGGAAAATATCTATCCACACAAGTTTTTCATGGTAAGACTTTTGCATTTTGAGTTTTCATTTACTTTTTTATACGTGCAACT
The DNA here is from genome assembly GCA_014058105.1 of Kingdonia uniflora. Lineage (NCBI taxonomy): Eukaryota > Viridiplantae > Streptophyta > Magnoliopsida > Ranunculales > Circaeasteraceae > Kingdonia > Kingdonia uniflora. The sequence goes on along the minus strand of JACGCM010000428.1, from coordinate 319,480 downwards.
TGTCCTCCTTCACATAGTTCTCAACTATACTCGTAGAGACTCGTTTTTTACTTTTTTGGTCTCTTACTTTCACATTGATTCATGGCTTGCCTCGAGATTAATAAAAATTCTTCCTCATTCAGTTCTAATCTTGCAAGGGGCCTTGAATTGTGAATGTCTTTTTCTTTTTTTTCTTTTTTTTTTGTACGAGTATGTCAGCTTCGTGAAGGAGTCAATAACTTGTAAAAATACATGCAAACCCTTAGTATGAATTTATGAGAAACAAAGTTTTCCAAGGTAATTGTCTCCCTCGTTACAGATTCTTCCTAACCTAAACTATTGATTAATCAAAAGATGATAGTTAGTTTTAACAAAACTTTGATAATATAACTACGTGAAGTGCAATTATAAGGGTGATTTTCTTCTGAAACACATCTAATATGATGGTAGTACCAAAAACTTAAAAATTCTTAACACACTAACAATTTACGGTTCTTTTTGATCCACTTCAAAAGTCTTTCGCAAGATATTTTTATCATAAAAAGCCTTAGTTCTTTCATTGTATATCTTTGCAGATTCATATGCATCGTTTCGGAGCTCATCCAACTCATTGAGTTGTAGCTTACGATGGGACCCAGCCGTTGAAGTGTCAAAATTAAGCATTTTTATTGCCCAATAAGCTTTATGCTCAAGTTCTACATGAAGGTGGCATACCTTGCCGTAAACGAGTCGGTAAGGAGACATTCCAATCGGGGTTTTATATGCAGTACGATAAGCCTAAAGTGTATCAATTAATCTTACAGACCAATCTTTGTGATTTAGGTTAACCGTCTTTTGGAGAATATTTTTGATCTCCCGATTTAAAAGTTCGACTTGCCCACTCGTTTGCGGGTGATAAGGTGTTACCACCTTATGGGTTACACCATACTTTTTGACAAGGGCAGTAAAGTTTTTGCTGTTAAAATGGTCCCTCCATCGCTAATGATAGCCCTAGGTGTTCTAAATCGAGAAAAAATATTTTCTTTTAAAAAATTGAGAACAACTGCACTGTTATTCGCTTTCGAAGGAATGGCTTCAACCCATTTTGATACATAGTCCACTCCAACAAGGATGTACTCATATCCAAAAGACTTGGGATAAAGGCCCATAAAATCAATGCCCCAAACATCAAAAGGTTTAATAACTAAAATAGGGTGTAAGGGCATCATATTTCGTCGAGAAAGGGCTCCCATTTTCTGGCATCTCTCGTACACTTTGTAAAATGCATGCACATCGTAAAATAAGGTAGGCCAATATAAACTGCACTGCAAAAAATTTGCCGCGGTCTTCTTAGAGCTAAAGTGGCCTCCACAAGCTTGGGTGTGGAAAAATGATAGAATATTGGTAAACTCAAACTGGGGAACACATCTCCTAAGGATTTGGTCAGTACAATACTTAAACAAATCTGGATCATCCCAAAAGAAGTACTTCACTTGACTAAAGAAACGATCTTTGTCAGGTTTAGTCCAATGATCTGGAATGGTATTCGTGGCTAAATAATTAGCAATGTCAGCAAACCATGGCAACTCGGGAACTAAATTCACAACCATAAGTTGCTCATCAGGGAAGGATTCCCTAATCTGTAAAGACTCATCAACAGACTCAACCACTATACAGGAAAGATGGTCGGCTACAACATTGTCTGACCCCTTTTTGTCTCAAATCTTGAGGTCAAACTCCTGCAAAAGTAATACCCACCGGATTAGCCGTACCTGCATCTCTCTTTGACAAAAGATGTCGAAGCGCGGCATGATCCGTGTAAACAATTACTTTAGATCCTATAAGATAAAATCTAATTTTTCTAGCGCATAAACAATGGCCAGGAGTTCTTTCTCGGTGGTCGTGAAATTCAATTGGGTGTCATTTAACGTTTTGCTAGCGTAGTGGATGACATGGGGGAGTTTTTCTATCCGATGTCCCAAAACAGCGCCTACAGATTAATCAGAGGCATCACACATTAACTCGAATGGTTCATTCCAAATAGGTGGTCTAATAATGGGTGATGCTGTGAGCTGGGTTTTAAGCTTATCAAAAGCTACAAGACAAGGTGCATCAAACTTATAGGCCACATCTTTGGCCAAAAGGCTACTTAAAGGACGAACAATCTTACTAAAATCTTGGATAAAACGACGGTAGAAGCCAGCATGTCCTTGAAAGGAACTGACGTCCTTGACATTTCGTGGTGGGGGGAGGTTAGAAATGACATCTATTTTGGCCTAGTCAACTTCTATTCTTTTTTCAGATATGATATGCCGCAAAACTATCCCCCTTTTTACCATAAAGTGACATTTCTCCCAATTTAAAATAAGATTATTTTCCTAGCATCTGAGTAATACTAGAGAAAGATGATGAAGGCACTGGTCAAATGAGCTGCTAAATAATGAGAAGTCATCCATGAAAAATTCAAGGAACCGCTCTACCATGTCAGAAAAAATACTTAACATGCAACGCTGAAACGTCGCAGGAGCATTGCATAAGCCAAAAGGCATGCGACGGTAGGCAAATGTGTCGAAAGGACATGTAAAAGTCATTTTTTCTTGGTGTGATGGGTATTTGGTTGTACCCAGAGTAGCCATCTAAGAAACAATAAATTTGTGCCCAGCGAGTCGCTCGAACACCTGGTCAATGAAAGGTAAGGGGAAGTAATCTTTCCCAGTGACCGAGTTAAGCTTCCTGTAGTCTATGCAGACTCTTAATCCAATGGTCGTTCTAGTGGGTACGAGGTCGTTATTCTCGTTCTTTACAACAGTGATTCCCGACTTTTTTGGGACAACATGGATCGGGATAACCCACGGACTATCAGAAATGGGGTAGATGATCCCAGCATCAAGGAGTTTTAAAATCTCTTTCCGAACTACTTCGGCCATAGTCGGGTTCAATCTCCGTTGTCCTTCCTTGGACTTTTTGGCATTATCTTCCAAATTGATCTTATGCATACAAACTGAGGGACTAATTCCTTTAATGTCTTCAATACTCCATCCAATAGCTTTCGTATTTCCCTTAAGAACACGAATCAACTTCTTTTCCTGAAGGGGTTCAAGGTCAGGGCAATAATGACGGGCATAGTTTTGTCGAGACCTAGAAAGATATACTTAAGGTGAGCGGGAAGAGGTTTAAGCTCTATCTTTGGGGAGGTTACTTAAGCCTCCGGAATGGGTTTCTTAACATCTAAGATTTTATGCTCACCTTCAGGCTCTACAATTTCTAAAGCCGAATCAAATAAGGTTTTCACCTTATGGATGTACGAATCGTCCTCACAATCTCCATCAAAGTGGGACAAAAATGCCTCTAAGGGATCTGAGGTACTTGACCTCTCAAAAGTGGTACTCACAAAACTCTGGATCATATTATACTCAAGTGGTTCAGAATTAGAACGGGAATGCGACGCATGAAAAATATTTAATTCTACTGTCATGTTTCCGAAGGTCAACTTCATAATTCTATTGCGGCAATTGATTACCGCATTAGCTATTGCCAAAAAGGGCCAACCTAGAATCACAGGGATATCATCCTCAGGGTTTGCCATTGGCTCAGTATCTAATATAACAAAATCTACTGGATAAACAAACCGCTCAATCTGGATCAACACATCTTCAACTACACCCCTAGGAATTCTAATAGATCGGTCAGCTAGCTGAAGGGTCCTATTAGTGGGTTTAAGTACTCCGATATCCAATTGCTCATAGACAGAGTAAGGAATAAGGTTCACAGCGGCACCTAAATCAAGTAGAGCTCTTCCTATCTTACGGGTCCCAATCGTACATGAAATAGTAGGGCATCCAGGGTCCTTGTATTTTGGAAGCGATTTACGCAAAAGGACAACACTAACATGCGCATCTAAAAGAATAGGCGTATCACTCTCGTGAACATGAAAAACCTTTTTCGGGACATGTATGCGCCGTTTTAAAGTGCAAAGATCTTTAAGAAATTTTACGTAATTAGGAATATGTCTTATGGTCGTAAGGATAGGAATGTTAATCACACAATGCTTAAAAATCCCTAAAATCTCCTCATAGACGTTGCCCTTCTTAGCAAGAGTTAACCCCTGAGGAAAAGGAGCCAGTGGCTGAACATGTGTTATCGCGATTTCTTCCAAACTCACACTCGCAAGTTCTTCTATAAGTTTACTTTGAATTTCCAGCTCGGGTTCTTTAGGCATTTTTACAAAATTATCAACTTTCGTACCGCTCCTAAGAGAAATGATGGCGTTGACTCCATCACGATTAGAAGATCTAGGATGTTCAGTATTCCCTTTAGGATTAGCATGAGTTTGACTGGGGAACGTTCCTTTGTCTCTCGTACTTATCTTTGTTGCCATTTGACTCATTTATCCCTCAAGTTTGGCAATAGATGACTGAGTTACTTGCATAAATGCCTTAAGAGAATCTTCTAAGGACGTGGTTGGAGGAGGCAGATTCCAATTGTGCGGAGGAACATAAGGCACATTAAGGGGAGCTTGGTATGATAGATTTTGTTGCCACAAGGAATTAGACTGGTGTTGGTTTACTTGGTTGTGCGGCTGATAAGGGGTACTACCAGAAGAACCTCCTTGGTAATTTCTATTTCCCCGAGAATTGGAGTTGTTAGAATTATTATTTTATTCACCATTGAAAGGTTGGTTATTGGGACGTTGATACATGGTATTGGCCTGGTCTTTTCTACCCTCTCTTAAACTAAGCACATCAGGGCAATCTTGGACCAGATGGTCCGAACTCTCACAAACCACACAATTTGGCATCGTCACATAATTAACAGATGAAGTATTAGGGTGTCTCTCCCTTTTGCCGGTCTCTAAGTTCTCGATTTTCTCAAGAATGGTTTCAAGAGTGGCAGACTCTGAATTAGAGTCCACTTGGTGCACATTTGCACGGTGACAAGGTATTTGCTCTCTCATCATTTTCCATTGGTAGGTCTTATCCGCTACATCATTTAAAAATGTTCAAGCTTCAGTGTCAGTTTTCTCATCAAATGTACCCGCGCACATAGACTGAACACGAGCTCTAGTTTCATAGTTTAGACCTTTATAGAGAGTTTGAACTATATCAATCAGCAGAATCCCGTGATGTGGGCATCCTTGCTCTAAATCCCTAAACCGTTGTAGGTAGTCATATAATGACTCTCCTCGGTTTTGTGTGAAGCTATAGATACTCTGTCGTATCTTAGCAGTTTTGTGGTTAGGGAAATACTTCTTCAAAAACTCCTTAACGAGTTGTTCAAATATGTTTACAGGGTTCTCCTCGAGAGTGTACAACCAATCGCGTGCGTTTTCCAACAGAGAAAAGGGAAACACACGTAATTTCAAAGAATCTTCTGAAATACGTTCAAAGTTTAATAGAAGCATATGATCCCTTAAGTCCCTAAGATGGTTATACGGATTTTCAGTAGACTACCATGGAATTTGGGGAGCATAGACAAGAATCTCGGTTTTAACTCAAAGTTCCCTACATTTCTGGGAATCACAATACATGAAGGTTTACTAACTATTGTAGGATGCATTCGATTGCGGAGAGTAATTTTCCCCGCAGTAGCAGGTTCGGGAACATTCCTAGGAATAGCAGGTTCAGGTCTATTAGTCCCATCACTCTAACTCATATTGATTCTAGCAGTACTCTTAGTCCGAGCTTGGGTGTTACCCCAATCTAACATACAATTCAATCAATATATGCGAACACACTAAAAGTCCTAAGAATGATGTAAGCACTCAAGAATGTTTAACTGGTCTTTTTTATTTAAGTTAAGTTGTGAACCCGGTCTCAGGGTTCAAAGCTCCTACTCCTGACAGTAGATTGGTTCGCACTTGAGTTGTTTTTACTCGCTTTGGCGATAGCTCGCATGCTATCTAGTCACCTAGATGCACCTGCACAGGAAGGCGGGGCGAACCGCTTAGAGTCACCTATTCACACTAGCTATGCCAGGGAACGTACGTCCTCCTGCAAACGTAGCCACTTATCAGGTTTTCCTATTGAGCTTGTTGCTCCAGGTCCGAGCGAAGCCTTTTGATTAACTATGTTTTTTATGGCTTCTTATCTGAAAGTCTTTTAAAGAGGTCGGGACTGTCGATACCGAAAAGATTAACAACCGGGTAATAAATTCCCGGGGTCCTAATGCGTGGGCACGCACGGGTGATGAAATACCGTTTTGGTTCACCCTTATCTAGATGTTGTTATTAATTTAAACATTTAATCAATCAAACAGTAGTGAAACAACGATGTACCGCGACAGGGAGGGTGCGGTGGAAAAAAATTAACCTACAGGGCGGCCTTTTTAGGGGCACGTTTGGTTACCCAGCTGAAACCGTTGGGAAGGCCTACTCAGGATCGTTTGCAAAGTACGCGTCGAAACGATTTCCGGCCTGAATAGGGGTTCCGATGTTGTACCTGCAGCAGATTACAATTTCCTCACCTTACAAAGCGTCACTCAATTAATTATTACATAAACATTCTTCTTAACCTTACAATACTAAAAAAAACATAAAAATTTAAGAAACTATAAGTCTTCGTCGCCTTGTCGCTTTTCTTTAAAGTACTTGAAAATCCAGATTCAACAACCAAAAATTAGATACACGGCAACCAGAAATAGTTCCCAGCAGCACCCAAAAATCAGTTATCACCACCCATAAGAACCATGATTTGACGATGTGATGACCTTGAAACTCTGTGATTAGAATTGAAGAGAAACCACATAAAGCAATAACTAAACGAAACAGTAAAATCAAAGTTAAGAAAAATGTCGTGAAATCAAACTTGAATCAGGAAAGCCAAATTCAAATTTCAGAGCACAAGATATAAATCACAACCTCAATCTCCAGAAAACCACATCAAACCCAGCTAGCTTCTATAATCCAAGAGTAATGGAAAGATTAGTAACAATAAAAATTGAAATCAAAAACCCAATTCAACCCATTAATTCAAATCAAAATAACTATAAATCCACAAATCCTCTACTACTGCTGCAGCTACAAACAAGGATTTATCTAAGAATTCAACACAAAATCCTTCCAAATTTAAATCACAGATTAATTTACCCATAGAGAAAGAGAGAGAATCACACAACTTATATTTTCAGAATTGGCAACAAGTTTCTCAAAAATCAGCAGTATTTGCAACAACAAGTACCAAAATCAACACCAAAACAAATGATTCTCGTCTGGGATTGAAGATAGCCTGCAAGGAAATACCCACAACCACAAAAATCAAATTCCAACTCTTCAATAACCAATGTAACAACCCAATCATCAGCCAATGCAATAATCAACCAGAACTTTAAACACAAACAACCATTAGAGATCACAAACCCTTTGGTAATTGAGCAACAATTAGAAGAAAAAATAGAGGAAATCAGAAACTTAAAATGCAGAGAACAACAGAACTTAGGGCATCGGGAAATTTTTGTTCTTGAAGAGAGCAGATTCGGTGTTTTGTTGCGATTTGAGAGAGAAAGAGATTGTTCTTCACAAAGAGAGATTGATTTAGGGTTTCGAAGATTAGAATTTTGAGAAAAAAAACCAAAGAATGATTGTTCTTCACAGGGAGATTGTTATTGACAGAGAATGATTTGAGAATGATTTAGGGTTTCGAAGATCATAATTTTGAGAGATTGTTCTTCACTGATAGAGATAAGAGATGGGTATTAATGATTTGAGAGATTGTTCAAGATCGAGGGTGTGAGTAATGATTTGAGAGAGAGAGAGAGACTATTTTTTGGGAGAGAGAGAGAGAGAGAGATTTTGTTTTGATAGAGAGAGTCGGTTTGATCAGAGACTTTGAGAGAGACGTGTGGGAGTTGTTTCACTTTAATACTATGGCCTCTTCGCCTATCACTCGCCTGACATTACTCTTAACCTGGAGAAAACAACAAAATACCTCTCACACGCAAACAGAAATCGAAATAATTCAAACGAAAACACAAATCTAAATAAATATTACTAAACAAAAATTCAATAATAAAAAAAATCGTGATTTTAAACCGATAGCATCCCCGGCAGCGGCGCCATTTGATAATCCGTATCAAATCGGGTTGTTGAAATATAAAGGGTTTCGTTCTCAGGGATGCAAAGATCAAAATCGTGATTTAAGAAAAACCATTCTTTATTGATTAAAAAAAAGGTTTACATGAAAACAAAAATGAGAACTACGTAAATAAAAAATGGTAAACTAAAAAGATAACTCCTCTCTCCCTTTACAACTCTCCCTCTTAACCTAACTCCAGCCCTCATCTCCCTCAACAACCCTCCTTTTGGGAAGATCTTTTAGCCAAAATCTTTGACTAAGTCTTCCAGCAGTTGTTTGAATAGTACTAGGCCATCTCCAGCAGCTCTTGACAATTGGTAATCTCCGGTAACTCTTTAGCTTCTAAAAGTTGGACTTTAAGACCGGGCTTGGTTGCAATTATCTTATTACCTGCAATAGTCAAACATACTTTAATTAGGCTCAGTGAAATATAAAATAAGGTCCTAGATAATGTGAATTGAAGGACAAAAATAGGTATTTTTCATGCCTATCAACCATGCTGTAGTTTCTTTTTGTCCGATATTCTCAAATGCATTCTTAACTGAGAACTCTCCATGCAAGTCTAACTCCCAAACCATTTTATCCTTTATTCTTGGACTGCAGGGTATATGATTTATATTAACTCCCAGTACTAACAACATGTAGTGACCCTGAAAATTCTTAATTTCTTTTACTATTCCCATTTCGCATATTTCAAATTCCTGATCATTCTGCATATTCCAACTCTTTAACGTCTGCATATAATCATTCATGTTAGTCATTCCACGCTTATTCTAACCGTTATGCATACATTGGTGTACTATATTTTCAGTTTTGGGTATTAGATTCCCTTATAGTGGTTTTGGTGGTTTCGGCGGGAGGAGGCCGTATCATGACCTTGGCGACCCCTAGATGGGTCGGGTATGATGTTTTAATAGAGTGTGTGTGGTTTGGGGTGATTCCGGATGCCCGTTGGGTTCGCCGCCAGGTTCTGGAATTTTTAGGTAAAAAGATTCATTTTCGGCAACTTAGGCGTTCCGGTGGTTTTAGGGCGGAGTAGGCTATTTTTTTTATTGTGGGCAACCCCTAGATGGGTTGGTTATGTTATTGTATGTGTGTGAGTGTTACCAACAGCCCCTATCAGTTCCGTTAAGGCTTAGGACTTAACCCATCCATTTTGTCCTTTCGGCGTCTTTTCTGTCCATTTATGAACTTTTGTTCAGAAAAGTTTTAAACCATTTTTTTTTTTAGCGTTGACTCTTCTAGATGGGTTGGTTATGTTATTGTGTACGTGTGGGTGTTGCCGACAGCCTTTATCAGTTCCGTTAAGACTTAGGACTTAACCCATCCATTTCGTCCTTTCGACGAATTTTCTGTCCATTTTCTGGACTATTTTTTTTTTAACTGTTTTGAGCTATTTTTTTCGAGTGTTGGCTCTTCCTCGTAATACACATTGGCCTTCCCCTATATATACAACCCTTAACCCCCAAATTCATTTCACTCATCTCTCTGCAGATCCTCTCCTCTCACGCCAAATTCTTCGCATCTCCTCGCCGTGATCTTCACCCCATTACTCGGTAAGTAATTCCTCTCTCTCTTCCGATAGATTCATTTCGATTACTGATGTTGAAGTATGATTTAGGGTTTATAGGGTTTGTGATTATTGAGCTTCAATTGGGGTTTTGGGTGTTGTTAGGTCGTTCCCTTGCCGTTTCGCGATTCCTAGGGCTTGAAACTCCGGTTTTGGCATCATCAGGAATCGAGCATTATAACAGGTGAGTTTCCCATCTTTGCTAAGTTTCCATACTAATTGCTTAGTGTTGATTTAGAGAACTGCCTGTATTAGAGAGGTGTTGATAATTTTAACTATAAACTAGTTAGCCGTTCTTAGCATACTTGTAGTTTATTGAATGTTAATTTAGTTAGCTGCTCTTAGTATTGGTTTGAGAAAAGCTATGGGCTTCTAGTATCGTTAGAGCATCTTGTGGTTAGACATGTCAGATTGGGCCCTCCTTCGTCGTTTAGCGTAATTATGGCATAGCACTGTGATGGGGTAATTAGTCATTGTTTGTCTGTGAATTCGCTTACCCATTGGATAGTATTTAATTCACCTAAAACTTAGTATGATCGGGTCTCAAATACAGAGACAAGATATGGTTGGATTAGTCTTCCTGGTGCCCAGTCTCGTCCTACGAAGAGAGACATGGTTGGATACTATTTCCTGGTGCCCAACCTTGTCCAGCAAGGTGAAGATATGGTTGGATTAGTTTTCCTGGTGCCCAGTCTCGTCCTGCGAAGAGAGACATAGTTGGATACTATTTCTTGGTGCCCAGTCTTCTCCTGCGTGCAAAGTCATGGTTGGAATAGTTCTCCTGGTGCCAAGTATCATCCAACAAGGAGAGACATGGTTGGATGGTAGTTCCTAGTGCCCAGACTTCTCAGGCGAGGTTGAAATGCATGGCTCATAATAACACATCTTGTAGAATTTAGAATAAGTATGGGATTATTCCAAATTTGCCACCATCATATCATCATAACATTGCATCATATCATATTTTGCATACTCTCTGTTTCTCCTAACTCTTATTCCAAATCCTATCATCCATTCTTCTCTTCTTACTCTAAATCCTATCATCTATTCTTCTGTTCTTATTCTAAATCACCCACTTCTTCTTTTGGCAGCATTATAGATCTTGTTAGTGATTGTGTAGAGTAACCGTAGTGTAATTAAACTGTAGTAGTAGTTGTTGTTTTTGGTTACTTTACATTAAAGATTTTGCCTTTATTATTCACTCCTCACTCTTCTTCGGCACTGGATTACTTAGTTGGTTATTTAGCTTTGTTGGGTTTCGGTGAGCTGTGGTTTTGCTCACCCTCGCTATTTGTTAACATTTCAGAGGTTGAGTAGCTGTTTTCTGCCGAGGATTCCAGCAGGTTTGGAGCTGATTTTGGGGTTGTTGCAGATCTCCATAGTTTTAGACATCCCTGTATATGATCTTAGCTTTTGACTCTGTATATTATTCAGGACTTTGTATATATTCAGTTGATGTATATATGTCTTTTGCTTCCACTATTGTTGTTCATTCTTATTTTGCTCTGATGATTTTGCTAAGTGAATGATCGAGCCAGAATTTGTTTACGGCTCGATCGTTCGTGGGTTAAATCTTTGGATTCCCAACCTGTGCAACCTCGAGTCTCAGTAATCGGTTCAAGTACTGATTATTAGATTTTGGAGTCGTGACACAACATAAGCTTGATATCATTTGGCATGGCCCAACCTGAGTTGTCAATAAAATCACCCACCCTAGCTGTACAGTTTTTCCACAATGTTCTTGGAATATCTATATGTTCCAGTAGAGGTACCTCAGTAGCCCATTTGTCTCTCCAAAAATCAATGTGTCCCATCTCCAATAGTCCCCCAATGTATGGTTTTGCAATATTTTTGCAATTTTGATTCCTGGCCAGATAGAAGAGAATTTGTGATATCTGATTTGATCTCCAGCTGTGCTATAATACTTGGCCTGCATGAATTTTGTCTAATGTTCATGTTGCTCACTAAATGTCCAGTACAGTTTACATAACATGGCCTTGTTGACTTCCCCCCGGCTTCTCACCCCTAGACCCCCTTACTGAATTGACTTACATACCTTCCCCATCTAAGAGTAACCCCTTTCCTTTTTATTGAATCTCCTGACTAAATAAAATTCCTGAGTACAGCATCTCCCTCCTTGATCATGGACTGTAGCCATTTGTACACTGCCATGTTGTGTAGGAACATTATTAAGCACTGATTTTGCTAGAATAACTCTACCCTGAAAAGATAGATTTCTCCATGTCCAACTATTTGCTCTTTTTCTAATTTTTTCTATGAGACGCGTAATAATGTTTTTAGTAACTCTCCCCTGTATCACTGGGATTCCCAGGTAAGTTTCATGTAGTGTACCTTCTCTAAATCGAAAAATGGCAGTTATGATCCTTCTTCTAGTGAGTGGCACCCCTCCCAAAAAGATCCTACTTTTGTCAACACTTATAATTTGTCCAGATGCTTGCTGGTATTCAATGAGTAACTTTTTCAAGTTTGTTAGGCATTTTTTAGCACCATCGACAAACAAATATTTCATCAGCAAAGAATAAATGGGTGGGTCCATGTACCTGCTTTATAGTGACCATAAGCTGGTTTCTTCCATGTTCCCACAGATATTAGTACTCTAGATATCTTCAGATAGAGCAAACGAAATGGGTGAAAGTGGATCACCCTGTTTAGGCCCTGCCAACTTCAAAAAACTCACTTGGGCTCCCATTTATAGAGACGAACACCTTTCCACTGCTTATCACAGTTAAGATGCACTTGCAGAATTGTTCACTGAACCCAAAGGCTTTTAGAGCTGCTAGAATATAGTCCAAGTTAAGGGTATCATATAGTTGTGTTATGTCTAATTTCAGACCTACATTATCTCCTTCCCCCTTCTTTTTAAGTACATTCACAATTTCAGATGTCATGCAGATGTTGTGATGGATACTTCTATCCTTTATTGATCCTGGAGGATCTTAGTATTTTTAGACTTTTTAGTCTTTTCGAATACACCCCTTTGTGTTCGAATAGAGTTTTATTCTTCTTCGAAGAAACAGCTGTTTGGGTGTTCTATCCTATTTGAATACACTCCTTTTTTGTTCGAATAGACTTTTATTTCTATTCGAATAAACACCTGTCTAAGTGTTCTGCTCGAACAGCCTGTTCTGTTCGAACAGAGGCGCGATTCAGCCTATTGTTTTATACGTTTAAGGGCATATTTGTCCAAGTTTTGTAACTAGGAACTTGTAACCCTCATAAAAGGGCAAGGATAGGCAAGATTAGATCATATTAGATCAATCCAAGTTCTAAAAGAGAGACTTAGGGTTTGAGAAGAATTTGATTGTAATCGATTTATCTAAGCAATTGAAACTCTAAAAGGGATTTCTCCCACCAAATTGTGTGTTCTTCGTACTATTATTCTAATTAGGGTTTCTCAATTCATATTATGGATTAAGAGGTATCAGTTTTTCAGTAACGATTCTCAGGGGTGATTGTGGTTTATGGTCTTTATACGTAACTGACTCAAGCAAACGAAGGAAAAACTAGTGAGTCCGTTGAAGATTCACCAAAAACCTAACTCGAAGAAGGCAAATTTGGAGATAGGCGATTCTGAAAATCGACTCACAACTTTGGAAACGAAAGTTTCTTACCTAACTACTACTCTAGAAGAGTTGGTAGAGCAATTACATCTCACTAACCTCGCACAAACTTTTGCTTCGGTGAAACGGCGAGGACGCTCGAGAAAGAAAGAGATTACGGACAAGGATAAAGACGAGGGTACTGAGGAAATAGATAGAGATTCTAGTGATGCCGAAACCGTCAATGAGTGTTTGGGTATAGGTAAGTCAATGAATCATATGAGCAATCATCGTATCGACTTTAAGATTGAAATTCCGGTATTCGATGGTTCAATCAATGCCGAGAAGTTTGATAATTAGTTAGATAGGTTAAAAACCTATTTTTCTGTTTACGAATATTCCGATGCTCAAAAAATTTGCTTATCTACATTGAAATTTGTAAGTCATGCACTCCCGTGGTGGAAGTCCTATTGGAAACGTCACGAAGTAGGAAGTTTGAGTCGAAAAGATTTCAAGGTGCTAGTGAGAAAGTAATGTTATCCAATTGGGTATGAACAAGAGTGATGGTACAAATGGCACAATTTGTGCCAAAAGTTTGGGAAATCTGTATAGCAGTTCACTACAGAGTTTCATAACCAAACGTTGGTTTTAGACATTGATGTGGATGAGTATGAGGTGTTCATGAAATATACGGGGGGTTTGTCGAAGTCTATTAGAAGAGAGTTAAAGCTCTCTACCGTAGAAAATATCGAAGATGCTACCGTTAAAGCAATTTCTATTGAAGGTAAATACTTGAAGAATGACAAGAAAAATGGCAAGAACAACTCAGGGTGCAAGTCTAGTTGGAAGAATGAGCAAAGAGGGAAGTCCAAAGGAAAGGGGTTTTTATCCAAGGGGAATTATTGTAGCCGTTGTAAGGCAAATGGGTACATTTCAGATAAATATTGAAAACTTTACCCAGAGATTAGGCCGAATGAGGAGAGGAGCAAGAAAGAAAAATGTGCACTAGCCGCAACGATTGTTGATCTTCTGAATTTAGATAAGCCAAATCCTAAGCTTACTCTTATGTTCAAGTAACCACTTTTTCATGTTAGCATTCAAGTAAAGCAGAGCTTAGTCGAGACCATCAGTGATCCGAGTAGTCAGAAGAATTTGATCTCTAAGGCGGGGGTGAAGAAGATAGGTTTGGCTACTGTAGCTCATCCTAAGCCGTATGGTTTGGGTTAGATTCAGATAGACGCATAATTGAAGATCACTAAGCAGTGTATGTTCAAGTTTGTGATTACTGAGAAGTTTATTGGCGAAGTGATGTATGAGGTGTTTCTGTTAGATGTGTATCAGTCATCTTGGGTAGCTTTTATCTTTGGGACTGAGATGCAATCCTTTACCGTAGAACTCACAAGTACCGTCTTGTGAAGGAGGAGAAGGAGTTTCATATCAATGCTTGCAAGGAACATCTCACTACCAGTAATTTAGTAATGGCAACTCGGGCGAAGAAGTTGGTTAATGCGAGTGATAAGTTTATATTGTTATTGGTGCGACCGGTTCAAGAGGGTCCGTCGGCTAAGGTGTTGTCTACTTTGGCAATGTCTCCTAAGCAACAAACTGATATGGGGAAGTTGCAAGAGGAGTATAGTGACTTGTTTTTGGGCGTAGAAAAGATACCGCATAAGAGGGATGAGGAGCACGATATCACCTTGGTGAATGGTGAGCCCCTATCCAATATTGGGTTGTATTGGACTTCTGTCACAGAGTCTGATGAAATCAAGAAACAGGTATAGGAACTCCAAGAGTAAGGAGTTATCATTCCAAGTTGCTCACCTTGTGGTTCACCGATGTTATTGGTGCCGAAGAAGGATGGGTCTTAGAGAATGTATGTGAATTATCGAGCGTTGAACAAGATTACTGTGAAGAATCGTTATCCGCTTCCACAGATTGATGAGCTTTTAGATGAGTTGCAGAAAGTTTCAGTTTTTTACCAAGCTAGATCTTAAGTCGGGTTACCATCAAGTTAAAATCCAGGAAGAAGATACTTGGAAGACAGCGTTCAAGACCAAACAAGGACTTTTTGAGTGGTTGGTGATGCCTTTTGGGTTATGCAATACTTCAGCGACATTTATGCGGTTAATGAATGAGGTACTTCGTGCTTTTATTGATAATTTTGTGATTGTGTATTTGGATGACATCTTAATATATAGTCAAGCATAGGAGGAGTACCTTGTGGATTTACGTAAAGTGTTGGGCATTTTGCTATCACAATAACTTTTACTAATTTGGAAGAAGTGTGAGTTTAGGAAGAAGGAACTAATATACTTGGGATTTATTGTTGGTGGCGGTGAGCTTAAGGCCGACCCAAAGAAGGTATCGGTCATTACTAATTGGCCTAGACCTCGTACAGTGACAAAAGTGAGGAGTTTTATGGGTCCTTGTCAGCATTTACAAAAGTTTATTCAGCATTTTTCATAAATAGCCAGACCGTTATATTCTTTGACAAAGGCTGGTGTAAAATTTGTGTGGGAAGATAACCATGAGAAGACTTTTTTGTTACTGAAGCGCAAGATTACAGATGCACCAGTATTAGCGTTGCTCAATTTACAGCGGCCTTTTGAGGTTGAGACAGATGCGTCAGACTATGCATTGGGGGTAATTCTTTTACAATATGGGAGGCCAGATGCCTACCATTCTGAGATGTTTACAGCAGCAGTATGCAACTATCCTACCTACGATAAGAAGTTTTACGCATTATATCAATCAGTAAAACATTGGCAGAGTTACTTATTGGGGAAGGAGGTTGTGGTACATTCTGATCACAAACCACTATAGTTCTTATCTAAGCAGTCCAAGCTACAACAAGCTCACCATATGAAGTGGATGTCGTACCTATAGCAGTTTACCTTGATGATCAAGTATAAGAAAGGAGTTGACAACAAAATAGTAAATATATTATCTTGACCCCCATTACCAACTATTTCTACTTTGTTGGTAGCTATGCAGATACAGCCTATTATTCCTTCTGAATACATTACAGGGTATGGCGACGACAAGGAGCTCAGTGTGATTCACTAGAAGTTGCTACAAGGTAAGACATGCAAGTATATATTGAAGGATGGTTTAATTTACAGGGGGAATCTACTATGTATTCCTAAGGGTGGAGACCGTTTGCATTAGATTCGAGAGGCACATTATTCCCGGGTGGCAGATCATTTCGGGGTCTATAAGACTTTTTTGAATTTGCAGCGTTATGTCTATTGGCCAAAGATGCAGGTGGATGTTGTTCATGTGGTTCGTGGTTGCATGTTATACAACACATCGAAGCCTTCCAATCGAAAGATAAAACTGTACTTACCATTACCAGTTCATAGCCGACCTTGGGAGAGCATTTCGATGGATTTTATGGGTAGTTTTCCCATGACCAAGTGTAAGAATGACTATTTGTTTGTGGTGGTGGATTGATTCAGCAAGATGATTGTTCTTATTCTATGTTAGAAGACGGTCACCGAGGAAGGAGCAGCACGATTATTTTTCAGAGACGTCTGGAGGTATTTCGGGCTCCCTTCTTTTATTATTTCTGATAGGGATAGCCACTTTTTGGAGTATTTCTGGAGATCGTTATGGGGGATGATGGACACTAAGTTAAAGAGAAGTACTATTTTTCATCCGTAGACTGACGGTCAAATGGAGGTAGTTAATCACACTTTGGTACATTTACTACAGAGATTCCATTTTAAGCATCCTAAAACTTGGGATAAGAGTTTATCGTATCTTTAGTTTGCGTTTAACTGGGCGATTCATGGTTCCACTTTGAAGTCTCCATTTGAAATTTGTTTGGGGTACTTACCTCAAAGCCCTTTTGATTTGGCTTTTAGTCTTGGTAATAAGACGATATCCGGGAAGGAGGAAGAGGAAGAAGTTAAAGTTCAGCATTTCATTGAGAGGATAAGCAAGGTTAATGAGGCGGTTGAAGTACAATTGAAGAAGACTCAAGCAAAGTATAAGGCTCGACACGACAAACATCGGGTTGAGTATACTTTTCAATAGGGCGACCTAGTTTAGTTGCATTTGGGTAAGAAACAGCTTAAGGGGGAAGGTAAGAAGCTCAAACCTATTCGTTATGGGCCGTTTACTATACTCAAAAAGATTGGTGATAATGCATTCTAATTGGATTTGCCACCTTTCATGAACATGTATTCGGTGATTAATGTTGAGCATTTGAAGCTATTTGAGCTATCTCTTTTAGATGAAGACTCTACAATCGAAACTCGTCTACCGTCAGTTGATGACTTATAAACACATAGAGAAGATTCGTTACAGGAGGATGGTATTCTAGAGAGAAAAGTTTATGCTACTAGATGGGGTAGTATTGATTTATTCCGAGTTGGGAAGAAAGGTCAACTACCTAGCAAGTCTAAGTGGTACAACAGAGAAATAGGTATGACCCACATCTCCAGTTCTAGCTTGAGCAGGAGCTCAAGGCTCCTAAAGGGGGAACCATGATCTGGGATGATTTAAGTATTTTTAGACTTTTTTTAAAGTCTATTCAAATAAACTTTTAGTATGTTCGAATACACCCCTTTGTGTTCAAATAGGGTTTTATTCATATTCGAAGAAACAACTGTCTGAGTATTCTATTCTATTTGAATACACCCCTATTTTGTTCGAATAGACTTTTATTTCTATTCGAATAAATACCTATCTGAGTGTTCTGTTCGAACAGACTTTTAGTCTCATCGAATATACTTTTTATGTTTTGTTCGAACAGAGACGCAATCCAACCTATTGTTTTAGGTGTTTAAAGGCATATTTATCCAAGTTTTCTAACTAGGAACTTGTAACCCTCATAAAGATGCAAGATTAGGTAAGATTTGATCATGTTAGATCAATCTAAGTTCTAAGAGAGAGACAGGGTTTGAGAGGAATTTGATTATAATTAATTTCTTTGAGCAATTGAAACTCTAAAAGGGATTTCTCTCACGAAATTGTGTATTCTTTGTACTATTCTTCTAATTAGGGTTTCTCAATTCGTATTATGGATTATTTATAAAAGTACTTTGGCTTTTAGAAATAATTATAGCTAGAAGATATATGAGATAGTCCATGTAGTAGCCTATTCGTAGCCTTCGAGAACAAACAACGTACTCGAAGACTCCCGATAAGCTCAAAGCCTACCTTACTTGCCAATTGCAAATTAATCAAGGCCATAACAAATATACCCTCGAGTTCACTAAGGCTTCAACTGCCACTTTGGCATAGCTTAGCACCAGGTCAAAGGTGGACAGCTCAGCAAACAAATTATAATACAAGATAGTTGTAAAGAATGATACATTAATTTAACTTCTCAATAGTAAAGCCACCTTTCCTATCATTTATAAATAGGAAAGGGGAGCCACCATAGAGAGGTTGAGATTTTTTCCCCCATGCACCCTTGAGAAGCTCTGATAACCTTCAAGCATATTCTAGAGCTTGAAGAATCAGTTTACTTGAGTCTTTATTCGTAATCTTATCCATTTATACAATTTCATCTTAAAAATCCTCACTAGATGTCATGGAGGAATCCCATTCTAGGACTCCATGCAAGTGTGTCTACTATAATATCTATATTTCTACTAAGTACGCTTGTTAGAACTCCTAGTCAAGTATTAATCTTGCGGTGTAAGAGTGTAATCTCCCCTCTATGAGATTAGTCCCCTACATTTGGCGCCGTCTATGCTATTACCCTCGCTTCCAACCAACTTTACAAAATATAGCAGATTTCCAATGGCTCCCAAACTTTGCTTGACCTCTGCTATAGTAAGAGCCCCAATAGAGGACATTATCGTACAACTTATACAGATGAGAGAAGAATTCGCTCAGGCCGAAGAAAGACATGCCAACCAGCTTCAACACTACCGCAAAGCCAGGAGAAAGAAACTCAAAACCGAACGACAACTCCATGTCGATGAAATGAATAAACATAACCATAACATGGAAGAGCTCTACAACTCTGTGTGCGGCCTACAACAAGCTCAACCACAAGAAGCCTTAATTTGGTCAAGGGCCCCCAGTCCCTAGAGGATTTATTTTCATTCACGCTTAGGTCTTTGCCCTCGAACAAAAGTACCACTAGTCCTCCTCGATGCCGACAGTACTACCCACCCACCCTATACCCGAAGGCTCTGTGCACTTAGGAATCCACTCTTCCAAAGATTCAAGTGATTCAACCCTATAAACCGCCAAACCTCGCCAACGCAGACCAGTCCGAGAGCGCTTGGGCGAGCAAAGTGAAGAACATGTCCCCATGCAGGGGCCACGACGAACATGTACAAAGCGTTCTCCCCCTTCAGTAATTTATGTAACTTAAAAAAAACTCGATCGGCAACTAAAAGTTGCCAAGATACACAATTCAAGCCTAACCCCCAATGCTTATAGCAGTCTTAACAACCCCATCTGCAAAGAATTGTTAGCCATCAAGGTCCTGTTAAGCTTTCACATCTCCAAAATCCGCAAATACAAAAACACAGACCCACAATCCCACATTCTCGAGTTCCAAAGCTCATTAAGCCTCTACGCATCATCAGATCACATCCTTTGCTGAATATTCCCCACAAGCTTGACCGATAGTCCTCTCAAGTGGTATCACAACCTCTCGAACATATTTATTTAAAGTTTTGAAGACTTATCCAGACTGTTCATCTCTAACTTCGCCTTCAACAAGGATCGAGAGGTCAGAGTCGATGACCCCTTTAACATTTAAAAGTCGCAAAATGAAAACTCAAAAATTTTACTAAGAGATTCTTAGACGAATTACAAAAAATTGAAAACTTAAACTTCATTAATGCAGTCTTAGCATACTTCAATGCCCTACCAGACAATAGTCGAGTAAAGGAATACATCATCCTCCAAAAGCCAACAACACTCGAGGAGATGTTGTCGAAAGTAAATAGTTACATAGACCTCGAGCAAATCCGAGAAAACAATCGCCAAGGGCCAACCCAAACCAGCAACCAACACAAACCAAGACCGCCAAACTTAACCATGGTCGCTCCCGTTCATAATGGGATCAAAAACAGGAAGCGCAACATGCATGAAGAGCAAACAGAAAGGTCGTGAAAGAAAAGACCGGTGCCAATTATGCCTAAGCTCATTGCTTCTATAGGAGCCATTTACCACATCATCCAGGCCTACCCAATATGGCGAGCCCCATTTCCAATTGAAGTCAAAAAGAGCAAACCTTATTGCTATAACCATAAGTGTAATTGCCATCCAACATACCAGTGTTACGCTTTACAGCGATCTTTGGAAATGATACTGAAGGAAGGGCAATTGCACGGATACATTGAAGATAATCCTTATTACATAGATGGTTCGTATCTCAAAACCCAAACTGGACAAAATAATGAAGGCAAGGAGGTGCATATCTTCTAAGCCAATATGATCAAAGTCAACAACAACGACAATGGTCACACCCGAAGCAAACGAAAGCTAGTTGAAGAATGTTGTAAACTCTCGTATAAAGAAAAATTACCAGTACTCTTACCCGAATCTAGCCAACACCCTCGCCCCGAGGGCATTTTCTTCATCGACTATGATGTTTCTCATGTGAAATTCCCATACTCAGACCCATTGGTTATAACGCTAAAGATCGAGCATATGATACTGTATACGATGCTTATCGATACCGATGGTGCCGTAGATGTACTCTTCCTCCAAACAGTCAAAACGATGATGATGATAAACTGTATAACACCCGCAAACATCGAACTAAAAGGATTTAATGGTGTCACCGAAGTTGCAGTCAGTCGAATCAGTCTTTTAGTCATCACAAGACCAATTGTGCTTCAAACTAATTTATTGGTCGTAGATAAGAAATCTGAATACCTCGGCCTCCTAGGTCGTAATTGGCTACATGCCATAAAGGCGACCCCCTCGAGCTATCACCAAGTGGTACGCTTCACCACCTCTAACAAAATCTAGGATATTATGAATGGATCCCAACGGCTCGCCCGGTCATGCAAACACCCGGAGATAGGCATGACTCGAAAGTTAGTTAAACCATAACAATTACAACATCCCACTATCCCCAAGCCCTCGACGATCCCGCCCATAATATCAACTGTCGAACCCGTCGAATACGTAGAACTCGATGGTACCAGAATAGGGACGTTCATTGGGAAGTTACTAACTGACGTGGATAAATAAGAGATGACAGATTTGCCTCGATCTAATAAAAACATTTTTTCATAGACTTTCTAAGATATGTCAGGAGTTGATCCTACCCTAACATGCCACCGCCCTGATTTAGTAGTTAATTGCACAACGGTGAAACAAAAGAAGTGGACCTTAGCACCAAGGCTTCGAGAAGCCGTTAACCTAGAAATTGATAAACTTTTAGCTGCACGGTACATCCACGAGATTAAATATGCAGATTGGATATCAAATATCGTGGCAATACTCATAAAGAACATAAAGATCAGGATTTTCATCAATTTTACAGACCTCAATAAACATACAAATAAAGATAGTTTCCCACAACCCATCAACGAGGTGCTACTCGACGCTACAGCTTGGCATGAGCGCCTCTCCATGATGGACGTAGCTTCGGGCTACAACCAAGTAGCCCTTCTTCCCGAAGATCAAAGCAAAACCGCGTTCATCACAGAACAAGGCTTGTATTGTTTCAACGTCATGCCTTTCAGGCTCAAGAATGCAAGCGTGACCTATCAATGACTTGTCACGAGTATGTTTAAACCACTTTTGGGAAAAATAGTCGAAGTCTATATCGACGACATGCTCTTCAAGAGCTTAAACAAAAACAACCACCTCCAAAACCTTAATGATGTATTTGCTACCCTTCGATCATACAAAATGAAGATTAACCTAGACAAATGCCAGTTTGGGGTTTCCTCCAAAAAAAATCTTGGCCACCTTATCAACAAATGAGGCATCGAGATTGACCTTTCACAAATTTGAGCCTTGATCGATATGTCATCCCCTAAAATGAAGAAAGACGTGTAGAAGGTCGCTAGTAAAATAGTCGCCCTCAATCGCATTATCTCAAAATCCTCGGATACCTAAACGGTTATTTTCTTTACTTCACGGTCAAGGTGTCCATAAAAGCAAGAAGAAAAATCTCGATATCGAATGGACACCTGATTGCGAACAGGCTTTCCAAGAACTCAAGACTTACCTAGACCAACCACCAGTAATGAGCACGCTAGCCGAAGGAGAAATGTTTTTAGTCTACCTCGCAGTGACGGACGAATCCCCAAGCTCAGTTCTCATTCGTATAGAGGAAGGCATCAAGAAACTCGTCTACTTTATCAGTAAAACCTTAACCTCGATCGAATGCAGATACACTGCACTTGAAAAGCTTCTACTGAATCTTGTTTACACGCCAAGAAAGCTCAAACCATACTTCCAGGCACATCGCATAATAGTGATCACAACGACAAATACTGAATCTTGTTCTTTATATGACAATTATAAATGTTGTGTTTTTTGTCGTTTGAAGGAGAAAAATGACGTTTAATTTAAACCTAAACAACACATATATATGTTGTTCTTTATGAAAAAAAAATGCAACAATAATATATGTTGTTTCTTACGTCATATTAAAAGAAAAAAAATCATTTAAATTAATATACACGACAAATGTATTTGTCGTTGTTCGACAAAAAATATTGTTTTAAATCAAAATGAAAGTCCATCAACCTCTCAAAACTTGGACTAGATGTATATGAACCACCAACCTCACTAGAATTTGAGCGCTCAATCCATTTTGAGCTTATAGTCTATCAAAAAGAATATCACATCACAGGAAAAGTAATTACCGTAAAAAGATAGTATAGATTTGTGCAACAAACTTGGTATTATATAGCGACAAAAATGATAGTATTCAACCTCCCAATAATCTAAACTTATTCATTAGTATACTGAATGTCCCCCCAATATAATTAGATGTTATGTGCAAAGATTGGTCAATAAACCAATCCGCGAACAAAGACAAATGCCAAGGAAAAATGATGATCAAATCCTTTGGACAATAATCTAAATTTACCTCGCGATTTCGCTCATAAGGGTCCAATAAACATAACAAGGTTATAGATGAAGGTGAACTAACGGAACTAACGCAACATTGGCTTTACTAGAGCTTTATTTTACCCCCATTTTCCCTCAGTTGAGTTCCTGCAAATTGAAATAAGTGCAATCAATGTTTTTGTAGGCAATTACCAAAGAGTTACCTGGACAGAGATATGTATTTGAAAAAGTGAAGAGAGAAAAAGTCACTATAGATAAAGATATATTATCATGCCGCTAAGATCTGGTTGTTTGCCTGAGCAAGGTGTCAATTCTGCTACTTTAATTTAATGAACTCAACCTTAGACATCTTAATAATTTTACTGTTAACAACATCAAGAAATACAACATAAAAAATTTGAAATTCTTGCTCGGTACACACATGTAAGAGAAAATAGATCAGAAGGCTTCCGTCCCAATTTTCTTTTTCGTTCCATTGAGAAGAGATTACGTTAACACACACTAAAACTCTTGGTTTCTTCAATATTTATGAGGGGAGATGCCATTTCATAGGTGACGATCAGTGTATTGCAGAGAATAAATATGTATTGTCTTGGTCAAAATAGACAGAAATCATGATCATAAAAGGAGGATGAGAGTGAAAGCATCTCTAGCAGCAAGTATGACTTTGGGCGTGGGCTCCGATAAGGGGCCCACAAAAAACCCAACCCACACCCATCCTCTCCCAAAAGTGAGTTCGAGTTTGTGACGTGAATTTTTTTTTTAATATGGAAGAGATCAAAATACCGCGCGGTGTTCCTTTTACCGCGCGATACCGCACGGGGTTGCAAGCACCGTTGTTTGCATTGTTAACCCCAAATCAAACCCAACTCGAGTTTTAACTATTTTCCCTCCTCTCTCTCTCTCTCAAATCAAAGGTATACCTAAAAAATTTCCCAAATTATTTTAAAACACAATATAAAACCAAAAGAAAGACCCACACCCCGGTACATTACCTGGGATTAGAGTGACAAGAGATCCAGAGCGAGCCAGAACTCAGTCGAGGTCCAGAAAGAAGAAAAAGTGAATAGAATTTGAAGATGTCCAACAACCTATACCAAACCCATCCCAAGAAAACTACCCGCGGAGGTGTATTATCCAACTCCCAGAGGCGTCACTCATATCTATTACACTCGCAAGAAATTCACTGTAAGTTTTAGTATAATTGTGAATTTTTTATTTCCATAAATCAAGTATTTGAAAAAATGCTCCAATGAACATAATCGGGATTCAATGCGTCCGTACAGCACATTCACTAAGGTAATCAAAGTTTAGAAAGATATTTCTACAATTCTACCTATAAGGGATGTCGTGGTGAATATATTCGGGCAGTTTATGGATATATGTTTGGGCAATTCTGATAATCGGCTAATTCAGGCACTTACAGAGCGTTGGTGGCCAACAACGTACACGTTTCTGTTCCCGTATACGGAGATAGGGGCCGCTCCTCTCGATTTTACTATGCTGACATTATTGTCAATCGGTCGATATCTGACATAGGTGCCGTATGACGATGCATGGTCTGTTTTATCCAATGCGAGGCAATTGTTCCCCAACATTGATTTCAGCCATATAAAAAGTGGAAACGTCAGTATTTCACATTTGATGACGTACTTGACCATCACAACTGATCGGAAGGATGATATTACTATTGCTCGTGCTTTTATCATTTTCATGATGGGACATTTGTGGTTTCAAACGGCCAACGACACCGTCCCACTTGGATATCTCACAGTCGTGGCCAATTTGGAGGAGGCTGCCCAATATGACGGGGGTTCTACTATTCTTGCTTCCCTGTACCATAGTTTGGATACTGCAGTCACCACCGGGGGTGCCATCACTAGATTTTCCCAACTTCTTGAGGTACACTCACTTTTTCCTTACAAGCTACAAATCAAATATATTCTAATAAATGTCTTAAATATAATTTTTAATTATTTTTTATGTTGTTCCAAAATGCAGTATTGGTTCTACGAGTATTATGGGGTTGGTCACCCTATAGTCAAGGAAGAGGTTAAGTTCTCGGCCTATTCGCGCCTCAGAGCATGGGAGAGGGGGAACAGGAAAAAAGCAAATGACCAGGCAGCCAATTTGTTTATACTAGGCAGATACCACATTGACCACCGCACTATTGAGATAATTACCTGATAATCTTGCTTAGAGATTGCAGTGTCTGAGACAGAGGACGTACTGACTGCAAAACTCTTATCTCATAAGAGGATGTCACTTCAAGTACCAAATAGAAACTGTGAATATTACTTGGGGGATAGATGCTGGAGGCAGTTGACTGACAAGGCGCGTATATCTTTAGATCCTCCGCTTAGCATGTGGCCACATATTAGTCTGGTAGCTTTACAGGAGATGAGACAGGCCGGGTTCCTTGACTGTGAGCAGTTTGTGATTGGGGAGGAGCGAAAGACTTATGCCTCATACTGGGCTAAACAAACTTTTAAGGTAGGCCACCTGTTGACAGATTCCCAAAGGATGGGGAATATAGATCTGTTCGGACCCACTACACTCAGGGCTGGTATTACACCCGTGGTGGTTACGTCAACGTCGATTCATAGCTTATCCAGGACTTCAGTTTACCTGGTGAGCCCGAGGGGCCAGACTCCGGGTGATACATAGAGTGGGCAGGGAGACGTGAGCTGCTCCCCATCAACCGCTTGAGAGACCCGTCACCCATGTCTTCCTTCTACGGCGTAAAGGAACTATGGCACCTGACTCATGGTATGCGGTGACTCGCCCTTGTAGAATCTGCGCGGGACGCCAAAGGCTACAACAGTTGACTAATGAGCTTGCTACTGCCCACAGGCACATTGATAGTATAGATGATCAGCTATATGCACATGTAAGTAATTTATTTATGTATTTATTTATTTTTATTTTTCTTATTGTCATATTTATTTTGTCAAAGTATTTATAAATTTTCTTTGTCCCGTTCAGGACCTACAGCTGAGGAGGGAATATGACGTACGGGTGGTGCTGATACCACCTAAAGGTGGCGCGAGGACGAGGCAGCGTGGATCTGATCCGCGAACCAGGGGAGGCGCTACTAGCCGCAGAGGGCGGGGTACTGGAGATGATTCTCAGTAGATATAGGTATTTTTGACGAATATATATATGATGTAGAAGCTCAGCTATAACTACTAGTACTTATTCTCTCGTGTTTGTGTACTGTTTCCCTTTATTTATTTTTTATAATCTCATGATGTAGTTTACCTAGAATGGTTTTTGGTAGAGTTTGTGTGATGTTCATTAGCAATGACTCTCTAATGTTGAAATTGACTGAAGATTTTTGGCTTTTGGGAAAGTTTTTTTAATGTCTATTCGAACAGACTATTTGACTGTTCGAATAAATTTTCACAATTGGTTGCAGTATAGGTATGAAGTGAATTGTGATGATGGGTGTTGAGCAAATGGTGTTGAAGGTGGGTTATGGGAGGATGGGGTCGACGGTGTAGAGTTATTACTATTGGTGCCAGAGTTTGCCATTTGGGGAGAGTGTAGAGGTTCTCCTTTATGCTCGACTTCCTTGGTTTTGGGGAAGAAGAAGTAGTCAGGGAGTGATTTAGAAAAATAATTGAGATTATAGGAGTTTGGATTACCGCGCGGTGTTCCTTTTACCGCGCAAAAATCTGGGCGGTAAAAGGAATACCACGCGGTAATCCAAACACCGACAAACTCTTTTTTTTTTTTTGTGCTCCTCACAATCGGTTGAGTTACTGTAGTGCCACGTAGGAGAACTCACACTAGATTTTTTGCTGCTGGGAGACTCAAAGTATGAGTTTGAGTTTAGGTTTGCAAACCCAACTCAAACCCACACCCTACTGCATATGCTCTGACTACAAGATCAGCACCGATCATAACATATATGTAAGAAGTGGGTCCAACCAAGGAATTCTTAGAAGGAGGACAAAGAGAGGAGCAACAAAGAGTAAAGGGGAGAATAGATTACGATGCCCTGTCCTTTACCTTCTTCTATAATAAAATATATGCTGAATTGTTTATAAAACTAGGGGCTAGACGAATAAAGTATAGATCCCCATATAACTCATATGGCCATTATGATTCCTAATACCCTAACATTCATTTCACATGACCATTATTTTTTTTGCAAAAAGTTTAGTCGGATATATTATGGAAAATTTACAGTCGAATGCGAGGGTTGCTTGATAGTTACTAGTGCATGTCACTAGTGCATATGCCGACAGCCCTGGTAAAAACCAACAAGGTAACTACGAAAAAATTGATAAAATATTAAAGGCTGAGTCACCTAGCATAGTGCTAGAGATGTTCACCTCCTTCTGACTCTAAAGTATTCTGCGGTGTGCTCTTCGATGTCCTGCAGGTAGCTCGGTTTGTCGTTAGTCCATTCATCCATAGGTTGTTCTGGTGTGACCCTCTCCGTGCGAGGTGATCTACAGAGAAGTTGCATTCTCTCCATACATAACTGAACCGGATGGTCTGAAGGAGATGAGTAATCAGATTATACGTTGTTTTGAGATACCATGGTATATCGTCTTTGAGGAAAGCTTTAATAGCTGCAGCTGAATCGAAGACAACCCAAACTCATCTCCAGCCATGTGCTATAGCACATTGAACGCCCGATATGATTGCACTGGTATATGTTATATAGTTTGTAGCTTGACCAATTGATTTGCTGAAAGTGCCCAAGACCTCCCCGGTGTTATTTCTGTACATTATACCAATCCCCGCCGGTCCTGGATTGCCCATAGCCAATCCATCATAGGAAATTTTAACCCCGTTCGCTTCAGGGAGCAACCATCTGTAGTTCTCGATGTTAGTGCGTTTTTCATGGTTTGCATTGGACATTTATCGCCTTTATAATCTTTAGGTCATGAACCGTGTTGTTCATCGTATGTTGAGAGAGGTGGGCAGCATCTGCGATATCCGTTAGGATGTTCAGCGTGATTTTCTGGATTGTAATCTTGAGTCCATCTGAGTTCCACTTATTTCTTGCGTATCAAATGTTACTGCATATAGAGAAGACCATGGCAACCCATAAGTC
This sequence comes from Kingdonia uniflora, assembly GCA_014058105.1. Lineage (NCBI taxonomy): Eukaryota > Viridiplantae > Streptophyta > Magnoliopsida > Ranunculales > Circaeasteraceae > Kingdonia > Kingdonia uniflora. The sequence goes on along the minus strand of JACGCM010000428.1, from coordinate 291,238 downwards.
TTTAATATATGGGCTAGATGATTTTCCCCTTTCCAGAATGGTTCTCCAAGTATTTGTAGGTATGATAGGATCATAGGAGAAACAGTTTGTAGCCCTTTGCCTGAGAGAGGCCGCAAGGGGGCAATGTAGTAGTGTATGTGGTTTTGTTTCCGAGTTGTTGTGGCATTGGTGACAGACCAAGACCTCCATAGGCAGGAGATGGTTCAGCAGACACCATGTAAAACCTCCCAGTCTCGGGTGGATTGCTTTACTCTACACATATCTCTACCACCATACTGTGTCCTCTCTTCTACGGAGAGCGTCAAAAGCATTCTTGGTTGTGAACATACCGTGTAAGTTTGGCTTCCAGATCATTGCGTCATGCGCATTTGGGTTACACTGGATTTGTTGTATGTCTATTCCCAAGGCAAGAAGGAGAAGGCGGATATCATTAGGGACGTTCCAGCCTTGTAGGTTAATGAAGTTGCTGAGTTTTGACGTATAGATTTTCCAAAAGTGCATAGGCAAGTCGATGTATTCCATGATAGGAATGTCTGTCGCCCAAGTGTCTTTCCAAAAATCAATTTGCGTTCCATTTCTGATAAGCAAGCCAATGTAAGGTTTCGAAAGTGCAACTCATATTTGAATGTCCTTCCATATAGTAGAGGGTTTATGGTAACGAATTGGGTCTCCGTTTGCTGCTGAATTTGGATTTTGGAAATTTTGCCCATTCTTTTGTACCTTGTTTGAAGACCCAGTGTAGTTTGCAGAGCATTACGTTATTTACTTCCCCCAGACTTTGAACTCCAAGTCCCCCTTCCTTTACTGGTTTGCAGACTTTCTCCTACTTCAGTGTCACTCCTTTCCGCTTTGTCGGGTCTCCCAGCCATATATAATTCCTAATGATGTTGTCCCCCTCTTTGATAAGCAACCGAGGCCACTTGTAAATTGCAATATTATGAATGGAGCTACTGTTAATGACAGACTTTGCTAGAGTAATTCTTCCCTGAAAATAAATTATGCTTCTAGTCCAGCTGTTAGCCCTCTTTCAAATCTTTTCAATAAGCGGTATAATAGCTTGCTTTGTAACCCTCCCTTGTATAAGTGGGATGCCCAGATATGTTTCGGGGAACGTTCCTTCTTTGAAGCCAAATATATCTGAAACAATTCTTCTTCGGGTAAGAGAAATATTGCTCATTAAAATTTTGCTTTTGGCCACACTAATCTCTTGCCCAGAAGCCACCTGATAGTCTGTAAGGAGGAGTTTAAGTTGTTGCAAGCATTTGGTGTTCCCGTTTACAAACATAAAAAATTTATCTGCAAATAGAAGGTGAGTGGGGTCGTGCGTCAGCTTTGTTGATGTCATAGTTTGTATTCTGCCTTGTTCCCTTGCTCTGTGGAGATTGATGCTAAGAATGTCTTTTGCAATTGCAAAGAGGATTGGAGAGAGAGGGTCCCCCTGTATGAGCCCCCGAGACATTTGAAAGAACCCAGACGGACTTCCATTCACAAGGATAGAGATCATACTGCTACTGATAATCGTCTGAATCAAGTTGTAGAATTTATGGTCGAACCCAAAAGCTCTTAAGGTGGTAATGAGGAATGTCCAGCTTAGAGTATCGTATGCTTGACTGATATCAATCTTGAGAGCCACATTGCCGTTCTTTCTCTTGATTTTCATCTCATTAGCCATTTCAGACGCTATACAAATGTTGTGTATGTTTCAATTTTTGATAAATGCACTCTAGTCCCTTGTAACACATCTATCTGCAATTGAAGAGAGCCTCGTGGCTAGTATTTTCGTAATAACTTTACCATGAAAGTTACTAAGACAAATCGGTCTGTAGTGTAGAATAGAGGATGGGTTACTGATTTTCGGAATCAAGACAATGATGTTGGAGTTAAAGATCAAAGGGATCATACCGTCGCGGAAAAAGGAGGATATCTCTGAGTAAATGTCTGTACTCAGCATATCCCAGTACCGTGTGCGTTGTTGTTGTCCATGGAGAAAATCGCCTCCTGTATCTCATCATTAGTTAGGACTGAAGTGAGATGTACATTTTCCTCCTCTAACACTTGTTGGGTAAGATGTGCAAATAGTGATGGACAATGTTGAGTTTACCATTACTTTTGCAGCATAGATCAAACGGCATGCTCCATTTACAAGGAATCATTTTCATAAAGTTAATTATTCTTACTGTTGCATATATTTATCAAACATAAGCAAAAATATTGATACCAATCGTCATTGAAAGAAATTTCTTTAGTTAATAATATGATATAAAGAAGAAAGGACAGAGTCCGGTTTTTTTGACTTGAGTTTATCCATCCCACCCATAATCCCTAAAATTTTCACCCCTGTTTCCATAAACCCCTTTGATCTTTCCCTCTACAGGTGCGAGAGGCTGTTGGTGAGATGGCTGAGCTGTGCTCTGGCTGTGTCGACTGGGCGATTGATGTTTTGTTTCGAAGCATGTTTTTGATCGATTGATGTTTCTGGCGAAAGAGTGGTTTATGCGTTTAATCTAATCCACGGCGTTCTCCGTTATCCTGATTTCCATCCCTGTGATTTTGTCTTGTTTATTGGTTTTGATTTTATTCCTATCTCCCTTTTGCAGGTTTTATATTAGCATATGTTCTCCTCGTGTCTTTGTTTCTTTGCCGGTGAGGAGTTCGGTGGAAACTAGCTTAGTGGAGAATTGGAATGGTATAGAGAAGTCGCTGTCGAAGATCGGCAGATAAGATTTTTCGGTGGTGAGGTGAATTGTTTATAGATCGAAAAAAGGAAGAAAAAAAAATCCTTGGTTGATGTATTGGATTGGGCTGGAGGTGTCTTGAGGTCCGATCTGGATGCAGGTTTTTGTGCCCGATTGTGGGAATACGAGTTGGACTTGAGGTGATAGTATTATGGGTGGGCTTTGGAATGAGTAGGGCCTATACTGTGAACGTGTACTGAAGTGTGTATAGTGGTGGTTTGGGCCTTTCAGAAGACCGGGCCTGGGTAGAGTTTTGTTTAGCTCCTTTTCTTATGTCTTTAAAAGTAACAATGCTACAGTGAGGTGTTTGGAACTCGGTTAGTCACAAATTCCCTCTCCCTCCCGGTTCAGCTATACGACATCTGGCTTGGACTGTTTTAGCTTTTATAATTTCACCAAAAAAACTATTCCATCCACAACCTTTTACTTTGGCGAAAGGAATGTCTGTTTCGATGCAGTGTTGTTTCTGCTGTCTCATAATCTCTCTCATATCTTGAGTTTTGGAGTGTGGAAGGTTTGTTTGTAATCTCTAATCGTCCTTCGTCTGGTTGTTTGTATCCATTGCGAAAGCATGAATTGACTAGAGGAAGTCTGTATCTCGGGTATGCAAAATGGTACCAGGTAGGCGCTGGATTTCTGTTTCTGTATGATATAAAAAGCATCTTAGTTGTTTGTAATGAAATAAGTGGAATATAGTATGATAGAAGATAGATGCCGTTATCTTGTTGTTTGATAGTGAGGTGTTGGAGGTATAGATGGGTTTATGTGGGTTTTGGTCTGTGCGTGATAAGTTAAATATGATAGTGGGCAGTGATTGGAAAAATATGCTTTTTGTTTAATATGATAGTAAATTCAAGTGGGGTTGTTTTGATTGTGCCTAGTGGAATCTCGAGGGATAATCGTTAGTTGGTGTGTAATAAGGGTGTTGGGACTGTGAAGTAGTCGAGGACTCTGCTTGTCTCGATTCGGTTTTTTTTTTGGGTGGATTTCTGTATGTCCTCATTCTCAGTTACGCAGGATATTGTAAGCAGTATGGAACGCCTCACGGTTAAAACACCGCGTGGGGCGGTGTTTGTAAAGCTTCCTCTTGAAAGTATCCAAGCGGAAGAAGGTCGGTAGCGGTACGTCCTAATTGGTACGATGTCTTTTGAAACGGATCGGGGATTTACGAAAATCGTGTTAGCTCTGAAAAGCTTCTGGAATATGGAAGCCTCCGCGAATATTCAATTCTTTGAACGTGTGGTTAGCGGTAAGATGTATCTTATTATCAAGTTCAAGAATGCATATAATTACAACTTTGTGGTGCTGAACCAACCCTGGAATCCATATGGACACTCTATCATCCTACTACCATATGTGGCTCGTACCCCAATAGCTCCACTACTTTTCAAACATGTGCCCTTCTAGGTGCGTTTCAACATAACCGACCCCTTCTTTGGCACTCCTGAGTTTCTTAATGTATTCGGGGCACATTTGGGCCAAGTTATGGTTACAGAACCAAGTCCGGAGAATCGTGAAGTTACAAAAAAAGTGTACCGAGCTAGGGTGATTATGGATATCTACGGGAATTTTCCTCCGGCTGTCTGGAGAGATATGGAAGAGGGCCAGTTTGTGTTTAAAACGATTTATGAAGGGGCATCAGTTAATTTCTGCGAGAGCTGCTACAGGATGGGGCACCGAATTTCCGGATGCACGGTTTCAGTTGAGGAGGATAGCTCTGGGATCGGTGCTAGAATCCAGACTCCAGATAACTTTTTGAGCCAGGATCCTGGTCCAGAGAGGGGGCTGCCTGAACAAAGCCCTCGTCGCTCTACCCCAGTTTCTCTTGGTCCTACTGAATCAGGGGAACGAGGAGTTAACAATGCGAACACTCGTTATAGCAGAAAGGCAAAAGGAAAGCATCTAGTGGGACCCGATCAGACAGGTCTACAGAGGATATCCAGTGGTACGTGGAGACGTGACTCAGAGGGGAATGTGGCAGATACATCTTTGTGGCCTCCTTTTACGAGAGGAGCCGACTTACCTGGGTTTGAGGATTTTACTGATCCAGTCCAGGGTGGTCCAATAGGGGGGCCGATGTTCCGGTGGACAGGGGAGGGTGAGGAGGATACTCTTGCTGGTCTGGTTGGAGGGAGGCAAACTCGTTAGCTATTTTTTGAGGAGGAACGACTTACTCTTCAGGTAGAAGGGTTACCCACTGAGGATTGCAGAATACCTGTAGAGGCAGAACAGGTGTGGGGGACGACTAATGCTAGGTATGAGGAAAGGACGGTGAATAATCGGTTAGGGGGGGATGATACTCAAGCCGATAGTGAGCGAGATGCTATGATCTAGATTAGGAGTGGTAGAGCGGGTGAGGTGCACATTATACCCACCCTTCCCCAGCAGGCGAGGGTTCTTGAGATCCCGGGGGTTTCTCGGAGGCTGTCTTCTAGAGGTCAGGGGTCTCAGGGTTTACGACAGACGACTGGATTTTTGAGTGGTTTTCTTCTGTCATCGTCTCGTGTGGCGCATCGGCATTTACGCACTGCGACATTACTGACAGAGATGTCTATACCTTTTTAAGCTCTACTGACTAGCGGTCGCCGTCTCTCTCATGCTCAGGTGCACAACTCCTTATCTTTCTCATTTTTGTGCATCCGTCGTTCTTATCTCTTAATGGATCAAGTGCCTAGGGTTCGGGTGGCTCCTCGGAGGCCACCCGGGCCATTATGATCATTATCTCTTGAAATTGCCGAGGTTTGGGTCGACCGGCGGCAGTTCGTCACCTAAAAGAACTTATTAGATCCTCTAAAGGGGACATCATTTTCTTATCTGAAACCAAAAGATCCGCTACATAAATACAGGCTTTGGTTCGTAACATTAACTATCCTAATTGGATTGTAATACCGGCCTCGGGCGTCCAGGGACGTTCGGGGGGTCTGTGCGTTATGTGGAAATATAATATTGATATTGAAGTTGTCTTTAGCAATAAATATATTATAAACATTCTGTGTACCTCGGAACCGGCTGATCAATCGTAGATGATATTTTTTTTCTATGGGAGCCCTTACCAACGCGAGCGGTTAGAAAGCTGGCGCCTGGTGGAATCTACAGCCCAGGGGTATAATGGGCATTGGCTTCTTTTGGGTGATTTTAACACAATTTTTGACTGTAAGGATAAATTGGGAGGCAAACCCTTCCGAGGGGCATCGTGTGCGTTCGCTAAGGAGGTCACCCAGGAAGCTGGCCTTATCGATTTGGGGTTCTCTGGTCAACCATTTACTTTAAACAATAAGCGGCGGGGAGGGGATAATATCAAAGAACGTTTAGACCGATGCTTGGCCAACGCTGATTGGATGTTTATCTTTCCAACAGCAAAGGTTTTTTATTTACCTGCTTTGAGCTCGGATCACACCATTTTATGCCTTGATACTCTTCTGAAATATGCGACCTTAGGTAAATGTTTTCGTTTCCAGACTATGTGGACTCGGGAGCCTCAATTCCCCCACCTAATCAAGGATCTCTGGCATAATAATTTCAGAGGTTCCCCAGCCCAACTAGTCAAGGAAAAACTTCTAAATACGAAAGCAGGACTTAGGACCTGGAATAAAAAGATTTTTGGTCATGTCTTAAACAAAAATTTTGCGTTAAAATCGGAGATTTCCCATCTCCAAACTCTACCCTTAAATGAGGTAGTTGATTCTCGTGAAAAATCCCTGTTGGCCGAGTTGGATGAAATCTATGTTAGGGAGGAAATGTTCTGGCGATAAAAATCTCGCATTTCATGGTTGGCAGAGGGAGACCGAAATTCTAAATTTTTTCATATGCAAACTTTGGCGCGGCGAAAAAAGAACTTGATTGACTGGATTAAAAACGCAGCGGGCTGTTGGATTTTGGATCCCGTGGAGATTGGAAATATTTTCCTCCGCGATATGGATACGAATTATCAAACTTCTTTTCCTGTAGGAATCCCGGCCTTCCTGCAAACTTTTCCCCATTGTATTTCGGAGGAGGATAATGTTGCTCTCGTTCGGGGAGTCACACTAGAGGAGATCAAGGCGGCTCTTGATAGTATTGGTTCCCACAAAGTTCCCGGTCCGGATGGTTTCCCTGCGTTATTCTTCCAACAATCGTGGGACGTGGTTGGACCAGACATTTGTAACTTAGTCACCTCTTTCTTTTCTTCGGGCTTTATGCCAAAGTTTATCAATGCCACCCATATGGTGATGATCCCAAAAAATACTGTTAAAATTATTTCTAAGATTCTTTCTACTCGCCTCAAACCTCTCCTTGATAAGTTTATATCCCCTTTCCAAGGGGCCTTTGTGCGAGGGCGGCAAATTTCAGATAACGTTTTAGTGCCCATGAGATTATCCATACGATGAAAATGAAACAAAGTCGATCGGGTCTGATGGGTATAAAATTAGATATGTCTAAAGCGTATGATCGGATTGAGTGGAGTACTCTGATCCAAACACTGAAAGCCCTGGGGTTTAATACGCAATGGTGTCACTGGATAGAACAATGTATTTTGACGGTTAGATACTCTATTCTTATTAATGGGTCTGCCCATGGCTTTTTGACGCCGTCGAGAGGGCTGAGACAGGGGGACCCCCTGTCCCTTTTCCTTTTCATTATTTTAATGGAGGGTCTATCGCGAGCTCTGGGGGTGAAAGAGCTTGCAGGAAAAGTCCATGGAATCAAGGTTTCTCGTCATGCCCCCTCGATCTCTCATCTGTTGTTTGGGGATGATTGCCTCATATTCTGTCAGGCTGATCTTGATGAAGCAAATGAAGTTAAGGAAACCCTCAATGATTTTTGCAGAGCCGCTGGACAAGAATTGAATTTGGGGAAATCTGGCGTCTTCTTTAGTAATAATCTGCCCCTCCGCTTTGGTCGTCTGCTTGCTCGCCTCCTTAAAGTCAAAGTGATGCCTTCGAATGAACGCTACCTTGGAACCAATTTGTTTTTTGCCCGATCTAAGACTCAGACGTTCCATCGCATCTGTGATCATATTTCGAGTCGGCTTCAAGCGTGGAAAGGTAAACTACTATCCCAAGCTGGCCGTATGGTCCTTATTAAATCAGTGACCTCAGCCATTCCGACGTATCAAATGTCTTGTTTTGCCTTACCCAAAGCTACGTGGAAAACTATCAATGGACTCCAACAAGACTTATGGTGGGGAAAAAGGAAAGAGGCGAAGAAACCCTTGTAACTTAAAAAATAGAAGGAGATTTGTCGGCCTAAACGGGAAGGAGGTCTTTGGATCCGAGAGGCGGAGACTACGAATAAAGCACATCTCTCTAAATTAGTCTGGCGCCTTCATCAAAAACTGGACGACCTATGGGGACAAGTTCTGAAGGCCAAATATTTCTCGAGGTGTAATATCCTTCAGACTCTCCCTAAAACGGATTCGTCCTGGACTTGGAGAAGTATCCAATCAGCGATTGGAAATATAAATGCCAACTCTTGTTGGCAGATTCGAACGGGTACCCAGGTACGATTCTGGTCCGATAGTTGGATGCAGGCGATCCCTGGTTAGCGACCTACCCCAAGGGGGAGTGGTCGAACGGAAGAACGACCCGCATGGGTTAGCCATTTTATTGACCCTATTAGGCGTACCTGGCGTAGGAACGAGTTATTTTATTGGTGTGATGATGTTTCAGCCAATTTGATATCCCAAGTTTTCATACCTCAGGAAGGCGAGACGGATGAATTGAAATGGCATCCCTCAAAGGATGGAAAATTTTCGATCAAATCAACTTATCGTGTGCTTTTGGTGAGTATTGAGGTTGAACCAGTGGTGGGTCCCCCCTCTCTCCTGTTGAAAATCTGGCATAATAAGGCGACCCCCCGGGCCCAATTATTTGCCTGGAAATGCCTCCGAGATCTAGTTCCCTGTAAGGCTAAAATTGGTAGTCGATTAGTTTTAACCGATATTTCGTGCCCCCTTTGCTCGACCTCTGAGGAGACCCTTCATCACTTTCTACTTGGTTGTCCCTTTACGAGGGCCGTTTGGTTTGGGACGTCACTTGGGGGGTTAATCCATAAGTTTGAACATCTATCCTCCCTGGAGTGGATTACATTATGGTTTGAGCCACCTATGATTTGGCCTTTAGACAGGGATGTCTGGGCTCGGGTGGCTTGCTCTATCTATTGGTTAATTTGGAAGGCCCGATGTGCATGGATTTTTCAAATGACTAGATTGGATCCAACTCGGTTGTCAGAGACTATTAATAAAATCTTGTATGATGAACCGTTTTCTCGACTAAATCGATTGACTATCAAGGTTTCCTGGGCTCCCCCGACCCTTAGATGGGACAAAATAAATGTTGATGCCTCGTACTGTAAAGATAAATATTATAATCACATTGGTTTTGTTATAACAATTTTATTGCAGCCCGAAGCTCATCCTGCAGATTTGCGAGCAGCGAAGAAGGTGAAGCATTAGCGGTCCTGGGTGGAATTAAATGGGCACGAGAGCAAGGATTAACACGTGTACATATGGAAACGGATGCCGAGGCAATATTTTCTTTTTGTCAGACGGGAGCTGCATCCATCTCTTGGTCCTCTAAAACGATTTTGCACGGCGCTTTAGCTTTGTATAAGCATTTTGAGGATATATGTATTAGCTGTACGCCTCGATCTGCAAACTCTGTAGCACATATTATTGCGGGTAGGCCTACGTACGGTAATTTATGTTTTTCTTGGTTTGGTTCCCCACCTGAGTGGCTTCAGGAGTCACTCAGAAATGATGGCACCACTTTTGTAACTCTTCCTATTTGATAAATTATGGTTTAACAATCAAAAAAAATAAAAAATGATATAACATAAGCCCTGGGTTTTCCAACAATAGTAATGGATTAACAATGGGTTAAATTGGTATGTATTCTATAGCTTAAAAAAGTTGAGCACGAATATTTTAAGACTTGTAAGAAACGCTTTATTTCTGAAGGAATCGACTGGTTTGGGCATAACCATTTGCACTATAATTTGCTTGCTCAAACCCAATGTCATTAAGATATCATGGTCACCCGGGTTTCAACACAAGTTCGTCAATGGCATTAGTAAACGATACCAATGTATCTCCGGATGTTTTCTGCAACTCTTTAGAGAAATTTCACATCTAAGTGCTTACGCAAAATGAAAAATAACAAATTAGGGTTTATTTACAAACTGAATTTCAATCCTAGCTTATGGGATATTATGATTTACTTCCATCCTCGCCCTTAGTGAAAGCTGATCAAATTTCAAGCATTCCCCACCCGCCTTTTCAATTCTCATACTCGCAGTCTTGGTAAACCTCAAATCATGAACTTTAATCAAATGTACCTCATCAACTCTAGTATCATCAATAACTGTTCCAATAATCACAACGATCTTACCCTCCTGGAAATGAACAATCCCAATTAACCTAGAAACATATCACAATTTCAAAAAAAAAAAAAAAACTAACTAAAACCTAGTAAAAGAGAAAAACGAAATCAACCAACCTTTCACCAAATGAATCAGAGAGAAATTGGGGGTTTGTTTGTCTTGCTCATAAACAAATGCTTCAAAATCACAGGATTGAAGTTTCTCTCTATCCTTTGCACCAAAAATCGATACCCATTCACACAATTTCAAGAAAAATCTAGGAGAAAGAGAGAAACTATAAGAGATTCGATTCAAAGGTGAGTGCAAGAGAGATTCATCATGTAAAACAAATTCAAAGGTGAGTACAAGAGAGATCCATCATATAAGACTCAAAGGTGAGTGCAAGATAGAGAAGAGAAAAAAATAAGTGGAGGGGATTTAGGGGTCGTTTATTTTTTTTACTTCTGAGTTGATCTGAGTCTGACTTGCTCTTGCTCTGAGTCCACCTAGAGGTATTCACTATCTGAGTGTGCCTTGGAGTGTTTGCTTTTTTGGCTAGTTAGATCTGACTAAAATAGGCAAATATTAAAATACCCCTCTCAACTTATAAGCAAACACCCTCACATATTCATCACCAATACCACCATCACCATCACTCCTTCGTCATCAACGTCAACACCACATATACATAGCAAACACAAATACATAAAAATGAAAAAAAAAAAAAAAAAAAAAGGAACCTGTATATATAACAAACACAAATACATAAAAAAGAATATGTATATATATCAAACACAAATACATATAATATAGCAAACACAAATACATAGAAAATAACCTGTATATATAAGAAACACAAATACATAGAATATAGCAAACACAAATACATAGAAAAGAACATGTATATATAACAAACACAAATACATAGAAGAAAAAAAATATGATATATATCAAACACAAATACATAAAAAAGAACCTGTATATATAGCAAACACAAATACATAAATCCCTAAAATCAAATAAAGATTAACATTAGTTTGAAGTTAATACAAATAAGCAAGACGCTGCTCTGGCTCAAGCCCCATAAAGATTACCCTGTAGTTGTGCTCATTGCTAGCACCCAACAACTTATGAGTTCTTGTTACAGCTTTGCACCTCTAGCTTTGTCTTCTAGCTTGTGCACCTCTAGCTTTATCCTCTTCACTGTACAAATTTGGTACCACTGTAACATATAAACTGTAACATATAAACAGAACAGCATGGTCAACAACATTCTAGGCAGATGGACAAAGCAAAAGACTACGTTTTTCAACTGTTACCAACTTGAAGGAAATTAAACTATCATGAAAACATAAGAAAAGTGCGTAAAAGTTGAGGACTCAATGTTGTATTATAAACAATAAATAATTATCATCTAATGTTTAGTATAGTATAAATGTTGTGATGATGGAGTGGGTGGGGGGAGAAGAAGAGAAACAAAGTTACAAACCATCATGGTTGAAAGGAAATCCATGCCAAATATTGGGTCCCAACTCCACCATCATTTGTAACTTCGCACAAGACAAGAGAAAATGGAATTGTACAATGTTTATGGTGCTAAACCTCTCCATATTGAGATACAAAAAATTAGCATTTTGGTGCTAAACCTCTGTGAACATTGGCCTCATTCCAAAACATCTACCTTTCTGAACTAATATTTTCCATTGTCACTGAGATGATTCAAGAGATATTAATATGGGCAGTGGTTCCAACTTTATTTCTAAATCACATTTGGTCTAATGGTCTCTCAGTCTCTAATGTTCATGGGACTAAAAACCTGAAGGCGTATATTTATCATGTATGATGTTGTTGATTAGATATTTGAAACCCCATGAAAGAACAAAGTGCTAAGTGAATGATTCTAAAAGACTAAAAGGGAAACAAGTCAGGAGAACAATTCAGATTAACAAACAAAGTCTTGTCATTGTCATTGTGATAAAAAGAAACCCCATTTTTGTTTGACTTGTTTATACTTAAACTAAAGTTTTTTGTTCTGAATAAATTGGAAAGCTTTATGCAGTTTTACTCTCTCTCCTTGTTCTTTCACCGTGTGGCCAGGATCTCCAACGTCTCCCTCTTCCCTTCAACCCCCATCGTTGGTTCCTCTTCCCCAAACCCCATCCAACCAATGACTACTCCATACCCCCCTCTCAGATTTCCTAATTCCGTTCGACTTTATTTCCCGAACCTATTTTATTGAGAAACTTCCTAAGAAATTGTTCATTGAGTCCTCTACCACAAGTTTTATTACATGGTTCGAAGTAGCTTTTCAAAATGTAAGTACCCAGTATAATTACACGCAATATTGCAACAACTCGAAACCCTAAACAATAATCAACATGATGAAATTTGGAAGAAAAAAATTGGGTGAGAAAGATAAAGTTACCTCTGTAATTGTCGCCAGAGTTGAGCTTGACTACAACTGGTCTCCCACGAATCGATTTGAAGAAATCTGTTGGGGTCTTAGTGGTACTCAATCCCTCCTCACCTCCAATACCTCCTCCTCCTCCGCTCATCTCTCTCAATAATTTCTCTCCCTCAGAGTTTCAAAATCCCCAAAACAAAACAGACCTAATTTATCACTGCCATTCTATTCGTGATTTGTTCTTAACATTGATTTTGAGAGATGGGTATTGATGATTTGAGATCGAAATTGAGTTTGTTGCAGTTGTTTTTTGTTCGAGATCGAGGAGTTTCGTTTGGGGAGGAGCTGTGGAGAAGTGATTTTGTTTTTAGTATTTTTTATTTTTGATGAGGGCAATTTGGGGAGAAAATATAGTCATACTCAAATCTCCCACTCGATTGGGATGGCTTATTGGATCTGAATGGAGAGAAGAGTTTTAAGATGTTAAATTTAAGTCTAAGTTGATCTGAGTGAAAAAAACAAACAAGTGACTTGAGTTAGCCAAAATTACTGACTTTAGTCAGACTCACCTTAGATAAAAAAGAAGGGGAGCTTTATAAGCAAGGAGATGATTTTGTAAGAGCACCTCCAACAGAAGAGTATGTTGTTAAGGTTTCATACTTTCAGCATACTCACCTCCATACTCCTACAAAGTATGTGAAACCTGAACTTGAGGAGGAGTATGCGCATACCGCCTAAGCGCTGAACCGTTGAGCGCCCAACATTTTTTTAATACAGTTGGCATATCTCTCTCATGCATAAGCGTTGAACCGTTGAGCGCGTAGATTTTTTTTTAATACACGTGGCGTCTCTCTCTCTCTCTCTCCCATCACAAGGTCTCTCTTAAAACCGTAATTCTCTGTTTGATGAAAATAGTATTCGATTTTAGAATATTGGTATGGTAAACCGGAATCGCATACTCTTCTGTTGGAGGTGCTCCAACTACAAGGAGATTTAAATCTGGTTTATAATTTGATAGTGGCAAGGATGTGGGCCCTGTAATGGCGTGTTTTTCGAGAGGATAATCTTCGTTAATACTTTAGTTAGGATTATGCAATTATAATCTTAAGCACACAGGATTTTACGTGGAAACTCAGTAAAGTCTGAGAAAAACCAAAACCTCGATGAGGGTTCTGGTGCAAAATTCAATAATTTGCTAGTTATTACAATTGTTGTTTGGTAAGGACGTAAGATTGTCTGATTAATAGAGTTGCTGATCCGATTAACATATTTTCTGCCTATATTTATAGCAGATACAGACAGTTATAAAAATAAAATAGTTTTCTATTTTGGCGGGTAGTGGGCGAACTTCGCGAATCTCCTTGCAACGACTCTATTTAACCAAGCATAACGGCTACTTCAGTGGGTCAAGCTCTGTAGTCGCAGATGTGACATCTTCTCGAATGATGGAATATCTTCGACTAATTTTCATTAGCTTCTTCTTATCGAATCTGGGAAATATACTACTACAATCGTCTCATTCTCGACACAATTACTTGCTATTGCGTCGAGAAGAACATCGGAATGGGAACAGGTTGTCGAATGCTTTAGAAGTCTGTGTGCTATCATTTTCGAAGTGAAAGTCAAATTACTCTATTCATATTATTTTCCCAATGAGCATTTATGGCAGGACGTTGAATTGTGCTAACTGTTAAGGTGAAGGTGAGGCTATAAATAGATTGAGAATAAGGAAATGGTTGTTCGGCAGTTTGTGAAGGTAAAGTAGGTTGTGATGATAACGAAGCGGTTTCAGGCGTTGAACAGTAGGTTTTTAAAGCGTGTAGACGTGAAGTATGGTGAGTTGAAAGAATTTTACTTTGGCCGGTTTTCCCTATCGTCGTATTATCCCCTACCGGTTGAGCCATTATATGAAGAAATGACAGAGTTGGAGGTCAAGCGTGCAAGAGATGAGTTTTTCTTCCAGTGCCAGTTTAATTTTGTGCTGCTGACGGCCTCAGAACGCATCGAAAGTCTTCGTGAATTAGCCACTGCTCACGTAGAGAACGAAGATACTTTGGCGGGCATGGCAACCTGTGGCAGTTTCTCCTGGTGCCGTCATTTTTGTAATCCCCTTGGGTTGTGAGATGGTGGTGGTTATAGAGAAGGGGGTGTCAATAATAAAAGATGATGAGGGGAGAGATTGTGTTTTGGGCACCGCTGTGATTACGGCGTAACTTTGGGTTTGTCTGTCGTGATATGATATTGGATGGTGTTTGACAGTTGGAGCGCCGAATTTCTTGCTAAATGGACTGGATTTTACCCCGGAGAGTGCGTAAAATCAAAAATTTTGAACTCTGTTTGCTTTGGCAGGAAATCTTAGTTCTTTCGAAGTGTCTTCGAGAAGATAGTGGTTCATGTACTTCGAGTATAAGATGTTAATTAGGGACAGATAGATAGTTGTCGATGTTAGGACTTAGTAAAAATATAAAATAAATCATGTATCGAGAACTTAATGTAGTAACGTGTGAATCAGATAGGTATAAAAAGAATGATGGTTTGGAGATTAAATTCAACAACAATATTGATACTAGCATATAAAGTTATATAATGTATCATATATGATAGTATACTAACTTAAAAAAGGGAATCTGATTTTCAGGTTCACTAAAATGGTTGAACCTATTTAAAACAATGATAAAGAAGGAATCTTCGCCAACCTCATGGATGTAGAACCACTCCAAATTAATGTAATAAGATGTCTCCAAAAGTTGGGTGTGAGGTATAGGGTTGGTTCGAGTAGTGCGGATGTGGCGAGTATCGATCAATATAATGTGGCACCCAGGGTGGTGGAAGTGTCGGACGAGGAAGGGACCAAGACAGACATAGATCACAAGCCGCAGGCAAGTGATCGAGAAGGTAGTGATGGTGGGGAGGAAGATGTCGAAGGGGAAAAAGGGGTACGTTATGGTGAGGCCCCTGAAACAAGTAAAATTTTGAGTTTTAAAGTAAAATATGGTATTCCAAAGGACATTAGGTTAGAGGAATATCATTATAAGATGACAGATTAAGACGTTCCTTTGGATTGCATTCTTGTCCATCGAAAACTGTTAAAAAAGGGGCTAAAGCTGCCTCTTCAAGCTGACAAGAAGAGGTTTTTAATCTTTTTTAATGTGGCGCCTAGTCAGTTCAACCCAAATATTTATGATCTCTTCTGTGTGGTGGGAGTGATAAATAGTCGATTAAAGGATAGAGGGGAAGATCTTATCATGGTAGATGATCTATGTGTGTATTACACACTCAAACAAAATCTACAAAAGCTAGGGTACAGGTACTTGGTGAGGTTCCTGAAGAGACCCATTTTTTACGAAATGGTATCGACAGGAGGGCAATATTTTGATAAATGTCTCCTCGTTTCGGGGAACTATGAGTTTTATAAGAAAAATCTCGGGGAGCCTCTGAAAAGAAAGACTTTCCACTTAGGTGTGTGTTTAGGTAATTTGTATGTCGAAGTTTTATCTTTTTGGTATTGGTTGAAATTGGTGTCTAACGTTTGGTCGTTTGTCTTTTTGCAGCTTTGAAGGAGATCGATAGAAATTCAAGTATTTCAGAAAAGTTGTTCAACATCAGGAAGGGTTACTTTGGTCGGATCAACAATTTGGTTGTTGACCAAGAGAAAATGGACGATCTTTTCCAAGAAGCTGGTTTAAAGAGAACTCGAGCTAAAGGTGATGAAATCCCGATTATTGACGGTAAAAGGTCTACCAGGAATAAGAGGGTCGCGGATTCGAGCTTGCCTCTCGAGAATCCTTCTCTGAGTGATTACACCACTGATTCTGTGATTGTAGAGAGGGAGGCTCTACTGACTAAAACCTTTGGGAAGAGTAAGAAGATGAGGGTTGCCAACCAGCCTACTCCTCCAGCTCCTCCATCGAAGAGGGTATCTGAGAGAGAAGGTCGATATTACGGAAACAGAGGCTGCATATGGTTGACCTCCAAAATTGGCCACTTGCAAATAAATAAGAAATCTGTGGGCTAGACGAAGAATCGCCAAGCGAGGAGTCTGAGGCCGAGTTCCAATGGACCATTGAGTCTTATACCGCTGGGACGACTTCTTTTTAGAAGAAGTTTGCTGACTACTTGGTGAGGGCAGAAAGTCTATCATCTTTCCTCATCGAAGGCCACCGAACCATGAACAAGGTTAGAAATTTCTCTACTTTGCTTCAACTAAAGAATTTGGTCCCTCATTCGAGAACTCATATTATGACTCTCTTGCATATCAAGAAGTTGTTGGTCCATGGAAAACCTTGTATCCTTGGTGCTGGGACTCTGGCAAACCAGCTTTTCGCTTACAAGAATATCGAGAAGGAGCTAGTGAAGGAGAAAGATGATCTTATCCAGGAGAAAGAAAAGCTTTAGGCGAAGGTGGAGAAGTTAAAGCTTGGGGTCAGGAAGGCGAAGGATGCGGCTATTCGCGAGGCAAAGAAAGCCTGGGACATGGAGAAGAGGAAAAAGATCGAGCAGATAAGAGCTGATCTAGCGAAGGAGAGAGAAGAGGCTTTGGCATTGCAAAAGATGAACTTTAAAAGAGATGTTCGGGAACAGATTCTTTCTTCTCAGAGGGTAATGGAGGTGGAGCATTCCAAAGTCCTTAACGAGGTGAAGGGTGAATCTGACCGGGTGAACATCGACTCCCTCAAGCATATGAAGGCCAAATTCTCTGGGCAATTTAATGTTATGGAAGAGAGAAAAGATTTTTATAAAAAATTAGTTGTTACTGGTAACCAGTTTTTTCTGGATTCTGATGCGGAGGATAAAGTTCTTGAGGCACCTGAGGCTCCTGCGGCTACCATTCCCGAGGGTATTGTTCCCAAGGGAATATTGGATGAGTTTACTCTGGGTATCCCAGTGAAAGTTGATACCCCAATCTCTCTACCTGCAGAGTAGAAAGTTTGTTTTTTAAAAAGTTTTTGTGTTAATAATTGATGTACAAGTGGTCGATGGGACCGAAACAATTTTTAATTTTACGTTTTGAATGTTTAAGTTATGATATAGTTGTTTGTCGAATAATGTGTTTGAAGTAATTAATCAAGATGCATAAATTTTTTGTAAAAAATAATATGCCAAGTGTTTTGATTCGACGAAATGGATAACATTATTTACTAATGCAGATGATATGCATAGTGTTGCTTTGTTCAAGAAGTTGAGTTGATGTAAAGAGGGCCATGTAATGGCTCTACGAATAAAGAATGATGACCAGATGTTGTTCCTCTATGGGATATCTGGGTTTTGAGAAAAATGGCAAATCATGATATGTTTTGTTCGATAAGTAATGAATTGCAAACAAAGTTATTATGTAATTGGATAGATGTTTGTCAAAGAGATGAAAGTTAGTTGTGGTACATGTACCGATACTAAGAAAATGTATAGTTAAAAGATGTAATTGACAGTAAATATGTATTTATTTGAATTATGCGAAAGAGGTTACAGCAGTTATCTGTAGAGCATTTTCAGATGGGCTGTATTCCATGGATATTCGAGTTGTACTTCGTCTTCAGTCATTAATCAGTCACCACCAAAAAAAGTCTTTCCGCGATGGTGTTTACCTGCTGCAAAAACCTTTTAGCGACGGTTTTTAACCGTCAAATCTTTGTCGTTAATGGTGGGGTCATCAAAAGTTTGGCGTCGGACAAACCTGACGCCAAATGTCATAGCTTTTGTAATAGGTCTATTTCGTTATTGTTTATTGTGTATTTGCGACAGTAAATTTTATCGCTAAACCTTTGGCGATACTGCCTTTTGCATAAATTTCTTACCGTCGTCTAATAGACACACCTTTGGCGACACCGCCTTCTACGATAGTTTCTTGTTGTCGTCTAATAGACACGTTTGTTGCAAAAAATACTCTGTGGCAACGATATTAATTTGTTGCTGACAAAGATTCGCTCGTCGCTTCTTCTTTTTGATTTTTTCTTTAGCGATAGATTAATTTTGTCGTTGTTTCAGTTTTGGCAACAATGCTTACTATATTACCCATCCCCAAAAACATTTATTAAAAGAAAATATATATATAAATAAAATATATACGAAAATGATGTTGCAAATATGAGAATTGTATCTTAATGTTCATGTTTAATGTTCATGTCAGTTACTCGATGAACCAATTAAAATTATTTGAAGCTTGTTCAAAGCACAACAAGATCACATCACACAGCTTCAGTTATCTACTAAATGTTCTAAACAATGGCTCCACAAGTTAAGACAAAGCCATGCATTTAAGGCCCAATTACGGTGTACAGGAGAGCAGTCCTACTGAACTTGCAAGAGTGTCCATTTGCATCTGCAATAGGAAATTTGACAATAGTAGCTCAACTCGACCCAATACAAAGAAAACAATTCTAAATTCAAGGTGACAATACCTGGAATAATAATCATTTGCTCTATGTAGGCAGTTTGACAATTGCGTGGAAACATACTGCAATGGTTTGTCAAAACAAATGTTAATGAGAAAGAAAGTTAGCTTCTGAATGGGATTAATCATTAATAACACATGCGCAGTTAGTACATTCAAATCCAATGATTATCTTACCTGCAAGTCTAGAGTAGTAAGACTAGGAAGCGGCTTGTCTATGCACCTGAAGTCACGACGACAATAGAGATACCAAGCCTGTAAAAAAAAAAAAAAAAAAAATTCACATGAAAACTTGGAATTTTACCAAGGGAAGTAGTACTTTTTGCTTCACTTCTACTACTATAATTACTACATTGTAAACTCTACACTGTACGTGGTACAACTGCCTCGTGGATGGTGAAGTTACTGAATACTGAAATAAAATCTTTCATTCATATGTACTGCTTCTTGAACACCTACTCGCACTTGATAGAGCGGTATATGTGGCGAACAAAAAACAAAGAAGCATGGAATCCAATTATCCCAAGCATGAGGAAGAAGCCATAGCATATACGAGTCATGTAACCAAAGAAAAATGATGTTTGCATGAAACCTGACATGTCCGATCATGCATAATAATAGTAAAGGTAGTAACTGTAGATAAATACACCTGTAGAGCCTCCACAAAGGACAGACCTCCACCACCATTCATGATCCTCAACAGCAAGCTAAAAGTACGTCAGTACTACAGTGATAAAGGCCCTAACGATGATAAGAATGATGAAAACGATGAACAAGATGCTATATATAGTATAAATCTTGTGGCCCCAAACGCTTGCAAATATGTAGTATAGCTCGATATAGATTGCACTAAAGAGCAGAAACCCCGCCATTGCTATCTGAGGAACTGTTCCTCTATACCACGGCATAGAAAATATTTCACTTCGATACTTGGTTGTTCGACATGGAGCTTGGAACTCGGCTTTACTATTTTTACCCACAATTCCACCCAATACAAGTAAAGAAGAAGTTACAAGTGTCCATATAAGAAGAATCACCAAGATTGTTCCAAAGGGTAAAGCTGCCGTGGCACTATACGCGATAGCAACCGTGTTGGGGAAGCAAAATGTCAAGAATAGCGGTCCATAGAACAAGCAACTCGTTAAAATTAAATTTCGTACCCAGTTTGTTCCTTCTAGTTGTAGATATGTGGAGGTTACTGTATAACCTGCAATTCCAGATGTGAGGGCGTATATGACAACCCAAGCTGTGAAGAGAGCCCCTTTATTGTACGGATAAAAAACCCCAACAATTGCAAGGAGAAATATGAACATTGCAAGAGTGAGGAGCTGAGTTCCTGATCCAAGAACAGCCGAGAACAAGGACTTATGCTTCGAGTATCAGAAAATGTCGCCATGAATATACTTCCATCCAGTTTCCTCATCATGTGATTCCTCATCAACGACTATAACAAAGTACACTTTAAACCCTAAACCAAGTCATGATTCCCAATGTGTCATCGAAAATATATTGAATGGACCTCACAATTAAATGCACCATAAAAAATCAAGTAAGGAACAAGAAAACTACCTTTGGTGCAAGTGACTACCTTTAGTACGTGACTAGCTTTCTGAGGTTAGTCGATCTCAATCACTTCTTTATGGATTCAAACAACCCGCTCTCATAGTGCAATTATTAAGTCATATCCTACGTAGTTAGCAACGAAAAAAGTCAGGACAAACTTATGGAACAAGCGATAATTGAAAAATCACAAATTCAGGGAAGTGAGCTTCAACCAGTTCTTATACCTTTACTACCATTGACTAAAATCATCGGGATAGTCGGCATGTACATAAATTGCAGCATATGTTAGTCTCTCTGAACATTATGATAATTTTCTTCAAGTTTAGAAATCTTATCAGGTAGGCTCAATGGACTGTCCATCTTCATTCAAGTAGTCAAGAAGGCAATCGTCGTCCGTCCCTGGGAAACAAGAATCTTATAATTGGAGAAAGGCAAGGTATAGACATACCTAGCACTTGCATGGTCTTTTCCTCCCTGAAATATATTATGCATGATACTAATAAGATAGAACACGTAAAAGGATGCAATTAACTTTAAGAGGAAAAAACTCAATTGTACCTGGTGTCGGTTGCCAAACTGACCATTGGGTTGCAAAAGATTAATATTATTATTGCCTACAAAGTCTTGTGCCATTCCAATAATGGTACCTGCAAGATTCTGTTCACCATGGTGGTATGCTAAATGCCCCGAAACATAACTAGAAAATTGAGCAACCTTTGCTTCCTTTGTAAAGTTATGTTTGAATGAGCAGAAAAGAATCTTCCTCTGCCCAGGTTTCAAGTCATCAACCATAGACAAAATTGACCTTTGCAAATCTTCCATTGAAAATAGTATAAGCTCCTTGTTCACAAATTCACTGTACTTGATAAGTTTCTCCTTCTGATCAAGGTGAGTCTCAGGCTGTAAAGCCAAAATAAAAACAAAACTTGTAAGAGGTCCAAACCCTGAAAATTATTTTCAAACTAAGAATACAGATGGGTCAGAGTTCACACACTAACCTTTTAGAGCCAATTCTTCCTTGCTTCAATTTTCTTCTTGCTAAATGCCATATCAATTCATCTTGCTCGTTCACCCACACAAAATCTTTATTGTGCTTGTCAAGAGCTGTAAACTACTCCTTTCCTTCTTTGGATGTGCTTGTTCCCAACACCTGTCAGAAGAAATGAAAACCATAACACTGATCGTGAATTGAAAACCATGGACAAAATGATTGGGTTTAATAAGTGCTTAATGTTTGCAACAATCTACCAAATTCTTTAGGAATTTTAGCACTGAAGCCGCTGCTTTCCAGGTTGATTCCTATAAGAAATGTTAGGTTGCCTATTCAAGGTGATATAGAACCAACCAACTTTAGACTTTGTCACTCCAAGAATGTTACTCTCTGATAATGCACATCACTACATGTGACTCCCCGCGAAGGACCCTTTTTCCTTCCCACGAATGATGTAGTGGAAGATTTTGCTTCAAAATTAAAATGAAAGGAAGAATATACAAGTAATTTATAAACCAAATTCATTGCATACAATGAACTTCAAGAGTACCAACAAATTAAACTTTTATTACCTTGACCAAGTAACCATTGTATCATTCTCGTGCATGCTTTGGGCGTTCATCAAGTTTAGAAGAATCTGTGGACAAATATTAATAATAAAAACAAAAAAGTTGGTGTATTTTGGACATAATCATGTTTTCAATAATTTCTAAATTGGGTTGAAGTGAAAGCTTAGCTAACAAAATAATTTTTTTATCTAATCCACACAATGAGCAATGCCAGACATTTGCAAATGATTAGTATTAGGATTTATATTAGTGCTCGACCAAATCAAATAGAAAACAGATGTGAAATATTTAACTTATATTTTATCCATCATGCTAGAATCCTAATAAATATTAGTGTCAACTGACAAGCATATAATCATTTGTGATAGTCAGTACTTCAAATCAATAAGGAAGTAGAACAAATCATAGTACATTGAAAAATCAATGAGTACACCATTATGTCATGCAAAAACACAAAAGGGCAAGCTTTTTAACTCAATGGATAACTAGCAAACGAGGTGGTGAATATACCAAAAAGACACAACATATATACCAAGGAACCCCTCTTTTTCCCTCTCCTATCGTATATGTTCCATCGTCCATGGAGCACAATTTGCAAGTATTTATTTTATAGGTACCAAGGAACAGTAAATTATGAATTGTCCAAACTAACATTATGTCCTGATCAACTATGGATACGGTTCGACGGAGAAATTTTGAACATACTAATAAAAATTAACTATGGGCAAATGATATTTGTTGGAGGAGTCTTGTATTGGCATGTTAACTTTGCTTAGTTTATTCGTGGTTAGATATGTAGGTTGTTCAACCAAAAGATTCATAGGTGTTGCAGAGGTCAAGTGAGGTATATCGTATCCCGTTTATGCTTATTTATATAGATTCAAGATAGATAATATTACAGCCTTGAGTCAAAACATATACAATTACTAAATGATAAAACATGCCTCCATTATTAATTTAGAGTCTCTAAATAGCCTTCTTCTTTGAATCGTAATTTGCACAGGGTTTCAAATCAAGGTTAAGAAGATTAGAAACATGGAGTCAGAGATGTGTAATTGGCTTTGCTACTTTCAAACTTTTTCCAATTTGGCGCTAAGTAGCACATTTATCTTTAAGTCTAAGTCGGCTTTTGGACAGGAGAAAAAAAAAACCAAATTGAGATAATATCTTGGTGATTTCAATTTTTAAAATATATCTTACATTTACTAAAATCGCCTTAACTAAACCAAATTGGGATTCTATCTCAAAACACCTAAAAAGCAAGCATATCTATAATGGTATTCCAAACTTGTATACAAAATATGATTTCTAGTTGAAAACAAACAAAAAAGCTAGGCACGATTGCAAAAAATCTAAAAGGGAAATTGGGCACGATTGCATAACATCCCCAATCAGCAATTCAAAGACATCAAAGAATACTAATGGGAAGGAAATCAAAGAGTTCACTTACTTGTGCTCTTCATACTCAAGTAAAACCCCTTTCTTCCTCTTCCTCTCCCTCCCCTTGGTTATGCCCTCTTCGAACACTAAAACAAAATTAATTTGAAGATGAGAGAGGCTAAATACTATCCAAAAAGCATAAGTAGAGAGAGAGAGGATATAGAGATCATGAGAGAAGAATTTTACCTAGAACATAAAAAGTGGATAACTGATGAGAGATGGGATCGTGACATAGATTTGGCACGAAATTGAGGCAGAAGAAATTCATCACTACGCCACTCAAATTCATGAAGGAGAAGGAAGGGTTGCTGAAGTAGTCATGGGCAATAAAGAGGCAAGAAAAGTATATCGTGATTTCATGCGGTTAAAAGGCGACGGCAATTCTACTCCTACCAAGCCAACGGTTTCGTCTGTTATGTTGAAACTGAAGAGCATTCTCGACACTAAGTGATTGTCGCTAATTTGTTACAAAATAATTATTAAATAAATAAATAAATAATGGTATTAACGACAGTTATTTTAGTTTTGCTGACGGCAAAAACTAAATTTTCTACCTATTGCTACCTATGTCGCTGATAATAGACACTCTTTGCTAAGTTGTGATAGATAATGCCTGTCACAAATTGTCTACCTATGTCGTCCCCAAAAATCATTTTTTTGGTAGTGTATGTCCCACTGTCATTCTTGACTTCTTGTCGCTGATAATATATGACCATTTCCAATTTTTAGACAACTTGCCAAAAAAATTAGGTCGAGTACTGTCTTGGATGCGTCGCATGACAATGTTGCCGATGTCGAATATTTGTTTTCGGACCTTCTTGTTGTAAGCTTTCTTGAGAGTATCATGGTATCGCCCCAAGTTTGCAATGACACGATCTCTAGTTTCTTCGATCCAATTGAGATGCAGAGAAGTCCTAGTTCATTTTCTTCATCTGTGACTTTTCTTCGGGTACTGGGGAGATCGAGATCTGAGGATACTACTTCAATTCTGAAGGCCATCATAAATGGTGTACAGCCAGTGGATGTTCAAGGAGTTGTCTGGTATGCCCACAAGACACTAAGTAATTCATCAACCCATATGCCTTTAATCTCTTCAAGGCGATTGCGTAACCCTGACTTGATGCTCTTGTTGATGG
Organism: Kingdonia uniflora; assembly: GCA_014058105.1. Lineage (NCBI taxonomy): Eukaryota > Viridiplantae > Streptophyta > Magnoliopsida > Ranunculales > Circaeasteraceae > Kingdonia > Kingdonia uniflora. Next base: position 266,674 of record JACGCM010000428.1, on the reverse strand, counting down.
CTTCAACTTGGCCATTTCCTTGAGGATAGTATGGTGTTGAAGTAGACAGTTAAATCTTGTATTTGTAGAGGAAATTAAGGACTTTGTTGCTGATGAATTATTTACCATTGTCGGATCGGATCATTTGCAGACAACCAAATCTAGTTATAATGTGTTCCCAAAGAAATTTGATAACTTTGTTTTCGTTAGTGTGACATATTGGTACTGCTTCGACCCACTTGGTAAAGTAGTTTGTTGCCACAAGAATGAACTTTCGGTTACCCAATGCTGAGTGGAAAGGTCCAATGATATCTATTGCCCATCTCTTGAATGGCCAGAGGACATTGTTAACGTGTAAGTCGAGGGCTGGGCTTTTAATGTCTTGAGCATCGATTTGGCACTTATAACATTTTCGGACGAAGTCTTCGCAGTCTTGTCATATTTTTGGCCAGTACAACCCTTGAGTAAATGCCCATTGTGCCAATAACCTTCTCGAGATGTGAGTTGCACAAATTCTTTCGTGAAGTTCTCTGATTTTAACTTGGGCTTGTTTTTGTGAGATGCATTCGATAAGTAGTCCTCCCCTAGTGATTCGATACAAGACTTTATTTTTAACTTTAAATCGAGGACATTTTGCTAAGAGTGATCGGGCTTCATCCTTGTTGCTTTGGAGGATATTAGAATTGAGGTATGCAGAGAATGGCCTTCTCCAATCTTCAAGATCTTCGTCTTCAGTAACATTAATCTGCATTATGTGGCTGACGTCGAGACTTGAATGTTCAATGGCCTCGATGTCCAAAGTTCTTTTTTAACTGTCTTCGAGCATTGCAGTAATGTATGCTAATGCGTCAGCGTGGCAGTTTTCGGCTCGAAGGAGATAGGAAATTATGGTTGTTTTGAATTTTTTCATTTTTTTTTTCAACCAAAGCTACATAGTCAACCATTTTGCCTAATGTTTTGAACGTTTTGTTGTAATGCTTGGCTATAAGGAATCGACGTAGACGACTATTTCTTCTGCTCCAAGTACAATGGCGAGATCCAGTCCATGTAGGATAGCTTCATACTCTGTCTCATTATTAGTGGCATAGAACTTGAGTTTTATAGCTTTCTCAATTCAATGATTTGATGGTGCAACGAGGACGATGCCGATCCCGGACCCTCGTGGTTCATCAGATCCGTTAGTAAAGAGTCTTTATCCTGTGCTGCTTGACCATGTATTTGGTTTTGCTATTGAATCATCAACCAGTACTTCTTCAAGTTTCTCCTATTCAGGGTCTTCGACTGGAAAATCTGCTAAAAAGTCGGCTACTGCTTGTCCTTTAATCAATATCTAAGGCTCGAAGTAGATATCATATTCACCTAGGAAGACTGACCATTGTTGAACTCTTCGGGACTTTTCCTTTTTGGAGAAAACGAGTTTAAGGGGGAATTTGGTGATGACCTTAATGGGGTGGGCTTGGAAGTAAGGTAAAAGTTTTTGAGAACTATACACCAAGGCCAGTAGTTGCTTCCCTGTTGTTGTATATATTTTCTCAGCTATCATGAGAGTTTTGTTGATGAAGTAGATAGACTTTTCCACACCATCGTCTTCTCGAATAAGTATGGAGCTACCAGAGTCATCTGTGGTCGGCAAGTACATTGTTAGTGTTTCGCCATCAACAAGACTACTTATTATGGGAGGACGCCCCAAGTATCTCTTGAGATCTTGAAAGGCTAATTCACAGTCAGGGATCTAAATGATTTATTTGGGTTGCTTTTTGGACATTAGAGCTGGATTTCCACGGAGAATGAAGTAAAGAAGTTTGCATCGATTAGATGACTTGGAAATGAACCTGCAAAGAGCTGTAATCTTGCCAGCAAGCTTTTGTGCATCTTTTTTGGCTTGAGGAGATGTATTGTCATGAGTACTTTAATTTGTGCCAGATCAATTTTTATTCCCCTCTTACTAACAAAATAACTCAGAAATTTACCTGATACAACACCAAATTAGCATTTTTCTGGGTTGAGTTTCATTTGGTAAGTACGAAGGATATCGAAGATGGTCTGTAAGTTATTGCAATAATCTTCTCGCTTTAAGCTTTTGCATATCATATCGTCGATGTATACTTCCATGATTTTGCCCAAATGATCTTTAAACATTTTAGTGACAAGTCATTGATAAGTGGCTCCTACATTCTTTAATCCAAAAGGTATTACTGTGTAACAGTAGAGACCTCTTTCCGTAATAAATGTTGTTTTTTTTTTGTCTTTTTCGACAAGAGGAACCTGATTGTAACCAGAAGCTGCGTCCATCATTGAGAGAAGTTCGTGTCCTGCTACAGAGTTGAGGAATTAAGGTATTAGAGGGAGAGGGAAATTATCCTTCGGTATGAACTTGTTTGGCTCTGTAAAGTCAAAATAGACCCTGATTTTCCCATTTTCTTTAGGACTGCCACGATATTTGAGACCCATTTGGGATATTTGGCTTCTCGAATAAATCCTACATGAATGAGCTTATCTATTTCTTTATTCACGGCTTCCCAAAGGCGAGGGGCTAAATTGTGATGTTTCTGCACAATTGTTTTACTGCCTAGAAGGAGGTTGAGCTTGTGGCGTGCTATCGAAGGATCAATGCCAAGCATTTCTTAAAAAGACCATACAAAGATGTCGATATTTTTCTTTAATAATTATACTAAAGTATTTCTTTCGTCGGATGATAGGTTTGAGCCAATAAAGGTATTTCATCATGTTCCATCAAGTTCGATGGATTCAACCGCCTCAGTATCATGTTGCTCGAATGTTGGAGGTGGCTCATGCTGTAATTGTTATACTTTAAGAAGTTTTATTGTGTGAGAGTTGGTAGTAGTATTTTCACACATACGTGCTACAGCTTGACTCCCTTTGATTTCATAAATTCTATGATGTCGAGAAGCTCTGTCTGGATTCCTTGATCTGGATCGAGAAGTTCAAACTTGTTCTTCTCTTGGTAGGTTCTCTCTCTGGGTTTCCCTGAAGCGATCATCGCTTCGGGATTGGGGAGGTGACATTTGATGGCCAGTTAGCCGATCTTGATGTCTTCATAAATTCTCCATTTCTTTCTGATGTGTCTGACTCTGCTGATCCAGGGTTTTTGTCTTCTCATTTCTTTCGACTTGAAGAGCTTGGGTGTGGATTCGCTGATCTTCAAGCTCCTGGACTTGGTCAGACTCCATTTGCTTTTGAAATTCAATCACGGCATTGTATAAATTGATTATTTATGGTATGGGGTTGACCTCGTGGTTTCTCTGTGTAATGGAGGCACTTCAGAGATTCATGTTTATCATCGGATTGTCTAGGATCACAGGTGGTAAAGAAAAAGTGTGGTATTCCCACATACGGCGCCAATTGTAATAGCGTGTTTTTCGGGAGGATAATCTTTGCCAATACTTTAGCTAGGATTATGCAATTATAATCTTAAGCATACAGGATTTTACGTGGAAACTCAGTAAAGTCTGAGAAAAACCACGACCTCGATGAGGGTTTTGGTGTAAAATCTAATAATTTACTAGTTATTGCAATTATTATTTGGTAAGGACGTAAGAATGCCTGATTAGTAGAGTTGCAATTGTCTGCCTGTATTTATAGTAGATACAAACAGTTATAAAAATAAAATAGTTTCCCGTTTTGGCGGGTAGTGGGCGAACTTCGCGGGATCTCCCTGCAACGGCTCTATTTGATCAAGCATAACGGCTACTTCAGTGGGTCGAGCTCTGTAGTCGCAGATGTGACATCTTCTCGAATGATGGAATATCTTCGACTAATTTCCATTAACTTCTTCTTATCAGATACTACAGACTCATCAACCAACTAATTATCCAGCCACAAAAATCCCCTAAAATCATACAAAATAAAAATGGGAACTCTCTCTCCCCCAGGAGTAAATCTCCCTCTCTCTCTCTCTCTCTTAAAATCCATTTCTCTCACGAAGCTTAATCGATTGGGTTGTTGTAAATATATTTCTCTCAAAAATTAAGGTCAGAAGAGATTATTTCTTTTCAAAAATATTCTCTCTCAAATCTTTCTCTCCAACAATTTATCTCTAAATTCCAGCATTTCAAGTTTGTAAAAGAGGTCCGAAGAGCGATTCTTACTCATCTTAACTTTCTCATTGCCCTAATTTGATCGATTACAAGTTCAGATTTTAGAGTTTTGGTTTGAATGAAGTTGTAGATTTATCTTGTTGAAATCAAAATTGTAATTGTAATCTCAAGATTCATTAGATGTTTTTCACTTTAAATAGTTATTGTTTATATTCAGATGATAGATGGTCGTGGCTTTTACTGGGGGTTTTTTCGTTCTGCTTTCGAGTTCTCGATGCCAATGCCGGAGGTTTTCAGCTACTCTACAAGTATGCTTATATTTTAGTTTTTGTAATTGTAACGTAATCCCTTTCAACCAGTTATATATGTGACCCTTTTAGATTGCAATCCCCTCACTTTCTCATTTGCTAATTTTCGTTGTTAGTTTCTATTGGTTTCTATCTTACTTCTATGGTTTTGTTACTTCTGTAGACGAAAGAATTAGTGTTAGCTCGGGTGCTTTTGATATGCTCAAAGTTTTTTTTTTTTTTTTTTATGAAATATGTACTGACCTAAGGGCAGGTTACACTACTAATCGTAACTTTTTATTTGATAAATACAATGTTAGATTACATATGAACTAAACAAATAACAACTCAATCAAAATGAGAATGGAGCATTCAGATTGTTAATAAAGTTTTACTAGAAGAAGTTTTTTTTTTTTTTTTTTGAAGGTAGGTTGGGGTTAAGGCAGACCCCAACCAGCTATATTAACAACACAAAAGACACAGTTACAACCTAGTGTATAACTGTCCCTCAACATCTTCCTTAAGAATAACACTAAGGCCTTTAGGAATGTTATGTGTTAGAAACTTTGCAAAATGAAGACGTTTTTTTTTTTTCTTATAGATTTGGACAGAACTTTGCCATCCTTGAGAGTGATACATAGACAAAGCTTTGCTTATTGAAGACATTATCTTTATGTAGGTTGAATAGTACATTTTGCTCTTAATCTGGTTCGTGTGGTGCTTTATATCGCTTCTAGCGTTTTATATTCCTCTTTGCAATAAGTCATTATCCTTCTGATTGTTAAAAGCTACAAGAAATTTTTAATGTAAGCCTTAAATAATTTTGGGCGTAAATCAGTATATGACTAGTTTGAACACATTTTTTAGAGCGAAACATAAAAAAGCATTTCTTACACGTTTCTAGTATGTTGAAAAACGTTGATTTGGTATTTCTCCTTACTTATTCAGGTTTGATTGTGACTGGAAAAAGATTGAATATTTTGTTGGCTCAAAGACAATTATACAGGTACCTATTACTTCATGTTACGTGCATCTCTAACAAATTGCATTCCCTTATGAGTGTTAATTTGAAGTAGATGAATGTAATATTCGTAGAACCAACATCACACATACAAAGAAACTCACATACTTTACATGGTTAATTTTGTGTTTATTGTGAGTCTGAAAACCTACTAATTTTCTTATTTGCAGATATAGAGTCATGCTCAAAAATATTTTTTAAAAGCTTAAAAAAATGGTACAACAACACACGTTCCTCCTCCCCGTCCAAAGTAGAAAACTACGCATCCCTACCCGCAAAAGACATCCAAAAATGGTTTGTTATTATAATTTATGGGGCCAATGATTTCAATTGTAGGCAGTGAAAGAAAATGGTTCATCTACTGACATCTGTATTTGTTGTATCTGGAAGAATTAGCAGCTTTAGCACTTTAAGCATCATTGGACTCTCCTACATTAAGTTGCCTTGTATCTGATTATTTTCTTTGAGATGATGCGTCTATATTCATAAGTACTGAATCAAGTGGAGATGTCCCTTCCATCGATGAATACCCAGATGTCCTTGGAGTTGAAGGAATGAGTATCCCATGTTTTGTATTATTTACCTAATTTTGCCCCTTCACATTCTTCTGATATTCAGAATGTGTTCTCTTGGTACAGATCAAAACAAAACAATTATGAGTTGCCTTTGGGTAATGTCATTAAGATGTGTATCATGGGATTATTATGTGTATCTTGCTGACATTCTAAGTATTGTGGACAACTTTTGTAAGACAAATTTTAAGAAGCAATGGCGATACAAAAATATAAATCTTGGTCTCTTATTTTATCAAACAAGCCATCCAAGTTAATTATGAATATGGAAGTCTTTGGATTGTTTAACACTAATTTATTGGTCTCTGAACAAAGATGCCCATCCTTGATGAACTATAGTCTAATTCATATAATAAGGTATCCTTAACTTTTGTTACCAAGTTGTTGTTGTGTGAAAACAACAAAGTTATTAGAGTATTAGCATATCCACTTTGATAAAAATTCATTTCCCGTTCATTACTTTTTCAATTTTTCATGGCATCATTTTATCGTAGCTTCAAAGTTCTTACACTTGTACTAGTTTTTCAATTGTTTTTTTTTTTTTTTTTTTTCTAAATTAATTGGACGTTCTTCATTTTACCTCTACTTTGCAGGTATACCAAAATTCACTGAAGTGTATAGCTTTATTGGGAGTCTCTTTGATCCAAACTCTATAACTAGATTGGTTTGAATTTTCCTTGTAGGTATACCAAATTATGGTGAGTACAGTTGCAATAGAGTTAGATTGGTATTATAGCTAAAATAGTAAAAATTGGTTTGAATTTCCCTTGCATTCTTGCTCAATTGGAATTACGTTGCAGGGTTGAACAGTAATCATGGGTTTTTGCTTTGGCTTCTTAAGAACAAAATGTTCACATTTACCATGAATCTATAACTAGGAAAAATCACTCACCATGTGAGAAGATGATGGTTCGAACCCATCTAGATTCAACATATTGGGTTTGGGAGATATTAAAGAATGACTTACTGGTTTCTTTTTAAGAGAGAGCCATCTTGATCCCTGATTTACTTGCTTGCAGCTCATGTATAATGATTGTATCTCGCTTTTTATATTCACAAGCTCAACCTGTGCATGTATTCTCTTTTGTGATACAATTGTGCCTCTACATTGCATTGTAATCATATGTTTGATACATTCAATGTCCAATAAATACATCAAGTAGTATTGTAAAATGACTGTCTAATCATTTTCTTTGGTAGGTGCAAAATATACATGCATATCTCATCTATTACCAATAAATGCATAAAATATGCAATAACCTTAAGCTTCCCCTCAACCCCTGATATTATATTTTAGTTTCTTTATAGATAGCATCGCAGTTAGTTACTCTATAGATTGCAGAGATTCTAGAAATATGTAATATGTGTTTCAGCCCATACAAAAAAGAATGAATCTGGAAAGTTAGTTTCTATTCTCCTTGTAGTTACAAAAACATCTCATTTCTTATAAAGCTCCTCCCGCGGAACTAAGCATATGGTTATAACTTTCAAAGCGTGCAATATATAGATGGAGAAATGTGGATGCACTCTTGTCACGATATCTTTCCCATGAAGGATGCAAATTTGGCACTGGACAACCATGTCTAAGTTCCAACACCACAAAATGATTCCTGCTTATGTATCCCATACCAAACACATCATACTCACTTGGAGGTTTACCTACAGTATCTCTTAATGGGAAAAACGTCATATTAGCATATTTATGAGTGCGATTGTGATTGTCACTCAACAATACAATTATTATATTAAATGCAGTCTCGACCAAATATAGCATATCCGTTATATATGACAAAGTACTTTTTCAGTGGTGCAACTTTTGTTTTATCAAACCAACTCAATGCATCTATCAACTTCTCAAAATAATCATCTCTCAGTAAGTTATTGTACATCTCCTCTTGCGGGACACCTTCAAGCTCGCATAACATTTGTCGCCTAACTTCTAACCATTCTATCTCCTTATTTAACATCATTCTTGAAATGCCTGAAAACTACAATTTCCATCCGGCTCGACATTTATTACATCCTGAATTATTATATCATGTATAAACTCTGGAAAACGATTTACTAACGCTGGATCATTCTTACGTGTGCCTCATTCTAGAAATTTCAGCATTAGATCAAGTCCAGACAACGAAAGAGTGGGGTCTTCTTCTTATGTGCTCACCTCTCTTGCTTTAACAATACTATTGCTTTCAACCATGTCATTATTTGAAACTCCCCCAAATGACATCAATTTTGATAAATGGATTTTTCTTTTTTGCCACAACATCATTCAACCTGGCCTTCTTATATGTTTTCTTTATGATAATACTATATTCTTCAAGTTTGCAAACAAGGGCCCTTGTACTCGTGCATAACAATAGTTAAGCTTTTCTCAAAAGAATTGTATATTTGAGTGTGCTTTGAGTGAAAAAGACTATCTATTTTCTTCCAAGCTTTTACTATATGTGAGATTACTAGTCCGCAATGCTCTTTTAAATTTGGAGTGTGCACTTTTAACTCTATTGCTCATATAATTGCCTAAATGCATGTATTGATCAACCCAGGCGGATACTAAACGTTGTTGAAATGGATTAAGCCAATGTTGTTAAACATATTCCATAGCGGAAGGGTATCTTGACCTAGAACTCTCAAGCTCTCTTAAATTATGTAGGTATTATACTTCACTAGATGAGTTCTTAACCAAATCTTTAAAACCTCTTATGAACTTAGGGTAGTCATCATTCTTCTTTTCCTTGGTAAACATTTTCTTAACATTGGCCTTTGCATTTTGGTAAATGTGAAAATGACACAGCATGTGTTTTGTCGTAGGAAACACTCGAGCAATGGCATTCATCAATGCAAATTCTCTGTAAGTAATAATGACGTGTGGGATCTCATCTTCATTAAAGCATGTCTTGAAACGCTCTAACGCCCATTGGTATGCTGGTTGTTTCTCGTCTTCCATGAAACAATGACTATGCATGAAAGTTTGACTTGTTGAAGTAATATCGACAATCTATAATAAGGGTTTCCTCAATTCATTTGTCTTGTAAGTGCAGTCCATCATGTATACTAAAGGGGAACATTTCCCAGGATTTATTCCCATCAGATTCGCCCAATATATTGAATCCACACGATTGGAACCTTCCTCGACCATGTGCCATTCGCAATAGCTAACATTATCAAGGTGATTAAACATCAGTTGCATTTCAGATCTTCCACCTTGTTAGTCATCTCTCCACTTCCTTAATCATATCTTAAATATATCTCGGCGCCACATCTGATTTTGCCAATGAAATTAATGTTTGCATCTCTTCTTGTCTCAGCCTTTCGACGTATGGATGACCTTCTAAACGTTCGGCAGTTGTGCCAACTATTTGCAACTTTGAGTTCCCATTTTTTTTAGTCCAGTAGCCAAACCCCTTAATTCAAACGGACATTTTCACGCTCTTGTTGTACTTCTTTTTCTTTCGTGATCTTTTAACTCTTTTTTAGTATGTTGACTGTAAACTCTCCCACGCTCATACCGCAAATATATATACTTGTATTTCCCTAAGTTGGAATCTTTCGTAACAACCACAACTTCCACACTCCTTGCAGTATCTCGAACCCATTGCAATAAATCATTACGAGTATCAAATATCTACTATAAAAACATTTTAGACAATATAATATAAATACGAGTATCAGTTGTGATTCTTGGAGAAATCTTACCTTATCTGTGGTTAAGACATCAGTGAAATCCATAATTAGAGGTAAAACTAGATTGGCATCATAGGGTATTGCATCTCCAATGTGTTCCTAACATTAAAAAGTTGTATATACATATCAAGTTCGCATATGCTCAACACACTATTAATTCCATCAAATACTATTATTTTTGCATTTAAACATGACTTACATGATTAATTAGAAAGAAGTAAAACAATAATCAATTAAAACTATAATTTTTTGAACTAAGCTAAACGATACTCAATTAAACGAACCTTGTTATTGATTACTATTGTAGGAGAACTCTTATGGCACATTAATCTAAACAACTAAGTCAATTTTAGTAGTACATACCTCAATCAAATTTCTATCGACAATATCATCAATAATGGCATGATCATTTAAATCGATAAGATTATGTCCATCAATAGGAGAAAAATTTAAATCTACGATCGGAGGCAAAGTTGGTTCCGCATCAAAGTGTTGCATCTCCAATGTCTTCCTAACATAAAATGGTTGTATACCCATATCAAGTTCACATATATTCAAGCACTATTAACCCAATCAAATACTATCAGTTTCAAGCTTAAACATGATTTACACAATTAATTAGAAATAGGTAAAACAATAATCAATTAAAACTACAAAAAAAAATCGAACTAAACTACGTTTTTGAGATATAAATGCGTTGAACATACGAAACTCAATTAAATGCACATTGGTATTGATTATTGTAGCTTGAAAAATCTTATAACATATTAATCTAAAATAACTAATTCAATTTTAGTAGTACATACCTCAATCAAGTTTCATTGACAAGATCATCATTAATCGCTGGATTATTTAAGTCAATAAGACTATATCCCTTATCCTCATTGGCGGGAAAATTAAAATCCTGCAATTCCATATATTTTTTATTTTTTTTTATTACTTTTGGTAAAATTTTGATGCTTTTTTAAGAAGTTTTAATTAGGTTTTATGAACTACTAGTGTTTTAACAAAATGTGGCCATAGAAGAAAGATAAGAGAATCGAAAAGATCTCTCAAATATATTTTGGTTCAAAAGTTCCCTATCCTTTTGGGGAATCTCCAATTATTTTGGAGTTGTGGAGTTAGTTGGTTCATGGCCCTACATCCTTTCCAACACCAAAAATATAAACCATATTAAAACCTCATTGCGGTTACAAAATTCTCTCCTTGTTTATAAATCCCCCCCAAAAAGAAACCTAATTTAAGAGAAGTTATGTTTTCTGAATTATAGTTCATTAAACAACAGTTACAAATGTCCCAAAATAAATGAACACGACCTATATAAGTAATGGGAATTTAATAGGCATGCTTTATGATATAGAACGCATTTAATTATTTACGACAAATATAAATGTTGAGAATTTGATAGATTTTACGACAAATATAATTGTTGTTAATAGTTGCGCACAAATGTCATTAATAGCCTTTTTCGCGTAGTGTTACCTAACCAACCACCAATAATGAGTACGGTAGCCGAAGGAGAAATGTTTTCACTCTACCTCTCCACCTCGCAGTGACAGATGAATTCTTAGGCTCAGTTCTCATTTGTATAGACGAAGGCATCAAGAAACCTGTCTACTTTATCAGCAAAACCTTAACCTCGGCCGAAACTAGATACACTATACTTAAAAAACTTCTACTGAATTTCGTCTACACGTTGAGAAAGCTCAGGCCATACTTCCAGGCACATCACATAAGGGTAATCACAAACTACCCCTTAAGAGAGGTTCTAACGAAAAACAAAAAATCTAGATGAGTACAGTAATGGTCTGCCTACCTCATAGAACATGATATCACCTTCAAAAATAAAATATATGAGAAAGACCAAGCAGTTGCTGACTTTTTAGCAGACTTTCCAGTTGACGACGTCTTAGAAGAGTAAGTCGAATCATCAGACCCTTGGAACCCAAATACAGGCTGGAGTCTATTCACCGATGGTTCAACTGGCCCAAATGGCTCTGACATAGGCATTGTGTTAGTCACACCTTCGAATGATCGACTAGAGAAAGCCATAAAGCTAAACTTCGAGTGGACCAACAATGAAGCAGAGTACGAAGCCTCAATCCATGCCCTAGACATGGGCCTCAAGATGGGGGTGCCCAAACTAGCAGTATTCACCGATTCATTGTTGGTTTAGAGACATTATACTCGAGAGAATAAGTCCAATGGTCGGATGGCAGAGCACGTCAATCTCGTTCACCAGTGCATAGATCACTTCTCGGAGAAATCAATGATCATACATTTCCTGCAAGGGCAAAGCAGACGCGTCGACGCCCTCGCATACATAGTAGCTATGTTAGGCCGATCCGAGCACAGGAAGCTCGATATTAAAGTACTCGAACGCCCAAGTTTAGACAACATGAAAATCAACACCATCAATATTGCAGGCAAGGGTCTCGATCCCGAAGACTGGCGAACCCCTTTCCTGGCTTATTTTAGCAAAAGTATACTATCAAAAGACCTGAAAGCATACTCAATCCTCAAAGGTGAATTACACATAAAGACCCCAAACGGAGTATACCTCAAGTGTATATCACAGAAAGATGCATATATTATCATAAAGAAGTTACACGAAGGTCTTTGTGGGTCGCATACCGTGGGAAGATCTGTGGTGCTACGCGTAGGCACACGGGGATTATTCTGGCCAAACATGAAAAAACAAGCCGAAGATTATGCCAGACATTGCGATAAGTGCCAGAGGCACAAACACAATATCAAAAGCCCCTCACAAGATCTTCATTGCAGCCAAGTCTCATGGCCATTTAAACATTGGGCCATCAAACAAATATGTCCTTTCCCCAAAGCTTCGGGTAAGAGAAAGAGCATACTTTTGGAGATGCTCTAAGTAAAGTACTGTAGGGAATGTTTTATTTGCTAGGAAGCTAATATGAGCTCAGTTCATTATTTTTTTAGAGCTCACTTCATAGATGATCTCTATGAACCCTCACAAGGCCCCTGGCCCGGATGGCTTTACTCCCTTGTTCTACCAGAAGTCTTGGAACACGGTCAAGCACGACCTCTTCAAAGCTGTTCTCGCTTTCTTCCAGACCGGAAACCTCTTTCAGGAATTCAACCACACCAATGTTACCCTAATCCTAAAGAAGAAAAACCCTGACTCCCCTGACCATTTCAGGCCCATCAGCCTTTGCAACATTAAATTTAAACTGATCACCAAAATTCTTGCAGCCAAGCTTAAACCCCTTCTCAATAGGATCATATCTCCTGCTCAAAACGCCTTCATCCCTGGCCGCCAAATTTTTGATAACATCATCCTGGCCCAGGAAATCCTCGTAGCCCTCCGTAAGAAGAAAGACGCCTCGAGCTCCATGGCGGTCAAACTCGACCTGAGCAAAGCTTTTGATAGAGTGGAATGGGATTTCCTCTACGACGCCCTTACTTCTATGGGGTTTTGCCCGAGATGGTGTAACTAGATCCAACAATGCATCTCCACCAAGGAGCTCTCCTTCAACTTGAATGGCACTCCTTATGGGAATCTCAAGCCCGGGTGTGGCCTCAGACAAGGGGACCCTCTCTCCCCTTCTCTCTTCCTCATCTGCTCTGAAGTGCTCTCGCAGATCATCCTCAATAAGGAGAACAATGGCACACTCCATGGCATTAAAACCGCTAGAGGGAGCTCACTTATCTCCCACCTTCTCTTTGCAGATGACAACTTCATCTTTTGCAAAGCCAATATGAAAGAAGCAGGGGCTCTCAAGGATGCCCTCAATGCTTTTAAACTTGTTTCTGGCCAAGAGATAAACAGGGACAAATCTTGTATCCTTTTTAGCAAAAATTGCCATCACCGCCATCACAAGCTTATCCAGAAGATTCTGCACATCAAAAAGGATACCTCTGGTAATAAATACCTCGAAGCCCCCCCCCCCCTCACTTTTAACCGCTCTAAAAGCCACAACTTCGAAGAGATCATTTCCAGAGTTTCCAACCGTATTGAGGGCTAGAAAGCCAAGAACCTTTCCCAAGCCGGAAGGCTTACCCTTATAAAAAATTTTAACTCAACAATTCCTTTTTACCAAATGGCCGTGTTCCCTTTTCCTACAAATATTTGCAACAAGCTGGATTCTCTTAACGCTAGGTTCCTCTGGGGAACAAACAAGGATGGAAAGTCCAAAACTCAGCTGATCAAATGGAAGCAAATTTGCACAAAAATTGGGGGCTTGGGAATCCGCACAGCTTTCTAGCATAACCAAGCCATGCTTGGAAAGTTGTTCTGGCGCATTATCAAAGAGCCTGATAAGCTGTGGGCTCACAACATTTGCACAAAGTACACTCCCAAAGAATCCCCCATGCTTGCTATTGCCCAGCCAACGGACTCCTGGATCTGGAAAAGGATTATAAAAGCCAGGAACCGTATTTGGCCTGACCTGTACTGGCACATTAGTACAGGTGTGAATGTTGACCTCTGGCTTGAGCCTTGGATTCGAGGCATTAGATTTGGTAGACCGGCAGGCCCGGCACCGCTCCACCGCCCCTTCAACCGGGTAGCCGACTTGATTTGCCCGAACAGCCGCACCTGGAAAACTAATCTGGTTTGCTATATTTTCCATAAAGACATAGCTGACCTCATTACGGCTATTCTACTTAGCATATACCCTGCAAAGGATACTCTCAGGTGGAAGCAAGAAAAGAATGGTATTCTTACTGTGCGCTCGGTTTACAACTATTCCCTAATGGAGCAGACTCGGGTGGGGATAACTTCTCCCAACGCGGAAGTGACACTGATGGTTTCATATGGAATACTATTTGGAAAATGAAGGTGTCTTCCCGCACCCAGCTTTTCCTTTGGAAAGCCATCCAGAACGGCCTGCCTACAAAATACAGACTCTGGAATGATAATGTGGATTGGGATACCAACTGTCCGAGATGTGGCAACGAGACTGAGACTACCTCGCACACCCTTTTTTATGTTCAAAATTTCGTGATATCTGGTCTCAATTCGAGCTCTCACTGGACTTCAGTAACTGGACCTTTTCTGACTCTGTTAGCAAGACCATTCTTTGGTGCCACCAGCTTAGGGGCGGCACGTCTGGCTTATCGGCTTTTTGTAGTATTCTCAGCTCCATTATGTACATTGTTTAGTTAACCTGTAATGAGCTTATTTTTGTTCAAAAGTGCACGCAACCTGCAGAAGCGCTCAAGCGGGCTAAACTTTACATGCTACCCCAAGCCAAGGATCAACCGTCACCTTTTATCCATTGGCCCACTCCTACCATTAAAGAAGGATGGCATACCATCCACGTGGATGTTGCCTGGACCAAGCATGACAACCCAAGGGGAACTGGTTTTATCATTAAATCTCACTACGACTCTATCGTCTGTGCAGGTCATGAATCAGCTCGAGCTGCGGACCCCGAAGAGGCTGAGGCAATCTCAGTGATTCGAGGGATGGAGGCAGCCTACAATTTGGGGATTGACCAGGTACTTCTCCTCACGGACTGTCAGAGGCTGGTTAGCGCTTATCGAGACGGTTCAGATGACCTTTCTTGGGGCGCGTTTACACTTACACCTGATATGTACGTTCTCGCGGCCCAGTTCTAGGATTTTCTTTTTGCATATGTGGAACGCTCCAAAAAAATTGTTGCTCATTTACTTGCCGCAGGAGGGTTGGTTCCCCGGCTTTTGTTTGTTCGGAGCCCATTGAGGCGTCTATTTTTGTAAACTCTTTAATTCCTCGCCGCTAGGCGTACTTTTTATATATTGTTCTTTAGGGACAGATTTAGAGACACTCAAGTCTCAAACACTCAAGTCTCACTCAACCACAACCACTCATCTCTCTAAAAATTTGAGATTTCCCATAAGGGAAATGAGGTAGAAAATTAGGGGGTCCTACCTGCCCCACTCTCTCTAGCCGTCACTCACATTTTCCTCTCTTTTCAAAGAAATTTCAAATTCTAACAGCCATCATTGATATCAGTCAAGTCTCTCTCTCTCTCTCATATTACACACACACACTCTCTCTCTCATTTCACACACACACACACACACACACACACACACATATCACATACACACACACTCACTCTCATATCACAAACATACTCTCTCATATCATGCACTCTCTTTCTCTCTCATATAACACAATCGGGGGGATTTCTGCCATTAGAGGTGAGATTTTAGTTGAGAAAGGGAAACGATTCTGCCATTAGAGGTGAAATTGATATCTCCAAAGAACTTCGACACCCTTTCTGATAGTGCACTTACTCGACAAGTATTTTCTGACCCTTACTCGCCAGCAGTACACTTGGATGTTGTGAAATTTGTTAGAATAATGGTATCGGGCCCTAATGGTATCCCCCCCACTTAATCTCTGTGAAATTTGTTAGAAGACTGTAATCTCCTGTATAATTTTTCTTTGATTGATTACCTGCTAGTGGGTCCCATTTGAATTCGACAATTTAGTCAAAATATTTGCATTACACTGATGTATGACTAAATAATTGTCGAACTCGACAATATCGCATATGAATGTAATATTCACAGTAACTAAATTGTCAAACTCGATAATATTATATATGACTGTTGGAGACACAATATCTTAATTGTCGAACTCGACAATATTACATATGAATCGTTCAGGTACAGTAACTAAATTGTCGAGTTCGACAATTTTTTATATGAATGGCTAAGTTACAGCAACTAAAATGTCGAACTCGACAATATTATTGTGCAGAGTCAACAGAGATGGTGAAGACGAGGTCTCAGAGTAGTCGGGAGGCTGCTTCTCGCCGTATTAAGCAGTTGTATGACGAATTAGCAATGCGTTATTTTGGTTCAGTTAATTTGAACGGTCTACCATTACCGCCGGGTGAGGAGAGCTACGAAGGAATGTGCGAGGCTGAGGCAGCGTTGTGGAGGGAGGATTTCCATTTGCATTGTCAGATGCAGACGGTCATTCTGCATCTAATGGCGAGGAGAGCAGCTCTTGTTGCCCGGTCCAGGGAACTGGTTAGGATGGATGGCTCCAGTTCTGTCGGTAGAGTTTAGGATTTACTGATTAGGTATTCTGGTTGTAATATCATTGGGAGGCACATGTAATGAAGTAGCTGTAGTATTCAGCAAGTGATGAATAAATTTTATATGGTACGACAGGTTTTTGTGTATGATTGTTTACATCTTGTATTCTACCTTTTGTAGTATGTGATGTAATTATGAAATTAACATGCGTTGGACTTGAATTGTGTTTGGTTGGTGATATTTTGATATCTCCAATTACTTTACTTACAACTCACAATCATTTCTTTTATGTGTAAACTTCTTAGTCAGATTGACAATGGAAGACTCCGTCGATAAAAATTGGTCGAAAGTTATTGGTGACGAGTCCCCAGAAAGGTGTGAAAATGAACGTATTGTAGACCCATTTTCGGCGGATGCCCCATACGAGGGTCAACATTTTGATACTGTAGATGATGCACGTCTGTGGCATGAACGATATGGAAGAGGGCAGGGTTTCTCTACCAAGATACGTAATTCTACTAAGCGTCCAAGATCGGATGATATAGGCAGAGCCCACTTTTGTTGTATGAGCAATGGCTTTTCAAAGAAAAACCTTGGCACTCCATAGAGTAGTGACGTAGCTGGCAATAAAAGATCATCTAATAAGTGTGGGTGTAAAACAACAATGAACATAAATTGGAATACCAAAATAGGCAAGTATGTGGTCACAAGTTTTACGGATATCCATAACCATAAACTCGTATCTCCACGGAATCAGCATCGGATGAAGGTTAACAGATTCTTTCCTGAAGCAGCAAAAAACCTTACAACGGCATTTTAGCTCCACAATATTCCGGTCAGCAAAATCCAGGTATTATTCCCAGATAGAACCTTTAGCAAACGGGATTGTTACAACCACAACGTCAAAGTAAATAAGGAACGACTAGTCAGAGGAGATGCACAAACCGCGTTGAAGTGGTTTAGGAAGAAACAAACTACAGATCCGATGTTTTATTTTGACATAGAATTAATTGAGGAGGACCGAGCACTGAATTTTTTTTGGATCTATAGACGTTCAAAAGGCGCATATGAGGCATTTGGAGATGTCGTCACCTTCGATACTACATACCGGACGAATGTGTACAAGATGGCCTTTGCTCCGTTTACAGGAATCAACAACCACTACCAAACAATTCGATTCGGATGTGCTTTGCTAAGAAATGAGCAAGAAAACACATTTCTATGGTTGTTCCATACTTGGCTCAAAGCAATGAACTGCAAACACCCTGTGTCAATTATCACCGATCAAGATGCAGCTATGGCCGCAGCTATTCCCAAGGTAAAGGAGTACTTGGACACTTATTGCTCGAATTGCAGTGTTGTTAATTGGAGTATATTGTATATTTTTCATTATCAATAGTGTCGAAATTAACAATATTCGACAATTGTTACTCTAGTTACAATTGAACTATTGTCGAATTCGACAATAATTGCTAGCATAACTCCAATCCAATCACATTTGTAAATTGTCGAATTCAACAATATCATATAGTATTCAGAGACACTTTCATTCAAAGTTCTGGTTTATTTCCAGGTCTTCCCCAACACCAAACATCAATTTTGTCTGTGGCACATCACAAATAAATTTCCCGAGAAAATCGGCCATGTTTATCGGGAACCATCTACATTCAAAGAAGATATCGATTCGATAATGCACAACACATATGAGGGTGTAGAGTTTGAAACCAAGTGGATGGACCTAATAAAGAAATATAAATTGGATGATAACGTTTGGATGCACCGAATCTTTAATATTAGACAAAGATGGATACCGTTATGGAATAGAGAGACCTTCTTTGCAGGGATGAGCAGCACAGGACGGAGTGAGTCCACAAACAACTTCTTTAATGGTTGGTTGCCAATAACAACTGGGTTGTACAGTTTTGTGACCAAGTATGAGGTTGCCCTTATAGAGGTATACGAGCAAGAAAGCGTAGAAGACTTTGCATCAGAACACAGATATCGTCAAGTTGGACCTCATCAAGCTCTACAAAAAGATGTTGTAAAGATTTACACCAGAACAATGTTCCACAAACTTCAGGATCAATTTGACCAGGTTGTTCGCTTCGTTGCAATAGAAAGACACGTAGAAGGTAACGTTCGGTAACTTACGGTGAAGGCCCATAGTGGTCGTGCCGAGTCATTTGAGATACAAATAGACTTAGAGAAGCTAACTGGTAATTGTGGATGCAAGTTGTTTGAGTATGTTGGACTCCCATGTTGTCACCTCCTGAAGGTTTTCTCGAAATACGACATTCTCAAAATCCCAGAGGCCTTCATTATGACAAGGTAGACGATTGGTGTAAACAAGTTTTCAAGGTCGTATGATGAAAGCCACTTAGAAGGAGATAACTTACGACATGCCTTACGCCATAGCCACCTATCGCTTCGTGCATCAATTTTATTTGAAAGGGCCTCGAAGATGAAAGAAAGTTTTGATTTTGCGATTTTGAAGCTAAACGAGCTTTAGTCTTACCTTCAAAACTACGATGACGCTTTAACACAGATAGATGCATCACAACAAAATATCTCAACTTCTGTCACAGATTCTCTGGTGTCCGGACCTATGATTTTAAACCCTCTCGTGGTTCAAACAAAAGGTCGAGCGAAGATTGATCACAAGAAAGGGGCAAGATGGAAGGGGGGAATGTAAGAGGCTGTTATGAAGAAGAAGAGAACATGTAAAAGTTGTGGAGTACTCGGCAACTATGACAAACGGACATGCCCACTCCTGAAAACGATGATAGCAGAATCAAGTAAGTACATGTCCAACAATATGCATAAACGGCACCTTCTGCGTGATTTTTCTATAATGTGTTCCATATTTACAATAATTTGTTCCATGTAGGAGACAACAATAATGGGGAATCTATTCAGCCGTTGTACTCAAATTCCGACAAGCACAACATCTAGGAAAACAAAAGGAGTTCACGTTCATTGACTAATAAATATGTATTGATTATTATTGAGAAATTAGTACGTTGATTCAACATTATATTTGTTTTGTAATTGAAATTTAGGACAATAGCAATGTTGTATTTCACGGAGAAAATATCAATAAATTATATACAGTTTAGGGATTGTGTTGTTTTATGCACCCCCACCCTCTATGAATTTGTATATTGTTGAAAATACTGCCATAAATTGTCGATTTCGACAATATTATATACCTAGAAAACTAACTACCAATTGTAATATTGTCGGGTTCGACAATATTACAAATGCATAATTGGAAATATAATACTACAATTGTCGAAATCGACAATATTGTACATTGTAAGTAACCATATACACTAAAGTATTGTCGAAATCGACAAAATTTTAATTTTTAGAGACACTCAAGTGCACTGTTAAAATATTCTTCAGAGGCAAAATGTACATTTTGAAGAGGGGAGAGTTAGAAATGAGATTCATATGACATAACATAAATTTATATACTACAAAAATAAATCAACAATAGAGTGTTATACCAAAAATTATATATTGTGATAAACATTGAACTAAATGAACTGTCATATACAAAAAAGGAAAAAATTATATACTATGACAAACATTGATGTAACATAACTGTCATATACAAAAATTTGGTCGACAACCCTATTTGATTGTCGACAAACCAATAGCAACCATGTCATTAACTCTATACCCCTGACACTTGTGCTCTCTAAGTAATGCCCTGAAGTTCCCTACTCTCACATCAAAATACCTAGTCAATTGTTCTTTCTGGAAACCCAGAGGAATTTTCAGATTTACATGACTGTAGAAAATAGTAGAAAGTGGAGGTATTGGTGCATCGAAACTTGGAATCAAGCGAACGAAATGGTTGTCCGCCCCCAAACCAAACCACCAATACCTACTAGTATCCATAACTTGGTTTTGGAACCTCTCCTCATTTGAAGTAGTATTTCTTTTGCGTGCCCAAAACAGGGGTAAGAATGTATATGCTTCAGTGTGGCTAATGAAGACCACAACCTTCTCATAGTAGGTGGCTAGTAAATATGCCATATGCCTATACTCCACATGTTGATGACCATAAGAATACGCCTATAACAGAATTTGGTATGCGTTCTCCCCGTCCGCAGTGATTTATATACCCAATGTTTGGCTAAAGATAGTCTTCCATAATGAGCGGTCCTTGCAGAGAAAGGTCTTCAATGATTTTATTACATCTGGGAATCTATGTTGGCTCTGGTGCTGAATCGCGGTGGTAACCCTAAAACCAGAATTGTTATCACTTATTTCGACACCACGAACATCTACAAGATACTTCTTCCACGGTTAGAATAAAAGTTCTTGCATCTTCTTCTTCTTAGCCATTTTCTCCCTCCTAGCAATGACAACATTTTCAAGGTTTACCGCCGTGGAAACCAAGTCCTCTTGATAATATTCCTTGGGTCCTTGCTGCGCTATTATGAAGAATCTTTCATTCTGCTCAAAAAGTTCTTCGAAGGTTGGGTCCCCCATGTCTCCCATCCCTTCACTTGCGAGTGCCTTCTTCAATGTTTGACGCCAAACCTCCTGCAACAAGTCCTCGTATTATAACAGACAGTAATATTAGAGCAATATTGTCGAATTCGACAATATTGTGTATCCATAATTCTAATTTACAGTGCCATAATTGTCGAACTCGACAATTATTTATTGTCCAAGTGGAAATATATATTACCAATATTGTCGAATTCGACAATATGAAGATAATAATCATCGAATTCGATAACTATGACTTCAAACCATGCATTAAATAGAGTAATCTCAAATATGTACAAGAGTTAGGAATATATCATACCCATTCATTGTTATCTACTTCCAAAGTCTTCTTCCTCTCTTCTGAATTAACTAGTTTCTTATGCTGAAAAAAAACTCCAACATTAGGATAAATACACTTGGTATGTACATGAACATTATCTAAATTGTCGAGTTCGACAATATTTACCATGCACAACTCGAGATGAAATTCCTAATTGTCGAATTCGACAATATTCGATTTCAATAACATGATTTTGAAACCATGCATTACAAAGAGCAATCTCAAATATGAGCAAGAGTTAGGAATAGGACATACCCATTCACTGTTATTTGCTTCTAAAGACTTCATCCTCTCTTCAGCATTAACCAACTTTCGTCGCTGTAAAAATATCCAACATTAGAATAAACATTGAAATCAGTATTTCATATAATTCAGAAGGATGGGCGGGGGAGTTTACGAGATGGTTAGTTTCCTCTGTATATCTCGTTGTTTTTTTCTTATACTTGGATGTCCAGATCATTATCTGTTCTAAATACATAAAGGAGATGAGCTATATAACTCCAGTTCATTTAAATTTGATTTTGGGATAATCAAACACAAACTCCATTCCACTAACTAAAAAATTTGTATACAAAATGAACCCCCAAAATGAAACTTAAATTCACTATTATCCATTCACTAAATTCGTACACAAAATTAAGTTTTAATTCACTATTATCAAACACAAACTCCAATTCACTAACTTCAATTAATTTCATTAATTTCGAATGACTTACAAAATCTTCTTTCGCAATCAACTTCTTTCGCAATTAACTTCAATTAATTTGTGATGGTAGCATAACAAGCTGTTCAAAACATGAGCACAAGAACAATGTTACCAGACTTACAAATTAGTGACAAATAATTAAACATTATTAAATTTTGGTAAACTCACTGGTGTAGCTCAAGGAGGAAGTTGCAAGTCTATTTGCTCCATAAAAAATGAATTTACCGCTTTTAGTGACTCGATCTCTTTACACTGTACACATTTAGGGACAAAATAATTACGCCAGATGCAAGAATGATTAGTGGAAGACTATAAGTAATTAGGGGTTAGGGACACTCAACACTATTACCTTTGTATTAAACTCATTACCTTTTTATTCAACTCAACAGATAAGCTTTGATTACAGTCTTCAAGGCCAGATTTTTGCCTTAGCTCTGCCTCCAAACTTGTATTTTTTTCCTCCAAATTTTTGCGCTCCAATATCTAAAAACATAAATTTGATAAGGAAAATTAGGATTTTGACAAAAACAAACAATGGATGCGATAATGACATCTGCCTAAGACCTTACCTTCGTATCTAACTGCCTTGGAAGATCTGCGAACTCTAGTGCACATTGCTCGTCAACTACACGCTTTAGTTCAATCTCCGCCTTTATTTGTTCAATGGTTTCTTTAAGCAGATCACATTCACTTGTCTGAGGTTAAATTGACATAAAACATTTAGATTAGTTTATGTGTTTTTGTCGAAATCGACAATAATCTTATGTAATTGTCGAGTTCGACAATAATACATATATGCCAGTTTTCAGAATAACTGTGAAAATTATCGAATTCGACAATTTACCTTTGTCCACTTACATGTACACTGTAATAGTTGTCGAACTCGACAATTATTTATACTAAACACTATAGATAAAAACACACATTATGCACAACTAAAGATAGGTATGACTGACCTTCTCTTTGAGGTCCTCTCTTAGATTGATATTGGCTTCAGACTCCTTATCTTTATCCTCCTTGAGCTTCTGAAGCTGGTCATTTAGTGTTGTGATTTGATGGTCATTTAGGTTTATATTTGGAGATCGACTAGAGTGCTCATGATGCTACAAGTTAATAGAATATTAGACAATAGTATTTTTGAATTGAATAGAATAGAAGGCAAATGAGATAAAAATGGTTGTAATATGTACTAACCGATGCATCATATTGTTCAACAACATCTTGAGAATGGCCACGGGGGTGTCACCATGCTCATTGACAGTGGCTTCCTTTATTTGATGAACTCTAGCATCATCATCTGCAGCCAGGTCAATATCAATGGGACAAATCGTAGTCCATGAGACGGAGGCAAACTACTCCAAGTATCCCTCCGTACATACTAGAGCCCCCTCTCGTACCCTCCGCCCCCTATCCGCCTTCTTCAAAACGAAGTCCTTCCACTTTTGGCCAGAGAAGCAATCAACCCACTCATACTTAGGGTTGAATTTTCTCAGTCTTTCTACGCTCCATAGGTTCGAAACCTCTGTGATCAGTCGCTTTCCAGGGATGCCTTGTTCCCGATTGAACTGCCGCACAACCTTATTTGGGTAGTATGGTTGAACATGATCTAGAGAAGCTAATACACCATAAAAGAACGTGAACTCCTTGAACGCATGTGCGGAATCCCTTTTATTTCTGTATGGGTCCCAAACAACCTACATAAAAAATGAATGAAATGTATTATGACACCATTAAGTTGAATAATTTTTCCAGTAGTCCTGAGAAGTATTTAATCATATTGTCGAATTCGACAATATAATAGGGACTTGTAGTTTATCATATGCATTATTGTCAAAATCGACAATTTCTCGAGTGCCATTAGAGTAATGCTTATATATTGTCGAATTCGACAATATGATATGTACAATAGTAGATGTACATAGTCAGCATTGTCGATTTCGACAATTTCCGAGCAGTGTAATCTTTGTACTCTAAGTCAAATATCATACAGTGTAGCAGGTTAATGAACTTACATTCTCCAGTTTGTACTTGTCCACTGCCTCCCTAAATATGAGCAAAGCTGGAGCAACGTATCTATCCGTAACGGATGCGTCCCATTTCCAACAAGTGCAGTGCTCATATGCGTCGGAGTCCATCTCCTTGGGGATCCCAGCAAGCTTTGGGAAATGTGCAAAGATCCACGACTACATAGATAATGAGAAACAAAATAAAACTAGTCAAGAGGTTGAAGGCATATGTTAAAACAATTACAGAAATGAGTATGGAATCACCTCGAGTAGCGTGGTACAGCATGCAACTTGCCTCCCATCATCTCGAGATGCTGCACCCAAATTGTAATACATGTGGGCCAGAACTGCTGATCCCCATGACCACTTCTTCGCGACCTTGTCCTTGGCAAACAGGTCAAGGTACCGTGCGCTGACATCTGTGCCCTTCTTCGTAGGAAATAGAAAGGAGCCACAAACATACAACATATAAGCACGGGCAACAGACTTGGCTGTTAACCCCTTCTTATTCTTTGCAGCTGTAGCGGTACCGCCACTGAGAATCTTCCTCAACTTGTAGGCATAGTGCTCTCTCAGTTTTTTCAGTGACAATGAATTTTCAACACTCCCAGCTTTCAAAGCCTTGAATGCTTTTAGACCTTGCAAGAGGTTGTTCTCAAAAACCTCTACAAGCGCAGGGAATCCCCAGCTGCCGGCAATGACCGTGGCATCACCATCTGAACGCAACCCAACCAATTGCTCCACGTCATCCAAAGTTAGAGTAATCTCGTCCCATTTGAAGTAGAAACTGTTAGTTTTCGGCTGCCAACGTTCCATAAAAGCAGAAATCAGCCCAGAGTTGTAAGAGTTGTAGGATATGGCCCCAATCCTATCCAAACCCTTCAACTTAACATAATCTTGGAGCGCTTGTGGTTCTTTTGTAAGGTCCCACGTAGGCTGGTGATGGTGAACACGCAGCGGAAGCTTCTCCTGAACAATAATAGCAATTATGTAAACAAAATATAATTAATAGGAATAGCAAAACATAATTAAATAAGGGATTCCATTAAACAATATACCTGCCCTAGCGCAATCGACCTTGCTCTATAGAATCTAAAGCTTTTTTATCAACTTCTATCACTAGGGCCTACGTCTTCGTTGCTTGTATCCCCCTCGCTTTCAAAATACCCCCCAATAATAGGAATATTCACATCTGAATCAGGGGGAACATTTGGGAGCGGGGGTTGAGCTCCCAAAGCGGCTTGGGCAGACTCTGTATCAAATTCAGAACCCTGGGGAATATTCACAGCTTTCACAAACTGAAGTTGAGCTTCCAAAGAAGGTTGGGCAAACTCAGTTGGAGGTACTGGTTCACTAACACCCTCATTAACAGTTTCAACGGTGTTAGGAGGGACGACTGTGGTTGGGTCAATAGTTTTTCTTTTTCTCTTATAGGTAACTAAATCTCCTTCTCTGGCCAACTCTCTTTTTCTTCTATTCAAAGCGGTTGGAGGCACTTTGTCATTCATTGTTTACCTGTACACAATTTATTGTTCAAAGGATCAGTATAATTGCACATGCTAATTGTCGATTTCGAGAATATTATGTAAACAAAAGGGCAACTGCACTTGAAAATTGCCGATTTCGACAATTTAGACTTCATTTGAATAAGTCCAAGTCAACAATGTTAATGTTGAAATCGAAAATTTGGACTTATTCAAATGGAGTCCTGTTAATAACAGAAATCTACCATAAAATACTCGAATTCGACAATTTCATAGTGGTTGAAGATATTGATATGGAATATTGTCGAATTCGAAAATTTACCAAGTTCAATATTAGTTATGTACATATGATAGTGTCGAATTCGACAATATTATATGTAGAATAGGAGATTGTAGTTATGCTAATATGTTTACATAGTGGTTGGAGATATTGATATGGAATATTGTCTAATTCGACAATTTACCAAGTTCAATATTTACTTATGTACATATAAAATTATCGATTTCGACAATATTATATGTAGAATAGGAGATTGTAGTTATGCTTATATGTTTACATGTCTAATATTGTCGAAATAAAGAATCATGCAGTATTGTATTGCAATTGGAGCTATTTAGGTTTAACATTGTCGAATTTTACGATATATTATACCCATGTAGAATAACAGATTGTATTTGCGCTTATATGTTTGGGACATGTCCAATATTCTCGAATTCGAGAATCATGCAGTATTATATTGCAATTTCAGTTATTTCGGTTTAACATTGTCCAATTTTACGATATTAACGGAATGAGAATTGAATTACCTTGAAGTAGACACCAATCCTTCATTTCCTCTAAACAATGTCTTTGAATCCCCTCCTTGAAGTAATTACCTTCTCAGCTCGAAATGGAAAATCAAACAAAATGACAGTCTCTAATTACGAGACAGTGAGAGAGAGAGAGAGAGTGAGAGAGAAACCACAAACTGTTCGTGAGAGGAGACGGTGTTCGTAAGTCGAGACGCTGTGAGTGAGAGAGAGTGAAACTGTTCGCGAGAGTAAGAGAGACAGAGTGAGTGAGATAGACGTTTGGAGGGAAATAGTTTTTAGTTTGTTTGCAGAGAGAAAAAGTGAGACTTTGTAAGAGAGAGAGAGAGAGAGTGGGGAGACACAACATTAAATGTGAGTGACCCGGAATTTGAAAAGAGAGGAAAACGTTTGCCAGCTACAGGAGAGGGGAAGAGAAAGAGAAAAAGTGGTTCATGTAGGACCCGGGATTTTCCATCTCATTTCCCAATATATAAAATGCCAATTATGAGAGCCACTCATCTATATTAGATGAGTGGTTGTGGTTGAATGAGACCTTAGTGTTTGGTTTTGTAGTGTTTCTAAATCCGCCCCTTGTTCTTTTGCAAAAAAAAAGAAGACAT
The DNA here is from genome assembly GCA_014058105.1 of Kingdonia uniflora. Classification (NCBI taxonomy): domain Eukaryota; kingdom Viridiplantae; phylum Streptophyta; class Magnoliopsida; order Ranunculales; family Circaeasteraceae; genus Kingdonia; species Kingdonia uniflora. The sequence continues at coordinate 239,608 of JACGCM010000428.1, read as the reverse complement.
AATAGAGGTAATATTAAGATGAGGCGTGAAATTTACAAGGCGCAAAAACAAAAGCGTGTCTGAAAAAATTAGCGAGGGAGACAAATTTGAGTTTTTGAGAGAGAGAGAGAGAGTGAGGGGAGACAAAATTACGAAATTAGATCAGAGACCTTCGTCTCCACTCTATTTTAGGGAGAGAGAGAGAGAGACATAACACAAGATAGGGTTCTCTTCTGCCCCACATTTTCTCTCTCTCCAATTCGAGCTTCAATTCCCCCAAATTGTTCTCGATTTCTAGGGTTCGTTAATGTCGGAGCAGAAGAACAGGTGGAATTGGGAGGTACCTGGATTTGAACAGAGGAAATCTGTCGAGCAAGATGATTCTTATAGCAACAAACCTGTTGCAGCAGCATCAGCGTTGCATCGGCGGTACTCAATTTCCACAACTTCGCTTTTACAGCAATCTGACTCTCCCAAACAAGTTCTCATCAATGCCAAAGTGCACAAGTTGAAGGAGAAACTTAAGGTATCAAGATTTATTATTTCTTGATTTTTTACTAGTTTGAGTTCAGTAGGAATATAGTGAAGTTGCAAAAAGTTTGGTTTTTTACTAGCGAATCTCGATGAATTTAATTGATAAAATCATAAAAGTATGAAGAATTATGTGATTAAACTATTCGACCTAACATATTCATCAAGTTCATTTAAAAAAAACCCTTTCAAGGTTTAAGCGAATATGCTAACAGAATATAAGAAGTCGGTTCCTAATCCCTTGTTTACATGTGGTGTAAGCAGTAATAAGATGTACTTCAAGAGAATGTACCTGTTTGTTCCTAGTGATTCGTTTGAAAAAATGCGTACATATGATCCTGTTTACTTAAATGTCCTTGTGATTTAGGTTCAGCAGAAACATTCACTTCTTGGTGATGTTCGTAGCTCTAATATAACATGCTCTTTGCGTCATGATTCTTGAAGTCTTGTATAGTTTTTCTTGTATGTTTTGTTACCTGCTATACTATGTTTACAGAGTGTAATCTTCTATTAAAATGAGGTATTTGTATGTTTATGTTATTATTTTATGATTACTATGCTTCTTTTACTAATAGTGATGGTTGCTAGTTTTGGTATAGTAGTGCCAACAAAGAAGTTATGTTGTACATTACACAAGTTTAGTTAAGTAATATTGTCGGTTTCTCAAGTTTCAGAGTTTCTTGAACTATATTGAACTTGGAATGAATATGTCCCTATGTTTCCTTAGTTTAACTAGTTCTTCTTTTCTAAAACAATTTTGCCACATTTATTTCACAGCGTGCAAAAGAAGACTACTTGGAGTTGAAACAGGAAGCCAGTGATCTTCAGGAGTACTCAAATGCAAAGCTTGACCGAGTTACACGCTATCTGGGGTTTCTTGCAGACCGGGCTCGTAAGCTTGGTAAGAACTTGGAATGTGGTGTGTAATTGCAAATCAAGGATTTCAAAAATAATGCCAGTATAGTATAATTCTCTTGGTGCGTGATGAATGCTAGTTCTTTGTAGCCACTAGAAGCATTAGTTTAATTAGAATTTCGTCTTCACACACATATATTATTTTGAGAAGGATTTTTTTTTTCAAGGAATACTGATGTGAAACCAAGTTTAAGGAAAGAACAGGAAAATTACAATAAAAATTGAACATCAAGTAGCATAGGCATCATTAAAGAATCAAGACATTCCATTTAGGTTTACACTCTTTGGCTTTACTATCATTTGCAGTTAATAATCTAAAATGGTGTATATTTAGGATATACAAATCTAGAGAGAAAAGAACGTCTCCTGACATGTCATTCAAATTCATCCAAAGCAAGATGACTTTTTCTTTTAGCAGCAGAGTCAGTACTGAAGTTAATCTCCCTTCAAACCTGAGTAATGAAAATCTCTAAAAAGTTTCTTCCTTAAAAATTCCAGCTGTGTAAAAGTTGCCAAGGGATCCTGTTAGACTTGAAGGCTTGAACTCCAGATGTTGAATCGTGGAAAGACCAAGCTCAGCTGCCCTTGCAAGACCCTCAATAATAGCAGAACATTCAGCAAAAGAGGCAGTTGTAAAAGGCATGTTTCGGACCACTGTGTCCAAAGTCCGACTCTATACTGGCCCTTAGAACAACACCACATCCACCAATACTAGGGTTTTCCAAGGAAGTCCCATCACATTGAATTTTTGTAACATCATCAGGAGGACCAATCAAAATTCAAGATTTGGTATTTGGGGACTTCCTGAACTTGTAATTAATACCAGGAGCAATGGTAGTTTGGAGATCAGATGATCGATTAAAGAGAGCAACTTTAGAGTTTGCAGTGTAGTCCTGAAGATCCTAACATCTTCCTCTTGAGCTGTGTACAGAAGATCTTTGAATTTCTAAAATAAAGATAGAATTGCTGGATAGCCATATATTGTAGTAAGAGACAATGTGGAAAGCATTCCAACAGTCCTTAATGAGGGGCTAGAAGAAGAAGCAAGAGTCGCAACATATTTCAAATTGTTCAGAGGAGCTGTCAAAATTTAAAAGCTGAAGACCCCAATTTCTGATGATAAAGGCAAGCCTGCATTTCCAATAAACATGATAAATTATTTTTTCTTGTTGGCGACAAAATGTAGCACCTATTAACAATTGTCAGACCTCTCTGTTGCAGTATAACATCAGTAGGTTAAGCATGGCGAAACAGTTCGACACAAGTTCTGAATCTTAGGGAGAAGGGGCCTTTTGAACCCAATGATCAGTAGGTAAAGCATGGTGAAACTGTCTTCATAATCAGAAAACACGATCAAACCCCAGGATTTCTAGATTTTATAAACTCAAAATCTGACTTAGAGCGGAAGACTCCCTTTAAGTCTTGTTTCCAAACATACTTTTCTTGAAGGTTAACATCATACAACACACCGTGAATATTAATGCTATGACTCTGAAAGTCTTGCTGCATAGAAGAAATAAACTAACCTGAATTAGAGAGAATGTCGGCAACCTTATTAAGATTAGAAGAAATTTGAACCTGTTTACCGGATAAGGGGCCGTCTGAAACCCAATGATTACGCCAGAAGTTAGCTTAGGCACCATCTCCCACAATTCAGAAAAGCTGATCTTTCATAGTAGCAGGAGCATTCTGAACCTCTTTCCAAGTAGTTGACATTTTGTAATATTTACACTATTTACCATTAGATTTAAAGAACTTAGCTCTGATAAAATTGCCCGACTGACTGCCACCTTGAACCACCTTCCAGGAAACATTATAGGAAGGGATTTACTATTTTCTTTGTGACATCTATGGCCTAAACGACAAGTTTTCCTCCAAGAAACTGTAACCATCTTCTTCTTTCTAGAATCTCCACTTCAAAGTAAATTTCTGAGGCTAACTTCACATTCTTTAATAATAGAGGTAGGCTGTTTATAAATTGACATATTGTATATCTCAGAATACTGAATACTGCTGAGGATTGAATTCACAAGAACAAGCCGCCTTGTTACAAGAGTCTTCGCAGCCCACTGCTAGCTCTTTTCCTAATTTTTTCAATCAAGCTTCTTAAGTGGATCTTCTTAATTTCGTCCTGGACAAGAGCACCTAGGTAAATTTCAGGAAGTTTTTCTTCTTTAATACCAAAGATCAGCAATACTTCTTCTAGCAGTACTCATAGAACCAAAAAGAAAACTACTCTTGTCAGCATTAGTAACTTGGCCTGAAGCAGATTCGTAGGGGTAAAGGAACTTGTGAAGTCTTTTAAGACCAATAATATTCCTATTGGCAAACAGAAAATGTCATCAGCAAAAAGATGTGAGCCCAGGAGTAACCTTAGAAAACCATTGGCTGAAGTCTGTTAGTGTCTCTGAGCTTTGCTAAGAACATCTTCAACATAAGCAAAGAGAAGGGGAGAGAGATGATCCCCCTGTCTAAGATCCTTGGAGCCTTTAAGATATCCACAAGGTCTCCCATTTATCAAAATAGAGATTCTAGCACTTTTCAGTAATCTAAAAACCCAATTACACTACTGGTCACAAAAATCAAATTTCTTCATGCCTTGAATCAAGAATTCCTAGCCGAGAGTATCAAAGGCTTGAGATATGTCAATCTTAAGCCCCATTTCCCTCTCTTTTCTTGTAGTCCAGCTCATTCACCATTTCAGAAGCAAGCCCAATGTTCTCCTGGATACACCTACCTGAATAAAAGCACCTTTCTCTTGAGAAATTATTCAAATTTTATTCTGATGTAGTTTAATAGCGCACAATATTCTCCTATAAGTTTGGTAACAAAAAGTTTAATCTACACGTCCACATATCCAAGAGAAAAGTTTGTTTGGACTACGTGATAAGATTTGCTTTGAAAAAGGATAAGCAAGTTTCCCAAACTTCTAGCAATTTGGCATACATCATATACATGCATGGAAAATGATAGGTCGTGGGTTGTCACGACTACTATGCACGTTTCCTATGTGACCGATCTCTAGTAGTTTTCTTTTTTGCATTGTTTTGAGTTATTTTATTTTATTTAAAAAATCCTCTAATTAGGGTATTACTATTTGGTAGTTTCCTATTTTGTTGGGATGGTGGTTAGTAGAGAGAACTTAAGGATTTCCTACTTATAGGATGTTCTTGGAGAGGGAAAGTTAGTGTTGAGTTTTGAGAGAGGAGAAACCCTAGATGGGTCTATAGAGAGAGAGAGAGAGCTTATAATCATTGATTGAATTGAATAAAGAGATCGTTATTATTGATCGTGTTGAGTAATTGCTTCCGCGTGCGTAGAAACTAGCATATAATAGTTGACTTTCTTTTTGTTTTTCTTCTTATTTTTATAAATATAAGTTTTTATCAATCTAAGAATAGCAAGGGAACATAAATAATAAAGAAAGACCTAGATATGCTCTCTCCATGGAGAAGAATGCCCAAGCAACCACGATACCCACACGGAAAACCAAAGAGAAACACTTATCACCCACTGCAGTTTCTCCCTCTTTACCTGGGATCCTCAAAGAACACTCATATCATGCACCACCAAATTATTATTTTTATTTTTATAATTTTATTGATATGATAACTTCCATCAACATTCTTTCTTTTCGAATTTCTTGCATTCTTCTTAGAAAAAATGCTCAAAAACTCAAAAGGAACTGCCACATTACCTTCACTCAGCCCAAAAAAGTTTTCCAGCTCAAATTTCGTTATTTTTTTTTTACAAAAGCAAGCTGAGTTAAGGAAAACCCTTACCTGTATTAGAAAATGTAGAGAGATTGAATTGGAATGAAGTGAATGATTATTCTTCTCTCTAGGAGGCTTTATATAAAGATTATACAAGGAGAGTTACAACAACCATTAAGTGACTATTACTAAACTAATAAAACAGGTTGTTACAAACCTAATTAAGGGGCTGCTACGAACCTAATTAAGGGCGGATTTAATGGGACTAAAACTGACTAATAATAACCTATTACAATACTCCCCCTTAAGCTAGTTCGAAGATATCGAGAAGACCCTGCTTGCCAATCGAAGAACGGAGATCAGTTGGATAACTGGCTTAAGAGCATCAACAACCTGTGACTTTGTCTTAACAAAGGAAGGAGTCACAATTTCTAAACGCACCTTCTTCCACAAAAAAATGTGCATCAATCTCTATGTGTTTTCTCTGCTCATGAAGGACAAAATCAAAAGCTAGATAAATAACAGTTTTATTGTCAGTGTAGGACTAATAACCTTGTCTCAGTAAAGCCTAACTCACTCAAGATGGAACGCAACCACATAACCTCATACGTTCCAAGTGCTAATGCATGATACTCAGCTTCAGCATACGAGTGAGAGACAACATCTTGCTTCTTGCTTTCCCATGAGATAAGGTTATTTCCATGGAAAGCACAAAAACCAGTAGTAGAGCGACTATTATAAGACCCACCATAATCAGAATCTGTATAGCACTCCAGGAACCTGTGCTCCAACAATATAAAATAATCCAAGACCTTGACACGATTTCAGATATCGAAGAGTATGATAAACTGCATGACATGGTGCATGTATAGCACTTGATCCTGCTCACAGCAAATGAAATATCTTGTATGGTGTTTGCTAAGTAGATTAGGCGTCCAATAAGACGCTGATAAGCCGATGGATTTAATAAAAGTGGTCCTGATCTTGCAGTCAACTTACTATTTGGAACACGATGAGTGGAGACTGGTTTACACCCAAGCATCCTTGCATCACTCAATAAATCTAGAACATATTTCCTCTGTGATAAGGAAATATCGTAATGGCCCCTAATCCCTTCACTTCAAATACCTTCTCTAGAGCTTCCTTAATCTGTGAAATGCCTGCAACATCATCTCCTGTGATAATAATGTCATCGACATAAAGAAGAAGATAAGTACAACCTTCTAAATTGCACCTGACAAATACAATATGATTTGAATGCCATTTGACAAAGCCATATTGGAGAACCACTTCACTAAATTGACAAAACCATGCTTGTGGTGACTGCTTAAGCCAATACAGAGACTTACGAAGACGACATACCTTACCAACATACTCCCCCTTACCACGAAAGCCTGGTGGAGGAGTCATATAGATAATATCATCGAGATCACCATTAAGAAATGCATTTTTCACATCCAACTGATGAAGATGCAAATAGTAGGAGGCAGCCAAGGAAATGAGAAGACGAACGGAGTTCAGTTTAGCAACCGGAGCAAAAGTAACACTAAAATCATGTCCAGGTACCTGCTTAAAGCCCTTAGCAACAAGGCGAGCCTTATACCTTTTTATTGTCCCATCAGCCAAGAATTTCACATTAAACACCCATTAACACCCAACTGGTCAGACCTCTGGTGGTAAAGGAACCATCTCCTAAGTCTGGTTTTGTACAAGGGCATCCATCTCAGCTTGCATAACTGCTACCCAATGAGGATCTGCTACAGCCTCAAACGTAGATCGAGGAATCCGGATCGCAGATGTGGAAGATATATATGCACGGTAAGACTCAGAGATGCCTTGGTAAGAAACAAACTTGGAAATTGGATGCTTAGTAGGAAAACCATACTTCTCAGGGGACCACATACCCTGGTAGGGTAACGAGGTGCTATACCAGGTGGAACAACAACAGGAAAAGTATCATCGCTAACATGATTATTATCAGTGACAAGTGTATCATTAGAAATAGTAACAGGGAGGTTAGAAGAAAGTGTATTACCTGAGGCGGATCACACAAGAACAGGATGAGCGCGTGGACGACGGGAGTACACCTTGAAAAGTTGAGTAGTAGGTGTCATCGGAGGAAAATCAATAACAGGCATAAGATAAATAGCGAAAGGTTCCTCCTCCAATAGTGGCAAAAAGTCCTGTATAGACAAAGTAGTACCAAAGAAAGGAACATGCTCAACAAAAGTAACATCCATAATATGATAAATGTGATGACGAGAGGGATCATAACACCGATAACCTTTAGAGATAGGAGAGTACCCTAAGAAAATACACAAAATAGACTTATCATCCAGTTTAGTACGAGAAAGAGTCTTGTCATGAATATAACAAACACAATCAAACATCATAACACCCTGGGAATAATTGGAAAAAGGACACAACTAGGGTATACAGGCTGGAAAGGAGCCTTACCACTAATGATCCTACTAGGAGTACGGTTAAGCAAATAAGAGGAGGTGAGCACGACAAAATGTCAGTAAGACTTAGGAACATTTATACCCTTCAACAAACAGCGAACAACGCCCATGAGAGACCTAATTTTCCTTTCAACAACCCCATTTTGCTCAGGAGTATAAGGACAAGTGAGTTGCTGAAGAATACCCTGGTTAAGACACGAGACAACTCATTAGACACATTCCTTAGCATTGTCAGACCTAATCCCCCGAACAACCATATAAAATTGTGTTTTAACAAGGTGTAAATAACAGGTAAACAAAGAAAGGACCTTAGACTTTTTATGAAGTAAGTAAACCTAAGTAAATCTAGTGTAATCATCAATGAAGGTCACATAATATCTATGCCCAGACCATGCAGTGACCGGTGAAGGTCCCCAAACATTCAAATGAATTAAATCAAACTCACAAGGAGATCTATGCATGCGAGGAATATAACTATTACGAACATGTTTTGATAAAGAGCAAATCTCTCAATGAAACTTAGATTTCTTGCATGCTTTTATTAAATCAAGAAACAAAAGACAAAGATATTAAAAATTCACATGACCCAACCGGGCATGCCAAGTTTTTACTGACTCGGGGGAAAAAACATAATGGCCTGACTCAGGCAAGATACTAGCATCCAAACTGGAAATAAATGATGGTGAAATTGGCGGTGGCTCACCAAAGTAGTATAGGCCATCACGCTTATACCTCTTGCCAAAAATCCGCCTCGTACTCAGGTCCTGAAGATAACAAAAATTAAGGGGAAAACATCACATTTAAGATCTTTGGCAAGACAATAAGTAGACAAAAGATTAAGAGTAAAGCTTGGAACATATAAAACAGACTCTAGGGAAATCTGAGGTTACAAGTGAACTGCCTTTACTATGGACTTTAGGGAGTGAACCATTAGCAATAAGAACATGTTGATTATATAGGGTATGGGGATTGGCAAGATTACTAGACTTACCAGTCATATGATCATTGACACCTGAATCAAGAATCCAGGTATATGGGGAAGTGACAGTCGTAGCATTACATGCAGTTGGTGTACGTGTGGCAGCTGACATAACTTAACTGTAGAACTGCCAATTGTTTTCTCCTCCCTGAGAATGTGAAGGACCTGGTCCATCCTGGAATTCAGTATCCTTTCAATAGTGACAGTGAGATCATCTTGAGCTCCCCCCTGAATAGCAATTGTAAGAAATTTCTAAAATAGTTGCTGTACGAGGCTTACCACCTTCGGATTGAGAATGTGAGAAATTTAGCAGATTCTCATTTTCATTTTGAATAGTAGAGTTAGAGACCGTGGATTCCGCTGATGCAGAAGATTCTGTTGAAGGGTTTGTTAAATTAACACAGACAATGGAGCAACACCAAACAAGTATTATAACTTAAAACTTGACAATACAAAAAAGCTGATAAAAGAAGGCCTTAGAAAGGGCTGGACAAGACAATGGTGTGTAGGAACAACCTTCGAAAGGGCTGTACATGAGAACAACCTTATAAAGGGCTAGACACGAGAACAATGACGAAGGGTAGTACAAGAGGACTTTTCTGGAGGGTAGGATTCATCTTTTTATTCTTTTTCTCTACTTTACATATGATACCATGTAGAGAGATTGAATTGGAATGAACTGAATCATTATTCTTCCCTCTAGGAGGCTTTATATAGAGATTATACAAGGTTTGTTACAACAGTCATTAAGTGACTATTACCAAACTAATAAAACAGGATGTTACAAACCTTATTAAGGGGCTATTACAAACCCAATTAAGGGCTGATTTAATGAGACTAAAACTGACTAATAATAATCTATTATAATAGAAAATAAACATGATAACATTCTAGTGTATAGGGTTCTAATCGCATCGTGTTACAGTAAGTTATTCGGGTGCTCATTGAAAGGTCCTAAGAAAAGAACATCAACATAGCTAAATAATCAGTTGCCGTGGTACTTAATATGAAGACATGCTTAATGCTAAAATCACCCAATTCCCTAATAATTGCCCTGATCTTGTCCTCGTTGTTTTTTGCTTGCCATGTTGGCTCAAGAATATTTTGAAGCTAGTTAGTTTAGAATCACCCCCTAAGCTTTCTCCAACACCGTTTTTTTGTTAGCAAAATTGCAGTCTCTAAAACACTATCTTGACATCAGTAGCAAGGATAGACCCATGAACTCAAATAAACCCAGATTTAGTAAAAAGCTCTATCCTAATGCAAAGGTCAGAAAAATAAATATTTTTACCTTCTCAAAAAAAAAGAAAAGAAAAGAAAAGAAAAGAAAAGAAAGACAAGGGTCAGAACGGGTAAAACAAGGAAAGAAGGTCACTGGATTTTTCACCCATTTACACATGGAAAAAAGTCTTTACTGTGATCCGATGTTTATATAATTTTTCATCTGTGGGCACTTTGTTGTAAAACTAATCCAAGCAAAAAATGCTACCTTAGACGGTAATTTAGGCATCAAAATCTTTTTTTTCGTGGAATGAGAGAAGTTAATTTGAGTCCTGGGCTCCAAGAAAAGTGGCACAGTTGTCCTACACTCTCCTGTCCTCCTCTGGATAGTGATGGAAGCTAGCTATCTTGCTTCCCCTAATAAATTTGGTGACTGGAAAGATATATTGGGAGGTAATTAATCTTTTTTATGCTATGACTAAAATTTAGCAATTTTTTGGGTTGACATGCTTCTATGTACAATGTACAAATGTACTTTTATATATGTATAGTAAAATACCACCAAGGGGACAATGTAATGAAAGAACATAAGAGTTCTTGGGATTGTTGGTGTAGGTGCTTAAACCAAGATCAGAGAAGTTTTGGAGTGAGGAAATTTTGTAGAGTGAATGAGGTGCTGCTGGAAGTGGTTATAAAGGTATAGCCAATAGGAACAAGTCTGTGGAGAAAATTTATCCTTTTGAGATTTGGTCGGATTGAGTTCAGGTGGAGTAGCAGAGAAGTAATGGAGAGTGAAGGCTGTGAAGTCTGTTGTTGGGGATTGATAAAGATAAAGGATAAATTTGGTAGGGGGAGTTCGTATTCGGGTGGGAGTCGGGCATAGAGTGAGATTTTGAGAGGATTATTGTTGCTTAGTATCTCCTCAATCTTGTAGATAATCAGGAGTTCACTGTCAGGATATGACGAATTCAGTCAATACTTATGTTTTATGTGATATCGACTTTGATTGAAATATAAATATTTGGACTTCTATACTGTGGCTTCCCTTGTGGATAAGTTAGTTAAGTTTCACTCTCATCAAGAAGAGGAGGATGTAAAGATTTGGTTTGACTCTGCGAACGGTGTTTTCATAGTGAGACATTTTCTTACAAGGCACTCTTCCATCTACTATTTAATACTTTCTAGAAAATAATATTTGGGGTCTCAAGATCACTTCCAAGGTAGCATCTTTGCTTGTTCAATGTTTTCGAATGGGCTCCTTAACTTTCAAAATTAAAAAAAAAATCAATTTATGTTCAAGGGAAGGAAAAATATGATTATTTCAACAAAAGCTTTCTTTTTTTGCTGGTGCAAAGTGACAACTGACATGCGGGGCAGGAGGGGAGTTTAGGTTAAGGACCTTATGGTTAGGTGAAAGGAAATCATTATGAGAACAATATAGAGACCATTGCTTCTGTGGACGGTCCCTATCTTTTTTCCTTTCTGCCTTGTTTCTTTTGTAGTCTTATTCATTGTTGGAACAGCCTCGCATAGTCTTGTTTTCTTGTACCTATTGTTGATTTTCTTTGCATTCTTATATCAGTAAAATTCTGTAGTTACAAAAAAAGGAAAATTGTTGTATGCATTTCTCTTTCACCATGAACTTTTTCTTAAGCTCTTTCAAGTGTTGTGTACGTTCTTAAGTAACTTTTTAGGAACATCAATAAAAAAACTTCTTAGGAACAGTAATAAAAAAACTTCTTAAGATCAAGAACAGGAGGATCTCTTGGTGCTTTCTTTTTTTATGCGATTGCCTTCTCTGTTACGCGATTAGATGGTCTATCTTGAATGAATGTTGGATTGTTTGGTACAAAGAAACCATTGTTCAATTCTTTTGTAATGGATATCTGGGAGAGTTTTTGGCAGCGGGTATCGTAGAAAATAGGTTTGACAACCTCTTCAGTACCTACGGAATTTTTTTTTTGATGGAAATACTTGCGGACCATCTTTGTTTTGTTTCCCAGCTAGCTCCGAGTGGGTGGGTGGGTTAGAAATGAACTAATAACCTAATACGAAGAGCGAAGAGGTGTGGAAGTGAATCCTTTGTGGTGTAGCGGAATAGTCAATTGATCACATACTTAATTTGGAATGTCTTCCCTAATCTCTTTGGTGTCTCTTGTTGTTTGGACGAGGTTTTATTATATCTTTGAAAGTTTGGTGTTGCAAGCCATTTAGAAGTTAAGATTGGTTAAGTCCTTTGGATCTTACTCCGTATGCAATTGGATAAGTTATGTGGAATGAGTGGAACGATAGGCATTTTGATGGGAAGCCTAAGACCATGGGATCTAAGACTCAACCTCAAGGATATATACAAACTCTCTACATGTTTAACTTTGACTACAAAAAAAAAAAACATCGAAAATAAAAGAAAACAATCTTTTTTACATTAGAGTACTATACTCTCTCTCTCTCTCTCTAACGCTTTCACAAAATCATTTTAAAATAATGACTTCACAACGCTTCCACCTCATTTACAGATTTTGAATAGCTAGGATTCACGTTTAGCTACAAAAAAACCAAGACACAGTATCTGCATACTGTGGGGAAGCTCAAACAGTATCTAGCTGTCTCAAATACACTGTAGCGACACAAATGATGAGATTCAAATGTGAAGATACAAATGATCTGGAAAGTAATTGAACAACTTAGCAAGATCTGATTCCAAATGGACAAAGGTGATTTGACTCCCGTTAATGCTGCTGTGGGACAAGGAAAACCAAAAGCTTTTGGCTGTGCTGCCAATTGGAATAAAGGAAAGAAAAGAGAAAGGAAATATTCTATTTATTGGGGTTGAATTTGTATATTAGATGCCTATTTCTATGCATGCATCGAATCTTAGACACCCTAAACTTAAACTCCCAAACGGTGAATTGGAGCAGCTCACTAAATGTACGATAATAAGTACTTGACTATTTGCACCACTCTTTAAAATTTTAAGTTGCGGATCTTCTTTGTTATGTATCACTTCTTATTTTCTTAATTGTATTTCTTAAGACAACGACAAGACGAAAATTGCGTTACTCTCTTCAGCATCACTATTTCAATATTTATAACCGTGTTCCACTTTTTATATTTTCATCAAGATCATATTATAGTTAAGTCTTAAGAGGGTTAATCAGTTCCTATGGTTCTTGTTGTCAATAGTTTTTGTTACTTGGTCATGAATCTGGTATATTGAAGCATCATATATTATGTAACTGATTAGACATTGTTGACTTTCAGATCAAATTGCCCTTGAAACTGAGGCTAGAATTTCACCTCTTATCATTGAGAAGAAAAGATTATATAACGATTTGGTGACAGCCAAAGGTATATTTTCTGTAAGGCTCGACTTTGTTTACCAGTTTCCCCCCTCTCTTTTGATGCTTGAATGAGTGCATCTGTTGTGGACTCCTAACTCCAGGAAATATAAAAGTATTTTGTCGTATACGACCACTATTTGAAGACGAGGGCTCATCGGTTGTTGAGTTTCCTGACGATTTCACCATCCGCATCAACACTGGTGACGATTCTATATCTAACCCAAAGAAGGATTTTGAGTTTGATAGAGTTTATGGACCCCATGTTGGACAAGGTGAGATTGTTCAGTCTTTATGATGCTCATCATTGTATATCCATTGTTTCTTATAGGTAAAGTTACCCAAATATAAGGGAAAAATGAAAACTGGAATAGATTTTCTATACAAGAAAAGTTTCTATGTTGAACATCCTTGGGTAAAGAAGCGTTTAAATTATTTGACCTTATCTTTTTATATACTACCAGGGATTTGTCATTATCGTAGTACAACCCCTTCATTCTTGACGAAGTGCGTTCTACTTGCATGGTCACTTAGAATACATGTTCTAACCTTCATCTAGTAGTCTAGTGGGAGCTCACTTCATTACTGAGACTTAAAAAGTCTCTGAGAACCTTCTCATTTAGGAAAACCCAGTGTCTGCTGAACCATGATCATGCTACGAGTTTTTGTTAGATTAAAGTTGTATAATAATACCTGTTCGTGGGATCATGCAACCATAAACTTTGCGCACATTTTACTTTCTTATGAAGTCCTTAAAAGCCTAAATCTTGTATTACTACGCTGCATATAAATTTATTTGTTATGCTCTCAATAAGTAGTCATTTCTGATTCTATATACATGCAGGGGAGCTTTTCCATGATGTCCAGCCATTTGTACAGTCAGCCTTGGATGGATATAATGTTTCTGTATTCGCTTACGGACAAACTCATTCTGGAAAGACACATACTATGGTCTCTCTCTCTCTCTCTCTCTCTCTCATAAGTATTGATTCCCAAACTATAACGCTTATTTTCACATGGAATTCCTGTATGTATTTATGGAGAATTCACGCTATTAGTCATTCTTAGACGAGCATTCACTCATTTACTCACTCCAGTCATGTAAAATACCTTCTCGACTTGTTGACTCTGAGTTTAGTATATTTCCGTGAACATAGTTAGGAGTGCACTTGTTATCGACAAAATCCATGTTCATTGATTACCCGAAAACCATTTTAGATAGACAAAATTTGAAAAGTCCTGCAAAGATTCCAAATGAGGAGTACCACATCAGGATATATTCAGAAGTCCTTGGATAGAGTTCTGTAAAAATCCAGGCGAGTATGATATAGACACACTTTGCGAAGTTCTTGGATAAAATCCTGCAAAAAAGTTACATGAGTAAAGAATAGTAAATATCAAGGGCAAAAGTGGTAAAGTTGAAGTTTAGAGTTTAGACGTGAGGGGAGATGGAAATATTATTACATTGAGGGTAGGATGCCAAATATTGGTTAATTAAATTGTTGAAATTATTTAGCTTGGAAATTGAAAGCTAGGTATATATTAGTTACCAACTCCTCTTCGAGCAAGAAGAAACAAAAAATGGTGGAGCAATTTCCTTTGTCTTTATGTCGCAAGGGGCCACCTTCTGACGAATTGAAAGCAGCTCTACCAACATTCGTCCCTGTAAATTCCCTCGTCTGTGCAAAAAGGTTATAAAGGATCCGACGTGATGCCGAGTATTCTTTGCATTAATTTCTTTTTCCGCCTACGTGTTTTATTCTTTCCACCTTGGAAGGTTTTTTATAAGATCATGAATTGTTATACTTTTATATTCTAAAAACAGATACAAGCAGAGATTTTATAATATTGATGAGGTAATTAACTTTTTGTTGCTACAAAGCAACTAATGTTATGGGGGAAATTCGTCGAGGATCTCATGATTAGGTAGAAGGATTTTTGGTTGTTAACTGTTTGTTTTGGTTTCTTGCATGTGTGTTGCTGTTGTATTGGCACGCCTTTCCTTCTAAAAAGGTGTATCTTTTTTAGCTATAGGTTTTTCCTTGTTTTCCTTCAGCGAACAAATTTGTAGACATCAAAAAATAAATCTTGACTATCTTAGAATATCACCAAATAGAAAGTATCTGGCTTGGACAAAGTGAATAATTTTTAGAGTAAAGAACCTTGTTATTTGTTTGATTAACACTCTAGTCGGGGTTTCCCTGGTTATATTCTTATGTTGAGGTTTGGATCCAAGTGAAGGAAGTGGATTCAAACTTGTATTAGCGACTCATTTTTTAATATAGGTGAATAATCTCTTGAAGGTTTTTTTCTAGTTCTCACAATTCAAGGCAAAGTGGATACTCTATCTCCTTTTCTGTTAACAGTGACGATTGAAGCCTTTCGTAGGTTGATTCTGATGTGAATCGTCATCTAATAGTTGTTCTCACCGTCGACGCATTATGTTATTTTTAGAGATGCTAAGTAGATTTTAGGGACTTTCTTGTTTAACTTACACAAGGTCATAAAGAGGAAGTTTTCCCAATTTAAGTAAAATTTTATTTAGATTAGAATTAGAGTTGCTAATTCTAATCCCTCTTGTATTCTATAAAAGGGAAGGTCTGTACGGGAGCCTTTATCCCACCCCCCCAATCAACGACAATTTTAACGCCTATTTACGACGACTATCTCGAAGATTAGAGCACCACCGCAAACATCGGTGTAACGGAAAACTTGTTTGTACGTCTTCCCGTCGATTGCGACGCGAGATCGGAAGCCCCGATGTTTGATACGGCGAGCAAAGAGACGTTGACTGTCTTGGATAGTCTGGTCAATGACCTACCATCACCGACAGTAAGTTCGCACCTGAAGGCAGCGCCGAACGGCGTCCAATTTTTTTCTGAATCCGCAATAAAAAAACACCGCTGCAATTTGCGATATCGCGAGGATTTGTGATAAAGGAGATACTGGAGTTCATTACGGGTCCAGTGGGTATCCCCAATCAAAGCTTTGGCCAGTAGTACAGCTGCTAATGGTGGTTTCGTCGCCGTCGATAACGAAGATTTCGATGCAAATTTTGGGAAGTTTCTCCATAATGGATTCGTGGGACGCTTTACCAGAGTCCAAGAAGAGCTTCAGATCAAAGTTTTGATAGGAAAATCTGTTGGTTTGCGAGACCAGAAAAACCAAGTTGCAGGTTTCATAGATGAGATAGTTCGCGGGAGAGAAGTTAAATCACGTTCTCCTCACGTACAACTCAAGCCCAGGCCCAATCATGTATTAAAACCTCCAGACACGAGTTTATGTCCACGTGGGAAGCACCCCCTGTCACTCAAATCAGATCCCGGCCCGAACTGCGTCAAAACACTCCGGCCAGATTCGCTACCCGGTTTGTCATCAATGATGATCGTCATTGAAGATTGCCGAGGAGAGAAACCGGAGAAAAGTCCGAAGATGGATTCACCCGAGCCAAGTTCACAGCCTGTGAAGAAAGAAGGTATGGTAGGAGAAACAAAACAAAAGAATTCAAATCAAAAGCCAAGTTCAAAGCCTGCTAAGAGGCAAAGTACAACAAAGAAGAGAAGAAAGAAGTTGTTTATTCTCAAAAGTAAAAGAGGGGAAGGTGATTTAGTACAACCAGGTCCACCATATTTGTTAAATACCCCTCCCAACTCATGTACAACACACATTGGCCCAAGCATATACCCACCCGCTCCTGCATTGGGAATTGAAGTGCTGAGCCAAATGGAACAAAACAATGCATCTCCAGCTGTAAGTACAAATCCATGAACCACGCAACAATAGATTAAAGAGACACGTGCACAACACGGGATGCAGATAGATCTTATCCCACAGCTTCGTTCGCACATGTTACAGTCCGAATTATCCCAACATTTGGTTCGTATGATACAGATGATGGCCCTAGGCGAAGAATTATTTTCTTATGTTAACCCGTTTTGGGAAAGCTTTGTAACAGGTTTCGAGGAGCGGACCACAGTATTTTTCAACTTTTTATTTTAGACGTTAATGAATGTAGAGATGTTGGTGACAATATCGTACCCCCGCACATGGGTATGACCTTGGTTTACGGTAAATTTCGCGATAGAATTCAAAGTTTGAAGACGAGTATGCCATATCAGAAAGTTTCGAGTTCTGTAATGTTTTGAAAACTTGTCGATTTCGTGGTCGAAATCTTCCGCAGAGGGAGGGATTTGATGTGAATCGTCATCTAATAGTCATTCTCACCGTTGATACATTATCTTTATTTATGTTATTTTGATTCAAGCTTCTCCATTGCTGGAGATGCTAAGTAGATTTTAGGGACTTGCTTGTTTAACCAACCCAAGATTAAGGAGGAAGTTTTCCCAATTTAAGTAGAATTCTATTAAGATAAGAATTAAGGTTTCTAATTCTAATTCCCATTGTATTCTATAAAAGGAAAAGTCTAGGTTATTTGTTGTTCAGAAGTTAGTAGAGTTGAATCTTGTTTATGAAAAGAGTTGATTTTTCCTCTTATTAAGCTTTAGTAGAGATCTAGTTCAAACTTAGTGTTAATCGCATACAAATTAAGCTTCCGCGTTCGTAGATTCACATTAGATTCAATAAGCTATGGAGTTGTAGAGGGTTCAACTTCTCTCTGCATTTTTCGTTTGTTTCTAGGTTTGCTATGGGTTTCGTATTCACTTGACGAAAGGTAAAATTTTCGTCATTGAAGATGTATACAGGGTTTAATTCGTGGACGCTGTTGTCTTGTGGGTTCTTTCTAGCTCTTATTTGTATACTAATCACCATTGCATTTGTATCTGGAATTTGGTGGCGGTGAGGCACGATATAACTTTTGGAAAAAAGAAAGTTATCCAGAGGTGGCCACTAGTGGGCTTATTCTTGTTGTAGTCTCTAACGATTTACTTACTGTCGTCTTTTCCTGTCCCTGGATTATTGGAATGGTCAAGATATGAATTTGTATTATCTTAGGAATGAAGTCAATGACAAGAGTAGATATGTTTGCTGCGGTGAAATCGAGAATATGAGATTAATGTTTGAGATTCCTTAGGGAGATTAACCGGGTTCATTAAGGAGATGGTTACGGAAATTGAAGCTGCAGGTCTCGAGTTAGTGGCATAAGGTAGCAGCAGTAAATTGTATTGTTTTCGTGCAGGCTTGGTTTCCTAGGCAGACCTCTGGTTCCTCGTGTCTTTAATTTCTGGAGATATGTGACACCGCGCCCGGGCAGGTGTGCTGGAGAGACTCCTAACCTGAGTGAGTGGGGGCATGACAATTTATTTCAGTTCATGCCACCACAAATGAACAGGTCGGAATTCAGCGGTCGGATAGAGAGAGGATTTGGTTCTGACATGACCTGTTAAACTCTTTCCTGAAATTTACTATACTTGTGTATGGAAGCATTATACCCTGGAAGAGTAAGGGGTTGTACAGGCGAAAAGGGAATATAAGAAGAGACAGCAGGAAGAAGCCAACAAAATAACATTGACATTTCGTGATCTCTTGTTAATGTATCCTTCACCGTAACATTAACACACCCTTGCCAGTGGCTTTGCACCTCAAGTTTCTTACTAACAAAATATCCAAATCACGAGAAGGGGAAATATCACAACAGATTTACCTCTCGCTGCAAAAATATGCTGTCCCAATTTGATAAAGAGCTTGCTTACTCTGCCAAATAAAATGCATGTTGCTCTGAAAGGTCATTCTCAATACTTCTATCCTTAGGGTGTTGAATAGGAGATCATCTATGAATTCGCCATCAGCTTTTAACATGGAACAACTACTGATCAGTACCTTTACGGAGATGACAGGAGTAAACACGCGTCACGATGTTAGTATTACTAGGATTAGCAAAACACGGTTGCCAATATTTCCTCACTCTTGCAACGTGTTGTAAACAAGGGTTAAATTCTTTTTGGGTATGAAATCCTCGAGAAAATAATACAGATAAAATGTTTAAGATGAGACATTGAAGAATAAGAAAGGAAGATTGGAGCTGTGAAGAAATCAAGATTTAGGAACTTGTTTGATGAAATCTCAATTTTTGAAACCAAGAACAACAAAAATCAGGCCATAGATTTCTTTGGAGTTGATAAAATATACTAGGGAAGGAGATACTGCAAATAATTTCAATTGAAATCTTCCTCAAGGCTTTTGGAGAATGCTGAGCCGTAATAATGGAGATCGATGCAACATGAAATGTGCCATATTGCGTAAAATAGCGTTGCTATTGTGAGTCTTTACATCAGAGCTGGTGCAGTGGTCATTGCAATGCGACTAGGGCCCGCGACAATCTCCAAGATCGCTATTTTATAGCCAAGCTCACAGTTAGTCTGCTGGCAAATATAATCAATTTTATGTAGTTTGTGAAGGAAAGTAGTCCAAGTAATAAAAAACAAATTTGGCCGGCAATTTAGTAGTGTTCATGAAAAGCTACTTTCGCTGGATCTTCCCATATGTATAGGGGTGCTCGCTATAATTAAATTGCAGTTATGGAGGCCCTGCCCTTGGTGCTTTAGCCGATATTTTTCTCGCAGACTGTTGGAATGTGGAGATGGACGGTCCTTGGATATGCCCTTGCTGCTTCAGCCTATATCTTTCCCGCAGACTGTCGGAAGGTGAAGATGGATGGCCCTTGAATATGGTATCCGCCATAAGGTATTTCCACAAGAACAGTTGATTTTCTTCCAGTGAGCTGCAGGGAAGTGCGATCTCTGGTGTTTAGGGTAATTTTGTTTGGCTTATATGTTTTTCCTCCAAAGTGGCAATTTTCTAATGGGTAGTAATAGTACTCTCACCAGGAAGAACTTGAGGCGTACTTGAGGCATGGCGGTTTCAGTTCATACATTATTTGGCAGCAGATGGAGTCTATCGATCACTAATTTCTCTATTGTCTTGCTATATTCAGCATTTGACTTTATTTCCTGGGGATTCCTATGTTATGACGAGAGTTTCCTTACAGCGTTGTTGATCTTGTTCGAGGTTGGAGCTGTTGCAGCACTTATTGTTGATTTCTTAGGCACAAGATTATGGTTTGGCTTCCCTATTGAATATGGTGATGATAAGCGAGATTTTCCAGAGCAATAATTGTGTTTTTCCTTCTACGTGGTAATTGTAGTAGCCTACACGCAGCCTTCCAAGACGAACCGAGCACTCGAAGGCTACATCAATGCCTACAGCGAGACATGAAGCCTATTGTGTACTC
This sequence comes from Kingdonia uniflora, assembly GCA_014058105.1. Taxonomy (NCBI): domain Eukaryota; kingdom Viridiplantae; phylum Streptophyta; class Magnoliopsida; order Ranunculales; family Circaeasteraceae; genus Kingdonia; species Kingdonia uniflora. The sequence continues at coordinate 219,281 of JACGCM010000428.1, read as the reverse complement.
GAAGCCCTCAAAGACGAGTCGAATACTCGAAGCCTACCACGAGACTCGAAGCGTGATGCACTCAAATCAACCGAAAACACACAATGAACTGACATTCGAATACAATAAAGCTTTGACCATGTTTCGGTCCAGCTCAACATATGGTCGAAGGCAGACAACCCAGCAGACAATTCTGGCAGAGGCGACTTCTGTACAAGACAGTTGCCAAAAGAGATACACGTGTAACTTGACCCTTTTATGGTGACTCACCTTTCCTATCTCCTATAAATAGGAGAGGAGAGCCACCATGAGAGGGTTTGAAAACCTGAGCCCAAAACCCTTTACAAGAGTTCAGGAGAACCTTCGAGCACCGGAGAAGCTTGATATATGAGTCCTTCTTAACTCAAAATCTGTACTCCTGTCTATATATACAGTCTTTTTCAAAATCCTCGCTAGAGGTCGTGGAGAATACCAATTCAGGAACTCCACGCAAGTATGCTTGCATAGTATATTTTCCTATTTGCTGTCTTAGATACTTGTGAAGATCCCTAGTCGAGCCTAATCTTCTTGGATCTCGTAGAAGGGAGACCGAGCTCTTACAGTAATTGTCATCTGTATCCATCCATATCTGGGGAATGATACTTTGACACACTTATGGTTAACACACTTTTGGCATTCTTTATGTAGCTCACAATGAGATTTCTTAAGAGATTATTTCTTTTGTTGATATAAATTTCTTACCAAGAGGATCACCTCACAAACAAAGAAGTTATTTCAACATTTCTAACAACACTAAAAGAATAAGTAAAGTCGTATCTGTTTTAAGCTGTCGGTTTTATCTTAATTTGAAAACTGTATTTGATGACGCTGGAAATGTTTGAATGACCTAGTATTTTATGAGGATGATCTCAGTGTCGAGGAGATCATAATTAAAGTAAATTTTCCTAAAATCTTTCTTTAGGTGTCCCCATAAAGTTTATGTCCACGGGTGGGACATCGAAAGGCATGTATCACAGTGGCTAGCCAAGGATTGTAGTCGACGTGCCTTCGGCACTCTCTATAATGGACGACAGCCTTAGATGGAGAGAGACAAGATTCAGAATAGGTTTTATTTTACTTTATTTTTGTTTGGTGAATAAACTTCTAAAGTACCCCTTTGTCAGTCTGAACTACCGAATCTTGTTTATTTATTTTTCCAATTGTTGAACTGAAACTGCTTCTCGTGCCTTCATCTACGATATTTTGTCAATCTAGGTGGATCAAACTTCATAGTTCATATCATTATTTTGTTATCCTATGTTAAATATAGGCGATCCTTTTATGTACCTATATTTGTTTTAATAGAAACCTTGCACGTTTTGATAAAAACAACAGCTATGCCACGTTAATGGTACAGTACTTCATTATAAACATTATTGCTAATTTTCCATTTGAAATATATCCCGTTGTCCACTAAATGATTCATTGATGCTTCAACTTAAGTTCTTTGGTTGTTTTTAGTTATAAGTTGCTCCCTTAATTTGTATGCAGGAAGGATCTAGTCATGAACGCGGATTATATGTGCGATGTTTTGAGGAGCTATTTGATTTATCTAACTCTGATTCGACTTCCACCTCTCGATTTAATTTCTACGTTACTGTCTTCGATCTCTACAATGAACAGGTTTCCTTATATTGAACTCGTGTTTTCTTGACTTTTTCCTAATTTATGTTGTGGACTAATCAAAATTATTGATATTCACTGATGCTGGTGGGTGGTATTGGTATATGTTTTGTAGGTAAGAGATTTGCTGTCTGAATCACAAAACAATCTACCAAAAGTCCTTGTGGGCCCTCCAGATTCTTTTGCAGAACTTGTTCGGGAGAAAGTTGAGAATCCTTTGGACTTCTCTAAAGTCTTAAAAGTTGCACTTCAGACTCGGGGAACTGATGTATTGAAATTCAACGTCTCTCATTTGTATGACTAAGTCCTATTTATGTTTCTTACTTTTTTCACTTATCTGGTTTATTTTTTGTGTATTCCAGTTTGTTTCACGAAGACAATATCTTCAATTACACTTAGGCAAGTAAATTATGCACAGTGTTTACTCAAAGTTATCTTATGTTGCTTTCTTGGCTATATTCTCTTTTCAGGGTCATCACAATTCATATACACTACACTAATTGGATCAGTAGAGAAAATTTGCACAGCAAGCTTTCTCTCATAGATTTGGCTGGAAGTGAAGGTCTGCTAGTAGAAAATGCAAGCGGAGAGCATGTTACAGACATGTTGCATGTAATGAAATCACTTTCTACGTAAGTGCATTCATGATTAACAAATTTCTCCGAGATGCAACATTATCATTATTTGGTACCACATGTGATAGAACTGATTAGGCGGAAACATCTAATTAGCAATTCAATCAAAATAAAGATCTAAACGATCTTTGAAACCTCCTAATTAGGGTCGAGCTAGGGTTTCTATTATGTTTGGTTTCTAATTGTGCTAGGTCTCTTCTCCTATAAAAGAAAGCCTAAGCTTAATTTATTTCTTATGTTGGTTTGAGTGAGGGAAAAGGCTTTGCCTTAGAGAGAGATATAGAGTTTGGGGTAAAATTCATAAATTTTAGGTTTTAAACTTTTTATTTTTATGCGCTTAAGAACAATTTAGTAAAAGCGAGTTTTAGTTTAGTTTAATTATGATTTATAGAAGTGTTTCCGCTTTAGTTTACATCAAATCTAATACAGACTCCCACTAGCACTCTACTACTTGTTAGATAACTCTTTCTCCAACTATAACTCTTATAACTTCTACTCCTACTACACCATTTATACTAATGAGGGTACGTGGATCACGACTAAATACTAAGCTCATTACTCAACAAGATAAAAACTTGTCTTCCCCTTTTATGATTTTGAACTGTTCGTAGCCATCACATAGTAACTTTATGATTTGAGTTTTTACCTGTAGGTTAGGTGATGTCTTATCTTCTTTGACTTCGAAGAAGGAGTTGGTACCTTATGGAAACTCGAGTCTTACAACAATGCTCGCAGATTCTCTAGGTAAAGCCTTTCTTGACGTTCTTACATTGCCGTGTCTTTGGTAAATTTGACGTTTAATTTGCGCAATCCTTGTGTACAAGATGATGTTGACCTTTTCTTTTTCTTAGTTTTTATTGTTTGCAACAATAATATGAATGCTAGCAGCTACGCTTATATATCCTTTTTGAATTTGCTAAGATAACTAACTTGTGGAGATTTTATTTAGTAGTAATTGTAACATACAACAGTAGTGGCAATTGTTTGTGTATTGTTTATGTCGGATAAGGAGGTTGAGTCACAACGGCTTTGACTTTCAGTCTGCAAACCTCTAGATATCTGCGGGCTTGAATAAAGAGGTCTAATAGTGCGAGTAGGATAAGGTTAAGCTAGTCTGTCCTGCTGCTAGGTTGGTGACTGATTAGGAGAGGTAACTATTAAACAAACCCGATTCAGTAGGAGATCTATCGAAATAGAAACTTACTTTCCATACAATTCCCTGCAAAGAATGATTTCAACGAATTTCCTGATTCAAATCAGCTATTTCTGCCATTCATGATAATTTGTGATTTAACTCGTTTTATGGGTTTTTGATTTGAATTGTCCAATTCTAGAGGGCCATTTAGTAACAATTAGGTGTCAGAAAGGATGTTTAGAAGGAGTGTTATTACTGTTAAGAACTTTGAAGCGAAAACAATGCAACCAGAAATGTATGTACTAGAGTGTAGTACTGTGCTTATGTTGTAATGCTTTGCATGTGGTGGGTGACATATGGTGTTATTTTGTGACATCAGGTGTCGAAAGTTTAATTTAGGGAGGAGAATGAGTTTTTTTTTAATTTTTCTGGCTAGGAAAGCTGGAGTTAGGTACATTCATGGACTAATATATTAAATAATGCGCAAATTACAATCTAGGGTAAATCTTGCCCCTACCATCCTCCTCAATAATGTTTCAAACAAGAAGCTAGGGTACAACAATATTTCACCAAAATCAAACATAAAGAAGCAAGGAAGTCAGACTTCCAATTTGTTTATTTATATTTATGATTAATCTCAAAATACTTGGTGAAAAGTATTATGAAAGGCTCTGTTCATGAAAGGCTCTGTTCCTGGGGGTGTCTCTCATTTCTTTGAACATCCTTAACAATGTTTTATAGAACAGAGGAGAATAATTTCATTAATTCAATTGCAACTATTACATCATAGGCCTGTAGATAGGCAAATCTAAGACTTCTACTTCTATTATAGTATATATAGAAGACCTAGACAAACATGATAGAATATGCGACTTTACTGTGACTATGACGATTTGCCGTACTCTCACAATATGACTATACTCCCCCTCAAGTTGGAAAATACAAAACCAGGTTGAACTAGAATAACAATGAAAGGAAAGAGATAAACAAGCACCCTCCCATTACAATTTGAGCTTGAAATGAAATAACAATAAAGGAAAAGATATACAAACACCTCCCTTACAACTTACAATGAGTCTCTAAACATATCCTTGAAGCTTACATCAATTATTAAAACACTAAATTGAGTTTTCAAACTGTCTTCCGCGACGAGCAGCAACCAATGGGCTCTATGAACCAATACCATTGGTTTGGTAGCTGATTAAGCAAATCTGACCCACACAAAGAACTAACAATAGATTAGTTCTTAGGACTCAACCGTAATCATCCTCTTAAACAATTGATTTGCTCTTAGGACTCAACCGTAAATCATTCTCTTTAACTCCGAAGGCAGGAATAACTATATTCCCAAGACCATACATAATCGCCCGGAAAAATAAATAAAAATGGAACGAGAAAACATTTATCACCACACGATTTGATAGTCCGGCTACTAAACTTCTTCTTCTAGTAGGATAGGAAGCTTTACTACTAATACTTTAACCTTCAATAGGAATGAAATACTTCACTTTAAAGTTTTGACCCTATTTATATGACTACAACTTTAATACAATGCGCCAAGCAACAATTACTCACAATATGACCATACAGTATAAACATAACAGACTTTGAAACAATATTAACACTTAAAACGGAGACAAAATAGTGTACAATGTGCTAAAATTGGTGTTTACGCTGTAAGCTTGGTCCTCAAACTTCAACCTCATTCAAGCTATGACATATCAAGCAAAATTCTCTTAGAGCAGCCTTCATAATAATTCAATATCTCTTAGAGAAACCTTGTACCTCACCCCAAGGTCATTACATTGAGTTGGTTACAGAAGGACGGTAAGCAAGGGGAGATTTCAGTGCTATATCGTAAGCCTGTGATGATTAAGATAGGAGAGTATGAAAAGTCCATCTTATGTACTGTCATTAACATGAATGTTTGTCATTTACTCTTGGGTAGGCCTTGCTAGTTGGAGAGGAACGCTATACATATCGGGCGGCCTAATGTGTATGTTTTCATGTGAGGGGTATTCGACAGAGATAGATGGGTCTACCGCCGGGAGAGTCTCCAGTTCGTAAGTCAAGTAATTTCCTAGCTGAGGGCAGGAGACAGGGAATTGCTTACGCTTTAGTTTGTGCGATGTCTACCGCTTCTACAACAGTTTTTGATGAGCTACAACTGCTTCTCGATCGGTTTCCAGATGTCTGCCAGGAGCCCGAGCCAGAGCCACTGGAGCTTCCGTCGTTACGAGATATTCAACAAAACATATATTTGATTCTAGGGGCACCCCTGCCTAATTTGCCCCTTTATCGTATGGCCCCAGGAACATGCAGAGTTACAGAGACAGATCACAGAGTTATGATCCAAAGGGTTCTGTGGGAGAGTATGCCACCTGTGGTCGTTCCAACACTCTTAGTCCCCAAAAAGGACGGGAGTCACCGTATGTGTGTTGATTGTCGGGCAGTTAACAAGATCACAGTGAAGTACAAATTCTTTATTCATCGATTGGAAGATATTATAGATGATCTCTACGACGCCGGGTTTTTTTCCGAACTTAATCTTAAGAGTGGGTACCACCAGATTCTCATGCGACTAGGGGATGAGTGAAAGACGGCATTTAAGACCAAAGATGGTTTGTATGAGTGGTTAGGTATGCCTTTTGGGGTGTCTAATGCCCTGTCTACATTCATGTGTTTGATGACCGAGGTTCTGTGCGACTGCATTACAAAAAGGTTCGCGGTGGTCTACTTCGATGATATTCTTATACTCAGCCGAACTAAGGAAGAACATTTTGTTCATGTGGAGAGACATTTAGAGGCCATATGTCAACACTGGTTATTTCTTCAGTTGAAAAAGTGTTCATTCCTCGTTGATTCAACGCAGTTTTTAGGGTTCATTATTTTGTCAGATGGTATCAAGGTTGATGAGGAGAAGGTAGATATGATCAGGAACTGACTAGTCCCTACCACGATGACACATGTACGGAGTTTCCATGGATTGGCTTCATTCTACAGGCGATTCATAGATGGGTTCAACAGTATTATGGTACCGATCACTTCTCTTGTGAGAAAAGTGCCTTTTAGTGGACATCGAAGGTTGATGAGGCATTTCAATTGATGAAACAAAAGCTTGCCACAACTTATGTTCTTGCATTACCAGACTATTCAAGGCCAATTTTTGAGGTTATGAATGACGCGTGTAAGACTGGAATTGGCGCTATGCTTTCACAGTTTGGGAGGCCGGTTGCTTACTTTAGTGGGATGTTATCTGGGGCACAGTTAAGCTATAACACTTATGATATCGAGTTCCTCACGGTAGTTCGGTCGCTGCGGCATTAGCGACATTATTTGGTTTACCGGGAATTTGCCATTCATTTGGATCATGACGTGCTACGACACATGCGTAGCCAACAACGGACCACGACAGATAGGCAAACAAAGTAATTCAGTTACCTCCAAAGTTTTGACTTTCATATTCAGCACATTAAGGGGAAAGAAATCAAGTTTGTTGACAAGATCAGTAGGACAACTCACCTCTTGGTTACATTCCGCTCTTCAATATTTGGTTTTTCTGTGTTACGTGCCTTATACCCTTATGATGAGTATTTTAGGCCTATTTATGAGTCATGTGGGTAACACCAGGGTTCTAATGAGGATTACACCATCAAGGATGGGTATTTATTTAGGTGTACAACCCTTTGTGTCCCAATTTCTTCTATACGGGAACAATTGATTGTAGATATCCATGCTGGGGTTTTGGGGGAAATTTTGGGGTGATCAAGACCATGACACTCATGCGGGAGAGGTACTTCTGGGACACTATGCGCAGGGATGTTACCGCTTTTATCCGGAGGTGTTATTCTTGCGCGATGGCTAAATGGCGAGAGCAGAATACTGACCTCTACACACCATTGCCGATTCCTTCTAGCCCTTGGAGAGATATCTTGATGGACTTTGTTACAAGAATGCCGAAGACACAGGGTTTCGACTCTGTTTTTGCGGTAGTTAATCGATTTTCTAAAATGGTGCACTTTATACCATGTACCAAGACGGAAGATGCGGCTCACGTGGCTCGATTGTTTTTTAGGGTGGTGGTATGATTACATGGGGTTCCTCAGTCAATTACTTATGATAGAGATAAATAATTTACAAGACATTTTTGGAGGACGTTATGGAGACCACTGTGCTACAAGCTTCATTTTTCCACAATTTTTCACCCTCAAACAAATGGGCCAGATGGACAGACAGTGGTGGTTAACCGGAGTTTGGGTGATTTATTGCAGTCTATTACAGGGGACAAACCTGTGCGGAGTGGGATTTTGCCATTTCGTAGGCTGAGTTTGCTTTCAATAGTTTTGTTAACAGCTCGACGACTATCTCCTTTTTAGATTATGACAGGTTATTCACCAAATATGGCATTGGATTTGGTACTTATTTCCCAGCTAGCTAGTACCTACTTCTGATAGTGTTGCAGAGTTTGTTAAGTCCATTCGACAATACATGTGGAGGTTCGGCGACATCTCACGAATGTTTACGTGGGAGTTAAGGAGAGGGTTGACCGACATAAACGGGAGGTTGTATTTTTACCAGGGGACTTGATTATTCTTTATATTGAGAAGGGACGACGTACAAACGTGGCGTCTAAACTTCTTTTGTGTAAATCAGAAACCTATTGCATCATTTAGCGCATTGGCGACAATGCCTATGAGCTTGATATTTCAGGAGCACGCTTCAAGGTTGTCAACGTCAAGCTTCTTTCATAGTTCTAAGGCGATATTCCATCACTTCCAATGCCACCTACACCTGAAATTGACGTGATCGATGAGATACTGGATAGGTGTTTAGATGTTGCATGACATATGGAGTTTTTGATACGATGGGTTGGTCGTTTAGAGGAGGAGGATTCATGGATTTCAGGGGAGTCCTTTGCACGGATAGATCTGACATTTTACGATGATTATATGCGACTACATAATTCGTGGTCGAATTCTTCTTAGGAGGGGAGAGTTGATAGATCATGCCTCGTGGGTCGTTTACCCACGAGGCCACGTACTTTCTATTTTTCTCTATATATAGATGTTAGGAGCTTCTTTTTGGGTAGTTATATTGTTAGAGTTTTGGGTAAGCTTTTGAAACTCTATAATTCAATTTAAAGATAGTTTTTTGTGCTTCCGCAACAGAAACTAACAATAACCAACCAAAGTTACTTCAAATAAAATTTTGACATTCTCGGCGATGTGAAAAATCTGAGATACCCTGTCTCACAAAGGAAGCCTGTTATTATTTGTAATTATACCTTAAATAATAAAGGTGGTCTGTATGCAAATGACACTAAAAGTGAGATACCTGAGATACCATATCTCACAATGGAAACTGATGGAAGTAACGGAGGGGGTCGTTGACTCGTTCAACACAAAGATTAATCACGCTAACCACATCTCTCTCTTTTATTCAATCAAAATAACTCAAACATAAACCTTAAAAACCTCTTGTTTTCTCTCACAAAATCACCACCACCTAAACCCTAGATCTAACTCCATATAAGAGTAGTTTATCTTATTTGCTCCTCAAATCTAGCCCTATTACAAAATTCTTTCATATCAATAAAGTGTGACTTAATTAGGGAAAATACTAGATACTAAGCTGCTGGAGAGAGAGAGGCTATGCGCAAAAGATACACGATCGTGGGGAACGGCCCTGCCACGACCTATCAGGAACACTATATAATTTATTACCACTCCTTGTTGAGTAAAGCTTGATGTACCTATTCTGGAGTTATTTGGGGAACAGAAACCCTAAAATGATGTAACAGTCCTTAGAATACACCGTCCATGAGCCTCATAATTAGTCTTCATAAACGAAGAAATTAAGCTAGTGTTATTTAGGGAACAAAAACCCTAAAACGATGATACGAGTTTGTGAACAAAAGAGCCAATGAATGGGAAGGACAAACGCAAGAGAAACGAAGAAAGCTATATTATACGAAAATATAAAGAGAGGAAACAAAAAAGTTGGCCAGATTTTTATATTTCGAAGACAGCAATATCCTGGTGGACGCGATAAAATCTTATTTGTCTTGACAAATCTCAGGGAACGAGTCATCTAACTTTGACTTTGGAAGAACTAGTCTTAAATTTCAACCTCATTTGCAAACCAACAAAACTCGTGGCATTAACAATTTCAAAATTCTTCATACTTTAAGAAGGAATACTAGCTCGAGTTTTCATTTCCATAATTAAATACATTCTTCAATCGCTACTTCAAATCTAGTTTGCTTTATGAGTTATGATTGGCGTTGATAGTGCCTCCTTGATGAACACACAATATGGACCAATAACCATCAGTAGGTAACAACTTTCAAGTTACCTAGTCTAATATGATATGATGTAACCAAATACGCTGTAACTAACATTGCTTCTCACCGCACTCTCAGACTTAAACCATACTCTTAACACCATTGACATCAATGCAGTAAACAATAAAAATCTAGAAATGTAGGCTGGTAAAAAGAGGTTGTTCTGGTGTTGAATTTGTGGCTCAGATTTTTTCTTGAGAAACGTCCTGTTTGTGCTATAGAGCAGAGAGTCTAAAGATTAGCTTCTGGAAGTCCTTGTGTTAAACCCTTCAACCTCTAAATAAAGGAGAGTGCGGATAGAGGAAGATCCACATAGATTCATATTATGAAAAATTGATATCCAGAGGTATTTTTGACCTTTTGTCTTACCCATTCCCTTATACTTCTTCATGCCGACCCTCATTTTTTTTAATCCGAGGTAATACGTCATAATTTCGTAATTTTTGGTTTATTCTGCCTTTGGGTTGGGTTGGGTTGGGTTTCCCCCTCCCCGTCTTTGTACTTAACTTCTTTTTGCAATAAATTTGAGAACTTTTGCAAAAAAAGCATAAGAGCTTATCGGCCATAGTAGGAGTTTGCTTGTGATGTTTTCATCGTTTGGAGGGTGTTGAGTGAGCTCAAAATGCTTTCCATGTTTACAATGATGGCATTGAGTTTGATTGCTTTATCTTACTCCATCTATTACTCCTATCTATAGGTTTTGGAATTTTTCTTCTTCTTCTTCTTCTTCTTCTTCTTCTTCAATTTCACCTCCTTAGAGAAGTCCTCTCTTAAAGCAACAGGTGAGTCTTTAGAAAATTCCGTATATCCTCTTCCTCTTCCTCTTCAAGAGTAATACATATATAGAGGTGTGGTCTTCATGTTTTAGAATGTGAAAAACAGTTTCACTTTTCTGCATAACTGTAATTTTGATCTACCTTCTAATTCTGGATCTTTTACCTATGCATATGAAGGCTCGAGTGAGTCTACCCTAGACACTGGACCACTCTCCTTTTCTCCCACTTGATTTTTTTCTCATCCGCGTTTTCTACCTCAAAACATGGTTGACCGTTTTGCTACTTGAAAGTAATTTAGTTTTGATAGATAGGTTGGTTACGAAGTGCAGGTTTAGAATATGCACACTTCCCTTCTTATAATGAATGTTTCTTTTGTGAAAGTTAATGTGCTTCAGTGGACAGCCTTGCACTTTCTTCTGGAAAACGTTGTCAATTTACGTATCAAGGAAACTGTTTAGATTACACATTGAGCGAAACCTTATGCATTTGCTTTACATTATGGCTTTGGTTTGATGTGCGTATGGAATAAAAACTATATTAGATGCCCGTTTTTCCTTGTTCGTGTGAGTTAGGACAGTTCTTTTTTTTCTTTACCATGAGATTATTTCTAAAGTTTGAATTCGAAGTATCTGGGTAAGCTTCATTAGAGGTAGCGGTTGATTTTTAATTTACGCTAGATGACATGGAATGATGACACCTTTCTTTTTCATTGGTGGCAAATTTTTTCATCGGTAACACTATTTGTTAAGATACTATTACGGTTATGTATAATTATTCGAATCTTTCCTAAACCTGAGCTGTAAGCTTCCAAATCATATCCTTCATTCTGTAACGTCCGTCCTTTTGCAGGTGGTAGCTCAAAAACTTTGATGGTTGTGAATGTATTTCCAAATGTCTCAGAGCTGCCTGCAACATTGTCGGCCCTCAATTTTTCTGCAAGAGCTAGGAATGTTGGACTAAGTCTTGGTAATCGTGATACCATCAAGAAATGGAGAGATGTTGTGAGTTCCCAAATTCTACCTCCCTCACACTTTCTATTTGATTTTGAAACTAGAGAAAGAAGTATGTATTTCCTCTAGTGTGTTTTGCTCTGAAATGTTAAACATATCTGCATTAAGCTTATGTTTGATCTTATTGCTTTTGAGTTTTCTACTAGCCATAAAAAATACTTGTTCATGTTAATGAGCCTTGGCTAGTTTTAATATTAAATAGTCCTTTTATCTTCTGTAGAATAAAACTTTGGATCTATCCTACTCAAATCAAAATTGGAATTTCTAAATGAGACATGGTTTCTTGTATGCCTAATTATACACATCATGCGTTTTAGGCAAATGATGCACGGAAGGAGTTGTATGAAAGCGAGAAGGAAATCCATGATCTAAAGCAAGAGTCTTTGGGGATGAAGCAGACACTTAAAGAGGCGAATGATCAATGTGTTCTACTCTTCAATGAAGTGCAAAAGGCCTGGAAAGTTTCATTTACGTTGCAGGCAGATTTGAAGGTTCTGTAAATTCATCTCTTCTTTTTCTTATAGAAAGTAAATTTTATTTCTTAATAAGAAAATAAATCTTTCTGCGTGAAAGGCCGGGTAGCCCAGGGTCTTCTCTATAAAAGTTGATGCTTAAGGCGAAAGCTCGAATCTGGTGTTTTTGATAATGTACAGTGTCGAGATCTCATCTTCAATTCACGGCTCATGCGAACTATGTTTTTCTTATATCAGCACTAAATAGTCCAAACCAAGCCGAATTGGTGAGTTTACCTCAGTACCTGCACCGGATCAAATTCACCCGGTTTTGTTTATATCTCCAAAAATGGGCCTTACATAGTTGAGCGGTGCAGCAGTTCGGCCTACTTCACTTTTGAAATGGCAAACTGGGGCCTTCCTTTTCCTTTGAACAGAGAAAAGTCAATTTGGCTTTAGGCTAGCATCGTACAAAACTTAAGAGTGGGCAGGAACTGAATGGGTCAACATGTTCCACTAGTAGACCTATATAGCTTCACTTACTTTTTTTGGGTACTTGTTTCGCTTCACAACATTTCTTTGTGGGTTAAGGTTTTCTTTATTAAGAGGGGGAAAAAGAGAGATATAAACATAGAGCCATGAAGGCTTATTTGTGGAGCTTGCTAACAGACTAATAAGCTGCTAGACCTAGTGACGTTTCCCCACTATATATTGATGAGATCTACTTATTCATCATAACTTCTGTTTTTTAGCGAAAGGTAAGTATTAGAACTGGAGGTTCCATCTCAAAACCAATTGGCTATGAGAGGAGTAGCCCCAGGATCTTATATTTTGAGGTGCAAGGCTTTATGTGTCCAATGTGGGACTATATATCTCAACATGCCCCCTCATGTGTGAGGTAATTTTAAAGCTCAACACGTGGACGAATATTTGGGTGACATGGAGTAGCGCGTGGGCCGTTGGGCTCGACACGTGGAAGAAAGGCCCGCTCTGATACGATATTAGAACTGGAGGTTCCATCTCAAAACCAATTGGCTATGAGAGGAGTAGCCCCAAGATCTTATATTTTGAGGTGCAAAGCTTCATGTGTCCAATGTGGGACTATATATCTCTGCAGTAAGAGTATTGTACAGATGAGAAGAGATTAGAAAATGGGGGGAGGCCAAGCCCAATATACAATCTAATGGAATTTGAAATAGTCAATCTGAGGGTTCTCTAATTTAGTGATAAATATCTGGTCTTTTTTCAAAAGTTTCTTTAGCCATAGGAAGTGAGTTCTCCCTTTTATACGCTTTTTTTGCTTCGCTTCATCTTGCTCCAGCAAGTTCTTTGTTTTCAGGGGACTTATCATTTCTAAAGGCAGATGAGGCTTCTTTTGCTTTGCTTCATCTTGCTCCAGCAAGTGCTTTGTTTCCAGTGGACTTATCATTTCTAAAGTCGGATATAATAGAAGATGAGTTTGACGCAACCCATACATTAAGCCAAAAGCTGCTAAAAGCCCAAGAGAGGACTGCAGTATATGCTTCACATTCAGCCTTATAAGAGTTTCTGATTCCAAGACCTTGAGTTTGAGCACTCAAAACATTACAATAATGGTTTCTAACAATGACTCCAAAGCCAGCCTTGCCAGGATTCCCCAATGCAGAGCCATCACATTAAAACTTAGTTTCTTTATACCACGATAAAGGCCAACTGTAGCTTTGAATTCTTAGAACAAGCCTGGGCTTGGTGAGAATACCAAGAAGATGAATGATAGCAAGCTCAGAAGGAGTATTGTACACTATCTTCACAGCAGCAAGAACTTTTACCTTGAGCTGGTTTGTATTCCAACTTTTGTTGTCAAAAAGAAGGGAGTAATTTGAGATCTGAATCCAATATTGGGATTCATTACAGCAGCAAACCAAAGGTCTTTAGGATAAAAGCTCAGAGAGAGGCCCAAAACAAAGGTGGCCTTGAGATCAGTTAATCGGCCAGTGAGATTAATAATATAACATAACCAAAGCCACAGAGGATGGACCCTAGGGCAGTCCCAGAGGAGATGAAGTCTTTATTCTAAGTTTCCAGGACACAAAGAGCATCTAGAGGTCAGAAAGCAGCCCCTTTTGATAAGGTTATCTTCAGATGCGAGATTATCATAACAATATCTTCAATTGTAATTGAACCACCACACTCAAGAGCTGGGTTTTCTGATGGCATTGAAGCCACTACTACCAAGTGAGAAAGAGTCTTGAAAGTTATGTCTCTAAACCTTCTTGTCTGGTACATAGCTTTAAATTGGGAGCCAATTGAGGCCAATTTCTTGATCTATGAAAAATTCAATCACAAATGCCGAGGCATTCCAACCATGAGCATCAATAATGTAATTAAGGTGAGCAAAGCATTGAATCTAAGCTTCAGTGCGGGCTTGGCTGGCGTTTGCTTTGACCTCCAAAATAGCCCATCTCAGACCAGGTCAAATAAAAGAGCATTTGTAGTAATTGATGAGATCATTGAGATGTCCATTTTCTCATAAGAAATTTGGGTCTAAAGAATTTTGTATAAGCATTATGCGTGGTAAAAAACTCCCAACCCAACTTCATAAGCATAGAAAGATTGATGTTTTTAAGCTTATTCTCAAATATTGGTATGTGCAGCATAGTAATGACTTGAAACAAAATAAAATCTAGTCTAACTTAGGCGTCTATATTTATATATGTGGATAGTAGCTGAATCAAAGTGGCCAAAAAGAGATGAAAGCAATACCAAGTGCTGATAAGGCTAGCCGCATATCGTGTTAGAGATCAGTTAAATTTGGAGAAGAAAAGAGAAGCTTTATTGATTATTGAAGAGATGATTACAATCACCCCAAAAGAGGGATTTAAATAGAGAAAACTACTAGAGTTTTATTAGGAAGCTAACTCCTACTTGGTAACTACTAAATATATTGATATCCACTAAAGACAAAATCAAATCTACTAATACTAATCGATATGATCCGGTGTATTATACTATGCAATACTGCGATGTACCCGAACGCCACAATGACCATAACTTACGGTCTCCAACACTCCCCCTCAAACGAATGGTGAGAGTCCACGAACACAATGCGTTTACAACTTCAAAACATATGCGACTTAAAGAACTTCACTTGAAAAACTTCAATCAAATCATCACAAATGCGAAGAACTTGCACGAATAACCATAATATACAAAAGCAAATTCGACTTTTCTACTTCAGATAACCATCTCGAGTCTTTATCCCGCTTCAAACATACTAAGAAAAATCATACTCTCTACATTCCCCCTCAAGCTAGAAGAAACAAACTCCATAATTCTAGCTTGGAAGAGAAAACAAAATACTCCCCCTCTCGATGAGTCTTCAAACTTCCATCTTCAACTTGAAACAGTAAACAAACCATCTTGAATCTTCACTAAAAAAATATAAAAGCCTTACCAATGATGGGATCTATGGGCCAATAACCTTGGTTCCGTGGCTGATTACACAAACCAACTCCTCAAAAAATATTTGATGACCTCTTCGAACTCTGCTATTACGATATGGGTGATACTGAAAGATGTATCAGATCAGTTTATGAATGCTGAAGGAATTGGATTGATTGCAAGTATAGTTGGGAAAACTTTGTGTCTTGATAGAGTAAGTGAAGAGAAGAAGCATAAATCTTTTATTAGAGTTTGTGTTGAGGTTGAGGTGAGCAACCCCTTACCTAGATCTTTGCCCTTGCTTATTGACGAGAAGTTTACCATCAATGTAATTGTTGAGTACAACTGGGTACCGGTTAAGTGCATTGATTGTAATGTCTTTGGTCATAGCCCTATGACATGCCCCATTAAGGCAGATGCGTTTTAAGCTAAAAAGGCTAAGGATGAGGAAAACAAGAAAATGAGAATTGAGGCTGAGAAAGCTTATAACAAAGAAGGCTTTCAAGTTGGTAACAAGAAGAGTGATCTCCAAGAACAACGAGCATCAAAACGGCAAAGGAGTTGAGAAGACAAATTGTTGGGAATATCTCAAATACACTGCAAAGATGAGTGTTAGTACTAACAATATTGGTATTTGTGGTTTTATTCCGGTTGACCTTACTGAGGAGATTAAAGAGATGAATGAAAACCCTCCTGTTAGCAACATCAAGCAATGGGATTTGGCTAGATCTGTTAGCTTTAATAAGTTGGCTTCATGCTCTAATTCGACTAGAGTATGTTCTAGATCTATTGAGAAGGCGAAGGAAGCTAAAATTCTAGAGAGACAAAGGGCTAAAGAGGCTATGGAGGAAGAGAAGAAAGAACAACTTGCAAAAAACATGGCTATTTTCTTTCCCAATTAGTTCTTTGGGCCTTTATGTTTATTTTTACCCATGGGTATTTATGTTGCGTTGTTCGTGTTGTTGCCCCTAAGGGGCTGTTGGTTCTTAGTTCGTTGGTAGCCCTTGTGGTTTGGCGTTCAGGTGTTAGGCTCTTCCCCCCTCCCAGTGTGTTCTCTGTTTGAGGTTGGGGTAGTTGTCCTCATATTATACTAGTTCCATTTTTTCTTTATTTTATACCCCAGCTTACCTTAAAAAAAAAAAGCTCTTCAAACTCTTCCAAGTAGCCATCTTGAAAAAGGGCTCGAACTCATAGGGCTCGAGAAAACAAAGCAGTTTGATCATAAAAGATTCAAAGGCTCACAATTTGATCATAAAAAATTAAGGGTCCATTTGGTATTGCTTTGAGATAACAATAATCGCTTTTTCTAAATTACTTTTCAAAAAGTGAATTAAAAATGCAAAGAATTGTTTGGTTAAGCTTTTTGAATAATTACTTTTTTTATTATAAAAAACAATTTCGAAGTGTTTGGTAACACATACAAGAAATGCTTATTAAAAAAAAATGCTAATAACAAATATAATCCAAATGCATTATTTTTCATATTTCTCCCAACTTCTGGCATAAATCATACATCCATACTAATGACTACACATCTTAAAAGAATTAAAATAAAGTTGAACTTTCAATCTAAAATTGTCTGCCTCCATTAGCATGTGGGTTGCAATATGGATGACAAAGGTCGACCTAAATACTCTTATGAGGGTACTAACTATTAATGATATACTTTTCTGGTGGATCTAAACTGAGATGATGACAAAATGTATACATCTTATTCTTCTGAGATACTACTAGTAAACAAATGGGTGTTGTTTAATTAACATTTAACGCATTTTGGTGAGAGAGAGGTTGTAGAGTGGAGAAGATTATGGTGAAAGATAGCAAGTGGAGACGTGAGTTTTATAAGGTGGGTGAAGAGTGTCAAATGAGTAATTGAAAAAGAGTTTTATAGATTAGAACTCTAGAGAGATGATCTTTAGATAAACTTTAGGGAGATGATCCAAACTAAACTCTAGCTATTTAGTTGGTGGAGATGCATTTTATTTTGGTAGGACTTTAGGGAGATGAACTCTAGATAAGTTTTTTTGATCTTTTCCCTCAAAATTTGTGATTCTAATTGAAAAATCCCTCTTTGTTGTTAATAGAAGAGCCATAGGAGACTGATAAAAAACAGCCCATCAAAAATCCTAACTGTATAAGTAAACTAAAAGGTCATCTCTTACCACAAACAAAAAGTGGTCTAAAAACTCTTGCCTCAAAAGCAAGAAGCGAATCAAGGACATAGATTTCAGGTACCTAAAATATAAGACAAGATCCCACAAAGACAATACCATATTGGAGACAAGGGTTTTCTAATCGAGATCTAGGTATTAATCTCCCATTTTGAAAAAAGATTAATCGGTAAAGATTAGAGATTATGGTTTATTTTTTCTTCATTTTTGCTTGAATTAAACGTAAGATTAATTGTATTTAGTTGAGCTTAATCGTATAATTAATCGTATTTAATCGCAATTAATTGTAGGTTAATAAAAAATAAAAAATTGCTAATATGTGGATGATCTTTAAAAGAAAATAATAAAATTAATAGACTTAAAATATCCATATTACGATTAAAATTATTTATTACACAAGTTGAAAATTTATTAATATTTCGAGTGCGTTCCTTGTTCTTGAATATTTGCCCTCTCTTGATCTTCAATTTGAGCTGTATATTGAGCCCCGCCACGTTTGTCCCCTTGTATCTATGCTTGTATTGATGTATGTATTCCTCGTGTACTACCTGCGGACGTACTAAAGAATTTCGAGCGGTGGACAATCCAATACCGATAAATTTCCTTGCGACCTCTCAAATGTTATAAGGTCAGAAGCATCATATGCCTGCTCGGGCGGATACCCATACCCCTGACGGTGTGCATAACCATACCGATAACCATAGTCGATGTTTGGGCATATGGGTCTGAAGATCCAAATAGAGACCCTGTGAGTCATATTGTTCACCGTAGCTCTGGTGGAAGGGATATGACCCATAACATACAATATTAAAAATTATCTTTATTTTTATTTAAGGCCTTATGATCCAGCAATAGATTTAATCTCGATTTAGTCGGGATTAAATAAGATTTTGTCAGCATCTAGATGAGATTTGGCTAAAATATTCAGTGTGGATTAATCTGGAGACTAAAACAAGATTAATTTTGATTTAGCCTTAATTGTTCAGAGATTTTTTCAGGAAATTAGTGTTTTCTTTAAATAAAAGTTCGGAGGGATTATACTCGAATTAATCGGGTCCTAAATATTTTTTTTTGGGATTAATCGTGATTAATCTAGATTAAAAAGCCCTTGATTGGAGATAACATAAGAAATAAAATATTTGAAGAGAAGATGTATTTTGAAGTAACCACCAAGCATACCAGAATCACAAAAAAAATCTTAGGATAGTTTCTTCTCCGCACACGCTACATCAAACACATCACTAGGTCCATCAGACACACGACCAAACATCAACACATGCTGCTTCATAGCAAAAGAAAACCCTTTTAATGATTTACACACACGAACGATTAAAAATGGAGGACATGTTACAGGCTTGCAGCAACAAGCATCAGAAGATAGATCTTACCAATACCTTAGAGGGTACTCAAAATATATAATTACTACGACAACGGCTGAGATAATGTGAATTTAATGGCTTCCTGTTAACTTCAGAGTTTCTCCATCTGCTCTAATCCCTATGTATTGTGACAAGAGTGCCATTCAGATTGCGCGTAATTCTGTAGTTCATGAGCGAGCAAATCACATTGAAATTGATTGTCACTTTACTCGCCAAACGTGGCTCTCTATATTTGCCTCATGTTCAGTCAGACACTGTACAACGATTCGACTTTCTACTTAGCAAACTCTCGATGTTACTTGTTGTACCATCATGAGTTTGACGGTGGGAATTAAAGTTATGTAATGTGAATCTACGAACGCGGAAGCTTAATTCGTATTTGATTTACACTAGTTTGAACTAGATCTTAAATAAAACTAATAAGAGGAAAATTCTTTCAAAACAAATCAACTCTAGTAACTTCTGAAGAACAAATAACCTAGACCTTCCTCTTTTATAGAACACAAGGGGGATTAGAATTAACAACCCTAATTTTAATCTAAATAGAATTCTACTTAAATTAGGAAAACTTTCTCTTTTAATCTTGTGTTGGTTAAACATGCAAGTTCCTAAAATCTACTTAGCATCTCCAGCAATGGAGAGACTTGAATTAAAATAACATAAACAAAGATAATGCGTCGACGGTGATAACGACTATTAGATGACGATTCACATCAAATCCCTTTCTATGTAGAAGATTTCGACCACGAAATCGACAAATTTTTGAAACTTCACGGAACTCAAAACTTTCTGATATGGCATACCCGTCTTCAAACTTTGAATTTTACCGCAAAATTTACCATAAACCGAGGTCGTACCCATGTGCGGGGGTATGATGTTGTCACCAACATCCCTACGCTCATTGATATCAAAAATAAAAAGTTGAAAAAATATTGTGGTCCCCTCCTCGAAACTTGCTACGAAGCTTTCCCAAAACGGGTCAACATACGGAAATAATTCTTCGCCTGGGGCCATCATATCCTTCATACGGATCAAATATTGGGATACTTCAGACTTTAACATGTGTGAACGAAACTTTTGGATAAGGTCTATCTGCATCTCGTGTTGCATACATGTTTCTTTAATCCATTTCTGTGTGCCACTCAGATCGATAGCTACTACTGGAAATGCATTGTTCTGTTCGATCTGGCTTGACACTTTGGTCGTTCTCACTGCTGGAACTGATAAGTAAGGCACGTGCTTATCACATGTTGGAGCTGGAGATGGGAATGGTGTACCTTGCTGTATCAAATCACTTCTTCTTGTTTCTCCTTCATGAACCTGTAACTCGATTGAAGTTTTGAGCGAGAACTTTCGCGCTCTCTTCTCCTTCTCTTTCCACTTTATTCTCCTGCACTTTCTTCTCTCTCTACTCCTTCGACTCTCCTTTATATCCCTAAATTTATTTGATGTCATGATTGTTGTTTTGGCCAGTGTATCTGTTGTTATCCCAGCCGTCACGTTGATTATTGCCACCGTCTTTCTCGTTATGTTACCAGTACCCACAAATCTGATTTGTGACATCCCCACGGTGAAATCTGTAATGCCATTGTTTGGGTCTTTCATCCCGCCCTCAACTCTAGTATGGGGTGTCTTCTGGACTCGGACGAGAGGTCCAGTGAGTTCTCTATCTCTTGTTTCTCTTCCACTATCGCGGACACAAGCCTGCAACTCTGTTCTTGGATTTTTAACTTCGGCACCGTTGTTGATCAAAACTATGATATTAGGGTTTGCTTGGACTTCAGTAATGCTTCCGGTGAGTCCCTTTGCGGTCGCTGATGGTAGGTCATTGACCGGACCTTTCAAGGCGGTTGGCGTCTCCTTGCTAGCTGTATCCAACATCGGGGTTTCCGATCTCACGTCGCTATCGACGGGAAGACGTACAAATGGGGTTTCCATTTTACCGGTCTTTGCGGTGGTGCCCCAATCTTCGGGATAGTCGTCGTAAATAGGCGGTAAAATTGCCGTTGTTTGGGGGGCCGGGATAAAGGCTCCCGTACCCAAAGCCTCAACAAGCCTATCGAGTCTTCTAGTCAATTTCGCTACATCTTGAGCGAGTGTAGTTTTCTTCATCGCGGGTTTTCCATGAGGCATCTTGCTCTTGAAACTTGGATGTGAACGCGGCTCTGATGCCAATTAATGTGAATCTATGAACGCGGAAGTTTAATTTGTATTTGATTTACACTAAGTTTGAACTAGATCTCAAATAAAATTAATAAGAGGAAACTCAACTCTTAAAAAAAAATCAACTTTTTCAAAACAAATCAACTCTACTAACTTTTTCAAAACAAATAACCTAGACCTTCCCTTTTATAGAACACAAGGGGGATTTGAATTTGCAACCCTAATTCTAATCTAAATAGAATTCTACTTAAATTGGGAAAACTTCCTCTTAACCTTATGTTGGTTAAACAAGCAAGTCCCTAAAATCCACTTAACATCTACAGTAATGGAGAGGCTGGAATCAAAATAACATAAATAAAGATAATGCATCGACGGTGAGAACGACTATTAGATGACGGTTCACATTATTATATTAGTAACTTTCTATTATCAACAAGTAGTATATGTAGTAGATATTCTAGAATAGTATGTTTTTGTAGGTTGATATTTTAAGGCTTTATGTTTTGCATATATATATGGCCTGGCCTTGTATCTCTTGTAAGATTAAGAAGATCAACGATAATAAGTTCTCCAACTCTCTTTCGGTACTCTTATTCTTTGTAACAGTTGGAATTCGGTTATTTTTCCGGTTATTGAAATTAGAAAAGAACTTTAATTGAGATGTTCTGTGTTTTTTTTTTTCATGGATATGAATTTACACATTCTAAGTGTGAATAATCTGGGTTATGCTCTTGCCCCTCCCTTGTCATGGTTTTTCTCTTTCATGAAAATGCAATAGCTGAGCTTTTTCTCTTCTTTTATTGCAGTCGGAAAATGTAATGCTGACAGAGAAGAATAAAATTGAGAAGGATCAGAATGCCCAGCTTAGAAATCAAGTTGCTCATCTTTTGCAATTAGAGCAAGACCAGAAAACACTAGTACAAAAACAAGATTCAGCAATTTTGGCCCTTCAGGTAGCTTAATATCTACTTTTTGTACTTCCTTATTGGCACCTTAGGTTTTGATTGTGTGACATCATCATGTATGTTTATTGGATTTTGTATAATACATTTTTACAGGGCATTAGTGGTTTGTCATACTAAAAGTCAGATTCATGCTAATATGTTATACTCTACTGAGCTTAAAATGGTTGATGTTGTCATCACATTATTGGTTTGCTTTTGTCTGAAGGATTTCTTTTGAGCAATTTAGGAGTGGAGATGGAGCGGATAAACCTGTTATCCTTACCGAACCAATTCTTAAGGGTAGGCCATGGATCACATTTTCAAGATCCATAAAGGACCTTACCGTTAAGGCCCGACCCGATCCATTTAGCACCTGAATTGATAATAAAATTATCGTTTAACATATTATTTATTGTTATTATAAATAATATATAAATACTAAAGAATGTACTCTATTATGAGAACAGTGGTTGGTGTTCTGTGGTTAAGTTATGTGATCAGGATTTAAATCCCATAAAACATGTTTTTATGTGTATTTAACAGTAAATTTGGAGAAAATGTTTGGGTTTGGGTCAGATACAGATCGTAAATGTAATTGTTGGGGGTATGGATCGGTGCCTCTTGATCCTTTAGGGTTCGTGCCGGGTTCGGATGAGAACAATTTGTGAACTCTGATCGGACTAGGATCATCCCCAATTATTGTCCAATCCGATCCATTATCATCCAAAGAGCGGCCACCCATATATTTACCTTCTCAAAATGAAAGATATAAACAGATGTTTTATGCATTCACTCTTTCCTACAGAGTTTACCTTTCGCTTTGTAATGATTATTTTTCATGTATCCCTTTAAAACGAGTATCAGGCGGGTATTGCCCAAGCCAATCCATTACCATCCAAAGAGCAGCTACACATTATATTTACCTTCTCAAAAAGAAAAATAGAAACAGATGTTTTATGCATTCACTCTTTCCTACAAAGTTTACCTTTCGCTTTGTAATGATTCTTTTTCATGTATCCCTCTAAAACGATGTACGTAGCTACAAATTTTGCACTATTATATCTATTTGGCCTGCATTGCTGTTTTTGTCTTCCTTCATCACCTAACTCTTCCCTTTTGTCTTCAATGTAGTCCAAAATAAAGAGCATTGAATCACAACTCAGTGAAGCCCTCAGTTCTAGTGATGCTAAGTCAATTGTTGGTCCAGAGTCTGGCTCGTTTGGAGTACTATCAACTTCAATGTCAGCAGGGGATGGCGTACATTCTTTGGCAGTTACGAAAAAACTGGAAGAAGAGCTCTCAAAACGGGATGCGCTTATTGAGGTCTCTTACACTTTCTTCAACTCGCATTAGCATTTCAGTTTTATTTTTATGTTAACTTCTGTTTGTAGACATTATATCAGAGGAATCGAAGAGGAAGTACCTAAAATACCTAATACTCAAATACCTAGACTACCCATACTAAACATAAGTATCCCTAATCAAGGAAGTACCTAAATTACCCTTATACTCAAATACCTAGACTACCCTTACTAAACATAAGTATCTTTAACAAGTTTCACTTCTATTTGAATAATGAGGTGTTGGTGCGGGTTTTTTTTCCTTTTTTTTTTTTGCAGCGGCTGCATGAAGAAAATGAGAAGCTGTTCGATAGACTTACTGAGAAATCTTCATTCGGTGGATCACCCCAGGTTACTATTGTTACCTTTTTGCTTCCATAGTTTCATGATGCAAAATGTTCTTTAGTCGGGGAAAACAATTTTTATTACTTCTTTAGAGGAACCACAATATCTTTGAAAGAAATTGTCATGCAGAAAACACACTTATTTATTCCTCAAATGCACCATACTCTAATCCCGAAATAAAGTCAGAATGTCTTAAAGACATCTTCTTGATCCTAAAGAGTTAAATTTTGAGAAGAAAGAGGAAAACTTTATTGATAATTGAAGAGATGATTACAATCACCCTAAAGAGGGATTTAAATAGAGAAACTACTAGAGTCCTATTAGGAAACTAACTCCTACTAGGTAACTACTAAATACTAAAATACCTAAAGGTAAAAATAAATCCTATCAATACTAATCTTAAGATATGATCTGGTGTATCACACCATACATTACTATAATGTACCCGGGCATCACACTTAAACCAATTTTTAAGAAGAAATGGAAAAAATCACAAAGGGACAGGAAAAGAAAAGCATCGGAATTGATGATCCGCTGACGCCAACAACCGCTGCCAACGGAAGCGAGCAAACCCTAACTTGTCTTCAAGATCAGAGATGCTCTGTTACCAAGTTAAATTTGGAGAAGAAAGAAAAAAACTTGATTGATAATTGAAGAGATGATTACAATCGCCCTATAAAGGGATTTAAATAGAGAAACTACTAGATTCTTATTAGGAAACTAACTCCTACTCCTGAATATTAAAATAACTAAAGGTAGTAACAAATCCTACCAATGCTAATTTTAAGATATGATCCAGTGTATCACATGGGATGTACCCGTGCATCAAATTTTACATAAATCACAATCTCCAACATAAAGAAACCCAAGAATGAAAACCAAACATTAAATGTTAGATGCAATGAAGAATAATGTGCTTAATAAACTCTGGATCCTCATGTGTTATCCACGTTCATTCATTTCTTCTCATCTTATCTCTAACATAAATCACAATCTCCAACATAAAGAAACCCAAGAATGAAAACCAAACATTAAATGTTAGATGTAATGAAGAATAATGTGCTTAATAAACTCTGGATCCTCATGTGTTATCCGCGTTCATTCATTTCTTCTCATCTTATCTCTAACCCGCCAAGAAACAACTTGGGAATCCATTTCTTCTTAAGCTATCCCTGGTAAGAGTCATTCTCAATTGATCCATAAAGAACCAGTTTGGAAGAAAAATCTTTACGCCATACCTTACAGATTGTTATGTGCCAAAATCTTGTGCTCTTCGACCCTGGTCCAGATGAAACCAATTACTCACAAACAGATCTCACTTCCAGCTTATCATAATTTGACCATTTTTATCGCCATATACAAGCATAATGTCGTATTGCAATTGCTCAGAACACCTCTCTGCAATCTCCAAATTATTACTGTTCTTTCATAACTGTAGGCTTACATATGTGCTTGCACCAAATCCAAGCAAAGTAAACTGAAATCGAGTGATGTGTCAATGGTACCCACGGAATGAAGTATTCTCATGGGCAGTAAAGTAAGAAAATCTACATGTTTTCCAAAGATATATAACGCGAAGTGTTGGAGACATGAATTTATACCTAATGTACTTGGAGCTTCTGACAAAAATTTATATATGAAAACTATCTGTACTGACCGTGGATCACTTCTGTAACCGAGCAGCTTAAATTTTTTATTTCCAAACTTTGAACAGTATCTCAGAAGTTATCATTGTTTTGACCCTTTTCCCACTGAATTTTTATGATTGCTCAGATTTTTTATTTTGTAAGTTTTAATACACGTACAGTTTTATTTAGATGTCAAGCCCATCCACTAAAGCACTAGTCAACTATCAGTCTCAGGATTTGAGCAGGTAATTGTTTAGTCTCTGATATTTGATTCTAATATTCTTGTATTCTAATGTCATATTATCTTGTTTATATTTCTCATTTCGACTGATTTGTGATCTCCTCACAGGAGTGATAACAGCAAAGGACATTCTCTAGATGTTTTCCCATTGCCTTCAACTCCGGATAAAACTGATACTACAATGGCCCTAGTTAAATCCGGTCCTGACAAAGTAAAGGCAACGCCGGCAGGGGAATACCTAACCGCTGCGCTGATTGAGTTCGATCCTGATCAATATGACGGCCTTGCTGCCATTGCGGACGGAGCAAACAAACTCTTGATGTTGGTATGCTCGTGAATCCTTTTCGTTGCATTTAGTTTTATATTTTTTAGTCTGCACACTCATTCTAGAAAGATAGTTTCGTGTCTTTGAAAAAGAGGAGAGCAGGGACATTCCTTGTTATGCCATCGACTATAGTCCTATTGAGGGGTTTTACTGTAGATATCATTCTATGACCTTAAACCACTATACTACATTCTCAGGCTTACGCCGCTAGGGACGTGCAAAAACTTACCATATCTTATTGTAGTATATTCTATATGAAACCACTGTACTTTGCACTACCTGCTGGACAGTGAATCGTAGGAGGGGACATATAAGGTGCTGTTAAAAGCTGCCAAACTATGAAGTGTTTCATGTCAATGTTTTTCTGCACTATTTGGCCCTTTCATGAGTGTTTTAATATTTTTTCCCGCATTGCTGATTGAGAACTTTAATGTTAGTAATAGAGGTGGTAATCAGGTCGGATCGTGTCATTTTGGGCTGCCTCCCAGGGACGCCAAACCCAATCCTACCTGTTCAGTAAACAGGTAAGAGTTTACAAGCCGAACCCGACCTCAGGCTATGTAGGTCAGCCCGACCTGACCTGCTAGACCCGTTTAACTTGGTTGGGTCATAGGCCCAGTCAAAACCCTGGTGACACATCTCTATCTTGGCTCGTTTAAGTAAAAAAATGTCATCTTCATAAAACTCTTTGGGGAGCTCCACTTTTTTTTGATTTTATACCAATCTTTGATACGAATCAATTTGTAGAAGTAAAGAACTCGAATTCACTCAAATAATGAATTTTGAAACTAGAGTTTTATTAAAGAAATCTCTTCTAAACGTGATCTAGGACTGTACACGGTTCGGTTCGGTTCGGCGGTTTGTGTTCTAAACCTAAAACCAAACAAACTCAGTTTTTAGGTTTTATGGAACCGAAAACGAACTGGCTAACATGCAAAACTGGACCAAATCAAACCAAATAATCCAGTTCAGGTTCAATTTTGCTCATGGTTTTTGTTTTGTTTTGTTCTCTTCTATTTATTTAATTTTGTAGCAGTGGTTACAAAAATAGCAAGATCATTTGAACTCATTTAAAAAAAGAAAAGGAACAATAATATAATTATTTCTCGGATCTGATAACTCTATGTCATGAACATCCACAACAATGGTAACATGAGTTCAAAACAGACAACCACCATCTCATGAACTCCATCTACAACAGCCATAAATCAGCCACCAACCACATCAGTGGGAGCTAAGACATTAGAAAGTCCAAGCCTTTACCAACTCTGAATTCAGCACCCAATTACCACAAACCAAAGACTCACGGAGCAGGCGAGTTGCTTATTGTTTCAATAAATTTGTAAAGAAATCGAGGGTACCATCGCATAAGCAGAGAAGGAGGTGGGAGGTGTGAGTTTCTTCTATGAGCCGCCATGAAGAAAGAGATTAAAAGAGTAACATTTAGGTTTGACGGTTTTATATAACCCTTTAAATATACTAAATTACCACAACACCCTTACCCGGTTCGGTTCGTTTTGGGTTGGTGAACCGACATCACCGAACTGCTAATTTGTTTTTTTTGCATTGGGAGCCGAAAACAGAACTGGTAAAGTTAAAACCGGTAAGAACCAGCGGTTCGACTTCGGTTTGTCAGTTTCTCGATTTTAATGTACACCCCTAACAATATCTATTAGTAGAGTAATGTCTTATTTAATAAGTTTCCAATTGCCATATTTGGTAAGTTTATGCTTTAGGCCTTTATGCTTGACTATACATATTCCATAGATTGTCATCAATCCTAATAATAAAGACTTTTTTTTCTCTTCTTTTTGATGGCAAATCCTAGTAAAGTAATCATGGTACGAGAGCCAACCCGAATTCTGATTTGAGCTTGAAATCGATGGGTTTTATTTGCGATTGCTTATTGATTTCTCTTTGTTTCTAAATATGGGGCTTGTTTTATGAATCTAGAGTGTTATATTCAAATTTGCGGTGTTATTACTAAATAATTTTGGGCAAAGTTTCATTGAACTGCGGTGTTATTACTAAATCTGGGGTTTACTACCAAATTTGTGGTTTTATTAATTTTTGTGTTGTATTTGCAAAAAAAAAAATGGTGTTACCTTTAGCAACTTTTTGTGGTGTATTTACAAATTTATTGTGGTGCTTTTATAAATTTATATGGTGCCTTTAATTTTTTTTATTGTAATGAAGGATTTGGTTAGTTGCAAGCCATCAGTGTGAAATTAATAGGGCCAAACTTTACATATTGGGTTGATGCTATGGCCTGTTTCGTGATAAAGAAATGGCAATGGGAGTATCTTGATGGGACTACTACGAAATCCATAGACTCTACAAAACTATTTTATGTAGCTGATCTAAAGAAATGGCTAGTGAACAATGTAAAGTTTATTACCTGGATTGGTAATTCTGTTAATCTCTTTATTGGCGTTCAGTTGGCCAAGTTCAAAAGTAGCTAAGGAGAGATGAGACCTCTTGGAGAAGTTTTTTTTTTTTGAAAGGTTCTTGGAGAAGTTGTATATAGTAAAACCAATTTCACTAGGCAGTATCAATTAGAGGTTTATGTTCGTGGTGTTCAACAGGGTGATAACATTCTGGAGTTTTATGGTGTAATTTTTTTTTAAAGGCGAGTGCTTGTGATGAGAATTGATCCCATGACTACTTAGTTTTCCAAGCACTAGCTCTACCAACTGACCAAGCCTCAGTTAGTTGTTTTATGGTGTAATCAATGCTCTGTGGGATCATCTCGCTTTTACTGGGTCATTCGGGCTTACTACATGTACAGATATGATCACGTATAGAGACAAAAACGGTTTGTGCAATTATGGTTGTTTTACAAATGACTTTGCGACTCTTCGGGGAACTATTCTTCATAGAAATCCTCTTTGTTGATTTTTAAGTTAGTGAGTGTCTCGCAGAGGAGGATCGTGTAATGACTCAATTAGGGAAGGTGTTTATTACTATACTTACTCAGTAAGTCTTAGCAGTTCAGTCGACATCTCATGCTTTCTTTCAGAGACAGCACTGCTTATGTGAGTTCCAAATCTCCAAATCGGCATGAACATAATGAGAAAATCTATCCTTATTAGCGACTTCGAGTGTGCCTTTTGTCATCAGTAATGCCATTAGAAGAGTTAGTGTCCGAAGAAGCTTCAGCAACAAAATCAAGGTCCTTTCACATCTCAGCAGCAGAATACAGAGGTCCTCCTCAGTCTTAGTTCTATAGAGGAACACCTCCATAATAATATTTCAGATCTCTGCAACATCCTTTTGCAGCTCTAGCTCATTAGCATAATCCTACTCAGTCATGAGCTGTACCACATAGTGGTGCATCTTTATCCGATGTTGTAGTTCAGATGGATTTATTTTTTGCTGTGTCCTGACATTGTTTCTTATGTTGATTCTACCATATTTGGTGCCCCCTCCATCACTTGTACTTTTGATTCTGGTGTCACACATCATTGACTAATGATTGATCTATTTTATTGTCTTACTTGTCCTTCCTCGATCATTAGTTTCATTGTAGCTAATGGTACCATGTATACCCTTAGTTGGTGTTAGGCATGTTTCTACCTGCTTGTTTCTTATTGATGTTTACTACCTTCCTCGTCTTACTTTGAGCATGATTTCTATTAGTCAGTTGAGTTTTTCTTGATATTTTTTTGTTGTTTTCTGATTCTCATTGTTTTGTGCAAAACCTTCATTCTCGGAGGCTGATTTGGGACTCGTAGTAGCGTAGGCGGTCTGTACGTCTTAGGAAATTTCAACCGATCTTCCAAAGGAACATTTAGTAATTCTTCTGTTGATTTGTCATCTTTTCGCTTAATGAAACATTGGTTCGAATTTCTGTCTATTTTCAAAATCTTTAAAGTTATGATTCAAACACAATTTTCCGCTGTTATCAAATGTTTTTGAGGTGACTTAGAAGGAAATTGCACCTCTCGTAATTTTACAGAATCGCTTGCCTCGAATGGTAGTATGTTTGACAACTGCTCGTAGTGTGCTTTTGCTCTTATATGTTAATGATATGATTTTGACAAGTTACGATACCAGCCCGCTGGTATCTCTGCTCTAAAGATTCAATTTCATAGTGAGTGAGATGAATGATCTAGGTTCACTTCTTTATTTTCTGTTCAATAAGGTAGTGTTCAATATGCTGCAGATATTATTAAGAGAGACTGACATTTGAATATTTAGACTAATGACACTTCTCTTAAGCTCCAAGTTCGTCTCACTCCTGCTGATGGTGTACCTTTAGGATATCCTACACTATATCGTGTCATTATTGATAGCCTTGTGTACTAGACTATTACTCAACCTGATATTACTTATGTTGTCAGTTAGTTTGTTTCTGCACATCGTTCTGTGCACTGGGCTGCTGATGTTCGGATCCTAAAATACATTCGGGGTACTCTGTTGTTTCAGTTTTTATTGATTATGTCATCCTCATCCTTGGTACTCCGGGCTTATTCCGATGGTTATTGGGCGAGGGATCCTACAGATTGTCGATCAACAAATGGATTTTGAATATTTTTGGGTGTTTCTCTTATTTCCTGATGGAGTAAGAACCAGGATGTTGTCTCTCGATCTTCTCCCGAGGCTGAGTGTCGTGGTATGGTTATAACTGCGGTTGTGACAGTGTGCTCCTTATTGACTTAGGAGTTTCTTTATCTGCTCCAACTCCCATGTATTGTGACAACAAGAGTGCTATTGAGATTGACTGCCGTTTTACTCGCCATCACTTGAAGCACGACACCCACCCTATTTTTGCCTTACATTCACCTTACCACTTTCTTCTTAGCAAAATCTGGAGGCAACCCTCCGTCGATTTTCTCTCTTTCTCTCTCTAAAGCTATGGTGTTGGGGTCTTGTGGGAGCAGGATTATGCAACTTTGTGTTCGAATTTGAGTTTTAACTACCCATGGTTTATTAACCATGATGTAGCGTAACGTTCTCAGCACTTGGCTGAAGGTGGTATTTGGTACCTATCACCCAATCAGATTTCACCTCCACTCTGCTGCCCTCTCTCTCTTTCTAAATTTAAATCTCGGCTTAGTTGTAATGAGGAGCTTTATGGTAAAGTAAGCTGTGCCTTAATAAATGGCAGCCGCATTTCTAGCTGTGTACAAAATATGAGCTAAAGATCTGGATTGAGGGGTTTTGTTTTTGGTTATAAGTGTGGAATTATTGTAGCATTGCATTCTACCACCTTGCTAGGAGAGAGTAATTAATAATCACACACAAGCATGACATGTTGTATTAAAGGTCATATGAGGTTACATCTATCCGACCAACTGTCAGGAATAGGAGCAATTTGGTGAATGGGACGAGAGAAATTAATGTAGGGAGGCCTCAACTTCTGTATAAAGTTGATGTCCTCATTAAAAATATTGTAAATGTTGTTGATCTTTAGGGTTTGTTTGCCATTGTCAGCTTCCCCTCTTGTGCAATTTTGGTTCCTTGTGCAATAAAATCATTTTAAGTGTGAGATAGAGGTGTCCTAGGACGAGGTGCACTCTGTAACTACAGAAATGCCCAGTTGTTAAAATGTTAAACGGATTTGCAGGTTGACCCGAAGCCGAAAAGGTCAACAAGGGCTGACCTGTCAACATAAAAGGGTCAAACTGGTTGGACCCAAAGTGACTCGAACCCGCCAAGACCAAACCCGAACTCGCCAAAAGCACGTCAGGTTTGTGTCGGGTCGATGGGTCGCGGGTTAGTTTGCCAGCTCTAGTTATTCATATGTATCTATACCCATGAAGTACTATTGTATTCATCGTTTCTTAATTTTTGATGACAATTTTTATGACTTTTGAGTTTTTTGTTCATGTGTGTTTCTGTGTGCTTCTTTTCTCATGGTGATCCCAAAATGAAATTTACGTTTTAAAGTACTACTCTTAATTAACAAATTAAGAACTGACTGAAAACTATGCTTAAAAGGGTTACTTTTAGGCATGATGGGAATTTTCAACATGTAGGTACTTCAAAGATTGTAGATGTATGAGATTTTTTTAGATCATAATACGTAAGTGTTCAATCTCTTATGTTCTCCCAATTTTTTTTTCATTTTTCTGTAAATGCTTTGAAACTTTTGTTGATCAGAAAGTTTTTAATTCTACTTGCAAAGTAGATTGTTTTCTTTAATGGAAATTTGGATAGATATTTATGACGATGGCCAACCGACTACTTTTTCTCCCCTCAAATTTAGGATTACCATTAAGTCCAGTTAGTGCAATTCCTCGAGATACCTATTTTTACCTATGATATTTGTTCATAAGTATACTTAAAAAATAAATAATATAATGATCTATTTCATAGCTTAAGATCCCTCTTTCTAACTAGAGACAAAAAAATAATATGAACATCAAATCTAATGTGAATATGTATAATACAGTAAAACCTCTCTATTGCAATGTCGTGGGGACTACCCCAAAGTATTACTAAAGAGGGGTTCTTACTATTTAATATGTGGGCCCAATCACTTGAGTATTAGAGAAAGTTTTGAAAGAGATAGTATCTAATTAGGGAAGAGAGGGGCTTCGTTTATGGAAGACAACAAGATAAATGAGTTTTTTTGGAAGTGGGCTATAAGGCTTTTTTTGGAAATCTATATAAGTAATCACTTTAAGGTGTAGTATTTTGTAGTACAATCTATAAAGACTATTTTGTTATTATAAAAACTCGATGGACCATATTTTTGTATATGGCTATGAAAAAAATATATTTAATATGAAGTTTGAGGGGTTATTACTATATCTTTTGTTGCGAAGCTAGGTAACAACGACACGGATACGGGTGTCGGTGTCTGACACGGGTATGAGGTGTCGGAAACGGCATAAAATAGTTAAGTACCTTGTAAATAGTGTTGGACACGTGTGTCCGAGTGCCCAAGGGTCCGAGACACGTTTTATTTTGTTAAAGGGAAATGTCATTGTTACCTAGGTGTGAAGTTGGGACCAACGCTATTCTAACAAAATTAACTTAGTAGATCATATTTAGTTGTCATTTTTTTTTTCTTTTTCTTTTTTTAAGTTTCCAGAGATTCTGAAGAATATTTTGCTTCCAAATTGAAGTTTCATTGAACTTTCTTGTACCATTTTTTATTGTATGCCTAAATATCTAATTAGGTGATCAAGTTGATTTAATGAAAATAGCTTCATTCTCTAGAGGACCAGTTCAGATAGTGTTATGTACATGGGATCAAAATCCGAACTACTCTTTTAGATTTTTATTTATTATAATCCTGTATTCTAGTGATTTAAGAAGACAGACTAGTCATCGAAGCTTGCATTCATCATGCGATTTCTTATAGGTGCCGATTAGATATGGTGAAGTATATTAAAAGGGAATCGAAAAAAGCGAATTTGTGAGATTTGTTAGGGACCTGTTCTGGAGAAGTATGGTTATCTGAACAACTAAGTAAATTGCAGGTATTGGCTGCAGTAATAAAAGCAGGAGCTTCAAGAGAACATGAAATACTTGCTGAAATCAGAGATGCTGTTTTCTCATTTATTCGTAAAACGGAAAGTAGGAGAGTAATGGATACCATGCTTGTGTCTCGTGTTAGGATTCTTTATATCAGATCTCTACTTGCGAAATCACCCGAGCTTCAATCCATCAAGGTACGGAAGATTACAAGTTGCCTCCTTTTTTCTCAAAGAACATTTCCCTTTTCTGCACTCTAATCTCTTATATTGTAGGTTTCTTCAGTTGAACGCTTCTTAGAGAAGGCCAGTTCTGGCCGAAGTAGAAGCTCCAGTAGGGGTAGTAGTCCTGGCAGGTCTCCAAGAAGTTATGAATCTAGTCAAAGGATATCTGTTTTTGATGAGCATATACATGGATTTAAAGTGAATATAAAACAAGAAAAGAAGTCCAAATTTTCATCCATAGTGTTGAAATTTCGAGGAGTCGATCAGGTATCCATTGATCTTTAGACATGTTACGGGCACATCAGAATTTTCTTTGGTACGTTATCAGATGCCGCTGTCGCTGTCAATGTATCAGATTTAATAGAAACGGATAAGAACTTTGGATTTGGATGAGCATGTTATCTACCCATTCAAAATGCTTAATCCAATAGTTAATGGAGTAGATGTAAATCTGCCCCAATCTGGTCCGCTAAGAATCAGTATGAATTAGGCATTAAATATATAAATACCTTGTTTTCCATATAGTTTCTTAAATTATTTTTGTGCATTTTTCTATTATTATTTTGATTTGCTTCGTACTCTTTCTACATGCTTTTCAGTCGGATCAGATTAGGATTTTCCATATTTTTGTACTGAACCAGAATTGGAGTTTGCATTAATCCGTTATGGATCTAATTTACTGCCAGCCTGATGTCATGTCCCTCATTCTTATTGTTGGTGGTTCTTTTCTGCTACTCCTTATTTTAGGGTAACCTTTTTTTTCTTTTCTGAATTAATTAAAATGGGCAGGAGACTTGGAGGCAACATGTTACTGGGGGAAAGCTTAGGGAAATCGCGGAGGAAGCCAAAAGTTTTGCAGTTGGTAACAAGGCTCTTGCGGCTCTTTTTGTTCATACTCCAGCTGGTGAACTGCAACGCTTAATCAGATCCTGGTTGGCGGAGAATTTTGAATTTCTATCTGTTACGGGGGCTGATGCCATAGGAGGGTCTACCGGACAGTTGGAGCTTCTATCAACTGCTATTATGGACGGATGGATGGCTGGTCTTGGTGCCGCATTACCACCTAATACTGATGCCTTAGGGCAACTTTTATCTGAGTACTCTAAACGGGTCTACACTTCTCAATTGCAGCACTTCAAGGTATATCCTTGCACATACATATGATTTTGCTAAGCACTAGTTAAAGATGCAATATTTTTTGGTTTGTACTTATGAACACTCTCCGCTTCTTATTATGATTTGTAAGTCTACTTCTTCTGATTCAATCTAATGATTAGAGAGATTCACCATGAGCCCAAGCTTTTAAAAGATTCACGAGCATACTTGCATTGGATGCCTTAGAACAATGTCCTCAGGTTTCTTTGTGCAAATTCAATTGTTGATATGCGAACATTATCTCATTATTTGATCTTTTGGAGTAACCTCTGCAAATGCCTGTTTAGATTTTATCTTAATGTGTAAAGTTTGAAATTCTGTTATTCAAAGTGTCTACTTGTATCATCATGTAAAATTGTAAGCAGTAGTCCAAGTATTTCTCATGTGAAATTAAATACTATTTTCAATTAGCTTACTAGGTATGACCTTAATAGCTATTTTGTCATTGACTAGGATGTTGCCGGTACATTGGCTATGGAAGAGGCGGAAGACTCAACACAAGTAGCTAAGCTTCGTTCTGGCCTCGAGTCTATTGATCACAAGAGGAGGAAGGTAATGTAAACGCACGAAGCAAAATCGTATTACATTTAACACTAACCTAATCTCAATTAGGGTTTTCTTCTAAACTCTAAAAATAAATTAAACACAAATTAAACTCAACTGAGTTTTCTTAACTTCAATTTCAACTCAAACAACCTAAACAACTGAAGACCAAATAACCTAGACCTTCCCTTTTATAGAACACAAGGGGATTAGAATTAGCAACCCTAATTCTAATCTAAATAAAATTCTACTTAAATTGGGTAAACTTCCTCTTTAACCTTGTATTGGTTAAACAAACAAGTCCCTAAAATCTATTTAGCATCTCTAGCAATGGAGATACTTGAATCAAAATAGCATAAATAAAGATAATGCGATAACGGTGAGAACGACTATTAGATGAAATCGATAAGTTTTTGAAAGCATCACGGAACTCGAAACTGTATGATATGGCATACCCGTCTTCAAACTTCGAATTCTACCGCGAAATTTACTGTAAACCGAGGTTGTACCCAAGTGCGGGGGTGCGATGTCGTCACCGACATCTCTACATCCGTTGACGTCTAAATGTGAAGAAGACATTGCAATTCGCTTCTTGAAATTTGCTAAAAAGCTCTTCCAAAAGGGGTCAAGAAATGATGATTTTTCGGTCGTGCTTTGGCACATTACTTGGCTTGTGCACTGCTGGAACATAACATTCTTTTGACTTAGAGTACTTCAGGCATGCCCTACTGTGCATCTCCATGCATCCCCTTGCTTACCAGAACTGTTGCATGCCTCGACATTCCTAGAAAATACATTTATTTTAAACACAAACTGCTGCTGACATGGCTTGGTGGGACCAGCTAATGTGGCCAAATCTGAATTTGCTAATGACATGTCATTAACTGAACCTTTTACTGACGTCAAAACGTGCTGATGTGGCGTAGTTTGACTTGCTGACGTGGTGTGCGTGTGCGCGGCACGTGGGACGGAATTTTGGGTTGGATCTGTCTTGGGTTTTATTGGATTTGGGTCTGGTTTAGGTGGGTTTGGGTTTCAGTATTGGATTTGGCTCAAATATTGAGTTGTGGCAACTGCTAGAGCTGGTAAGTAAGGTTTTGATATCACGTGCCCAACTCGTGTTCTAGTTTCTTCCCCAATCGAGATTTATCTCTCCCCGAGTTCGGGTTTTCTGCCTTCTACAAAATTTGAAAAATCAACGACTGGGTTTGATATTCTGACCCCAATTTTGGACGGAACTTCGCTCAAAGATTTCAGTTTTCCTTAGAGGAGAAGTTCGTTGATTCCTCCTCCATGATCTTCCTCTCTCTTCATCTTTAAACCTGTAAAATCGCAAACTTGGGTTTTACCCCGGCTTCAATTTCTGTGAAAACTTCAAGCTGA
This sequence comes from Kingdonia uniflora, assembly GCA_014058105.1. Classification (NCBI taxonomy): domain Eukaryota; kingdom Viridiplantae; phylum Streptophyta; class Magnoliopsida; order Ranunculales; family Circaeasteraceae; genus Kingdonia; species Kingdonia uniflora. The sequence continues at coordinate 182,600 of JACGCM010000428.1, read as the reverse complement.
GGGGTCTACTGGATTCCGTAGTCCAGCTCTGTGATTCTTTTCTCTTTCGTCAAATTTATCATCCTCTCGACACAAACCTGCACAAAAATCTTGGTGAACTCCATTACTGTTGGAAATAAAATCTCCATTAGCGGCTGCAACACTTTTTTTTCGCGACCTGCAACAATTGGTTTTTGATATCCGCTATTTTCTTGACTTGTTTTTTTGTTGACGACAACAGTCGCAAGGAATGTCGGAACCCTAGGATCGCCAGTCGTCTTGGGACTCATCCTAATAACAACCTTGCCTTCGTCAGTGCTATTAGTAACTCCGATTGTGGGGATTTCCGTCACTTCTCCCAATTCGACACTAGGGTTTTCTTTTTTTGTGTTTTACGTCACGGTTATGGTACTCCCAATTTAGGGTTTGCTCTGCAATGTACCTAGAGGAGAGGGTGGAGGTAGGGGTAGTTTTAACGCGCCGAAACTCATGATGACGTTAACCAACTCGCCAAGTTGATTCTTAAATGTCGCGATTGCTTGCGCAGTATTCTTTGTATCATTTTCTACTGCAGCTCTTATACGAGACATCGTAGATATCAATAACTTGACTTTTCCTGAAACTCTAAACATCGTTCTTTTCTTGGAACAAAGATTGCTCTGATACCAATTTAATGTAAACGCACGACGCGGAAGCAAAATCGTGTTACTTTTAACACTAACCCAATCTCAATTAGGGTTTTCTTCTAAACCCTAAAAACAAATTAAATACAAATTAAACTAAACTGAGCCTTCTTAACTTCAATTTCAACTCAAACAACCTAAACAATTGAAGAACAAATAACCTAGACCTCCCCTTTTATAGAACACAATGGGGATTAGAGTTAGAAACCCTAATTCCAATCTTAATAGAATTTTACTAAAATTGGGAAAACTTCCTCTTTAACCTTGTGTTAGTTAAACAAGCAAATCTCTAAAATCTACTTAGCATCTCTAGCAATGGAGATGCTTTAATCAAAATAACATTAATAAAGATAATGCGTTGACGGTGAGAACGACTATTAGATGACGATTCACATCAGAAGGTAACCATTTATATCCACTGAATGTAAGTGTTAGAAGTTGTCAACATATTGAGATACCTAATCTGTTTGTAGACCATAGATTTATTGCTTGAAAGATGTATTCTCCAGGTGGAAGGTAATTGGAGAATTAGTAAAACTGTATGGTTAAGGCCCACCTTTAGGAGGAATATATGAAGGTGAAGATGTTGGGGGTACCCATGTGTTTGACTAAAACTTGGGAAGATTAATAAATAAGTACCAGAATAGGGTTTGTATAATAAAAGACTCGGAATAGTATACAGGCAAATATCAGCCCCGACTCTGAAGCATCAAAACCCCTTTGGAGGACCATCTCATAGAGTCAGGAAAATCGTCCCACTAGCCAACCGAGTCGTCAAATTTGATGCAAAAAAAGGCTCTGAAGCTTGGATTAACTGTAAAAAAAAGTAGTTAAAATATTTGGCACAAGATCCTTCTTTAAAACCTGGAGACCTTAAGAGACTACATGGATCCACTGTTTCCTGGAAGTCATGGATTAACTTCTTGTTCCTTCTCTATCTAGAGTTCGTAAGTTCTATTAAATTGCAAGTTCTGTAATGGTGCTACGTTTCTTGGCTGTATGATATCTGTCACTCTTTTTATTTGCTCTTAAATTGTGTTTGCCAATTCTACCTTAGCATTTTGAACTACAAATGCTACCTATTATATGGTGATATTATTTTATTCCTTGTATCAGATTCTGCAACAAATGCGAAGTGATACAGCTTTGCTAACAGTAGAGGAAGGCGGATCACCTATGCGCAATCCATCAACCGCAACTGAAGATGCGCGGCTGGCATCTCTCATATCCCTCGATGACATATTGAAACAAGTCAAGGTTTATTAAAATGGATCACCTTTCATTTGATTTGAATATTACGTTAATCCCTTGACAAACTAAAAAGTTGACTTTTTCTCTTATTCACAGGATACAATGAGACAAGCCTCTGTAAATTCACTTACAAAAAGTAAGAAAAATGCGATTCTTGCATCTTTGGATGAACTGACGGAGCAGATGCCTTCTCTTCTTGATATTGATCATCCATGTGCTCAGAGGCAAATAGCTGATGCTCGTAATGTTGTACAGGTAATTCTTTTATTTAATAACTAGAGTTGCATTGTTATATCCATAGCCTTCGACCCTTTGTGAGAATAAGATGGGTTATCCCTCAAAGTTGAATGTTATATACTATAAACTTACCTGGGCAGTGAGGTAACTGAGACCTGTTTGCAGTAGCCTATATATAAATAGTTTACCGCCAAGGGGAGAGATAGTCGACCCTATATTTTTTTTGATAAATGTCAAATTTATTGATGAATGGAACCGGAATACAAAGAGAAGAAAAAAACCCACGCATATTCAATAGGAGGAATAACAAGGAAAAACGTATATAAACACTCCCACGCCAACTAGACCTATCAAATAGATCCAGTTATCGTTTTCTTCCACTTTACTATTAGAGACTCGAAGGAAATCCCCAAAAATCCTTTGCAGCTTTACTCCACCAGAAAATAATAGCTTTAATAGAAACTGTGACTGAAATTCTCGAATTCTCTACCCCTTTGAGCTTTCTCAAATTTCGTGCAAGCCAAATGGCCTGTAAGGACTTGCTCCCGGCTTCGAACTCATGCGCTAAGATCAACCTTACTTAAGTGACTCGACCTAACAATTACAAGACAACGTGCTACAAGTGGTAGATCATTAAAGAAGCCGTTACAAGGAAGATGAATCATTCATACCGTTACACAACCGTTACGAAGACTCATCAAATCTGTTTTGTAACATCCATCATTAAAAGGAGATAGTGGTCATTAAACGGTTAGAATATGAGATCTATAAATAAGACCAAGGAAGAATAGATAGGGACGATCTGTCTAGAATATCTAAACGACACTACCCAGAATACTCACTGTAATAACTAGTCACTAAATCAATAGCATCATTGTTTTTTAAATCTTCAAGAGAGGTCGTGGTTTATACCTATTCAAAGGTTTCCACGCTAGATCCTGTTTTCATTTGTGATTACTTGTTTACTGTCTAGTATTCTGCTCATCTTTGGTATGAGAAACTAAGTTCGGGTCTTGAATTTAGGCTCTTACATTTAGCGCCGTATGAGGGAAACGACAGAATTAGCCACAATTCTCAAATTCGACAGGTACTAATCAGGTTCGAAAAATGCCGAATTCCAATCAAACACACCCGGTTTTGCACACTGAAGGAACATGTACAGGAGCATATCAACTGTCAAAACTGCACACTGAAGGAACAGTTTTAGAGCGACAGTTGGCGGAAGTACAAAATGCTCTAAAATTTTTGCAGGCTCAAGTAGCGACTCAGAAGAACAAAGATATGTAGCTGGCTACATCGAGAATTTCAACTCATGACAGATTAGGACCTTGCAGAGGTGAGCCAAGGAGCTAACATTCAACCTGACCAAAACCCGCGGGGACCCGAGATTTTTCTGGAACTTAACGTTCAACAAGAGGTCGATAAAGGTCTAGCTGACTCTAGACAGGTGGAGGACGTACTAAGGGTAAGAACTCGGATTATCGTACGGGAAAGGCTCAGCGAGGGAAGTGGAGATCACAACAGGAAGAAGCGCCTTTAGCGCCAAATACACATGAGCATATGGACAAGCGTATCAAAGAACCCTTGGAGGCCCAAACACGCACGAGCAAAAACATCATTAGTTGACAACAGAAGAGTCCGATTGCGCAAGAATTACTGGACAACGATATCCCATCAAGCTTTCATACACCAAAAATTTGAAAGTATAAAGGAACGGACCCTGTTGAGCACGTGCAGGAATTACATTCGATGTCGAACCACATTTTATGTTGGTTATTCCCCATCACCCTCCAGTGCGAGCCCCTAAGCTAGTTTCACTCGTAAGACGAAGGATCAATTCACTCTTTTGATCAGTTACGTGAACTCTTCGTCAAGAACTATTCATATAACCGCAATAAGGAAGATGATATTTACACCCTTATCAGTCTCAAACAAATGCCGGGAGAGAAGCTCAAAGCGTTTACTAATAAGTTTTTGGATCTGACCAAAAGAGTGGATAGTCTCGACCAGAAAATCACAGTATCGGCCTTTACAAATGCTCTACTCATTGAGAGCAGAGCAAATGAGCACCTCATCTTGAACAAGCCAACAACTCTAGAAGAAATGGTCGAGAAGGTAAACAATTACATCAACCTGGAAAGAATGATATCTGAAAGGCAAAAGCCTGCAAAATTTATTCTCGCAACTAAAGGGCAAAACACAAAACGAGAATTCGAAAGCACTACAGATATTAGACGTGATAAAATACGAGTTAAGTCAGAATGAGACCGACCTCGAAAAGGAAACAATCTCCCAAAGCCTTTTCTCCCAAAATTGACTGCCAAGTTAGTTGACATCTATCCTACACTTCAGAAGGATAAGTTCTTCAAAAATACACAACCCCCCTCAAACGAATCAAAGTAAAGCTGTACTGTACTGTAAACATCACAAAGTTAGACATCATGATACAAAACGATGCTACGCTCTACAGAAACTCATGGAGTATATACTCAAAGACGGAAGAATGCACGGATACATTGTCGACGTGGAAAGCTAAAATAACGGGAGCTACAAAAAAGATAATAATGGTATCCAGATCGAAGAGGGGACTGAAAAGAAACACCTTTATCATCTTCACCCGTCACTTTATCGAGACACACAACATAAATAGATCGATCGGATTTGAAGGACAGTGACTTATTCAATGTCATGACCTGACGAAAATTAAAGTGGAGCTCGATTACCCCGACTGGATTTCGAACATCGTAGCGATTCCAAAGAAAAACGGGAAGATCAGAGTTTGTATGGATATCGCGGACGTGAATAAATATACTCCAAAAGATAATTTTCCCATTCCAATAATCAATCATTTGTTGGATTCAAATGCTGGACATGAACTTATATTCATAATGGTTGCCGCATCGGGTTACAATCAGATTTCACTCCTTCCCGATGATCAAGAGAAAACAACGCTCATCACAGAACAAGGATTGTACTGTTACAAAGTTATGCCTTTCAAAATTAAGAATGTTGGAGCAACTTATTAAAGATTGATAACCCAAATGTTCAAGGACCACCTTGGGAAAACAATGAAAGTATACATTGATGGCATGCTTTGTAAAGGCCTTAAGAAAGGAGATCATCTTGCAGATCTTCACAAAGTTTTCAAAATCCTTCAGTCTTACAAAATTAAGCCTAACCCTGATAAATGCCAGTTCGGGGTTCAATCAGAGAAATTTTTGGGGTACTTGATCAGCAAAAAGGGAATCAAAGCCAACCCTAACCGCATTCGAGCTCTCTTATCAATGTCATTACCAAAACCAAGAAAGATGTGCAAAAGTTGGCTGGCAAGATTGCAGCAATCAATAGATTTGTGTCAAAATTGCCAGATCGGTGTAGATGGTTATTTGACCTACTACGCGAAGGGACACACAGAGGTAAAAATAAAAAGGATCTTGAGATCGAATGTAGTAATGAGTGCGAAGCAGCATTCCAAGACGGCAAAAGGTATTTGGGAAAACTTCCTATCATGAGTACCCCGACAGAGGGGGAAGAACTTATAGTATACCTTGCTGTTACAGAGAACTCACTCAGTTCGGTACTTATTCGACTTGATGGAAAAATAGAAAAACCCATGTATTTCATCAGCAAAACTCTTATTCTGGCAGAGTCACGGTACACTAAAATTGAAAAACTACTTCTTACCCTCGTTTACACCTCGCAGAAGCTACAACAATATTTTCAAGCTCATTCAATTTGGGTAATAACGAATTATTCCCTTTGGGATCTTTTAGAAGAAAGAAAAATCCAGACGAGTGCACACAATATACGTTTTGAACAAAGGCTTTTCGAAAATGGGCAGGCAGTCTGGCAGATTTCCTAGTAAAAGACTTGGATTGGGAAGAACACGATCCCGACGTAGTTGAAGAACAGTACAAAGAAAAGGTAGACTGGATATCGAGAAATGGGTGGCGCCTTTTGACCGATGGGTCTGCTGGGCTAACGAGATCAGGAATCAGGATCGTTCTTATAACACCCTCAAACGATAGGATTGAAAAATCTATCCGCCTCAATGTTGAGGCAACGAACAATGAAATAGTATACGAGGCGTTAATCCACGATTTGGACATGGCATTAGAGCTCAGAGTAGCCGAGCTTTTTGTATACACCGAATCTATGTTGATCGTAGGCCATTACATTGAATGATATTAGAAAAATGGAAAGATGGAGGAATATGTTACCCTAGTAGCCATTAGAATGAACAAATTTCAAAAGTCTATGATTGAATATTTGCCTCGGGGAGTAAATAGACATGCAAACTCCATCGCTTATTTGGCTGGAATTCTCAGAATAGAGGCTCGATATTTAAAAATTGAAGTTATATCTACCTCCAATTTTAATCTTGTCAGCTCGAACGCAATTAATACTGGAGGCGATAGGCTCGAAGAAGGCGATTGGAGGTTGCCCTTTTTGAAATATATTGGTCCCGGGAACAATTTTAAAGGTGAGCTCCTAGAAGACGTCAACGGGAGACGAAGACTAATAAACAACGCAAAACGACACAGTTATTGAAAATGAACTTTACAAAAGATCAGTTACAGGTTCTTATTTGAAATGTCTGTTCGAAAAAAACTTCAATACATATTGAAAGAAAAAAACTTCATCAGGTACTGGCTAAATCTTATAACAAAAAAGTTCGCAATAGAGAATTTGACATCCAAGATCTCGTCCTAAGAGCGATACCCAAACATAGAAAGAAATTTAATGCCGGGAAACTTGCAGAAAATTGGGAAGGACCCTTCATTGTGGTCGGTAAGACCAACCTCGGATCATACCTGATAATAGGAGTCCGAGTTCCTAACCCTTGGAATACACGAAGGTTGAAGACATTACCGTCAAACTTATTTTACAGTTCGATGTTTTTTACACTAAAAAACGAGAATTATTCTTCATTTCTATATACGTTTACCCCTTCATAAATGAAATACTTACGTTTGGTCGAGTCAATTGCAACATCTGAGAAATTAAACAACTCATCTCATCTACGATATTACAACATAATGAACGCAATGAGTATACATCAAAGAATGATCCAGGCAATTTATAATTTTAATTTCTGCCCCTTTTCATAACCTGTCGAGTCGATTGCTTCTTTTCCCCCCTCTGGACGAACTACCACCATGACTAGAAGTAGTAACCTCTGGAGGACAAAATCTTACAATATCTTCTTCACGTCATGCTCACTGGGAGCGAGGTACAAGATCTTTGATCTCATCATCATTCGACAAATCTTCCATTGATACAGCGGTGGAATCCTCAGCACGAACAACTTTGTTCTTTTTATTTAGAAAACAAAGATACTCTGCTTTCGCAATCTCCAAATCATAGTCCTTACTAGAGTTAGCCACATATTTCCGAAACTCGTTCTCGACTCTGTTCAATTTACCACCATAATAGGCAATGACTGCTTCCACATGCAACTTGTACGGATCCTTAACAACAATTTTTCTGGATTAGGATGCAGAAGATTCCTCATCTGCTTAAGCAATTTCCTTAACCGATCGCAATTTGTTTTTGCTCTACTTCAATTTTTTCCCGTCTCCTTTCCTCCTTTTTTCTTAGCGATAACTCCTTTTCAACTCGCGTCGCGAGCCGAACATTTTGTTTGGTATAGTGGTGTAGAGTTTCCTCAGTCATTTTCAGCTCGTTCTCTAACTCAGTCTGCACTTGGTTTATTTTAAAAAACAATATTCTTATAGATTGACGACCCAACAAAAATCGAATACATATGTTTAAACGTCTAATACACATGCCCCCATATTACTTAGTCATATAAACTGAACATTCATTTGACTCTGCGTTGCGACGATTTCTCGCTGCAGTCGTCAAAGATTGAACTCGAGCTAGATCTGGTACCACACCCCTCTCTTCTAATATGTGTATATAAGCATCCTTTAAACCCCTTTCACTATCGACTTCCGCCTCAAAATAAAGCGTCAACGTTAGCAACGCCCTAGCGCACTCATCTTTCATAGGGGATTTCTTTCAACATTTTTTGGGTCTTCGTAAACCTATCGTAATCTTTCCTAATGCTTCATTCTTCTCTATTTTTGCTTTGGTAAATTTCAATTGGATATCACAAAACTCTTGCCAATGATTATCTGACAGAGATTTATGATACCTTATTTGATATTTGGATCGAGCTATTACCTGATGAGCGCGACTCAAAGCATTTCTAGCTCGTTCAAAGCTCTTTATTGAGAAGCTACAGTCGCCCTCAATTGCTCTACGTCCTACACAAATTACAAACTATACATTATTCATTTACTCAAAATCTAAGTTCAAAACGATAATCATTTCCTCTTAAAACTGGCAAATATCCAAAATTCACCAATTTTCCAAAAGATTCACTAACACCCTCACAATATTCAAACATAAACAAAGAGTTAAAACGGTTTTAAGGACTCTTTGCAGTCTCTACCTCTCCAGGTGAGGCTTTCCTTGCATCGACCTTTGCAGCTTTCCTAACGTCATCAACATCGGCTTTGAGTTGAACGTTAGCAGCAGAAGTTGGAGAGACATGCAAATCTGGTTGATTTTCGTCTTCTGTAGTATCATCCTCGACCTCAGACGGGAAGATGATTTCATCATATTTACCAGCCAACCAAAGCGCGTTGTCGTTTTCAGATAATCCGAAGAAACGATAAGATTGGATCATGTTGTCCTGCCCAACCTTAATCACCTCCACCGTCCTCTCCACTTCTTTTTGACGCTCAATCAACTGGTTCTGAAGCTCCAATCTAATAGCCGCCCTCACCGCGTCCACAACTTTTTCCTTTTCTTTTCGGCCTCAGCAACAAAACCATCCAACTGTCTTTTCAATTCTTCATTTTCTTTCTTCAAGGACTTCTCGGTTAAAGAATGGGATTTGACCTTCTGAGAGAGCTCGAGTTGGTCATATTTTCTTTTCCGCAGGCCCGAGAAGAGCCTTTTATCACCATGGTCAGCTGCCAGCGCTACAAAATTTAGAACATATACTAGTAAGAAAAAAAAGTGCAATTCGGAAGAATAGCTACCTTAGCAACTTGCTCTTGAAAGATTTCCTCAAGCTTCTCTGGATCGGTCTGGAAACAATGCTTCTCCACATCCTTGAACTCGGTTACCACATCAGACTGAGTCTGATCACTCCCTTCGAGCTTGTGAGTTTTACCTCTGGTAAGAAATAAATGATCTCCATTGTCCTCCACACTGTCCTTCACAACCTTAACTTTTCGTTTCTTGTTCTTCTCCGAGACCGAGGCTCCAACAAGACCGGGTGTCGGCAGGACCGTCGCCCCGCTAGCCGTTTTATCTAACTGCTTGTGAACAGACAACTCTTGGTTCGCCTTTTGAAGACGTCGAAGCTTCCGAGGCTTCTCCGACAATTCGGGTGGGGAAATATTGGCTGAAATGGACACAACCGGAAGCTCGAGACCGCCAAGAAGGCGTCCTCTTTTTGTTTTGGTTTTCGTCCTGACCAACCATAGCTTGCCTTTGGTTAGCCCGTTAAATCTTTGGGATTTCAAAATTGACCCTCTTAACCCTTTGGATTTTCAGTTCGGTCTTCTCTCGACTAACACGGTCAAATAAACTTGTATTGTCAGGAGTAGTAGTCACCTGAGGACCTACAACAAGAAACGATAAAGAAAAAAGACAAATAAGGAGAATGATCGTACACAACGTCCAATCACCAAGTTATAGTTATAAGTACTTACTTGGGTTTAAATACTTAAATTTCAGCTCGAGTGCGGGTTCATCTGAAACCTACAAACAATTCCTTCTAACCTGAACCATGTGACCGTTTCACGATCGACCAGCCGAGTCAAAATCAAAAAAATTCGTCTTAGAAGAATCTTTATACAGATAGCAACTCTGCCTCGATTTCAGGTATTTCATTTTATAATACTTCATGACATCTGAGGCAACAAATCTCTTATTAACACCATTCGCCCTCTATCTCTCGTTTAAAGCCTTTTTTTTTGCAAGGCAAACCGGTTTTATATAGGGATCCGTAACCCTGAGTTTCCACAAACCTTCATCATTTTATAAACATTGCCATTCTGCTGAGCTAGGTAGTAGTTTAACAGGTTCATGATACCTTTTTGAAAGTTAGTCAGCGGTATTCTAAGCCCGTACACGAGCTGGTTAGTATAAAACAAAAAACCATGACCATGACCACACTCAAGCGGTCCAGTCCAATACTCCAAAGTAATATCAGTTGGAAGTTTCTTATCCCTCCTAACCTGCTCAAGATCAGGTACCTGATAATATGTCTTTGGACCATTCTTTGGTGTAAATTCTCTAAAATATAAACCCTCTTCTACAACATACTCCTCCCACTCCCCTTTTAACTTCTTGTATTTAAGAAATTCCTTCCCAATTTCTACCCCTTCTGGATATACACATATCCATGGCACCCGATACATTACCCCTACATTCGCCTCTGAAACCTGGTTTCAGGCTCGACTTGAGTAGATATAGATTCCTTAGGAGTGACCTCGTGCGACCTTTCACGACTGTCTAGAACCTCCTCCTCCGCATTATCGAACTCCTCGTCTCTTCTAGACGAAGACATCTCTTCTGAGCTCGATTCAAATACAAACTTACTTCTAGGAATTAAATTGTTTATACGCATATTCGACCTACAAAGCAAAGCATTTATCACACTGTTAAACTCTATTTTATCTGCCTTACTATCTCGCCACCGAAGAAGATGAAATGAAGACGACTATACGAAGAACCGAAGAAAACTCGCTCCTTCGATGCCCAAATGTGTGATTGTGTGAAAGATGAAAAATTAGGGTTTAAGAAGTTGGAGAAGCCGAAAGGCGAAGAACATCGTCAAAAACTTAATCGGGTGATTTCGTTGGATGGAAACGATGGGTTTATGATGGGTTGTGTGGAATCGAAGGAATAGAGTCAAATAGGATCAAAGGATTTGTATAATATGCGGAGTTTTTTTTTTCCTTTGAGTTAGAAGAAAAATCGTGAATTAGAATCCAAACCGACCTAAACTTTTCGATTCGGTTTTTCAGCGGTTCAGATTTCCTCAGTTTAGTTTCGGTTATGCTGAACCTAAAAATCGATTATTTGGTTTGGGTTTCGATTTGGGCTCAGAATCAGCCTGAGCTAAACCGTGTACAGTCCTAGCAACAACATTGACCGCCACATAATATATTCCAACATCTATGCATGGGTAACAAAGTTTCGTTGGTCGATCAAACTGATACACTTAGCGGGAGGTCTTCCTCTACCTATATTATGTACACTATGGTTATTAGAACTGAAGGTCCATCTCAAAACCAATTGGCAATGAGTGTATTAGCCCCAGGATCTTATATTATTCATGTGCTAGGCTTGAAAACCCGATGTGGGACTATATATCTCAACACGCCCCCTCGCGTGTGGTGTAATTTTTGAGCTCAACACGTGGATAAATATTTGGGTGACGTGAAGTAGCACGTGGGCCGTTGGGCTCAACACGTTGAAGAAAGGTCCCCCTAATACCATATTAGAACTAAAGGGGCCATCTCAAAACCAATTGGCAAGGTGTGGAGTAGCCCCAATATCTTAAATTATTGATGTGTTAGGCTTGAATCCCTGATGTAGGACTATATATCTCAACAATGGTGATCAAGAACAATCTAGACTCCAAAATTCTTGGATTTTACGGGTGTGATACCAAAAATGTTAGAACTAATTTGGCGTGAGCAACAAATTGAGGTGACAACAGTATAAGAATTTGAAGTCACAAGAAAACTAATTTTTTTATTCATTTCGCGATAATATACTGACAATTGAGGCTTTAGCCTTTTTTGTAGAGATCTAATCCGTTGCCTATATCTCTTAGGATAACTCTAGAGGAATCATACTAAAGTCAAAGTTGCCACATAAAATGAACTCTGGCAAGAATAAGGAAATATAATGTTACCTAAATATTGTAATAAACTCCTAATAATTTACGAAATAAAAAATAGGGTAGACTTCATGGACGGATCATCCAGGAGAGTGTGTGCCTTGGGATCGTTGTGGCACATGTCTTGGCGTTCCCTCACAACACTATCTCTCATTCATCCCACCACAAGGACTACGTTATATATTAAGGAGTTTATAAGACCACTACATGTAAGCTATGATAGTTTTAGCATATTACTAATAAAGGATCAAAGGGTGAAAAGGATAAAACCTTCTCCTATTGATCGACTTCTGCTGTCGTGAATGGCCAATTCGAGCTTCAAAAAGTAACATTTTCTTATTTTGAAGCTATTATGAAAAACTTGAGACAGTATAATGTCATAAGCCATTCCACGGAAAGGCGTCATCTCTATTCTCATTCATGCTATCAGATTCCCTTTATCTTTCACATGCTGCTTTTTTTCTTTTTCTTGGATAGCAAACCTCTGTATCTACGGTCGTATTCTCTCTGTTAGGAGTAATTGCTGAAATCTCATATCTTTAACTACTTTGCATGTTAACGGAACCGGCATCGTTTGGACTCAGTATATAAATTATTGATGGGAATGTTATGGTAATGTACAGGACTTGCTTCACCTTCAAAGCAAGTGGGAATACATGCATAGAAAAGGAACAAAAATATATCTTTGTATGAATAACAACTGTGGTAGAATTGAAAAGGCTTCCAAAAGAAGGATGAATTTTGCAGTTCCTTAGCTAAATGCCTTCTTGTGTGAGGAATAAAGGAGAAGTTAAAGCTCTGATAGGGCGTTAAGGGTTCCCCACAGGATCTGGTGCAAGAGTTTTAGACTTGTACATATGTTGTATTTTTCATCCTCGGATGTTCTTGCATCATGATATATTCTTCTTCATTGCTTTTCAGCTTCTTTTTTATGTGAGTATATCAACATGCTTTAATTGGAAAAAGGGTTTATTTTTTAGCTTTTGAAATTTGAAAGAGTATAGGATACAGTCAATTCCCCCCAAGAAAGGTCTGAAGTGAAACCAAGCTGCAGTGTGGAGTCTAACAAAGATACAGGCAGTAGAGTGCTTTAATGTTCGGCGTTTTCTTTGTGATATGTTAATTGTTTGTTCAGAAAAAATTATATACTCTTACGCTGCTTATGAAATATATTTAAATGTCTTTATTATGGTTCATTGACTATTCACTTTTATCTTGAATATTTTAGTTAATCCCGGAACAAGAAGAAAATCCGCTAGGGGGTAATCGTGCCCTCCAACCATCTGTAGGTAGGGGTTCAGGTGCAGAAACCGAAGTGATGCAATGGAATGTATTGCAGTTCAACACAGGTTCGACGACCCCATTCCTTATCAAATGTGGGACAAACTCACATTCGGAGCTTGTTATCAAGGCCGATGCCCGGGTACAAGACCCTAAATGTGGAGAGATTGTTAGAGTTGTACCAAATCCAACACTTCTAACTACTATGAATTTGGAGGAAATAAAACAAATGTTTTCGCAACTTCCTGAGTCTCTAAGTTTGTTAGCTCTTGCAAGAACCGCTGATGGAACCCGAGCTAGGTATTTTAGATTGTACAAGACTCTGGCAATGAAAGTTCCATCACTGAAGAATTTAGTCAACGAACTAGAACAAGGGGGAGTACCAAAAGATTCGAGATCGTGAAAGCTTATGGGTATTTTTCTTCTTTTGGCTTTCAAAAAAATCCACTGTATGTTTTGTTAAACATTTGTAACTTGTATCCATTGTTTCTACTCAGTTATCTCAATATCATTTTGTTGACCAAGTTATTTCTGTAACTTAATTATATTTGTTATTCAAGTGATACTCTCTTGGTAGCAAAAATGTGAGAATCCTTTTGTTTTAGATGAATGTGAAAGGTTTTCTTTTGACCTCCCCATTTTGTTTCAACGTAATGCTTCTCTTTCTTTTTAAGCAACATTTCTATGTAACACTCTTTCTTTTTATAGATGTGTAATTGAGGTCGGAAACCCGTTTTTCTTATGAACATTATGACAGGTTTAGATGGATAGACTAGTGTGCCTGCTGCTGCGCTGCCCCAATTATACCAAGCCGGAGGGACCTAATTTTCATGTGGGCTAGCCTCATGAAGCATGTTGTCCTGCAATTCATTTTGGGCATAAAGAGAGTGTTGAGGCAAGGCAGTAAGAAGGAACTGAGCTGGGGGGACCTTTGTTTATCAGAAAAGTGAAGTTAAAGCTGATGACCTTTATCTTTCTCTGTCTCTGCCTCAGACTCAGTACTTGTGCACATAAACTTTTGAGGGAATATCTGTGAACAATTCTGTCGGGATGTACAACATAAAGCAGGAAAGGAATAGAAAAGATAGATAGTCAGTTAGTCAAGTTCATTTTATTTTTTCTCTCTAGAATCTTGCCACAAAAGATAAAACAAAGTCTATGGCTAGTAGTACAAGCAGTCACGCCCATCCTTGTATCTGTCTCCCCAACCATGTCCTCCGAAAGAATGCGGAGACAAGCCCAACGTTACTCGCATGTTAATAAAACGTGGTAAAATCTCCACCTGTAATAAAAATCCACCTCAGCTTCAGCTGCTTCGTTTGTCGACATAACTCTATATGTCGGAGGGACAGGAGCTGGAATAGGATCCTCCAACGAGTAGTTCCCAAAATATCTCAACTTTAACCTCTGCATTTTAGAAGCGATTCGCTCCTCTAGGGCCATCCTAAGAGTTTTTACCATCTTCAGAACTAACAGAGAATTTTGCAACACACCAGAGTGTACTTTGTCACAATCTACAGTGCAGGTACCCTTTATATAACCATATATTTATTGTGCAGGTACGTTTCCCCAAGCGTTATCATTGAATAAGACGTAACTCTTTAAACTCTAATCGTCACATCTTTCAATTCTCATCAACATTCAATACACATACATCCTCCTTTGGCATGCGCATTTTCCATGCAGTCAACAGACGCTATTACTTCTTTCAAAATTTAAACTATCAACCCGAATACCCATATGCCCGGATTCTTTCTCAACCAAAGCCACTCGTGACTTCGGTTGTGTGGGGGCGATTGTAGGGGCATATCCCTCGATCTCACCTAAAATCGGGCTGTCCCCAATTCGAATTACCTCTATATCAGGCCCACGCATCCTTTACATAACTTCTTAGTCAAACATTGCCACATACTCTACGAACTGATGATAAACGTGGGTCGAGCTTAAACCAAAAAACCTGAACAAGTCAAAACTACATGTCTCTCACAAACTCAACAGTTACTCAGTCAACAACCTCTAACCACATTGTTCAGAAAACGTGCTCCAGCACGATGAAGAGCTACAGAAGGGGCATATTTAAAGGAAAAGTTTCAGAAGAGATAGGGACCAACAATATATACGAGAAATCACGAAGAAGACTATATCTTCTGAGATTCTCAAACACTTAAGACTTCTTATTCACAAGATCAAATATTTTTAAGTCTAGAGATAACTTGTAATAAGATATTGTCTGCCTCAAGCAATTAAAGTCACTGTCACAAAACCCTCAACATGGGGTTATAGCTTTTTTTAACCTATTAATAGGTTTTCCAAGCTAGATACCTATGTCATTTCCTGTGTATTAGATTGTAGTCACAGGTACACTGGTGTAAGGACTAATTCGAGGCCACGTCGAGCTCATGGAATTAGGCCATTACAATGCTCTAACTGCGACTAAGTAATATGTTGAAAATAGGTATCTATCTGACTATGAACACATACACACACACTTACTAAGTAATTCATTTGAGTGATTTTTTATAACACATGGGCAATGTCCTAATCTCTCTAAGATATTCTAAATTCGTTTGCTTTTGATTATGCATTGTCTTAGGGGGAGGTTTGCCATTTTTCATGGATTTTTTTGTATTTGTGCTCTAACCGGTCACCATTTTTTTGAGGTTGAGATACCTCTTATTTTAAGGGGAAATAATTAATACCTTTTCAATGTGATATTGGCTTGGAGTATGGATGTTCAGTGATCGAGCCAATCCATTGAGTTATAAGTTTTTCTTTCTTATAGTTGAGGTTTTGTCACAAAATAAACCAAAGGGGGAGATTGAAACTTCCATATTTGGTATTAGTTTTATTTCGTGTTAATTGTCAGCACTATCTCGTGGTTATTCATCGTTAGAGAGTGATAATGGAACGACGATAGTTGGACTGACATTGAACATTTATGTTGGTTTTGTACCTCATCGCTCAAATACTTTATTCAGTTAGTATTTTACAAAAGTTCAAAAAGAATTGTGTATTTGGATGAAAATAGGTTACTGTTTGAACAGACTCTTGTTATGCTCGAATAAACCTAGCAGAACCATCTCTGTTTGCTTAAACTTTTATTTTGTTTGAATAAACTTGGTCCTGTTTGAACGGACTTTTATTATGTTCGAACATAACAGGCAAAACCTTCCCTGTTCGAATAGACTTTTGCTATGTTCAAATAAAGCACTATATTTTAAGATTTTTATTTAAAACTTTTTTTCTTTTTTGAACTTCATCTCTTCCAAAACTAATTTTAGGGCTTGAGATATTTTGAGAGAAGAATAAATTCAACGAGAATTAACCCTCAAGTTGAATCGATCTTGAATTTTGAAAACCTAATTCCAATTTTAGATTTTGAGAGTTTGAGGGATTCAAGCTTTGAAGCTTTGGTACGTGATCCGAAGTGAGGCATTGTGAGAACATATGGATTGATTGCGAGAAGCTCATTTAGAAGAAAGGTAACCACATGATGTGCTTATCAAGTCTGTGAGTGATTAAATTCTTATAATTTCTTTTCAATAGAAGTTTTAACTGTTAGGCGATCCGACAACGACCTGTGGGTTTTTCTTATGAGAAATGTTTCCTACAAGGTTAAAATTGTTTGTCCCTGTACTTTTGATTTCTTATTGTTATCACTAGATTATCATATCGACTTGAGCTAGGTTAGAATTAGACAATTCATATCAAGGATTATCGAACCTAAGTAATTTGACCAAATTTTATCAAAATCGATTAATCTCAATGTCTCAGAAATTTCATCGAGAATCGTCCTAAGTGCTTCTCCATTCGACATGTCTTCATTTTAACTCATGTAGTTAACCACAGTTAACCTCTACTATTAAGATTCCCCAAATTTCTTAATTAATTTTGGATACTTAATTACTCATCCTTAATTACATACATATCGACTTGATTAATAAATATGGGAAAGAACCAAAACTATTAATATAAGACATATCATCTTTAAATTAAATGAATTGTTGAAAAAAATAATTTCAAAAATGAAATATATATGGAAAAAGAAATTAATTAGCTAAAATAAAGATTAATTTTTTAGTGATACTCCAAAGCCGACCAAAATTGTTGAACGTAGAGTGGATCGAAATTCCATGAAATATTTCTTTATTTTTTCTTTTCTTTTTTAAATGGAAGAAGAAAAAAGATTTCCCTCCTTTTTTTCCAAAAGAATATCTTGTAGGATTTTTCTTCTTCTCTACGTTTATGTGGGATATTTTGTGAGTTTTTTAGGGAAAATATTTTGGGGAGATTTTGTGGATTTTCATTCTTTTTTAAAATATTAATTATAAGAATATAATGAAAGTTTCCTCGAAATAGGAAACTCTATGTATGTAATTAATTAAATCTCCATAATTAAAGGTGTTTGGGCGATCTAAATGATAGAGGTTAACTGTGGTTAACTGTATGATTTAAAATGGACATATGTGGGAAAAAAGCTTAGGACGGTTCTCGGTCCTAAGCGCTTAGGATTAGATTAAACTTTTTCTTTTCCAAGGGCAACTATTTGGTTTAAATGAAATGATGATGATGGATGGTATTCAAGCATCTCCAATCTTCGCCAATATATTAACCACAACAATGCTTCAGGCCAAAACATGCAAGAGTCACAAGAAGGTCGAGAGACGGCGAAGAGGAAGAATAAATGGGCATCTCACAATCCTTCACACTCTTCTAAAGCCCGTTTGCATTACGAAAACCGAAACTATATTAACCTTTTTTTTATATCATAGAGACATCGTCTTAAATTTGTTACTTTTTTCTAACCAAAATCATATGATGATTCAATACTTTCAGTATAACTAAGAATCAACATTTCTTGTGCCAAAATGGTCGTAAAATATTTATTTAATCTTGGCCAGACTAAATTAAACCAGAATTCAACAACCGTGTGGTTTGCTTCAATAGACTAACACGTTATATTTTATGATGGGTAGAAAGATAAGAGGTCGTTGCTGGTAGAGGCTGTGAAGTGTGTGACCGAACTAAAGAATATGACAACAGATATGGTGGGATATAGCTGCAGCAGCATTAGAGAATGTGATCAACAACACCAGTGGTCTTTCCCTGTTGAAAGTGAAGCTTAATTGGTGTACATTTTCACAAGGCTACTTTGGGTACAAATAAAGTATGAGAATGTTTTGGAAGTTCTACCTTCGGTATTCTCTTAACTTATTTTCGTTTTTTTTTTGTGTGGTTAATTAGAGTGATATAAAACTTCATAAATGAGTAGTGGTGTGTGTAGAAACTTCCCTAGTACCTATATATAGGTGTAGGGAATTTTTTTTGAGATATGAGCTCAAAAATATATCAATATATGTGTATTCTTTGTCTCTTCCACCTATAATCCCAAAATTATCATTTCATTTCATTGTTCATATCCAACATAGCGGCATCAGGGCGACGAGGTGAAAGGTGGTGGAATGATGCGATTTTAAATCCCTCGCCTAACCAAAGAGAATTATGAGAATTAGTACATCCAAATGAAGGTACTTCTTGGAGCACATGATGTGTGTGAAGTTATTGAGAAAGGGTATGTTGAACCCGAAGATGAGAATAGGCTAGCACAACATAAAATAAATGTGCTAAAAGATTCGAGAAAAACAGAGAATAACATTATCTTCTTCATCTATCAAGGGTTAGATGAAGTTGCTTCAAGAAAGTTGCATGTGCCACCTCCTCAAAACAAGTATGGGAAATTCTTGAGAATTCCTACAAAGGTGGTACCAAGGTGAAGAAGATTTTTCTTCAAATTTATAGAGGGGAGTTTTGATTGACACATAAAATGACCACTATTCCCCTATGACTTAATGTTTATTATTCTTAATTTTATTATTAAACATGACTTATAAAACCAATTTTTATATTTCAGGTCACATGGAGCTCATTTACCAAATATGTGCAAATACCGGGATGTATAGCTCAAATGATGAACTGTTGGGGAAGGATGTAGAGTTGTCAAACACAAGGGTCCCACATGGGGAGGTTACAATTTTGGAGGATAACTCTTGGAGGTTACAAATTTATGTACATTCATGGCATAAGTTATAAATATAATATTAAATATAAGAACCCTCTCCTTCATCTATAAAAGAAGAGGTGGTGAGCTCATAAGATCATCCAATTTTAAGAGAATCATTCTTGTAGAGTGCAAGAGAACATTATTAGAGTAAGTCGGTGCAAGTCTTGTAAGCATTTGGAGCATTTCATTTTGTAAGTCAATAAAATTCCTCTTTTTGTTGTTAGTTTATGTTCATTTCATTCTCATACCATTTAGGTTTATAGTTGTTATAATGGCCGGCTAAGTCCTCACTAGGGGTGAAGATGGATCTGCCATAAGCGTATGATATCATGTAGTAAAATGTATTTTTCTCTAACACAATATGAACATATTATCACAAATCCCAAAACTATATTGTTGGAGACATCTATTATCATCCTATGATCTCTTTAAGTAGAGATATAAGAAGAGTTTTGTGATTCTCAAATGATATAGTAAAATTGTATTAATATTGTATTTTTCTAAGGTATGATCCTAATTAACATTTCATAGTTAGCATAGCTTTCATAGAATGCGTTTTTAGTACATACTTAGTTCATACAATATATTCTACTTGAGTTATAATTAATCATGGGATTACATCGATAAAAGGTCGAAGTTTGTTATTTCAATTAAGTGGAGAATTTAATATACGATACTATGTTGATATTGTATGTAAATGGTGGTGAAATCCGAAGCCCCTAAACCTTTATTCTTGATTAAAACCATATCATTGATTTTTACGGTTTTACAACCTTAGATGACTAAAACACAAGATCAAAACTAATTTCTAGTTCCGTTCGAAAGTGAACGACACTCTAATTTTTACCCATACTAAACACCGGATTTTGCCCGTTATCAAAATGACGCCGTTGCCGGTTTCGAGCGGTAATTAATTTTTTATTTATTGTGTTTAATTTTTTTTTCGGTTTCACTTTTTAGAAGAACATAAATTTCGTTTATTACATTTTTATTTTACTTTTGCACTTTGAGGAATTTTGTTTTGTTTTGCGGTGACTACTTTCTTTATTTTACAGTGATTACCAAAGGAAGCTAAGGACCGACCAAAAACTAGATAGGGTTATCTTTTCTTCCTCTCTTTGAGTGACTTGTAGTGAGGCAAAATATTGTACTCTTGAGCGAAGAGTGTCTAAGTAAAGCGAGTATACACAACTCAACGTGCGAACCGATCCATTGTCACGAATAGGTGCAACCGAATCCTGAGACCGGGTTCACAACTTGACCTTAATTAAGGCCCATCTGAAAAGGTTGTTGTGTTTATTATTTGTGCACCTCATTGTTGTGTGATCATCATAGTGCTCACATCTATTAGTGTATGAAAGAATGGTTTCAAAGGCCTAAAAGTCATCTTGAGAGGCTTAGAAAATCTGATTTGATAGATATTCTGATCCACTTTGAGGTAGGCGAGTCAACCCAACTGGGAATCCAATCTCTATTGATACGAGAGACCGTACAATCCTTATTCATAGGGAACTCTTCCCTGTTGAGGGTGAGTTATAAACTTTTGATTTACTTGTCTCTCCATTGAGACTTAATCCGAGTCCAATTTCCTCATTTACTCCATTTAGTGTTCTACCCCAATCACTTGAGATGGGAGATGCCAATGATAATGAGAATGGTCAGGGACCCATGCGAATTCCTCTTAAGGATCACATGTTCCCAAAAATGACAAATCGTGCCTCGTGCATTGTTTTACCTCCTACAACTGGGCAATTTGAACTTAGAAATCGCTCATCAATTCATTGCCAAAATTCTCAGGAGGAGAAGATGAGAACCCATATGCTCATGTTAGGGATTTTGATGACTTAATGTTCCTCCAAAAGTATAGGAATGAGAACGAAATGGAGGCCATGAAACTCGTGTTGTTTCCCTTTTCTTTACTAGGGAAAACTAAAAGCTAGCTTCAAGGTCTACGGCCAAAATCAATCACGAGTTTTGAGATGCTTACTGAAGCCTTTTACAAAAAGTTTTTCTCTCTCGAGAAAACTGAGACCCTTCGTAGGGCCATTCTTAGGATTACCCAACTTCATGGAGAAAGGTTAAAAGATTATCTTGAGAGATATAAGGGACTGATCCTACAGTGTCCTCATCACGGTATCGACTCCTGGGTCCTAACTAGAAATCTTTATGATGGATTAGATGCTGAAACCAAGAGATCTGTAGAATTCTTTTGTTTAGGGAAATTCACTGATAAGGATAATGTAGAGGGTTTGGACTTCTTAGAAGAAATGGCTGAAAAATTGCAAACCTGGGGCACCATGAGAGAAACTGATATTCAAGAAAAGGGGGGTAATGCCTTTGGAGTTGGATCTAACTCTAATTCGGAAGCTACGCTGACGACCATCCTGCGTAAGATAGAGTCCTTAGAAATAGGGAAAAAAAATGTCCGTTAAAGCACCAATTTTTCATGCTGAGATGCAAGCTTGTGCTGCATGTGACGATGTTGGACATTATACTCAGGATTGCCCTTTGATTCATGAAATTAGGGAAACCAGGAAGGATCAGGTGAATATGTTTCATCAAAAACCTTCCTCTTTTCCTTATAACCAGTCACATCATCAAGGGAATTCTTCAGGGAGGAATAATTTGAATAACTATTCTGGCAGACCGTATTACCAAGGGAGTAATCAAAATCAAAATCAAGGTGGTGCGTCATTTACTCCCAATCACCAACATTTTCAGCAAAATACTCCTTACGTTCCTCCTCAGAATAGGAAACCATCTTCGGATGATGGCATCCAAGCCCTATTACAATCTAATAACCAGTTGATGCAACAATTCATGCAAATGAATCAGCAATCCATGAGTTGAATAGAAACATCAATTGCTCAATTGGCATCTGGGTTAAGTACTAAAGACAAAGGTACATTTTCAAGTCAAACCCAACCCAATCCGAAGGATCAAACCAAGAGTTTACACCGCGATCAGGCGAATGCGGTGATTACACTTAGAAGTGGAAAGACTGCAGACAACAAAGTTAGGATGCCTGAGGACAAATTACGTGAAAGTCCTAATCCTAGTACTAAGAAAGTTGTAGAAGGAGGCAATCCTATATGTGAAGAAACTCCTTTTGTTGAGGAAGAGACTGGGCAGGTCTCGCTAAGTGAGAAGATTATCGAAAATGATCTGCCTAAAATTCCTAGAGCACCCTTTCCCCAACGGTTTTTAGTCAATAGGAAGAACATTCCCGATAAAGAGGTTAAGGAGATGTTCAAGAATCTTAAGATCACTATTCCTTTCCTCGATGTGTTACGACAGATTCCTTCATATGCAAAACATCTCAAGGACCTCTGCACGTTCAAGAAACGTATAAATGTTTCCAAGAAAGCTTTCAATGTCCATGGCAGTGAAAATGTTATTTAATTAGATGCTCAGGTTAGCTCTATAATCTTGAACAAAACACCCATGAAATACAAAGATCCAGGAATGCCGATAATTTCTTGTCACATAGGGACAAATTGCATCAGAAAAGCCTTACTTGATTTAGGTGCCAGTGTCAACTTGATCCCTTATTCGGTATATGAGCAGCTAGGTCTAGAAGAACTAAAACTGATACATAGAACCTTATAACTAGCTGATCGATCCATTAGAATTCCTAGGGGAGTTGTGATGGATGTACTTGTCCAGGTTGACGATTTTTTCTATCCTGTCGACTTTGTGGTCCTTGACACAAGCCCGGTAGAAGACCCAAATAGTGAGATACCTGTGATCCTTGGCCGACCTTTCTTGGCCACTGCTAATGCATTAATGAATTGCCGTAGCGGAGCTATGAAGTTGACTTATGGGAATAAAACCATTGATCTGAATATCTTCAATGCAACTCATACTCCGTTTGAAAATGAACCCGATGAGTGTAACATGCTTGGTACTATTGTAAACAGTACATTTCATAGTTCCAATCCTAGGGATCCGCTAGAAGCTTGTCTTGCACATTTTGGAGATAATTAGATGTTGATGACCTTATCAATGAGGTCATTGCCTTGTTGGATTCTGTTCCTATTGTGGATAACAATGATAATGTTAAAATGCTGAAAGTCAAGGATTCTGTTCCAGAAGCAGAAGAAGTGCTCGTTAGGTTAGAACTTAAACCTCTCCCTGAAAATCTCAAATATGTCTACCTAGGTCCTAATGAGACTCTTCCTGCTATCATAGCATCCGACCTTGAACCTGAGAATGAAGAAAAATTAATGCGTGTATTAAAGGGAAACACAAAAGCTCTTGGATAAAACATTTCAGATATTAAGGGTATTAGTCCTTCTGTATACATGCACAAGATAAAACTCGAGGATAATGCCAAGGAGTCCAGAGAAGGACAACGAAGGCTTAACCCAACTATGGCTGAGGTTGTGAGAAAATAAATTTTGAAACTGCTTGACGCTGGGATCATTTATCCTATTTCTGACAGCCCATGGGAAACCCAATTCATGTTGTTCCTAAAAAGTCTGGAATCACTGTTGTGAGGAATGATCACAATGATTTTGTCCCCACTCACATGACCAAAGGGTGGCGAGTGTGTATAGATTATAGAAAACTCAATTCGATCACTCGAAAAGATTATTTTCCCTTACCATTCATGGATCAAATGCTTGAACGTCTCGCCGGTGATGAATACTATTATTTTCTTGATGGGTATTCTGGGTACAATCAAATACCCATCGCTCTAGAGGACCAAGAGAAATCCACGTTTACT
Organism: Kingdonia uniflora; assembly: GCA_014058105.1. Classification (NCBI taxonomy): domain Eukaryota; kingdom Viridiplantae; phylum Streptophyta; class Magnoliopsida; order Ranunculales; family Circaeasteraceae; genus Kingdonia; species Kingdonia uniflora. The sequence continues at coordinate 158,445 of JACGCM010000428.1, read as the reverse complement.
TGCCCTTTTGGAACCTTTGCCTATCGCCGCATGCCATTTGGGCTATGCAATGCTCCAGCAACATTTAAGTGATGTATGTTAAACATTTTTTCTGACATGGCTGAGCGTTTCCTTGAGGTTTTCATAAATAACTTCTCCCTCTTCGGAGATTCATTTGACCAATGTCTTCACCACTTATCTATTGTTTTTGCTAGGTGTCAGCAGAAAAATCTTGTTCTAAATTGGGAAAAATGTCACTTCATGGTGAAAAAAGGCATAGTATTAGGACATGTCATATCAGCAAAGGTTATCTAAGTAGATAAAGCCAAGATCGATGTCATATCTAGTCTCCCACCCCCACGAACAGTCAAGGATGTTCGTTCATTCTTGGGACGTGCAGGATTTTATCAACGTTTTGTTCCTGAGTTTAGCAAAATTGCTCGACCCCTCAACAATCTCCTCGCCAAGAACACTACCTTTTTTTTCGATGATTCGTCTCTTAAAGCATTTGAGAATCTCCGAACACGTCTAACATTATCACCCATCATCCAACCTCCAAATTGGAACGAACCTTTCGAGTTGATGTGTGATGCATCTGACTATGCCATTGGTGCAGTTTTGGCACAACACATTGATAACCTTCCGCGTGTCATCTATTATGCCAGTAAAACTCTTAATGATGCACAATTCAATTCCACAACCACAGAGAAAGAACTTCTAGCGATAGTCTTTGCTCTAGAAAAATTCCGTTCTTATCTCATAGGTTCTAAAGTAATAGTCTATACGGATCATGCTGCTATCAAACACCTTCTTACCAAGAAGGACACCAAGCAACGCTTAATCCGATGGATATTATTACTTCAGGAGTTTGATATTGAGATTCGGGATAAAAAAGGTGCCGAGAATGTGGTAGCTGACCACCTTTCTCGAATAGACAATGATTCTTTAGATAGGTCGTTACCTATTCGTGAGTCCTTTCCTGACGAGCAACTCATGTCCATTCGCTCTATGTCTTCTATACCATGGTTTGCAGACATAGCGAATTATCTTGCCACAGGGCACCTTCCTAGTTTTTGGACCTAACTAGATAAGAATAAATTTCTTAGTGAGGCCCGACACTTCTTCTGGGATGACCCGTACCTGTTCAAATATTGTTATGATTAAATCATTTGGAGATGTGCCATAGATTCTGAGTATACCAAAGTCATAGAATTTTGTCATTCCTAAGCTTGTGGTGGTCACTTCAGCTCCAAAAAGACCTCTGCAAAAATTTTACAGTTTGAATTTTATTGGCCTACCTTATTTCGTGATGCTCACAAATTTTGCAAGGCTTGTGATAGATGTCAGAGAATGGGAGCCTTTTCCCGTAGGAATGTGATGCCACTAAACCCAATCTTGATCGTTGAACCATTTGATGTTTGGGGCATAGACTTTATGGGTACCTTCACCTCATCTTTTGGGTTCATGTACATCCTTTTAGCCGTTGACTATGTGACTAAGTGGGTTGAAACTATTCTTACCAGGACCAATGATAGTTCGGTTGTTATTAAATTTATTAAAGAGAATATCTTTTTTCGTTTTGGTACGCCGAGGACAATAATTAGTGATGGGGGGGTCACATTTTAACAGTCGAATGTTTGCAAACTTAATTAAAAAATTTGGAGTAACACAGAAGGTTGCTACACCGTACCATCCGCAGACTAGTGGGCAAGTGGAGGTTTCCAATCGTGAAATCAAGAATATTCTTCAAAAAACGATAAGACCAAACCGTAAAGATTGGTCAACTCGACTAAACGATGCTCTTTGGGCTTATCGTACTGTTTTTAAGACACCTATTGGAATGTCCCCTTACCAGCTAGTCTATAGAAATGCTTGTCACCTTCCAGTTGAATTAGAACATCAAGAATATTGGGCAATAAAGGTCTTGAACTTTGACATTGGGAAGGCCGGTTTGCATTGCAAGCTTCAACTCAATGAGTTAGAAGAACTACAGAATGATGCATACCATTCAGGAAAGACTTACAAGGAGCGCATGAAAGCGTTTCACGACAAATTGTTTTTGCGAAAATCATTTGAGCCAAACCATAAAGTCTTGTTGTACTCTTCTAGGTTACATTTATTTCCTGGAAAACTACGATCACGATGGACCGGGCCTCTCATTGTTAAAACGGTATATCCACATGGGGCGGTTGAGGTTGAAGAACCGAGTACTGGCAAAATACAAAAAGTGAACGGGCAAAGGCTTAAGCCTTATTATGAACATTTTAGCTTCAACAATGAAAACTTGAAGCTTCTGGACCCAGTTTATGTGGAGTGATATTCATATACTTTTCACCCAACTTTTACTGAGTTTGGGGGTTCCTCATTTTGTTTGGCTGAAGATAATAAACTTAGTACTATCTGGGAGGCAACCCATGTTATATCAGGTACTATGTTTTGATTTTTTTCCCTTCTTTTAAGGTATGTTTTCAAATATTGGGGACAATGCTTCTTTCTAGTTTGGAGGTGGGGAAAAATCGTTCACATTTTTTACTTTTTTAGAGAAAAGATAGGTCATTATGGTAATTTATGAGACTCTTTAGTAGGTTTCTGCAAGCTTGTAAGTATTTGATATGGTTTAAATATTTTGGTCGTAAAAACCGTGAAGTTAAAATTTTCAACTAATACATGCTTAGAAAATTTTGGAACATTATCTTAAGCTAGATGTACTACTCTTTAATTAGAGAAAATTTCATGTTGACTGATATTTCTCCAAACAAATACACTTCACGATAGTATTTCATCTATTACTTTTGCTAAAATTTTGAGCAATCAAAGGGAATCTAGTATTTGAGGTAAGAATGATCCACTACAAGGGAAATAACTGCCTAAAGAATAAGTTCGATCTTGAAGTAATATAATAAGGATTTCTATAAGCCAAAATAGCTCTAAAAACTTTCACGATGCAAGGCATACTCGCATGATTAGAACTGAAAGAGGAAGAATTATCACCAACCTCGAGTATAGTCATGAACTATGTGAAAGGAGCAAGGAATAAGGTTTACTTGTGAGAATCCAGAGCCTAGGTCACGAAGGGGTACCAAACCCCGACAACCTAAGCCAACTGGCTGGGATTGTCGACCAACGACTCATATTATAGAGGTTTCACTAAGGAAACAAGTACCAAAATAAAAAGGCTTATAGTTATTCCCCAAAAATCAATAACAGGATTCGAATTGACTATGGCACTTGTCAAACTGATCGTTGAATTTGTTTTACGAAATACAAAATAACTGGATATTGACTCAAGAGCCTCTAAATAAAGTTGTATGTGCAGTAACTATTTTCATAACACTTAAGGATATTAGAAAAATATGTAAAATCTCATTTAAGTATTGGGTAGTATCTCTAGTTTTGGATAATTCTCCAAGTTCTCTGATTATATATATGTGAAAGAATTAAATTTTAAGGGGTTTACCTTCTTAATGTTTTTACCATTATCAGATATTAATAAGTTAGTTGAAATGACCTAATGAGTATCTAAACTACTATAATGCCCTTATTAACTTTTGTGGGTATAGTCATTGCAAACCCTCACGAGGCAAAACTCGTCCTATATGGGTAACTTATAGGTTTAACGGTTTGTTGCATACGCTAAATGCAATCGTCTTAACCTCGAAAGAGTTATGCTTTTATTCTTTTCTTTGCTCGAGGACTAACAAACTTTAAGTTTGGGGGTATTTGATGAACACATAAAATGACCACTATTCCCCTATGACTTAATGTTTATTATTCTTAATTTTATTATTAAACATGACTTATAAAACCAATTTTTATATTTTAGGTCACATGGAGCTCATTTACCAAATATGTGCAAATACCGGGATGTATAACTCAAAGGATGAACGGTTGGAGAAGAATGTAGAGTTGTCAAACACAAGGGTCCCACATGGGGAGGTTACAATTTTGGAGGATAACTCTTGGAGGTTACAAATTTATGTACATTCATGGCATAGGTTATAAATCTAATATTAAATGTAAGAACCCTCTCCTTCATCTATGTAAGAACCCTCTCCTATTAGAGTTGCCCTTCAGTACAGATTCTCTTATTTCATCATATGTTTCCATACATGGTATCAGAGCAGCAGTTCTCAATATACCTTGCTCGAATTTCATACTCATCTCAACTAAATAAAAAGACGCACAGGACGCTGCCTCTCTTCGCCCTCGACTTAATTTACCACAAACATTGAAATCCTCAACTCCGAGTTCACACATATATTTCAGCCATATTTACTTGGCCAAATTTATTATTATCCAACTCATAGCCGACGATGATCATAATACCGGTATGAAACTTTCATGCATTATTTTTAATGGTTTAAACTACATATCATGGGCTAGAGCGGTGTAACTTTCACTTGGAGGAAGATCCAAAATAAGACACATCAATGGAAAAATATGTTCAACTAAGTTTGAAGATCCAAAGTACGGAAAATGAGAGTCAAGTGTTCAAGTTGCCATGACTTGGCTTCTCAAATCCATGGAGGTGAAGATCGGATAAAATTTTCCTTTTTTTGTGACCGCCAAAGACCTTTGGAACTATGTTAAGGAGATGTGTGGTCATCAAATTAACACTGCGAATATTTTTCAATTGGAAAAGGAAATTATTGAATGTAAACAAGGCGTTGAGTTATTTCTTGAACATCTCAAAAATTTGAAAACCTTGTGGGATGAATTAAATATATATGGGCCTCTTGCCATAGATCTCAAAACCATTCAAAAAAGAGTCAAAGAAGATAAGGTGTTTTAGTTACTAGCTAGTCTCAAACCAGAGTATGAGAATCTTCATAGTCAACCCTTAATAGGAGAATTGCCTTTGTTGTATAGTGTTTGTGCTACTATTTAGCAAAGGGAAACCAGGAAGAAAGCTATGGGAAGTACCATGTCCACTTGGAATCTAGTACTTTAATGGCTAGCCACAAGAAGGATGAAAAAGGTACTTTGGTAGTACAAGTAAAGTGCAGAATTACTTGTGAGCGCAAACAAAAAAGCCTCGTTATGATCATTGCAATAGAATTGGGCATTACAATGATTGGCATTGGATTCCCCCTCCCGATTTGAAACTAAATTTTGATAAAGTAACCAACAGTACCACAGCGGATGCCCAAATTGATGTTGGAGAGCTTGAAAAGTATCTTCAACAGCTTAATAACCATGATTCTATATCAGATCCATCACCTACTAGTCATGCTTTAGGTAACCTAACCACTTTACTTTCAACTGCATCTAATAATAATACATGGGTTGTAGATTTCGGTGCTACTGATCGCATGAACAACAACTCAGACAATTTTTTAAATTTTAACTCCAAACCTAATAAGCAATTGAGCTCTGTTGCTAATGGAACATTAGCTCATATTAAAGGTCGAGGCACCATTCATGTGTTTCTTAATTATCCTGGTTCTGAAGCTCTTTATATCCCTTCATTCCCTTCAAATATATTATCTGTTAGGTGACTCACTATGTGGTAAAGCTTCAGGTGAGGCATCTTCTTCGGTTTCAACAATAGGTTCAATATTTATGTTTTGTGTAAGTTGAGAATTATCATTTAGGAAATGACTATCAATTATAGAAGGTACCATATCACTATGACACTCCCCTTGTGACCGATTCTGATTGAAATCATTGACCCTTGACTCAAGGAATGACATATTTTCAATGAATTGAATGCCTTGGAATACAACTACTTTCTAACTATTGGGATTGTAGCTTTTATATCCCTTTTGAGTAGACAAATAATTGAAGAATGCACATTTAGTTACACGTACATCACGTTTGTCCCTATAAACCAGAGGAATACGCCTATAACAAAGACATCCAAGCACACGAAGATGAGATAACTCTATTTTTCAGTTTTTTAAGACCTCAAGTAGAGACTTGAAATTTAGGAAATGACTAGGAAGTCTGTTAATCAAGTACGCAGCATTCAAAATACCATGAGACCAATATTGTCTTGGAGCATTCGTCTGAAACATGAGAAATATAGTTGCTAAACTAGAGTCTATGTACCACCTCCTAAGTTTAATGATTTTTATACCTATCATCGTGGAAAGTATTCCATTCAAAATCATTTGAGTTATTCAAATGTTTCCTATTCTCATTGTGCCTCTTTGAGTTCTTTTACCGATGAACCCAATAATTTTCTAATGGCCAATACCCAACCAATTTAGAGATAAGCTATGAAAGAAGAAATTTAAGTCCTTGAAATAAATCAAACTTGGGATATTATTAGATTGCCAAAAGGAAAGAAAATTATGTGATGCAAGTGGATGTACTAGAGGCCAATAACCAACCAATTTGGAGACATGCTATGAAAGAAGAATTTAAGTCCTTAAGATAAATTAAACTTGGGATAGTAAGATTTCCAAATGGAAAGAATCGTGGGATGCAGATGGATGCATAAAATCAAGTACAAGAATGATAAGACTATTGAGAGACATAAAACTAGATTAGTAGCCAAGGGATATACACAAGCATATGGAGTTGACTACAAAGAGACGTTTAACCCAGCTACAAAAATAAATACTATCATAGTTTCATTATCAGTTGCAGCCAATAATGGTTGGGCATTATTCCAAATGGGTGTGAAAAATACATTTTGGCATGGAGATTTGGAAGAAAAAGTATGCGTGAGTTTACCATCATGGCATCATCTTGAAGCAAAAAAATATATGGTGTGTAAACAAAAGAAGACGATATATGGTCTTAAGCAATCCCTACGAGCCTGGAATGGGGTACTAAGTTTTGCTCTTCTTAACAATGGGTTTTAGAAAAGCTTGGCCAATTTGTCCTTGTTTGTCTAAAAGGGTACGTGTGGCAGGTTGATATTCTTGGTTTATGTTGATAATATAGCTATTACAGGTGATGACACTCAAGAAAAAGCATGTTTAATAACTCTTCTTTACAAGAGATTTGATATTAAAGATTTGGGTATCTTGAAATACTTTATGGGAATGGAAGTCGCTTATTCGAAAAATAGGATTTTTGTGAATCAAAAAAGTATTTATTGGAATTTTTGATGGAAACTGGAAAATTAGGTATAAAGCTCATTGGGACGCCAACGGATAGTTGCATAAAATTTGATCTTGAAGGGGAGCTCTTAGAGAATGTTGGACAATATCAAAGGTTAGCCGATAAGCTAAATTATTTGACTATTACTCGTCTTGACATCATTTATGTTGTAAGATGGTAAGTCAATTCATGCATGCTCCAAGAGAATTTATATTAATGCGGTTAATAGAATTATCCAGTACTTGAGAGCGTCACCAGGATGAGGAATTTGTATTCGAAGAAATGGTCATACTAACATCACATGTTATACGGATACAAACTATGTGGGTAGTTTAGTTGATAGGCAATCTACTTCTAGCTATTGCACCTTTGTTGGTGGTAATTTTGTTATATGGAGAAGTAAAAAATAAAGTATTGTTGTACATTCTAGTGTCGAGACTGAATATAGAGCCATGGCATCCACGATATGCGAGTTAATGTAGCTTAAGGCTTTGCTATTTGATTTGGGGATCAAGACTTTTTCACCAATGAAAATGTCTAGTGATAACCAAGTTGTAATGCATATTGCTTCCAATCTGGTCTTCAATTTCAGTCGATTAAAGGTGTAAGGCAACATTATCAAGACTGTTTATGTTAAAAGTGAGAATCAGTTGGAGGATATCTTTACAAAGTTGGGCTCGGTTGACATCTTCTCCCCAACTTGCAAAGGAGCGTTGGAGAATCAGAGATCATTCTAGAATACTTCTATCTCTACACATACTTCTTGATTTCTCACTACACAATACTACTATAAATATGTGCATATAATGTAAATATATAAATAGTCTCAAAAATCATCTTCTCTAGAACTTTCTATTGCAACCTATAAATATCAGAGCTCTATTGGAGCTACCCATCAAGAAGAATTTTCTCATTTCTTCACATGTTTATCAGCAAAGAACCCACCTTATTGCTGGTATATAAAAAAATGGATGGATAAAGTGGTGGAAGTAATGTGTAGCACCTTGACCTCGGCGCAAGTAACCGCATGTGTGGTCAAAGAAAATGTTTGTTGAACTTGACAAAAATTTGAATGGGAATGCCACATTTGGAGACTCATAAAAAACTCCGGCGAAGGGGAAAGGTAAAATTTTGATTCGGCTGAAGAATGGTAATCATTAATATATTTCAAATGCCTATTATGTGCCAAATATGCATACCGATATCTTGAGCCTAGGGAAACTCTTAGAAAAAGGCTATGATATTTACATGAAGGATCGTAGTATTTTGCTAAGATATTAGAAAATAAATTTGGTCGTGAACGTGACAATGTCAAGAAACTGCATGTTTTTGTTAAATATTCAAAATGATGTTGCCCAATGTTAGGATTCTTGTTATAAAGACTAATCATCGATATGGCATTTGAGATTTAGATACCTAAACTTTGGTGCATTTGAGTTATTATCGAAGAAAAATATGGTGAAAGATCTACCTTTTATCAAGCACCCGAAACAATTATGTGAAGGATGTCCTCTTAACAAGCATCCTAGAAAGAGTTTTCCGAAGGAAGTATCACAAAGAGACACCATGTTACTTCAACTGGTCCATAAGGATGTGTGTGGACCAATCAATCTAATATCGGTTAGAAAGAATAATTATTTTCTTCTCTTCATCGATGACTTTAGCCGTAAGACTTGGATGTATTTTCTAAATGAAAAATATGAAGTTTTTGGTGCTTTCATAAAATTAAAATCCCGTGTTGAAAATCAATGCGGTCATTTTATTAAAGCTTTGAGATCTGATAAGAGAGGCGAATTTACATCTAAAGAATTTGAGAAATATTGTAAAGATCATGGAATTCACTGCCCTTTAATGGATCCATATATAACCCAACAAAATGTTGTATCTGAAAGGAAGAATTAAACCATCCTTAATATGGCTCGAAGGATGCTGAAGAGTAAGAAAATGCCTAAAGAATTTTGGGCCGAGGCGGTGGTTTGTAGTGTCTACTTACAAAACTGTTGTCCATCGAGAAGTGCAAGGAGCATGACACAACAAGAGGCATGGAGTGGAAGAGACCCCGGTGTGGCGTACTTATGTGTATTTGGAAGCCTTACTTATGTTCTTGTACCCGACCAAAAGAGATCAAAGCTAGATAATAAAAGTGTAAAGTATGTCTTTGTGGGCTATGATTCTCACTCAAAAGGTTACAAATTGTATAATTCCAATAATGGAAAGACAGTTGTGAGTAGAGATGTTGAATTCAATGAAGAAGACGTGGAATTGCAACACCAAGGAAGAAGATTGCTAGATTTTTGCATGGGATGGAGAAGACATTCAAGTTCCTCAAGAATTTTTGATGCCGACTACTCCATTACCACAACCTTGTGATGACTCACCGTCTTCTGGAGAAAGTTTAAATGGAAAGGCACCACATCCACGAAAATGGCTACAATTTTTTTTGTCCATTTATCGATTGTAAACCACTTGGATTTGATGATGTGGCACAACATCCAAAGTAGAGAGAGCCCATATGAGTCAATTGGATATATAAAGTAAAAAAACATGCCAATGGGGAAGTTGAGAAATACAAAGCACGGTTGGTCGTCAAAGGATACAAGTAGCAATATGGGATAAACTTTGATTAGGTATTTGCCCTGATAGCTTGCTTGGAAACTATATGTGTAATAGCCTACTCACAACCTTCTAGCTCCAGCCAAACACTCGAAGGCTACATCGAAGTCTACCTGATAACTCGAAGCCTAATAAGTCCATGATCAAACACTCTAAGACTATACAAAGATTCGACAACAAATAGGCTTTGAACTCGAAGGCAGATACGTCAACCCATGAGCTCCACACCAGCACTAGAAACACTTTGACTATGGTCGTACATGGTCGAAGGCAGACATGTCAGACAGCCAACTCACCAGAACGAAAGGCGGGGTACGCTGCTCGACAACTACAGTGTCAGAACCAATAACGGCCACAGTGTCAGAGCAAACAGGACAACAACTACAATGTCAGACCCGGCAGTTTTGGCATCAGAACTGACTCTGAGTACAAGTCAGTTGTCCCTGGAGGGTACACTTGTAATTTGACCTCCCTTGGTGGCTTAGCCCTTCCTATGTTCTATAAATAGGAGGGAGGGGGAACCAAAGAGAGGTTACAAAATCTTTCCCCTGATCCATTGAAGTTTACCTTCGATTACCCTATAAATTACCCTATACTCTAAAATTTGACTACTCAAAAGTTATATCAATACTCTTAAAAATCTTCATCAGAGGTCATAGAGTATCCCATTCTAGGCCTCCACGCAAGTGTATTGCTAGTAAATTAGTCATATTATTGATTATATACTTGAATCCTCTGATAGAAGATAAATTTCGTGGTGTAAGAGCCAACTTCTCCTCCTTGAGAAGTTAGGCCCCAACATTTGGCATTGTCCGTGCTTTCCCACCCTACTAGTCTCCCCTTGCCTTGTACTTTCCTTTTTCCAATTCCTCCAAACTACTTCCAATGGCCCCCACCCTCCGTTCCATTTCTACCCACACCGGTAATTTTACCGACTGAGTGGCTGCCCAGTTAGCCCTTCTTACTCAGCAATTCGCTCAGGCTGAGGAGCGCGAAGAATATCGGCAAGAGTTTGAAGCCGAACGACAACGCCGTTTGGATGATGCAAACAGACAATACCATGCCATCGACGATCTACACAACACAGTTCGTAAGTTTCAACGACTACAACCTCTAGAAGACCCTCTGCCATTTCGAGCACTCGCCCCATCGCGCTTGTCTGCCTGCGCTCGACTGGGGCCCCTACCACATCTAGAAGTACCCCCGGTCCATCTTGGTGCCGAGGGTGCTCTCCTCACTATCCCCCCTTTTGGCTCCATCCATCTTGGCATCCACCCCACAAAGGATTCCTCTGATTCCACCCTTCGCTCTAACAGACACCCCAAATGCCGCCCTGCTCAAGAACGCCTCGGGGAGCACAGCGCCGAGTACACGCCGAACACTCGGCTTCATCACCCTCGAACCCATCGATACCCCCCTCATCCTGCCTATTGTGCATAGCAAGACCTCGAATACAAAATCTATCCTGCCATTCACATCAGTGCGGGACCAACACCAAACTTGTGGAGTCGGTAAAACTATCGAAACACCGATCCTTAATCCCACATCCTCGAATTCCAAAATGCTTAAGCCTTTACTCCACGGCTGACAACCTAATGTGTTGACATTTTCCTACCAGCCTCACAGATAGCCCTCTTTGTTGGTATCATAACCTTCCCAATGGCTCGATTCGAAGCTTCGAGCAATTATCCAGCCTTTTCATCGCCCAATTCTCCTTCAACAAGGATGGTAAAGACCGAGTCGATACCCTCTTCAATTTCAGAAAATCCCCCAGTGAAACCCTTAAGGCCTTCACCAAGAGGTTCCTCAACGAGTCGCGCAAAGTTGAAAACCTCAACTGCGTGAACGCCGTACTCGTATATTTGAACGCTTTTCCAGATAACAGCTGTGTCAAAGAGTACCTGGTCTTCCACAAACCGCAAACCCTCGAGGAAATGCTCTCAAAAGTTAATAGGTATATCGACCTTGAGCACCTCTGCGAATCAAATAATTAGGGGCAGCCTTCGACTACCAATCCAAATAAATCTTGATAGGGCCCACCCTCTACTCCTAAACCCCTAATCGCTCCCGTCTCACAGGAGGCTGAGAGCCACAAATTTCCCAACACTGACAACACTACTGAAGCCCGTAAAAAATGGCTGTAGCCGGTCCTCCCCAAACTTACTGCCCGTATCAGCACCCTTCTACAACAGATCCAGACAGACCCCATATGCGTGCATCCCTTACCCTATCGAGGTCAAACTAGGAAGACCTTATTATGCTAACCACAAGTGTAACTGGCACCACAACAATAAATGCTTTGCCTTGTAGCGCTCTCTTAAAATAATACTCAAGGCGAGCTGTCTGCATCAGTACGTTGCCGACCTCCCAAGCTACCTCGACGGGTCATACCTTAAACCTTAACCCGCCCCTGCTGCCGACCCAGCCAAGGTACACATCTGCCAAGTTCATTTTATTGAGGTAAATAATATTGTCAGCGGCCGTTCCAAGAGCAAGGGCAAGTGTGTCAAAGAATGCTGCAAACTCACTTACCAGGAGAAGCTACACGCCCTCCTGCCAGAGTCAAGTCAATATCCTTGAGTCGGGGGTATCTCATTTATTGACTGCGATACATCGCATGCTCATTTTACCCATTCCGACCTTTTAGTCATAATGATTAAGGTCGAACAACTTGTCCTCCACACCATGCTTATCGATACAAGAAGTACAACCGATGTACTTTTCCTTCAAGCAGCCCAAGCCATGAACAAAACAAACCTCATCACGGCCGCCAATATCAAACTGAAAGGTTTTAATGGGGCTACAAATTTTTTCGTTGGTCGAATCGGCCTTCCAGTTACTACCAGCCCAGTTACACTTCAAACCAGCTTTCTTGTCATCGATAAGAAATCTGAGTACCTCTAAATCCTTGGGTGTGACTGGCTCTATGCCATGCGTGCCATACCTTTAACTTATCATCAGACCTTTCATTTCAATCCCCCCCTATAGGAAGTAGAACTTAAGAGGTTCTCAATGTCTCGCCCGTTCAAGTGAGCATCCAGAGATCGATCAGACCCGAAAACTCGTCAAACTACCATAGTAATCACTGTCTCCCTCTATCCCTGTACCTTCGATACCTCCCATCTCACCCATTAAACCCACTGTCTATATTGAACTCGACGGTCCTGGTCGAGGAACATATATTAGGACATTTCTAGATGTGACCGAGCGCCTCGAACTCATAGACTTCCTTCAAGCTTACAAAAACGTCTTCGCATGGACATTTTAGGAGATGCCCGGTGTCGACCCCAGTTTAGCATGCTACCACTTCGGCCTCTTCCCCCATTCTGTAGCAGTAAAATAGAAGAAGCATACCTTGGCACCACGACTTCGAGAAGCTGTAAACCTCAGAGAAGTCAAGTATGCTGATTGGATATCCAATATTGTTGCAGTTCCTAAAAAGAATGGTAAAATTAGAATCTGCCTTGACTTCATAGACCTTAGGAAACACACACCGAAGGACAGCTTCCCCATCCCGATAATATCATTACTCTTAGATGCCACTGCTAGACATAAGCGTCTATCGATGATGGACACGGTTTCGGGTTACAATCAGCTACCCCTCCTCCCCGAGGATAAACTTATAACTTCTTTTATCACTGAACAAGGCCTTTACTATTTTAGCGTCATGCCCTTCAGCCTCAAAAATACGGGTGCCACCTACCAATGCCTTGTTACAACCATGATTAAACCCTTGCTGGGCAAGTCGGTCGAAGTATGCATCGACGACATGTTATGCAAGATCCTCCAAAAATAGACCCACATCCAGGACCTAACCGCAGTCTTTTCAATACTTCAAACATACAACATGAAACTTAACCCAGACAAATGCTAGTTTGGTGTTTCGTCTGGCAAATTTTTTGGCCACCTTATCAGCAAACGAGGTATCGAGATTGACCCTACTCGTATCCGAGCCCTCATAGATATGCCTTCCCCCTGAACAAAAAAAAATGTCCAAAAGGTGGCTGGTAAGATAATGGCCCTCAATCGTTTCATTTATAAATCGTCAGACCGCTCTGCTTGGTTCTTCTCTCTTACGCTACCAAGGCATCTACAAGGCTAAAAAGGAAAACAATCCTGAGGTCAATTGGACACCCGACTGTGAACAGGCCTTCCTCGAACTTAAAGCATACCTTGATTCACCACCCATCATCAACACCCTTGTAGAAGGCGAAACGCTTTCTTTATACTTCGCGGTCACCGACACTTCTATCAGCTCAGTCCTCATTTGACTTGAATCAAACATTAAGAAACTCGTTTATTTTAACAGTAAAGCTCTAATATCTGCAGAAACTCAATACACAAAACTTGAGCGTTTGCTCCTCTCACTCGTCTACACTTCCCGAAAACTCAAACCATATTTTCAAGCTCACCCTATCCTTGTTATAACAAGTTATCCCCTTCGAGAAGTACTCAGCAAGAAAGAAAAATCTAGACAAGTACAACAGTGGTCCGTTTATCTTGGGAAATATGATATCACATTTGAGAAGCAAGTATTCCAAAAAGACCAAGCAGTCGCCAATTTCCTTGCTGACTTCCCGGTCAAGGATGTCGATTAGGAGGAACACGAAGATGACCTACCAGAAGACCAGCCTGAATCAACAGACCCATGGATCTCTAACACAGGCTAGTGTATCTTCACAGACGGATCCGCTGGACCTAACGGTTCGGGGATCGATATCGTCCTGGCCACACCCGCCAATAATTGAATTGAAAAGGCAGTTAAGTTAAACTTTGAATGCTCTAAAAACTCGACCTCACACTCGACCTCGGCGTCCCTAAACTTGCAATTTTCATAGATTCCTAACTCGTCAAGAGACAATACACCGGTAAAAATCAAGCCAACAGTCGCATGGTTAAATATGTTGCTCTCGTCCGCCAGCGCATGGACCATTTCTCTAAAAAATCTTCAATTACTCGCTATCCCAGAGGCGAAAGCAGACACACAGATGCCCTCGCCTACATAACAGCTATGTTAGGCCAGTCCGAATCCCAAACTCTTCATATCAAAGTACTCGAATGCCCAAGTATCGACCAAATGGAAGTCAATGCCATCAATACTGGGGGTAGGAGTCTCGATCCAGACGACTGGCAAACACTATTCCTCGATTACTTTAACAATGCCATCCTCCCAGATGATCCCAAAGCTAAACAATCGTTATTAGAAAACTGCCGCAGATACACCATCCTCAAATGCGAGTTACATCGCAAATTCCTAAATGGCGTCCTCCTTCGATGCATTTCTCAAAACAAAGCCTCTTCAATTCTAGCCAAACTCTACGAATGAACCTGCGGTGCTCATACCGTTGGTCGATCTATGGCCCTCCGAGTCATCTCCTAAGGTTTATTCTGGCCCAATGTGAAGAAGCAAGCCGAAAAGTATGCCAAACACTATGACAAATACCAGCGCCATTCCTACGACATCTATAGCCCCTCACAAGACCTCTACTTTAGCAAAGTCTCTTGGCCATTCAAACGATGGGCCATCGATCTTGTGGGTCCTTTTACTAAAGCTTCAGGTAGCCGAGAGAATATCTTTGTTGTAATAGATTATTTTACCAAATGGGTCGAAGCCGTACCTTTGAGTCGAACCAGAGAAGAAGAAGTCATCAAATTTCTATGGTAGAACATTATTATACACTTTGGCTGCCTTATATGATTTGATGTGACAATGGTCCACAATTTTTCGGGAACAAAGTATGAAAATTCCTTAAGAAGTACAACATCATCCTCTCCCCCTCAATACCTTACTACCCCCAAGGGAATGGTCAGGTCAAAGCAATCAATAAAACCATTGTCGACGGTCTCAAGTAGTGTATCGATGCAAAGAAAGGATGATGGGTTCAGAAATTACAACACGTCCTCTAGGCCTATCGAACAGCACCAACAAAAGCAACGGGATGAACCCCTTTTCTTATAGCCTATGGTACTGAAGCAGTGCAACCTACCCAATTCAAAGTACCAATACGCGACCCCAGGATTCCTGGCAAAGATAATGAGTTCGAACTCGGGTGCAATATGTTATGGATCGGCAAAACAAGAGACCGAGCCATCGCCAACCTCGGCCGTTACCATCTATCACTCCAAAAATCATATAATAAGAGAGTTCGACCATGAAGTTTCAACATTGGATATCTTGTACTTCTACGTGTTATACACTCTTTGAAGCCTCGAAAAGCCATCAAGCTAGCCGAATCCTAGAAGGGACCTTATGTTGTGTACGATAAAATCGACAGGGGTTTATAGTACCTGATGACAGAAGACGAAGAGCCTCTACCAAATCCATGGAATACAATGCAGTTAGTATTATACAACAGGCCATGACCTTTACCTTGTTCCACTGATGAAAATACAGTATAAACAATAAACAGTTTTTTCATCTGAACTTCGTCTCCTATTTTCCAGTGAATTTCTTGGGGGAGATTTTGAAATTTTTCAAGTCTTCAAATTTTGAGCAAACTCGAGGGGCATGAATGGTCGAGAGATCAGATCCTAGAGAATGCATTGGGGGCGACCATGTTCTACTTCGATCAGGCCCAGGCCTTCCAAGTCCAGTGAATTTTTTGGTTTCGCCTAAGTATCATGTCAACCCTTTGACCCGACTGATTCTTGGGGGTGACCTTAAAAATTTTCAAGTCTCCAAATTTTGAGCAAACTCGAGGGGTATAAATGGTCAAGAGACCGAACCCTCGAGAATATATTGGGGGCGACCACATTCTACTTCGATCAGGCCCAGGCCTTCAAAGTCTAGTGAATTTCTTGGTTTCGCCTAAGTACCATGTCAACCCTTCGACCCGACTAATACTTTGGAGCGACCTTGAAAATTTTCAAGTCCCTAAAATTTGAGCAAACTCAAGGGGCATGAATGGTCGAGAGACCGGACTCTCAAAAATGCATTGGTGGCAACCACGTCCTACTTCGTTTTGGTTCAGGCCTTCGAAGTCCAATAATTTTCTTGGTCTCACCTAAGTGTCACGACCATATCTTGACTAATACTTGTAGAACCATCTCTAAGCTCTTCAAGGTTTGATAATTTTACAAGCATTCTGTACTTACAACATATACAGATACAAGTATACCAGAATTTTAACAACGCTACTACATCTATCAAGTTTCAGTGCAACTTATATTAGAGAATCAAGTTCAACACAAATTAACAAACCAACTCAAATCAAGTTCGGCATACATCAGCAAATCCAATCAATCACAAGTTCAGAACTCAAGTGCAAGGCAAGCTCAACATTGTTCAAATATTACAACATAACAGAAAGATCAGAAAAAATAGTTTGACGCGCCCAACACAATACTTTATATAGGTGTGGCCACATCATCTCCCTTGTCTGGTTCTTTAACACGAATACTTCCAGTCCCCTCAATAGAAGGGTTTGACCCAGCAGTCACAGCCCCAGCAATAGCTTCTTTGACTACAAGAGTCTCTACACCACCTCCCACACCTTTACCTGCAACATCAACTTCTACCCCCTCTATCTAAATAGTATCTTCAACAACTGGATCATTGGTTGTGGGAAAGCATTTCAAAGTTTCAGTATCATACCCCAAATCTTCTATGAACGTCATCAGCCTGACATTAACTTCGTATTCATCATTAAACTGCCCTTGGAATGTCGCCTTCTATTATACAATAACCCTATCCTTCTCAACCAACTTCGACTCCTAAACTTGCGTATGGTTACACCGTTGAGCTTTGAGTTTCCTCTCGCATTCAACTTTGATAGTCAACTAATCTCTCATTAAAACTTCAATCTCAGACACCAGCGATGCTTCGGTCCCTCGAGCAAGCTCCAGATTGTCAACCGCCTACTTTAACTACATTGTTATTACCTTTTGCGCCATGATGAAAGCCTGTGTCCAAGTATCTGTCTGCCAAAATATTCGAGTCGTCTGTATCTCTCAAAGCATGGTGCACTTAATTTTTTTTTCAGAATATCAAAAAATGGTTACCTGATGCATAGTCATATTTATCTGCCTCCCAGCTTCGTCTGGGTCAGTACCGCAGAGTGTCGCCATTGAAGCAGCCGTAGCTCGAGCATGCTCCTCTAGTTCGGCTGCTGTTAGTTCTTTATCCACATCCTCTGTATCATCCTCCCCCAACGCCCTACGCCTCTTACAATGAGTTCCCTTTGGCTGTTGCCCTTCCCTTTTTTAACTTGCGTCGATGTCTGCTTTAATACCTGCTTCGATGAGTCACGAACAACTTCAGCCACTGGCGCTGCCTGCTTCGACACCTGCTGCCCCTTGGGAACATAATTTACCTTCCTTGCCAACTTCACCTTCTCCATTCCTTCGCCCCCATCTTCTATGAAGGCCTCGGCGTAACGGGTACATTTCGAAGCAGGAAATCTATCTTCTTCTACCTCTTCCTCTTGATACCTAGTTTCCTGAAAGTACAGTTTGCCCACTCCTCGTCCACGTTGATCATCTCGTTAATATAATTCTATGGATTTGTCAGAGCTCGGTTACTTGGTGTTGTAGAACAAACAAAACATGGTTATCAGTCTATTTGATCAATATGTCAAAAAATCTTTGACCATCATCTTACCTGGATTATAAAGCCTATGTTGTAACTGATAAAGGTCCTCTCCTTCAGCATTCTCATAATTACCCCGCACAATTACCAGGTCTTTATCCCACCCTCAACCCGTCGAGTACAAATCAAACAACCAGGGCTTATCTATGTGACATTGGATATGGTACGTTCCCACCTTTTGATTTACTTTTCTCGTATAGAACGATGCAATATCGTACCACTCGATCAAGCCCCTCCTTTCACTTCTCAACTCTACATTCATACCCTTGGCCACCCTCAACATTTCTTATGAATTCCTATTCATCTGGCATGGGGAAACCTCCTAGAAGTTCAGCACCTCCTTCACTAGCCTTGGAATGGGTAGCTACACCCCTAGCCGAATTTGGCCCCTAAATGCCATGAAACCCTCTCGAGGTCGAGACTTGAAGGTATATCCAAATCCCAATACATACAATATCGCCCCTACCTTTGACAACTCCAGTTTAGCCATAAATCGATCCAATCTCAGCTTCTCTTTAGCTGAGACTACCCCCGCAACTTCCCCGGAATCAGTCAAACTCTCACTATCACCACTTTTCTCCTACTCTTCCCTTTCATCCCCTGAAGACTCGATACTACCTTCGTGTCCTCTTACTTCTCCTCCCTCTATCTTCTCATCCCTCTTTTCGGTCACTCGAGCATTTCTACGACTCTTACTCGAAGCTGCCATTTCAGGTACCACCACGTTTAATGGAGAATATGTTATTATTTATAACTCCTCCAAGTCGCTGCTCTCATCCACAGGAGCATGAATAGACACACTCGGTTTATTTTCATCGATCTCCTCATTTATTAGCCTCAGTCTCAAAGATCGATGGGTACGTATCTTACCCTACAGAAGAAAGATGCATTCAATTAGATCGATATATTCGACTATTACATGTCAATAACTTATTTTCACCTATCCTCTCCAACTCATACTATCATAGTCGAATGTTTGACTCCAATCCCTATCACACTGTCAATATCCTCAAAACCCCAAAAGGCTAGACCTACAGATACATGGTTTTCTTCCATCCTCGGTCATATCCTTACAACTATAAACCCTAGCAGCCTCTACCCTAATATGTACTCCACATACAGAAACAAAAGACGAAGTAGCAAGACAGAAGTAAGATGACATACCTGTTTGAGTAGAGTATCTTTTCTTCCTCTCAGTAAATCAGATGATCCCACAGCAACGACCAAGTTCTATGGAATAATGGTGTATGTTCTCCTTCTCTAACTCTCAGGTTTTTTCTATAAGTGGGTAGCCGGGAACAATAACTTTTCTCTTACTACTATATATACCTCTTCAAAATAACAAAAAAGT
The DNA here is from genome assembly GCA_014058105.1 of Kingdonia uniflora. Classification (NCBI taxonomy): domain Eukaryota; kingdom Viridiplantae; phylum Streptophyta; class Magnoliopsida; order Ranunculales; family Circaeasteraceae; genus Kingdonia; species Kingdonia uniflora. Next base: position 138,862 of record JACGCM010000428.1, on the reverse strand, counting down.
GCCTCAATTTCCAAAACCGCTCTCTTTACCACTACCCCACTACCCCTACTTTTGACTGAGATGTGTTTTGTCGACTTTACCTTCCATTACCCACACGTGCGCATCCCACACTCATATTTACACAATTTTACACATAAACCAAGTCAAACCTTATGATCCCTGCTCAAAGTTGTTAAATCAAATCCTTACATTAAATCAACCTTTTTCCGTAATCCAAGGAAACATCATGATGCCTGCAGGGCACTCTGCCTTAGGCTCAGTATAGTTTCTGACATACCAGATGCTTGAACTGTCAGTTCTGACTGTCGAAGCCCACCTACCTTTGAAGTCCCTTCTTTCCATCCGTGAATAATAATTTACATCATGTCGTGAACATTTGTCCACAGATAACCTAATATTAAATTTCAAAATGTACCAGTCATTTGATTTCTTTGATGTTCAACATTTGACAACCTGTTATTATGCCTAAATTACCATCGAGTATTATGTTTGTCCTACTTACATGCAGACAATTCAGTATCTCACTTCGACAGTTACCTAATAGGTTTTCAATTTCATTCGGTCATGCGCCCTTGCACCGAAGCAAAGAAGTAAACAACCAATATCAACATAAAAAGCAGCAAATATTCCTATATACCATCCTATACCAGTACTTTTACCACATTGAAGAAGTCCCTATTTACAGACGGGACACTTTTTCCAGAACCCAACCTCAGCATCTTCCTTATCCACCACCTCCTCCGCTATAGATTTCAGGAAGGCGAACCGATTATTGGGGAGCAGTCTCATCCATGTTAGCACCCTCCACCAGTGTGCATAAGGCATCCCACCGATGGGTTCCCCTGGCTCCAGTTCAGCCAAGTCTGGCATAACTCAATCCAGGCCTCGATTACTAAAAAACCTCTACTTTAGCTTGAGGGTCTTCTCCTTTATGGGAAGGTATCTTGCCGCCGCTCGTTTCTGGTACCTGGTATTAGGAGTATTTATGCTACTTCGGTTTGAAGATGCAAACATGTTTACTCAAAGAAGATACAGGTGCCTGAAGTTCCCTCAAAAGACCCTACTTATACCTGAAGGCAGACGCATTTAAACCCTACTTAATCAGACCCCATATTTATCACCGTCTTCAATAGTTTCCCTCGAATTCTCAACAATCAAACCTTTTCAACTTTCCAGACTCAAATGTTTTATCAACATGCGTACTCCACACCAATTTCTCAGGTTTTGTAGTCAATACATCCCTAGTCTCAAACCCTCGACCCCTATATGCTTTTTCCCATAACTTTTTTGATATATACATCGAGCTTCGAGAATTTAGAGTCAATTATTCATTCCAGGTTAAATATTAACCGATGTCTTCGATAACTATGACAATTTAAAGTACTTTTCCCCTAGTAGATTACTGTTTCTACCAATTACCCTTCATTCAAAAGTCTCACAGTCTATTCGCCTACCATATTTATCAGATACAAAATACATTATTTCATTAAATTACCTTTTCATTTCATTACTTCAATCATGCAAAAGAAGAGAGAAGGGCATAAAAGAAAAATGTATAGATTTTTTTTTAAAAAGAAGCAATAAACTTCGAATATAGTCATACAAAACAAAACCCATCACCACCTTACGAAAAACTATCCCTATTTTTAGATGGACCAGTTCTTCCCGTCGAGCCCTGCTCATCCTCCAATAACTGATCCTCTTCCTGCACAATATGCTCGGCCAAACCCGACAGGAAGAGGTAATGTTCTTTGGCAGCCTTAAACCTCCATTGTATCATCCCCTACAAGTACACATAGGATTGCCCGTTGATCAGCTCCCCAGGTTCTAGCTCCATCAGGTTCGGCATGTCCCTGCCGAGCTTCTTGTCGCCAAAAAACTTTAACTTCAATTCAAGCATTTTTTGTCCAATTCGACGATCTCTGGCATTTCCCATCCTTCTCTGATAACGTGTGTTGGGAGTGGTGTCCATGTTTTTTTCACGTAATGTAGAGGAAGAAAGTGAAGATGAAGAATATACAGTATTACCCCTCATAAACCATATTTATACCTTTATTAACATTATTTATTACTCCGTAATCACCATAACTTCTTAATTACCCTCTTATATTACCTTCCTTGAAAATCTAATATGCAACAGTCAGCCGTTCAACTTCCAACAACCAATAATATTTCTCAGCAAATGCCTCTACACCTATTTTCGAGACCCTTGCTTAGAAGGGGCGAATGTAGTAGCATACTTGTAGCCTTCTAGCTCCAGCCGAATACTCGAAGGCTACATTAAAGCCTACCTGATAACTCAAAGACTAATATGTCCATGATCAAGCCCTTCAAGACTATACGAACATTCAACAACGAATAGGCTTCGAACCTGAAGGCAGATTCGTCAGCGCATGAGCTTCACACTAGCACCAAAAGCACTTCGACGATGGTCGTACATGGTCGAAGGCAGACATATATGATAGCCAGCTCACCAGAATGAACGGCGGGGTACGCCGCTCGACAATTGCAGTGTCAGAACCAACAACGGCCATAGTGTAATAGCAAACAGGATAATGACTACAGTGTCAGACCCGATAGTTTTGGCGTTTAAACCGACTCCAGGTACAAGTTAGTTGTCCCTAGAGGGTACACTTGTAATTTGACCTCCCTTGGTGACTCATCCCTTCCTATGTTCTATAAATAGGAGGGAGCGGGAACCAAAGTATGGTTACGAAATCTCTCCCCTGATCCCTTGAAGTTTACCTTCGATCGCCTTGTAAATCACCCTGTACTCGAAACTTTGACTACTCAAAAGTTATATCAATACTCTTAAAAATCCTCATCAGAGGTCGTAGAGTGTCCCATTCTAGACCTCCATGCATATGTATTGCTTGTAAATTAGTTGTATTATTGATTATATACTTGAATCCTCTGATAAAAGATGAATTTCGTGATGTAAGAGCCAACTTCTCATCCTTGTGAAGTTAGGCCCCTACAATATGATTAATAATTTCTATAATGGCTCAAAATAGTTGGAAGATTTATCAATTGGACATGAAGTCTACGTTCTTGAATAGCTTTCTTGGGGAGGAGGTCTATGTTGATCGACTATTGGGGTACATCAAGAAAAGCTATTGAGGATGAATGTTTTATGGTTTGTAGCAATCTCCAAGGGCATGAAATTTTAGAATCAACAAGTACTTTCAAGATAACAACTTCATCAAATGCCCATATGAACATGCTCTTTACATAAAGCTGAATTAAAATAGAGACCTGCTGCTTGTTTGCATGTAAGTAGACGATCTAATTTTCACGTAAAATAATCCAAACATGTTTCAAGAGTTCAAAAGATCTCAGGTATGGAAATTTGTGATGGCCGACATCGGCTTAATGTCATTCTTTCATGGAATTGAAGTGAAACAGATGGAGCAAAGTATTTTTATCTCTCAAGAAGGTTATTCCAAAGAAGTTCTCAAGAAAGTCCCTATAGAAAATTGTCGACCCGTGCAAATTCCCATGGAATGTGGCATTAAGTTATCAAAATATAGTGATGGATAACTTGTTGATCCAACAATGTTCAAAAGCCTTGCTGGGAGTCTTTAATATTTGACATGCACAAGATCGAATATTCTTTATGGTATTGGACTAATAACTGGTACATGGAAAAACCAACATCTGTTCACTTGAAGACGGCAATGACAATCCTTTAATACATCAAAGGTACATGTGATCATGGATTATTTAATCATCATCTAATGACTCTTAACTTTTAAGCTATTCTGATAGTGATTGGGGATGAGATATCGATGATAGAAAGATCACCACCGGATATGTGTTATATATGGGTGATACCGCTTTTACATGGTCCTCGAAGATGTAACCAATCGTGACAGTTTCCACATGTGAAGCCAAATATGTTATCGCCTCATCGGGAGTTTGTTATGCACTTTGGCTACACAGTATGCTAAAAGAGCTTCAAATTTGTCAAGATGTGTCGACAAAGATTTGTGCTGATAATATGTCCGCAATAGTCTTAGCCAAAATCTCATTTTTCATGACAGGAGTAAACAAAATGACATACATTATCACTTTATTTAAGAGTGCATGAAGAAGAAATAGATTGAACTCAACTATATTCCGCACCCATGATTAAGTCGCGAATATATTCATGAAGACTCTCAAAGTTGACGTATTCACAAAATTGAAGGAGATGCTCAAAATGGTTGATGGACAGAAATTAAGCTTAAGGGGGATGTTGAAAGTTAAGCTTAATTGGTGCACATTTTCTTAAGGCTACTTTGGGTACAAATAAAATATGAGAATGTTCAAGATGTTTGAACTTGTGCATTCTTTTAACCTATTTTCATTTTTCTTTTTGTGTGGCTAATTAGGGTGATGTAAAACTTCTTAAATGAATAGTGGTATGTGTAAAAACTTTTATAGAACCTATATATGGGTGCATGGACTTTGTTTTGGGATATGAGTTTAAAAATATATTAATTTATGGGCGTTCTTTCCCTCTTCCTCCAATAATTTGGAAATCGTCTTTTCATTTCATTGTTCATAACCAACATTCTCGATGGAGAAGGACGAACTGTTGTTAAGTTTTATCAATGCTAACGGCAGACTAGAGATGACAAATTCTTAGTTGTTGGCAAGAATTATGTTATGCTGTTAGGATATACCAGACTTGTTATCAGATATGACAGAAGCCGTTAGGCTAATTAGGGCTAAGGTGGTGAAAGCAGAAATATTGACTGTGGGTGATCGGAAAAAGTATAATTTGTTGGTAAAAATAGAAACTATAACGGAATGATAGAACCTGAGTACTTTCAAAATTAAGAGAGTAATTCCATTGGAATGATAGAAACTGCTGAAGATGCAGATCACGTTCTCTTTAAGAAAATTTTTATGATCTGCCCAAGTTGTTTCAGCAGTAGCAACCAGTGGTTACCCTAGGATATAACCAATTTTCAAAGTGCTGCAACAGAGATGGAACATAATTCAATGTACCAATATAAAAATATGCCGTCGTTCTCTTGATGAATTAATTGAAAAATTAGAAAAAGAGTGAAAGGGAGTAAAAAAAATGAACTTAGTAATTGGTCTAGCTTAATGATTATTGGATTTTGGGGTGAATCTTTGGATTCCCCGACCTGCACATCTTTGAATCTTAGTAATTGGTCTAGCTTAATGATTATTAAATTTTGGGGCATGACAGACTTGGTATCAGAGTTCTGGGTTAACTCCTATCTCGCTGTCTAACACTTATAGGCTGAGCAATTTCTTAGCATGAGTTAGGACGATTCCTTGGTATCCTGTGTCTTTTTTTGTATGTTTGGTTATAGAGTTTATCTCTTGAGACCTTCTGCTTATAGGCTTCTAACATAGGTCTACTGTGTAGGCTTTTGATGTAGATTTAGAGGGCTTGAGATGTTTATCCTGAATCCTTAGAATAATGATTGATTGGCTTCATGTGGTGGTTGGTTTCCCAATTTTGTTTTGGTATTAGGTTTTGATTTTAGATTTGTGATCTTACATTATTTGGATGACGTTATGTTTGCCGTCATAGTAGTTTTGACGCGTGATCCATTTTAACATTTCTTTTATCAAGTTTTGGGTAATACTCTTAATCAAGTCTAGACCGATCTGGATATTGGATTGATTTTCATTATTTATTGAAATGCATCGTTTTAACCGATTATTTTTCATCTCATGTGACGCAGACTTGAATCTCGTGGCAGACGTGTTATGAGACTGAAGATTGTGTATACATCAAATTTTTGACATCGTTCATATAGAAAAATGGACATCATATTCCAGTTTCTGTGGTTTCGGTGGTTGTTTGATTTGAGGAGGTTATGCTTTGATTTGAGGGGCCCGTTGTTGGTTCTTGTTAGGGTTGTGTTTGTTGTTTCGGGTGGTTCTGGTCTTCTGAGGGTCTTGGTGTTGTGTGTGGTTCAGGAGGACCTCAAAGTGAGATTTTTAAAGTTTTTCCAGTTCCCGTTCGAACGAGTTTCATATTCGTTCGAACGAACTCTTCTTGCCTTCTAGACGTTTTGGCCATTGGACAAATTGTCGTTCAAACGAGATTTATTGTCGTTCGAAGTAGTCGACTTATCCACTGGAATTTGGCCCAAGACCTCTTGGTTGTTCGAACGACTTGTCGTAGTATTTATATCATTCTTCATTCTTTCTCCTCACATTTCTCTTTCACTCTCTCTCACTCTCCCTCTTCAAACCGAATTCTCTCCTCTTCAAACCAAATCCTCTCCTCGCCTTGCTCGCCAAATTCAACACGATTCTTCGCCGTGATCTTCGTCGTTTCCCTCGGTGAGTAATTCCCCTCTCCCTCTCTTGAATCATTGGTTTGATTTCAGTTTTGATGAAAACCCTTGTGATGTTGGACTAATTTTAGGGTTTGTGAGTATGGGGATTTGTTTGAATTCACATTGTTTGTGATTTGGGGTTTGTAGCGATTATGATTATCGCAGGTATTGGGTTTGATTGTTGATTGTGATTGTTGGAGGATTTGAGTGTTCGGTGGTGGTGATTATTTGGGCTTGCATCAGCGTTTGTTTGGTGGAATATGGGTGATCGGAGTAGCGCAACGAGCGAGGTGGATCATGGGCTTCGTTGTAGCTTTGTTGCTAAATTCAGGTGTGGTGCCGATTTAATTTCAAATTTGGGTGAGAATCCTTTATTGGAATTGTGTTTGGGTTTCGGGCCTTGATAGTGGTTGATGTTGTGGTGCTCCTGGTCCTTTCCGTGATTGATTTGGATTTACATAAGTCAATTCGCGGAGCACATTTCCGTTGGGGTACTGTTTGGATATTTTCATCGGGTTTGTCATTTCGAGCTTTATTTCAGGCGAGTTTTATCTTCCTTAATAACTAGATCATTATACTAATTCGTGAATTATTGTAACGCCTAGATTATTATGTTTATACTGTGATTGGGTTAGTATATGCTTATTTGCTTAGGGCATCTATACGGTTTATTTGCTTAGTACACTATGTGCATGAGTGTTTAAGGATTGGTTAAGTTAGTGCAACATTTGGGTATATTGTGAGTTTAGCTACTAGATAGAACTTTGTAGGCTATAGATAGTTATTCTAGGTTGCAGGGGTTGCGACGATTCTGCGTCGCTATACTATATATATGGAAATCGTTGGTTAGTTATTAAGATGCTTAACTTGTTTCTTGGCACTAGTAATTAGGTTTGGCTATTAGTAGAGATATACGAACGACACGTGGTTTAGCTGCTATTATTATTAGTATATAGTTTATATATTTTAGTTATCCCTTTTGGATATAGCTCCCTCGATTTGTTAATATTTAGTTCTTGGTTCCGTGATAGTTTCTTGGGCGTTGTAGCTTCCGTAAGACATAGTCTTTGGTTCAGAACTTGTCCTTTTAGCTGTTATTATCTTGATTTGTTTTAGGATTATCCTAGGTGTGCTCTGCGTTCTCATGGCCTGGTCCATGAGAAATGTTGTTGATTTGGAGGTTGTCAGGATTGTTAGATTCCATGTTGGAGTGCGGTGTCTTCTGGACTGTTTAGTTGTTGGTTGTAGATAGACAGCTTGTCCTTAATAGTTTGTTGTGGTGTTGAGCATCTGATAGTTTACCTTAGGATTGTTTGCCTTATCGTGTTGTGATACTTATTGTCCTCATGATTTTTAGAGCTAGTAGAGCTTACTCGTTAAGCCTTCCTTTCCTAGGTGTAAAGCTTATAGGGCTGTGTTCCCTTTCGTCATCTAGAAAGCAGCGAGGCAGTATGGCGTTCATGAGTCTTCGACCTTGACGCCAGGTGGTTTTGTGAAGTTGTACTGTCACCCGTGATGCTGGAACCAACTGGTCACCTGTTACATCAGTTCGTAGAGACTGTCACCATTGATGTGTTTGTGGAGACTGTCGCCATTGATGTTATCGCCAGGTGGGTTCCAATACACCCGACCTGAAGACTTATGTACATGGTTGTTAGGGGATTGTGATGCAGCTTTGTTCTTGGGGATTATAGACTACTTGTCGGACACTTGCAGGTTATCCCGTGTGTACTAGTCTGTATTGACAGCTAGGTTACACTAGCGCTTGATGTTGATCATGTTGCTTTTGGAGATCTCTAGAGACTGACGTTGATTTAATGTGGTGATGGTTTAGTTACTATTTCATCTATGTGTAGATGGTATAACTGAGTCACGGTTAGCATCTGTGTTTAGGATTGTTTACCACGCTCTGAGGTAGGTGGTTATCCTGTGTATACTGCCGGGTTGACGGTAGTTGGGTTTTAGTCTTTAGGATCCTGCTCACATCTGTAGATAAAATATTCTTTTTATCTTATTGAGATCGGATACATAAATGACTGTGGCACCGTTTATCATTGTTGAGGCTGGAATAACTTGGAATGTAAATAGTAAGGACATTGGCTCCTTGGGGATGAAATACCCTGCGTACACCCTGATCGGGTGGTGTTGTAGTACCCTGTTTGCCGTGGTCGGGCTTTGATAGATCGTACCTTTATATTCAATAATGATCTCTTTATGGTAATTTTCTTCTTCGGTATTTGTCAACCCACCTTATTTTTAGGGTCTAGTTATCGGGTTTACATCTCCAAATCATTCTCCATCTATATCGCATCATATCATAACACACATATCATTGCATCCCTACATTTTCTCTACTCAAGGGTTCTTCTATTAAAAATCCTTAACCTATCTGCATTAGCATCATTATAGAATCTTTAGTATTTGGGATAATTTTGGGATTATCCCTTTTTATCATATCACTATCATATCATATCATTAGCATCTGGGATAATTATGGGATTATCCTAGTTCATCATATCATTCTTTCTATTCATCGCATCCCTTTTTTATCTCTATTTGCTTCTTCTTTTAATGATTTACTATAACCTTTGCTTGTCTTTTCACTCTGCATCTATTCCTCCTTCTTCTGCATCTTATTTTAATAGGTTATTTAGTCATGTTGGGTGTTGTAGAGTTTTGCGCTAGTATATTAGGTTGCGGGCTATTTCGTTAAGCTTGATTTAGCTTCGGGGTTGTGTCTGGTTGGGGTTTGGGTAACCTTGTTGGATTTTATTGGGCCGAGGTTTGTTTACCCTAGTAGGTTTTGCATTTCAGAGGCAGGTTAGTTGTATGTGGTGCTGGTGGTCACAGTAGTGATTGGGGCGTAGTTGTAGTCCGTGTGATTGGAGTGTAGTCTATTGTCTTAACACTCCTTCGCACTATGCTTATAAATATACATATGGCTTAGTTTATTTAGATATATTAGACTAGTTATATATCAATTAGATATTTATTATACATCCTTGGTATATATATTACTTTTCATTAGCAATTATTATATCTTATTATTATTATTATCATCTCATTAGTTGGTATAATTGTCTAGCTTATTTGGGGAGTTAGTGAGCCGTGGTTTGCTCACTCTCGCATAACAACATTCCAGGTTTAGTGTTATTGCAGTGGTGATATTTGGAGAGCTGGAGCTGAAGGCTTGTTGCTCTGTTATCATTTTAGGTCCTTAATTCGTGGTTCTAACCGGCTGAGGTTTGTAGAATCTTTCGTTTAGATATTGTTTCTTAGTCTTCCGCTATTTCTATTTTCCTTATTACGCTAATGCTTTGTTAAGTGAATTATTGAGTTTGAATTTATCTATGGCTCGGTTGTTTGTGGGGCGAATCTTCAGATTCCCTGACTTGCACATCCTCGAATCTCAGTAATTGGTCTAGCTTACTGATTATTAGATTTTGGGGCTGACAGCTTAGGTGACATTGCCAAAGTAGACAACACCTCAGCCGACATACCCTCTTGAACTGGTCATACCAACTACAATACAAACTTGCCGCTCACATTACCAGCCTCTTCACCTGAGTCGCCATTACTAAATTATTGGTGGTGACTTGATTCTTACTAGCATTGATATGAAACTCATTTCCCTACTTCACAAGATGATACTTGCGAGCTCTACAATCATGAATCATATCTCGGTCCCAAAGATAAGGGCTACCTAAGATTACTTGACACATATCACATGGAAGCACCTCACATGTCACCTCATTAATAAATGCTTCAATAATCGTAAACTTGAACGTACATTGCTTCATGATCTTCAACTTTGTGTCTTTTTAAATCTAACCTAAACCATACGACTTAGGTTGATCCATAGTAGCCAAACCTATCTTCTTCACCAACGCTTCAAAGATTAAATTCTTCTGACTACCTAGATTAATAATGGCCTTTACTAAGTTTTGCTTTACGTGAATACTGACATAAAAAAATTCTTCCCGACTCGCCTTCTCGGTAGCAATAGTTTGCTTAAGCATAAAATCAAGGTTAGGATTTGGCCTATCTAAATCTGGAAGATCAAAATCATTGTAGCTAGTGTACGTTTCTATCTCTTACTCTTCTCCTTCTTCAGCTTATGCTCCGGATGAAGTTCCAACATTTATCTGAAATGTACCCATTTTCCTTGAAATGACTACAATAATTCCCCTTGAATTAATACCCTTCCCATTTGGACTCCCCTTTGTGCTCATTCATCCAACTAGACTTGTACCTCAACTTGCTTTTGTCATCTTTCTTGTTACTCTTCAAGTACTTGCCTTTAATAGCAACTGCTTTTATGGTAGCATCTTCGATATTCTCCACATTAAAGAGCCTCAACTCCTTTCTGATGGGCTCTGACAAACCCCATGTATACTTCATGAACACCTCATACTCATCAACATCAATGTCCAAAACCAACGCTTGGTTATGAAACTCTGTGGGGAACTATTGTACGGATTGCCCATACTTCTGGCACAAATTATGTTATTTGAACCACCTCTCTTGGTCATGCCTAATAGGATAAAATTGCTTCCTCACCAACATCTTGAACTCCTTGCAACTCAAGCTTTCTACTTTGTGACATTTCTTATAAGACTTTCACCACGTGAGTGCCCGACTTGCAAATTTCAATATAGAAAAACATATTTTCAAAGTTTTTGAATATTCGTAAACTAAAAAATAGGTCTTTAACCAATTTAACCAGTTATCCAATTTCTTAGCATTAATTTAATCGTCGAATACTGGAATTTTAATTTTGTAATTTATGCGAAGATTATGCCTAGGATTCATGGACTTACCAATAACCAATCACTTCTCGCCGAATTCTGCATCACTATAATCTCTATTTTCCTTCTCTTTACCCTCTTCTCTCTCCTCCTCCGCAACTCCTTTCTTCTTCGTACACATTTGTCGTTTCATCAAAGTAGATATTTTTGTGAGGTTCACGAGACATAATTATTCTGCCAACTCCCATAAAGTAATAGTTAGGTCAAATACTTTTGTTTCCAACTTCGTGACTCAATCTTCAAAATTGCCATATCTGAATTTGCCATCTTCTTTGAGTTAGATTTTTAGTGAATCTTCAATGAATTCACTAGAATCTCCTTCGTTTCCTTGAGTCGCTCACGTGTAGAGATAATAAACCACAACCCTCCGTGAATCATTACTTGAAAATTTGATACCACTTAATCCACAATCGAAAAAATTAATGTGAATAACACAAAATTGGTAGGTGAAACTTCCTAAAGAGAACTTCAATTGCTCAAAATTTAATAACAATGAATTACTCTCTTGATCTCTGGTTCTTTTTTAAATTGCCTAGACTTACTCTCTTAAAGATTATAAGTTTCCTAGTTTCAACATAGGACAAAAATGCCATTGAAATGACCTAAAACTATGATAAGTCCTGCATCTATTCAAACACAACCATTCTCTATATATTCGAATAGAACACTCAGAACTGAGTATATTTGAATAGAGCCAAAAGTCCATTCAAATACACTAGGCAGAACAATCTCTATTCAAATAGAACAAATGTTTATTCGAATAGACTTCTCCTTTTCTCTATATCTAAGGGGTTTAGTATCTAGATCCTCTTTGATCATATCCTTATCGATGTGCTCCAAACCTGGTCTCGAGACAGCCCTTTCGTCAAAGATCAGCATGGTTGTACTCCGATCTTATGAAGTCTACTATGACCATACTCGACGTGAGAAATCCTCTCATCGTATTGTGCTTATGACAAATTGCCAACTTCTTACTGTTATATTAGCAGTTTTATACTAATGCTATTGCATAAGTACTTACACAGTTGACTAAAATTGGCAGCAAAGACCTACTCCATGAAAGAATATAAGACAATATTTTTCAACCAACGTGCCTCCTCACTAGCTGTAACTAGTTCAACTAACTCAAACTCCACAGTCGACTAAGCTAGCATCGTCTGTTTCTTGGACCTCCAAGAAACTGATACCCCAGTAATACTAAAGATGCATCCACTGGTAGCTCTGGAATCATCCAAAAATAAGTTCCAATCTGTAATGCTAAATCCCTCAAGGATTACAGGAAATCTTTGATAATGTAAGCCCAAGTTCATGGTCCTTTTAAGGTACTGCATAACTCTATCAATAGCACTCTAGTTCTCCAAACTTGGGGTACTCATAAATTTATATAGTACTCCTGCAACATAAGCTATCAGGTCTAGTGCAGTAAGTAGCATACTTAAGGATACCAATAATACTAGAGTATTCTTTTTTCCTTATAGGATTACCCTGGTTCTTTAAGAACTTTACCTAAGGGTCACTATGAGTACAAGTTGGTCTGCGATCATAATAATTATACTTCTTCAAGATCTTCTCAATATAATGAGATTGATCAAGAGATATACTAGAGTCAGCACGTATGATCTTCATGCCAAGAATGATACTAGACTCACCTAAGTCCTTCATACCAAAGTTCTGACTTAGTAGGCTCTTGATCTCTACTACTAATTCAAGAGTAGAACCAAAGATAAAGAGATCGATCGCCTGCATACAAAGATAACAGAGTACACATATCACTAGATATCTTATAGTTAGGTACTTATCCACATCATTAATCTTAAATCTATTAGATAAGAGATGTTGGCCAATTCTGTCGTGCCACTGTTTGGGAGCTTGCATAAGACCGTATAAGCTCTTGTTCAGCTTGCAAACTTTATGTTCCTCACCAGGGACCACAAACCCTTCAGCCTATTCTATATAAAGTTCCTCTTCAAGCTCTTTATTCAATAACGCAATTTTTATATCCATTTGACGGATAACCAAGTTGTGCACGGCAGCGATGGCCAACAAAACTATAATACTAGTAATACGAGTAACTAGAGAATATGTGTCGAAGAAATCAATGTTTTCCTTATGCACATATTTCTTTGCTACAAGTCTTGCCTTAAAGTTATCCGCATAACCATCTGGTTTAAGTTTCCTCTTCAAAATCATTTTACAACCAATAAGGCGATGGTCACCAGGATGTAAATCCACTAGTTTCCAAGTGCTATTGGATAATAGAAAATCTATCTCATCATTTATGGCATATTACCACAGATCAGCATCAGCTATAGTCAAAGCCTCTTGTATGGTAGAATGGTCGGTCTCTAAGGAGTTCACACAAAAATCATCACTAAAATTTTAAGCCCTTTTTGCTCGTTTACCTCTTCCAAGTTCAAGGTCAATGTCTTGAGTATCAATAATAATATAATCCTTAAATTGAAGCACTAGGGGTCAATTATGTATATGGTTGAGAACCCTCATTACTACTACTACCCCCACTGTCTCTGAACTTGTAAGGAAACTTTTCCTCATAAAAAATCAGCATCTAAAGACTCAATGATAACTTTATCCTTAAGATCAAAAAATCTATATGCTTTAGTGTTTATTGCATAACCAATAGATTGAAACACACTCATAAGCTCTGTTTTCTTACTTAGACCTTTTCGGGTCTGGTTTACGCACATAAGCTAGACATCCCCAAACTTTAAAGTAACTAACATTTGGCTTCTTTTTCCTCTATATTTTATAAGGTGACAAATCAGTTTTTGCATGAGATACATGGTTTAAAGCATGACATACAAATAATATGGCTTCACCCTAAAATATTTTAGGTACACAAGAGCTATGTAAAATAGCTAATATAAGTTAAATGAAAAACCTATTTTTATGCTCAACTTTTAAATTTGATTCCAAAGAATATGGAGTTGTCATCTCAAGAATAATGCCTAAAGATGCATACAAGTTCTAGAATTCATGTGAGTCATATTCAGTGCCCCTATCATTACGAAATCTTTTGATATTTCTATCAAATTGATTTTTAACTTCAGTGACATAAACCTAAACAGATTAATAGCTTCGCTCTTATGTTTCATTAAGTACACTTGAGTATAGATGGAATGGTTATTAATATATGTAATAAAATGCTCCATCCATCTCACAAATATTAGATTGTACCAACTCTGATAATTACAATTTTCTAACTATAGTCTTGTGTGAGGTTTTAATGATCTTGGCATGACTACATGATTCACACTTATCAAAAAAATTTAAGTCTATCTTAGGTATCATGCCATGTCTACTCATGTTAAATACTAGTTTTTGGTTTACATGACAAAGCCTAGAATGCCAAACATTAAAAGAAGACACGATATAACCAGAATCATTCTTATTCATTTAAATATAAAGTTTAAACATTTCATCACAAGCATAACCCTTTTCCATGAAAGCCCCATGTTTAGTTAAAACCCATTGGTCAAAACCTAAGGTCTACAAAAATTCTACTTTGTTGAGAATAAAATCATATACTGAATTCTTCCACATACTAGGAGTGTGTATCACGCCCTTCAAGATAAGAGTCTTTCCAGAAGTGAAGAAAAATTCCACATCTCCAGTCCCCAGGACCTTGGTGGTATAGGAATCACCAAGTATTATGTATTGATCGTCATATTCCTTATAGGTCTTGAACCAGCTACGCTCGTAACATACATGGGGAGTTGAACTAGAATTAGCCCACTAACCTTTGGTCGCACTAATCATATTGACCTCACAAATTATAGCCACATAAGGTTCTTCGGTCATGTGGATTTGCGTAGCATTTTCAAATTTCCGATATTTCCTTGGTATCTGCCCGGTGTGTTATAGGCAAAACATATAATTAGAGTTATTCCATTAAGTGCAACTTCTTGGTTCACTTCATTCTTTGCTTGCTGGTTCTTGGCCTAGTTTGGCTACAAATTTCCCTTATTCTGATTCGGATTACCCTTGCCTTTCTTTTCTTTAAAATTCTTCTTACCCAGCTTCAGATAAGTGCTGCCTTTTGCTAACACGCTATGTACATCTTCTTTTTTGTCCTATTTCCTAGCTTTTTCCTCAACTTGTAGCCTCACGATTAAACTCTCTATTAAGAATTCCTTTGACTTCTGCCTAAAGATCTTTTTGAAGTCCTTCTAAGCTACAGGTAATTTATCAATCATCACAAAAACTTGATATTGTTCATCGAGCTTGATCCCCTTGAATAGTATCACGTGAACAATTTTATGTAGCTCATATGACTGAGAAATAATTGACTTCTCATTGACCATCACAAACTTAAGGTATCTACTCACAACATATTTTTTTAACTTAGCCTCTTTAGTATCGTATTTTTTCTGAAGGTTTCCCAAATGTCTTTCGCAGACTCAGATAGTTGGTATAGGTCATACAGTTCATCAAAAAGCCTATTCAAAATAAAGTTCATAGACTTCATTGTGGCCTCGGTCCAATTAGAAACCAGTTCTAATGTGGCCTCATAATCAGTGCCATCAGTTTCTTCACTATCAGCGTGGATAGGTAATTCAGGGTTAGGACGTAGAGGCATATCCAGAACATACATAACCTCCTTAAGAATTAGGTAGAAGAACATCTTGCTCTTCCACCTATTAAAGTTCAATACCCCAAATTTTGAAGGTTTGTTGGAGTCATAGCTAAGTGCGTCTGAGATAAGCGACATCCTAATAATACAATTCTAAATAATAAAAGTTTCTTAAATTGTTGGTAAAATAGAAACCATAATGGAATAATAGAACCTGAGTACTCTCAAATTGGGAGAGTAAATTTCCTAGAATGATAGAAACTGTTGGAGACGTCGATCACGCTCTCTTTATGAAACTTTTCCTGATCTGCCCATGTTATTCTGGTAGTAGTGACCAATAGTCTCCCCAGGATTTAACTAGCTTTCAAAGTGCTACAATAGAGAAGGAACGAAACTATGTGCACTAATGTAGTAATGTAACGTCGTTATCTTAATCGGAGTAAATTGGAAAATCACAAAAAAAAGGGAGAGAAAGAGAGAGAAGATAAGAATTTAACTCTTATGTTACGCTTTTATTATAGAACCACAGGTCCTTATATAGCCAAATACTGAAACGTCTTTGAGTTAATAAAAATAAAACGTGTGACTTAATTAGCTAGGAAAAATGGATAAAACGTTTACAACGATAAAAAACGGCTAAATAATTAAATACGAAATATTTAATATATATTATTACAAAAAATGCTTTAATAATAGCTAGTTTTTATTTAATACTTGTTATAAAATAGTACACTAGTTTGCCACCTATGGGATGTCCAAGAGTGTCAAGGCTGTAAAATACTCCCATACACTCACATAGAAATATACCCTTACTCTTCGCACTTGTACAATCACAGAGTGTGTACCTTTGTAATATTTCTATTCTTAAACTTCTATGTCACCCACGTGGGACTAAAGCAAATAGAAAAGTTGGGAGTTAAAGGGTTTTCCTTAATTTTAAAGCAAGTATTTTAATTATATAAAATCCAATACACTTTAACGGTACAATGTGACGATAAAGGCAAGGAGAAGTTAATAAGTGATTTGAGGAGATGAGCATCTCTAAAAGTGCCTCACTAACTTGGATTCCAAGGTGTCACATAAGATTTTTGAGCTCCAACAACACCTCACTGACTTGGATTCTTAACTCAAAAAGCAAGGTTCAGTCTAGCTTTCCAAGACTCAACCTTGCTTTTTTACGTCACGATTGGGCACCCAAGTGTTGGGCATCTGTTACTTTTATAAGCAGGCGCTAAAGATTTGTGCACCTATTTTTAATTAGGTGCTTAACAGTAAGGTGCATGTTGGACTGACTAAACTTTCTTTCCCTTCTAAAAAAAGTCATTTCCCTTCCTTCACCACTTAAAATAAAAACACCTTCAATTGCCCCATAAATCCTCTTCTTCACTCTATCTCCATCAAATTAGGTTTGACATTGTTGAAGCTTGATATTTCAAGGTAAGCTCATGTTTGATTTTACCATATCACCTAAATTTCTTGACTATATTAACAATATTCTAAGGCTTTAAATTTTCTTAAAAAAAAATTATTGACTATTAATAATACTATCAATATTAAAATTCTTAGATAAGTTCCATGAATACATTACCGTAAGAGAAAGATTCCATTATCAAGAGTAGTTTGAACTAACCCAATAATTGAGGACAACAACAGCAATAATAATTAATTCTACCAAAGTGGTTACAACCCTTGCAATTTACTCATTCCCCTCAGTCTCAATCATCTAAATCACAATCCTTTCAATTATTTAACTCACCCAACAATTGGGCATAACCCTCTTAACCGTTCATAGCACCCAATAATTGGGATAACCCTCTTAATTTTCTAATCTGCTTAATTCCAATATCCTTTTCCATTCACCAATCCCTCATAATCTCAATCACAAGTATCTCAACTGGTTGACTTATCTCAATCTGAAGATGCCAGGGTTGTTGATAGACAAAAAGGTAAAGGCAAACATTGCTCGACCAAGAAAAATGTGAATGGAGGGGTGGGGTTTCAGTTGTTGAAATGGACTGTAATCAAAACAAAAATCTTGTAAAACCTTGGATTCATATCTCAGAGGATAGGATCAAAAGCAACAACCAGCAACCTGATGTTTTTTAGGACTCGATTTTGGATCCATTTCATGATTTTTGTGAATAGGATTGCGAACAGGTCGAGCATACAATGTCATCTTTGAAAAATCATTGGTCAGATATGAATCGTTCTTGCAATCTTTGAAAAATGTGGCGCTAGGTCCCATTAGCGGTATACAATAAGGAAATTTGGTAAGTAATTCAACATTTGTCATTACTTAATAAATTATAATTTTTTTTACCAAAGTAATGTATTTTTTAATTATCTTAATCTATTTTATAGGACGATGCTACTAAAACAATTTATGAAGCATGTGGTAAAGACAAATGGGTGTATAAAGAAGCTTACGACATTTTAAGTCATCATCAATGTTGGAAATTCTTGCAAGACCAACAACCAGACACTTTAGCTTGTAATATGCGAATTAAGAAAATATCAAATTCTAGCCCTGAAATCTCAAATCTGGCAACACCCAACACACCCATTAGCTTCACCTCCAGCTTTTTTGTACTTAATGAGTATGTGGAGATGGATTGTCCCGACGGTATCAAAAGTGCTAAACTCAAGGAAAATAATGAAAAAGACAAAATCATTTCATTGATCACCAAAATATACATATTAGTCGCCTTGATTGAATGGTGATGAAGAAAAAAGAGTATGTTGCCGAGAGAAATAAGAAGAAAGAAGAGTATATTGCCAAAAGAGATAAAAAGAAAGAAGAGTATATATTTGAGAGAGATAAGAAGAAGGAAGAGAGATATGCCCGCATAATGGAGTTAAGAGAAAAGAAGACAAATGCCGTGGTAAATTTGGAAGCTTAATTTCAGGCTTAAAATGATCGGGATATGGCAAAAATTGATCAAGAGGTGATGGCGATGGACTTCTTAATTATAGACGATACTTAAAGGGTTTATTAGGAGGCACAACATAAATCGGTTATGGCAAGAATGTTTAAGGCTAATAATAATGCTTAAGATGTATGGTGCTCAAGAATCTTATTTTCAAAGTTTGGTTGTACTTTGATAAATAACCTTATTTAAGAAGTTTGGTGTATTTTATTTAAAAACCATGGTTAAGAAGTTTCGTGTATTATAAATAATAGAATCTAGTTAAGAAAGTTAATATTTTTAATTACTTTTTATTTGAATTTATATTGAAATTAAAATAAATTTCTTAAATAAATTTCATAAAATTGCTTAATTAAAATTTCATAGAATCGAAATAAAGTTGCTTAAACATTAAAATTACATATAATTAAAAATGTTAGTTGTTTCCCTGATGCTTCCACAAATGCATAATGAGATCATTTCGAAGTGTTATATACCTATCTAAACTTCTCATCTATCATACTACGCAATGTATCAAGTGTAAGCTTCCGCATACTCTCAGTCAAAGCAAAAAAGTTATATCATATTGGTACGTCTACAGTAGAGGTCGTAGCAATAGTAGGAATGATATGCCATGTGGTCCCATATAGCGCCCCTAACTCCATAATCCATCCAGGGTAATCACAAAGTCGTGGCGGTAGGATTTGTGTCTCCTGAGTAAAAAAAATTATAGAAGAAAACTTAATATGTGGAAAGGTAACTCTGTCAGTCAAAGTACCAGGGCCTGGGATTTCAATGTTGCCACACCACGGAATGTTCGGCATGAGTGCACCATGTGAAACATGGCTCCAGTAGGCATCATAACCAATATGGTAACCCACATTATAATGTTGTACTTCGATCTAGCCTATTTCTCAGAGGGAACGAACCACATCGGGACTCTGGAAGCAATGAAGTTTATTTGGAGGGGTCGTAAGGTGCTGCATAATGCTCTTGCTGAGACCAATAATTGTCTCCAAGATACCATTCGTATCTACCAAATAGGCTTTGCAAGAGTACTCTATTACGACTGATATTTTCGATGATGATTATCTCTCACTTTAGTGCATCCTTAATATTTCTAAAGGGGGCCTATTGCATATTATGGATTATACACAAATTTAGTTATGGCCTCAACAATGCAAGATGATATTTTGCCTTATTTCCCGTAAGTTTCCATCATTTAATGTCCCAGGCTGATATCCTTGGCTAAAAATCATCTGACCTATTATCTATTAAGATATGATGTCCTATCAAATAATACTCATAGCACTGATACTGTAGAAGATAAAAATATATATATAATTTTCCAAATAACCTTGAATAAGCAAAAAATAAATAACTAGAACTTTAAATTAAAATTTTATATCTCGACCAATTGAAAAAGGCTGCTAATGTATTTCACCTCCTGTTTCGATGCTTGGTCAAAGAAGTAGTAGGGATATCCTAATATAGTGGAGCCAAAGTTAATTGTAGGACCCTTTTTCTCTATAAGGAGAACTTGACCAAACAACTCTAGTCGGACCCAGCTCATCGAGTTCCAAAATAAGACACCTCCAAAGTACAATAACATAAATACTCTAAAGATTGTATTAGCACTTGCGTGATCTTTGATGTTTACTCCGGTATGGTCAATGTAAATTCGGAGGTAAGCAAAACTAACACATCCCTTTTAATAATCTTTAGATACCATATTAGGGAAAATTGCTATACCGTTACCGTATTCTGTGTATGAATCATCCAATACAATCAACTCTCCTGTCCAGATACCTATCCTGGTATGCACTGTAAAATCATGGGAGTGATCCTTATATCTCCATTAGGTAGGAGAAATGTATGTGTGGTGCCCACCAACGCTCAACCATCGACACTATTACATGATTGTCTCCATTCCCACTTCATAATTAAATAAACTCATCAAATTGGTAGCCTTTAATCCTCCTTCAAGTGAGGTACCTTAATAAATTTCTAGCATATTTCACAGAGCTTGACTAACACCGATCAACATTGAAATCCCATCCGAGACTGTAACGACATTAATAAACATAAATACGAATATTTAAACTAAATTATACCTGAAGTAAATACTTTGTAATAATTTTAACACTAATAATTGTTAATTTACGTTATTTTAACTTATCGATGTTGTATTAGCTGATGTGGACAAATGAACCTTCCCATCCAATTATGTGAGTCGCCAAAAGTCACACGATTCATAATTTTGTGGGAGAGGTAAAGGAGGTTTAGTAGAAACATTGAGTTCTTCTTAAATAATTTTCTGCGTCTTGCCCGATAAAAATTGTATTTGGGAAACATGTCCTTCACTTTCATCAGACTCAAATTCCTTCTTCTCATCACTAGTTCTATCCTATTCTTCCTCCTCTAATGACATCGTCAAATCCTGCATGAAAGTTAAACAAGCTCCACCATTCCTAATCAATAACAATACAAGAAATTCACATTATATTAACAACAACAAAAATTTAAGAAAGGTCAAAGTCTTTTCAATTTAGCATATATACCTCATATAATCATGTATATATACGAAGATTCTCACAAACAACAACAACATAATAAGTACTTTGATATTTACGATGATTCCTACTAGTTAACCACAACAACCATAATACCCATTATTTAACATTTTACTACTGCATGTTGTTTTGATAACTACAGTGTTTTGCCATTCATGACTTGATTAGAGTAAATATAAGTAGAAAGAGTAATGTGGCATTCTTCGAAAAATTTAGCAAAGTTTAGTCTATAATTTTGGCAATATAGAAACATGTAAATATTAACAATACATCTATATAATTACCATCACAATATCAATTTATAATCTGCACGATCCCAACTATAATTCAAATATACAACCAAGAAAGCACAATCATGGACAAAAAAAATACCAACAACATGAAAGACTTCTGTGAAATATTATCAATATACAAAAGTTTCATAACAAGAATATAATCCAAATTGTTTCAAACAAAATATATTGGTATTTGAAAGTGTAGTTTATATTATGCATAACAAAAAAATACATTAAAGAAAGTTAATAGAGGAAGTGTAAATTATAGTTACCTGGTTTGTAACGTGAGATAAGTTCCAAAGTATTTTAAGCCCAACTTCAAACTCAAAATTCTTCTCCCGATAATATGCCTATATAGAAAATCCAACTAGTCAATTACGTATAAATCCATTGACAATCAACATCAAATCGCACATTTTGATTGTACATTTTAAACTATCTGATGCATAAAAAAAAAATATAGTAAAGAAAATATAAAGTGTAGTTTCATTTACAATAAAAAAATCCCAACATGAAAAGTTCCTAAATTAGCGATTATTGCAATTGTTTCATACCAACAAACAAAACCTCTTAAAAAGACCAAAATTATCAAATCCCACCATGAAATCAAATCCCACCATGAAATTCCATTTACAATCATCAAATCCCAGCATGAAATTAGCAAACACAAGTAATCCCTTAAAACCCAAATTATGCAAATATCTAAAATTGCTTAATCTAACCATTAAATTAGCAAATACCTACCTAAATTCCTTAACTTAGTTTAGAAATTATAAATCCAATATGAGTGTGTGTGTGTGTGTGTGTGTGTGTGTGTGTGTGTGTGTGTGTGTCTAGAGAGAGAGAGATACCTGAAGACAAAACCCCTCTGAAGGTTTTTGCAATTTGGTTTAATTTGGGAAGAGAGGAAGACAAATTTGAATTAAAGTTTTAGTCCATTGGGCCCTTAACAGTTGGACAATTTAAAAAAATAAAATTGGGTACCTGACAGTTAAGCGTCTGCATATTTATATAAATGGGCACCCAAATGTTATGCGCCTATTTAAATTATGTTAAAATTCAAGTCATGTATTGTTGGAAGAAATAGAACCTTACTGACTTGGATTTGGTCTTTTTTCAACCAAGTCAGTGAGGCACTTTAGGAGATGCTCTTAGTGCTGCTTTGGGTTGGGTAGTACTGGGGAAAAAAAAAGAACTTGACTCACTCGTCAACGCAGTACCAATCATAATATCTCCTAGGTAGAAATTGTGATTATTGGTTAATTTATATTTTGTTTTCATCTTCTTTACTTTCCCTACCCTAGGTTGTATCCTTGCTAGGATGAAGAATATTATATTATTGGTGGCAAACTTGTGTACTATATTTTATTTTATTTTCCTAACCGGGTATATATTGTCAACACCAATGCCTGACCAGTCCGGATAAATATTAGTGAGCGGCGGGTAAGTGGCGAATTGAATTAAGAATCTTTACTTCCAAAGACGTGGTCCCAAATCGCTACACCAACCTTATTGGTTGTAGATTTGCAGTATAGGGGTGTAAAATGGGCTGGGTTAGGGTCAACCCTGCCCTAGAGCGATAAGGCCCTTATGAATTTAGGGCGGGCCAACCCAATCCCTCAACTATTTTAAGGGCTGGGCCGACCCTGCCCTGAAGCTTCAATATCAACCCTTACCCATCCATTGGCTTAGGTTAAGAGCACTGGGCCGAGCAAAGGCTTGGGCTTATGGTCGAGCCAGGTCGGGCCGACTTTAATGATTTTAGTAAAAATAAAATTAAATACAATAAAATAGGCATCATCATATTAAAATTATGGAATATTAATCATATCATTTGATAGAAGCACCAATCAATTTATTATATATAATGAAATGCATGAGAGGGGTATATATGCCTTTCTTATTTATAGTATTTCAGGGCTTAGTGTGGGCGGGTTTAATGATGACTAGATTAAGTATAAAAAAGTTTGGCTAAGGGCCGGGCTAAGGGCTAGAAACATTAGACCCTGACCCTACTCTACTATATGTAAGGGACGAGTCAGCCCAGACTTTAGATATTCAAAGTAGGTCTTTAAAGGGCTCAAGCACTAATTTGAAAGTGTCGGGTTTGGCTGGGCCAAGGTCCAAAGGGTTGTTTACACAGGCCTATTGTAGTACTACAAAATATGGAGAAAAAAGAAGAAAATGTACACCAATTATCTTCTTAAATTTTTAGAAGATTAACTATTCTTTGGAAAATTTTTTTAACATTTATTGGAAACTTTAGAACAAGGAAACGATATAGATATATAAAAACAAGTTGTTAATCCCCCCCCCACTTTTCTGCTTTGCTCTCATCTTTGAAATATAAGAAACATTGCGCGCATGAATTTCAAAAATTTTATACACTTAATCAAATTTTTCTTACTGTCACAAGGAGTAGATGGGTTGGGTGTTGTAGACAAAGCTATTTTTGGGCTTTGATGGGATGGATGATGCCAGAGAATCCCATGTTTCACAGACACAACTAATAATCATATCTAAAACTAGTATCAACTAATGTTATAAGACCAATATCAACAATAGTGACTGTAATGGCCTAATTCCACAAGCTCCAGATGGCTTAGAATTAGCTCTTACACCAATGTTCTTGTGTCAAAAAATAATGTAAAGTAAGAAATGACACAGGTGATTTAGCATGGAAACATCTGAATAGGTAAAAAACTATGACCTCGGGTTGAGGGTTTTAGTAATAGAGACTTTTATTACTTGAGACTGATATCTTATTACAAGTGATCTCTCGAGCTAAAAATACTTAATCTTGTAAATAAAAAATTTGGTGTTTGAGAATCTATAAAATATGGTCTTCTTGGTAATTTCTCATATCTTTTTCTGGTCATAGTCTCTTCTAGAACATTTTCCTTATATAGGCATTGCCCACAATTCATTATTGTACTGAAGCACATTCTCTGAATAATGTGGTATGGGGCGGTTGACTGAATAAATATTGAATTCGTGAGAGACAAGTGTCTTTATCTTGTTCATGCTTTTTTGTTGTGCTCGACCTACATTCTTCATCAGTTCGTGGTATAGGTGTAAATGCTGACTATTTATGTCACATGTAAAATGCGTGGGTCTATTATGGAGGTAGTTCAAATTGAAAATAATTCAAATTGGGTTAGATCGAGAGATATGTGCCTACAATTGCCCCTCGCAACTAAAGTCATGAGTGTCTTTGGTTTAGAAAGAATATGTGAAGTTGTGTTATTGGAAGTTGAAAAGAAATAACGTATTAATGTTGATTTAACTAGTATAACCTACCTGCGCATTAAATATGAGGGTTATATAAATAGTACCTCTACCAATGATCTTGGCAAAGTGCGCTGTTTGTTAAAAAATTCTCTGGAAGTCTAGATTGAGAAATTTTGGTGACCAATCATTAGAGATGCCCACCCCCATTCCTGTTCCACCGACGTATCAGAGTATGTCAGAAGAAGATGCGGCTGAAGCTAAAGAAGATTTTTACTGTATGTGGAGATTTTATTACGTTGTCTTAGCAGGCGAGCAACATTAGAGGTATCTCTGAATCCTTGCGGAAGACAAGGTTGAGGAGACAGATGTGGGGGCCGGTAAAATTGCGGGGCTATTTTTCTAATTTCTTACATATGATTGGATTCTAAGGTCGAGCCTTCTTCATCTCCACCAACTCTTTGATGGCGGTAGTTATAGAGGAGGCAACGATGGTAGTAGAGAAGGGAGACAGAGATTGGAAGTCTGCTTCTGCACCATTATTATTTCTTGGCTCTGAGAAGACCTTCCATTTGAAAAGTTGATTCAAGCACTGGCCCTTTTTGGTTTTATGTCCAGATTTTCTCCAAACCCAGTTTCTAGTAAGTGTAACATGGTGTGAAGGTAGAAGGACGTCTGGTGATTTTGAATGTCTGTTTTGCTTTAGAAGATTCTCGGAATGAAACAATACTGAAGTTAGATGAACCGAAGGATTTGTTGTTTTCGAGTACCTAAAAGACTTGTTATATGCAGATTACCTAAAAGACTTATTATCTCTAAAGTTCCTAAAAGACTTGTTATCTATAAAGTACCTAAAAGACTTGTTATCGGTAAAGTACCTATAATTTATATTCGAGCTTAAATAAAAAATAGTTATTCAAACTCTGTGTTGATATATAGAATAACTCTTGTGATTGAAAACGAGCTATGAGTAATTCAAAGATTTACGAATAGATGATGAAATGTAATATATAAGATTGGACCTACAAAATATATTATAGCCATCGAGCTATAAATATGTGTTTGTAACATAAAAGATGTGTAAGAATTTATTTTTGAACTGAATAACTTAGAATTATTGAGAGAAATAGCTATAGAAGAATATGGAGAAAATAAGTTTGAGATGGAGTAGGTTGAATTTACTGAGGTTGATGTGGGTAGATAGGTTCAAATAATATATACTCAGGATACTTGGGTTTTCTACTGTGAAAGATCATAATATAAATACGAATTGTAGGGGGTTTGGAGTAATCTAGAAAACTGTATAAATAGGGGGGAAATGAGTGCAGATAGGAGAAAGACATAGAAGATGGTGTGGACTCGATCTAAGAGAATTTGTTATGTCGTAGAGGGACAATTGACGATTAAGATAGCTGAAGTGTGAGAGCGGATCTTTGGCTTGCTAGATTATAATACTGACTTGCTAGTGACCGAGTATCAGTTTAAAGGTTTGGATTGAATGGGTAAAGAACTTGAGATAGGACATCGCTTCTATGAGGAGCTATTCTGGGAAATGATTGTGAAGCCTTCATCTCGAAAAGAGGTTGTGAGATTAATTACTAAAAAAGAGATCGAGTTGGACGATATGAGGATTGCTGGAGGCGAACTGACTAGGTGTGGCTCCCTATGACATCTCGGATGTTTCAGGTATAATTATATGTGATGGAGTAAATTGTATGAGGTCGAATAACTGCCAAGGAAATTTAATTAGAATAAAGTTTGAATCTGTCCCATTTTGTTACAAATGCTGTTATGACAATTTTAAATAAAGAATTCAATTTTTTTTAAATGTTAGAGCTTTGGAAATGATGTTTGTACTTCAATAAGTAGTAGAAGCTAAAATAGAAAAATGTAGGCAGCTTTGTTTTTGTCTTTTGTGTTATTACAAGAAAAGTTTGATTGTGTTTAAGTATTGAGTCATCATGAGTATGGGGAGGTCAGAGGAAGATTTGAGTAACGGAGATGAGAATATAATAAAATATAGGGCAGGGGGCAATGATGGGAAGGTATTTTCACCGAAAAGGTGCAAAACGTCTAACATTAATTGTGAAAGGGACACCTCGATTCCAAAACTAAGGGCAGCTTCTGCGAGGCCTCATAACTGCCAGTAGTTAGAGAGAAAGAGAACATAAATAATGTTTCATCTTCTTTATTAAAACGTTTATCAACTTTTAAGAAATTGAAGAACAAAAATAGAGGAAAGAGAAAAAATTGTAGAGATTCCTTAAAGAGATTAGACCAGAGTGATCCACAGTCAAGGTGAGAGAAGGTTGTGGAGATCGAGTCATGATGGTGGTTGTATAACAGCATTGTGAAGGAAAGATTTGGCGTTGCGTTAGATTTGTTCTCAGACATTGAAGGTTAGTAGAATGTTTTTGTGATACTGTTGATGTGAATTTTATGAAAGTTTTTTGTGGTTTCAAATTTTGAAAAATTACTATTTATATTAACCTGTTAAAATCTATTTGATATATATATATATATAAAAAGAGATGTAAACGAGATACGTATATGTATGATGTATGTATTAAAGATAATGATAGAATACCTGGACCTGTATGTAGGTCAAGCGGGAGGAGTATTTTTGTAGAATCAAACTTCATCTTAGATTTGTAGTTGGGATGGGGACTTCCCCTGTGATGGTGGCATCGACCTCTGGTCGTTCAGCTGAATCTAATAATGTAAAATCTGATAGGGAGGACGAAGTAGGAGTGGTTCAATTTCCAGATTTCCCTAGACAATTGATATCATATCTACCGAACTCCAACGTGTTTAGAGAGCTTTGTAAATCCAAGCTCTTATAGGAGGAAGATGGGGGAACTTTGTAGAACATGCCGATAGGCAGTTTCGAAGTTGTATAGTAGGATCTGAGGAGGAATATTTCGTTCTGTTGGCTGATTTAGAAAAGGCGAAGTTAAAAAGGGGTTTAGATGAATAAATCTCCTTGGAGTATTATGATGGGAATGTTCAGAGCGACCTGAAAGAGAGTTTTCTGTATTACCTGCCTCAGTTGAAGTGTGGGTTGAGTTTGCCCCTTAACAATTTTGCAAAAGAAATAATGAATATTATAGGGCCATGCCCTGTCAAGTTAAACGGGAACATGTGGGAGGTGATAAATGTATGTGAGAGTTTAAATAAATTGTGGGAGGAGAATATCTCCTGATGATGTATTCCAATTTTATGAAGTGATGAATTATTCTGCAAGTGGAGGGGAATACTTCTTTGCGAGCTCTTCTCGACCTCTTTTCTTCGATCTGAATTCAGTAGGTCGAATGTGGAATGATAATTTTATTTAGGCGAAAGGTGATTTGCCTTCAGAGAAATGATGAAGAACCCATAAAACTTCTGCATGGAACTGTGAAGAAAAGTAAGTGTAATAAAGTATAATATTGAACTGCTAAATTCAAATGTTGTTATGTTACTGATAATGTATTATTGTTTGACAAGTCCTTCGTCGAAGGTGAAGAAGAAGAAGTCCTTGTTAGATACTATTGCTCAAGAAGGGGTTGAGCTCGAGGCAGTGCTAAAACACCTCGGTATAAATAGAAATAAACAGCAGGTCTGAAAAAGTTCAAAAGTCTCAAGCAATGAAACTTATGATGGGTGTTGGCGGCAATAAGAAGAGGGGACTTGATGGAGAGAGGCGAGTGGCTTTGCCAAAGGCCTCCCTAGTAGATTTTACGGACGTGTCAGAGTCTACAATGTCGAACAAGTTAGCTTGGGCATTTCTGAAGAAGATGTTAAAGTGTGGCTCGACCTCTGGAGTCACGGGGAGTGGTGAAGTCGAGGGAGAGGCAAAGAAAAGAAGGGTAGATCCTTCTTCTGAACAGATTGGGACAAAGGTCGCAGAGAATCGACCTGGAATGGAAGATGAGTTGAAAGTTGTGGAGGATAGGGCGAGGCTTGCAGCTCGCAAGGGTGTGGAGGAGATGAGCAAAGTGGTAAGTTTGATGATTTTAGTTTTCTTTAAATTTTGTATAGTGGTGTATCTCTAAAAATGTGCTTGATTTTTTTTAATGTTTGCTTGCAGGCTACTCGTTTGATGAAGGGGATCTGCCTCAGGATGGAGTAGGAGAAAGTTCAGCTTAAAAGAGGGAAGGCAGAGCTCGAGAAGGAGGTAGCTCGCTTAAAATCTAACTTGGATTGGGAGGGAAAACGACTGAGTTCTATGAAGTCTGTGCATGAGGTGGAGATTAACTATTTGATAGATAAGGCGGGGAAGAATCTGGAAGAGGTGGTAGTCTAGCGTGATTGACTTGGGTGCCACCTTCTGAAAATGGGGTACTCCAAAATTGAGGTGAATGATATAATGGGGGATACCTATATTGAAGAGAAGGAGGTTGAGGATTATGAGGCCGGCGTTGTGAGAGGGTTAAATGGTGTTTCTCCCCAAACTGTGCAAGTGAACGAAAATGATATGATATCAATCCAGAGAATGTGAATGAGAAGGTTGAGTAGAATTGTTAACTATTTGGTTGTGTGATTATGAGGGGTTTGTAAACTGTAACTTTATGGATCAATATAGGATAAATTTATGTAGGCTAAGTTATGTTTGTAAACCATGTTTGTAGGAACGTAAGGATATGTGCCTCAGAATAAAAGAATTAGAAAATGAGCTTGCTAAGGAGAAAGATGCCTCAGTGTCCCTATTGACTTTGTAAGTGGATCTACAGGTTAGAAAAGAGCAAGAAATATTTGACTTGTATGCTTCATTACTCTAGAGCTACAAAGTAAAAATTAGAGCATAAAAACAAGCTAAAAAGTTGCTAACAGTTTAGGGGCAATGATACTGAACTGTTAATAGATAATATCAAAGTTTTGAAAAAGTAAGAATATAAAGAATATATACCTTGGAATTGGAAGTATATGTGATTGTTCATCGAATTGGGATCATACTTAGACCTTAAGTTTCGAAGCAGTTTCACACAGTAGATGTCAAAAAATAGAAATTTTGTTAGAAATAAGATGTATGTATTGAGTGAGTATCCAGAATTGAACTTGATTTATCGTATCTGTGATGTGTAGGTCGAATTGGAGTCAGCTCGTTTCAGTGAAAAAGAGACACGCCAATGTAACCAAGAGTTTGCAGTGGAGTTTAATAGAATGAGAGAGGCAAATGAAGATAGGGAGGATCAACACGTAAATGTACATTTCATGTTCATCGAGGCAACACAAACCGTTGATGACCTCACTTAGAAGATCGAGGAGAAGGATGCTAAAATTAGTAAGGGTCAAAAATAGTTTGCAAAGTCGAGGGGAAAGATAACGAAACTCAAAAGCCAAAAAGACGCGCTGATGGAAAAGAGTAAGGAGGCTGACACAGCTCCATACCTTATTCAGGCGTTTGAAATGACAAAGAAAGAGTTATGTCATTTTGTGGCCAGTCTGAAGGACCAAATGATCAACAAAACGAACGAATAAGAGCAGACTCGAGCTGATTTAGTGAGTACTAGGAGTAAATTGGAGTGATAGAATAATAAAATGATTGAGAAAGATAGCGAGCTGAAGAGAGCTTGAGCTGACCTATCTAACTTTGAAATTGTGGTTGAGCAGTTTACTGCAGTTTTACCTGTTAAAGATATATAGTTCCGATTTGTGCAAAGAGAATGTGATAAGTTAAATGAGAGGGTGACACAATTGAAGACTGACTTAGCTCAGGCCAATTCACGCATCAAAAATACTGAGGCTAGAAAGCGTTCAAGGAAGAATAAAGGTGATGCCAGGGTCTCCATTTTTCAAGGGTATGTAATTAGTCTATCAGCTCGAATCAGAGAGCTGGAGGGAAATGTAGCTCAAACTCAAGGCCACGCACAAAAAGGAAATGAGCGGTTAAGGGAGTGCCAAGGTAAGTTAGATGATGCTCTTATCAGGGAACAAGAGTTAAAGTGGGTTATAAGGGGTAAGGAGATTTTAATAAGGAAAAATGATGACTTGTTAAGGAAATCCCTTGCTGGGATAGGTGTAGACAGAGAGCTTAAGGAACTTCATGCCCAGGTAACTGAATTGAGGACGATAAGCCCCGCTGAATTAGATGAAGCAAATGAGAAGGCTAGGGAGCATATAAATCTTATGTCCCATGTAGAAAGTCACATGGAATGGCATGAAGCACGGTACAAGAAGTTCTAAGAGTACCTTAAGAAAGTGAGAGTAAATTTTGGCAAGGCAGTTATACCTAAAGTATCACGTTCAAAGATGCTAACAAAAGTTATTACCTATTTTGTTGAGGAGGTGAAAAGGCTTGAGTTAGAGAGAGATACATTGCACAACTGCTTATCGAATAGAGGATGCATTTGTAAAGCTGATGTAGAATAAAAAAACTGTACGAACTCCATGGAAACAAAGTTAGGTTCTCAAACTTCTAAACAGATAGAGCAAGGTAGGATTACTGTGGCTGCTCGAGCTTAATATTTTATGGCTAATCGTCCTCCTATTGTAGGGGAAAGCGGAGCTAACCTCCTAACAACACAAAAAATCCTTTATAGTGGCTATACATGTAACCTGAAAAAGTATATGTCGTAAACATATTGAGAGATAAAAACTAGTTTTACCTTTGCCTTATCATATCTCTGGTAGAGTTCTTTGATTGAAAACTAGTATTACCTTCATTTTAATCGTTGAGTATGTATAGAGTTTGATCAAAACTAGTTTTACATTTGCTTTAACCGATATAATTGTCTCAGCCATATTAAGAGATGAAAGCTAGTTTTACCTTTGCTTTATCTTATGCCTGGTAGAGTTCTTTGATTGAAAACTAGTATTACCTTCGTTTTAATCGCAGAGTATGTATAGAGTTTGGTCAAAACACATTTTACCTTTGCTTTAGCCGGTATAATTGTCGCATCCATATTGAGAGATGAAAGCTAGTTTTACCTTTGCTTTATCTTATGCCTGGTAGAGTTCTTTGATTCAAAACTAGTATTACCTTCGTTTTAATCGCAGAGTATGTATAGAGTTTGGTCAAAACACATTTTACCTTTGCTTTAGCCGGTATAATTGTCGCATCCATATTGAGAGATGAAAGCTAGTTTTACCTTTGCTTTATCTTATGCCTGGTAGAGTTCTTTGATTCAAAACTAGTATTACCTTCGTTTTAATCACAGAGTATGTATAGAGTTCGGTCAAAGCACATTTTACCTTTGCTTTAGCCGGTATAATTGTTGCATCCATATTGAGAGATGAAAGCTAGTTTTACCTTTGGTTTATCTTATGTCTGATAGAGTTCTTTGAATGAAAACTAGTATTACCTTTGTTTAAATCATAGTATATGTATAATTGTCACAGCCATATTGAGAGATGAAAGCTAGCTTTACCTTTGCTTTATCTTATGTCTGGTAGAGTTATTTGATTAAAAACTAGTATTACCTTCGTTTTAATCGTAGAGTATGTATAGAGTGCAGTTTGAAATCTAGTTTTAACTTTGCTTTAACTGGAATAGAGGTCGATTAAAAGCTAGTATTACCTTTGCTTTAATTTATGTATTGTCTACATAAGTATAAAGTTGTGTGGGAAAAAACTTTGAAGTTTTTATTGAGGTGGAATGACGGCTTCAGTGCCATAGGAGAGGAGGAATGGGGTACATTCAGTTGATTGATGTAGAGTGGTACAGTAGGGAGTTCTTGTATCCACTTCCCATTTTTCTATGAGTGAAGTCTTTTCTTAAGTCCACCCACAATAGTTTTTTGGTGATTTCGGCTTGGCCATTTCCAAGAGGGTAGTAGGGATTGGATGGTGAGTGGATGATGTTGTGTTCGTTGAGGAAAACTATGATTTTTTCTCCTACAAATTGTGGCCCATTATCAATTCGAATCAGGTGGGGGCATCCAAACCATGTGATGATGTGCTCCCAGATAAAAAAGATGGCCTCTTCTTCTTTAGTTCAACAGAGTGGAACTGCTTCTACCCATTTTGTAAAATAATTTGTAGATACAAGTAGGTATCGGCGGTTACCAGGAAAAATAGGAAATTCACCGACAAGATTGAGCGCCCATCTTTTGAATATCCAAACACCTTGCTTGCATGTAGTTTGAGTGCAGGGGAACGGATTATTTGTCCATGTCGTTGATATGTATCACATTTGCGTGAGTACTCTTCTGCTTGTTTGCGCATGCCTGGCCAAAATACTCCTTGTGTAATGTCTTTGTTAGCGAGTGATCGACCTGCGGCATGGTAGCCAGAAATCCCTTCATGTAAATATCTTAGCATCTCGTCTGCTTTCTTTCTGAAGAGGCACTTGAGGTAAGGCCCCGTGACGGAACAACGATATAAAAAATTGTTTTGATTTGGATAGCGCTTTGAGCTTTCGATCAGCTGTCACCGCTCTTTTAGATCTATTAGAAGGGGATTTGCATTCGTTGTCGGTGCTAAGGTTGGCAAGGAAGGGATTTACTAATTGTTGTCCTCCTCTTTATCACCCCCAATGTTGATCGTACATACAGAAATGCGATCAATATTGGGGGTTGATACCACTTCGATCTGGAAATATCTAGCTTATGTACCCAAGACCCCGATTAAATAAGCTAAGGAATCGGTATTTCTATTTTCACCTCGAAGAATATAATCGAAAGTTACTTTTGCAAACTGGCTCATCCTACCTATAATGAGGGCTGCATATTCGATCATTTTTCCATTCTTCATGTATTGTTCATAGTAATGGTAAACAATGAATAAAGAATCTATGTAGACTGAGAGTTCTAGGATCCCGATCTCAAGTGTGAGGTTGAGTCCATGAATGAGAGATTCGTATTCGGTGACATTGTTGGAGGCTTCAAAATCCCAGCGGATTAATTTCTTGATTCTGTCGTTGGAAAGGGTAATCAATACGATTCTAATTCCTGACCTTGCGGGCCCTGCTGAACTATATGAAAGAAATATCTACCCTTTCCTTGTAACCTATTCAACTTACTCGTCAAATGCTTTGGTTGGCGGATCTTTTATAATTTATGCTACAAGGTTAGGGTCGTGCTCCTCCTACTGGAAAATCTGTGAGAAAATTGGCAATGGCCTGGCCCTTTTTTGAATGTCATTGTTCAAACTTGATATTATATTCTCCCAAACTGACTGACCATTACTGTACACTCCTGGATTTTTCTTTTTAGGATAAAATTTCCTGGAATGGGTATTTCTTCATGACTTTGACTTAATAAGCCTGGAAGTAGTGCTTAAGATTTTGTGAAGTGTAAACATGAGTTAAAAGGAGTCTCTAAATTTTAGAATACCTTGTTTCCGCAGGAGTGAGGGTTTTACTGATGAAGTAGTCTGGCTTCTCGATTTTCCCTTCAAGTCGAATGAGAACCAAGCTAATAGAAGTATCTGTAACTGCTAGGTAGATGATCAGTTCCTCATTATCTACTGGGGTACTCATTATGGGAGACTTCCCCAAATAGCTTTTGAGATCCTAAAAAGTTACCTCGCATTCTGATGTCCATTGGATCTCTACATTAGGCTGAACTTTTCCTCATTTGGTATAATATGGAGCAGTAGGAACTTCCAATGACAGCGATCTGAAGATTTTTAACAAATCAGTTAATAACAATAATCTTGCCGACAAGTTTTTATAGTCTTTCTTCGCCGTTGGAGATGGCATGTTTAGGAGAGCTCAAATTTGATTTGGATTAGCCTCGATCCCTTTCTTACTGATAAGATGTCCATGGAATCGCCCTAAATGTACTCTGAATTAACACTTATCAGGATTGAGTCAAATCCTGTAAGATCAAAGAATGTTAAATATTGTATTGAGATATGTGATACAGTTAATTGAATGTATGTTCTTGCGCAAAAGATCATCAATGTAAACTTCTACAATTTTCCCAAAATATGCTTTGAACATAGTAGTCGTCAACCGTTGATAAGTCGCGCCTGCATTTTTGAGTCCGAAGGGCATGACTTTATAGCAATAAAGTTCTCTTTCATTGATGAAAGTGGTCTTTTCTTGATCTTCTTCCAAGAGTGGAATCTGATTGAATCCAGAAGCAGCGTCCAACATAGATAGGAGTTCAAAACCTGTTGCAGGATCAAGAATTTGATAGATGTTGGGAAGAGGGAAACCATTTTTTGGAGTATATTTGCTTAGATCTGTTAAATCTGTACAAACTCAAACTTTTCAATTCTTCTTCAGTACAGCGATGATGTTGGATATTCAATATGGATACTTGGCTTCTCGAATAAATCCCACTTTGATCAATTTCGTAATCTCCATGCTAACTTCATCACGAAGATGAGGTGACAGTCATCGTTATTCCTATTTGACTATTGTGGCATTGATGTTGATAGCCAACTTGTGACAAGCCTCGGTTGGATCGACCCCAGACATCTCTTCGAAAGTCCATGGAAAAGCGTCTCGATTCAGTTATAAGAATTGATTAAGAACATCCTTATCATGCTGGACCAGCTTGGTACCGATAAAAGTACCTCTGCTAGGTTCATTAATGTTAACGTATTAAGTAGGCTCTTCTGTTGAAGTCTGATCATCAAGGTGATCTGCTTTCTATAATTGTTATGCGGCGTATTTGTCTGAGGTGTCTAGAATGGCAGAGATGGTATTTTCGCAAGCTAGAGAAAGCTTTAAACTACCTTTGATTTCATAGATACCATTATTGTGCTTGAAGCAAAGTGCCTGATGATAGGTAGAAGCGATTGCATCCATGTGGTGAATCCAGCAGCGTCCCATAATCCTGAGATAACGAGATTTGGCATTAATGACATAAAAGACGATGTTGAAGGTAGGCGGTCTTGAAATAATAGGTAAGATGATCTTACCTACTCGATCTTTTTTAGAACCATTGAATCTACTGATATCGATGTCGCTTGGGATAACTTGATCGGCCAATCCCATTTGGTCGATTGTGCTCTGAAAGAGAATCTCAATACCGCCTCCAGTATCGATCATCATTGTATACATGAAAAACTTCTTCATCTTTAGTATTATGACTAATGCATCATGATGAAGAAATTTTATATGACTAATATCACAATCTTTGAATGAAATCCTAAGCCGACGATTGATCGACTCAGGTAGAAGCTTAACTTCTATATCTTGAGGTATGAGATCGTAGCATTCTGACAGTCTCCTACACTTAAATTGGTAGGAGTTGTTTATCTGATGAATTTCGATCATGTTATTGTGGTACACATGGAAGAGATGTTTTACCTCAGCTTGATCTTCGACCTGGATGACTATGAGTTGTTTCTTATAGCTACCATCCTTGTATGAATCCAGGTCGATAATATATTGGTAGATCCATCCCTCCAAAAAAATGAATTCCAACATCCTCTATAAAGCATAACAGTTGTTAGTAGAATGATGGTTTACCTTGTGATGCATGTAGTATGGGCGGCTCTAGATTGGTTTTAATGGTTAAGAGAGACAGTATAACTTATCATTTGAGATGATTTGAAAAATTATGGAGATTCAAACATTCATCATCGGGAGGACCAGTTTAGGTAATGTTCTGGCTTTCCGAGGATTGTCGGTGTTGCCCTTGGAACACTTTTGATCACACTAATCCTCCTTCGGTTCATTATTTTTACCTATAGTTGAACCTTTTGTGGTTATGATGGATTTAGTAGATTTATCCCTTTCGGACATCATCCTTCCAGGTCGACATATCAATTGATCTTGGTGATCATATCCTTCAAGTTTTGTTGAGGAAAAGGTGCTCTTTTACTTTACAATCGTGCTGGAGCGAATTGGTGAAAACAGTAATAGTTATTTTCTGATTGAGGTTGTCTACTTTACGTATGAGCTCCAAAAACTTCTTTGCAAAAGCCTCTAGTTTTTCTCTGTGTGACTGTTTTAGACTAATAAGAAAATATAAATTCTTCTCTTTGTCTCCGTTGTAAGCATACGCCTTGATGAATTATTTATACAGTTGATCGAATGTTAGTATGGAATCTTTAGGTAAATAGTGGAACCACCGAAGCTGTTCTTCCTATAAACTTGTTGGGAACAAACGTCAGAGGATGTGGTTGAGATTGGAATACAACCCCAATGAATCACGGTATTGTTGAATGTGTTCCTTTAGATCTGTGCCCTTGTGTTTAAGAATTTTTGGAGTATGAAAACTTTTTGGTATTTCCATATCGAATAGTTCTTTTTCAATCAGACTTCTTTGGAACTTGGTAAGGTCATCTGTAGTGCCCAGAACTTGTGCTTCAGTCAACTCCTTTATACTTTGATATATATGCTCTTATGTTATATATTGACATGTCAGTTGAGTGGCTTGACGAGGAGGTTGAGGATTATGAGTAACGGTACCCTCACTCAAACGATCAGGTACTAAAATTTAAGGTTGAGGTTGTTGTTCTTCCTCTTGACATTTGGAAAATCGGTGACCTCTGCTAATTTTGGACTAAACTTCACCACCCAAATAAATGGAAGGTTGATGTTTGTACTAAATATTTCTGGAAATAGATTTGATGGTGGCTCCTCTTGATCCCAATCTTTCCCATACAGAAACCCAGGAGGTCTCTGGAACTTGATCGTGATCTCTGGTTTGAGGCACCTGTTAAGTATCCCACAGAGCTTGTAATGCAGTCTGCATATATGTCATCTAGTCTTCATGTAATTTGAACGCTGTCAAATGAGCTTGTCGCTCTGCTTCAACCTCCTTCTCACGAAGCTCTCGATCAAGAGTTAACTAACGTTCGAGCTCATTACGTTTCTCTATTTCAACGTGGAGATTCTCCCGTAGTTCTGTAAACTTCTCTGGCTTAACTGAAAGATCGACCTGGATTCCGATTGTTGGTCATCTGGAAGTGACCATGGTTAAAATTGATAGTAGAGTAAATGTATGCCTTAGGATATCGTGAAAATGTCTTCTTTCCCACAGACGATGCCAAATGTAATGGGCTAATTCCATAAGCTCGAGATGGCTCGGAATTAGCTCTTATACTAATGTTCTTGCGACAAACACTAATGTAAAGTAAGAAATGGCGCAGGTGATTTAGTGTGGAAAACCTCTAAATAGGTAAAAAAAAACCACGACCTTGGGTTTATGGTTTTAGTAACAGTGACTTTTATTGCTTGAGGCTGATATCTAATTACAAGTGATCTCTCAAACTAGAAATACTTGATCTTGTAAATAAGAAATTTAGTGTTTGGGAATATAGAAAATATTGTTTTCTTGGTGACTTCTCGTATCTTTTTCTATCCCTTGTCACTTATGGAATTTTTTCTTTATATAGGCCTTGCCCACAATTTGTTATCATGCAGAAGCACACATTTTCCGAATAATGTGGTAAGTGACGGTTGATTGAATAATTGCTAAGTTTGCGAGAGATAGATGTCATTGACTTATTCATGCTTTTCTATTGTGCTCCACCCACGTTCTTCATCAGTTCATGGTGCAAGTGTCAATGTTGTTTGTTTATGTGACGTGCAAAATGCGTGAGTCTGATATGGAGGTAGTTCAAATTTGAAATAGTTCGAATTGGGTTAGGTAGAGGGATAGGTTCCTACAGTGACCATTGTTTCACTTTTTTTTTTGAGTTTCTAGTTTCTAATTTTGAATTAAAAATAGTTTGAATTGGGTTGGATTTTATTGGTTGCACTTGCAAAATATGAAAAATTGAGCTTAAAAAAAATGGTGAGGAAGAATTTGCCATAAGGTGGCCGACTTCTACCCATCATATATTGATGTGTAGCTTATTTCCGAACATTCAATTTTTTCTGAAATCCGGTCTGATTTTTTAGATTTTTAAACCTTATTTTACTTTTCCTATTTCCAAATTTTTACTATTCTGATTTTTTAAAATTTCCAATTTGAGTTTTTCGAATAACATTCGATCCGATTTTTCCAAATAACATCTGATCTGATTTAATCCGAACTTCCCTACTTTCAACTTGGGGGAGTTGGGACTACAACCTCAAACAAAATAAACTTCATCTAGGTCTGCCACCATTTCTTCACCCTCTCTGCAAGGGTTCTCTCTTTTCTGCCAGTGAAATCTTACTCCCATTTTCACTTTAAGGTGAGAATCTACCTCTCTCTCTTCTCTCTATAGAACTGTTGAAGCCATGGTAAGGTGGTGTTCAATTGGTTTTATGGGGTTAGACATTTTTGCTTAAGTAATAGTGGGTGGTTGTTTTTGATCTTTCTTCATCTATTTCTAAAGAGGCTGTCATAAATATTTGGTTATATTTTTGTCTTAAAGCAGGTTACTTAAGCTTGTGAAATGATCTTTTATTTTGTAAACTTCATAATTTGAACAATATTTATTTCCAAGTTATCATTTGAGTTGTGTACCAAAGTTGTTATTATGGTATCATTTATTATCACTTGTCTAATAATATCTAATGACAATTTCCTGCCAAATACAAAAATTTTGAATTTTCAAATTATTTCCCTATTTTATCAAAATATCCAAAAATATTTAAATTTTTCTGAAATTTCAAAATTCTAAATTTTCTAAATGTTTTCCAAAATTTTCAGAATCTGAATTTTCCGATAAATCCAATTTTTTCAGATTCGAATCATTTCCGATCCGATCTGAAAACGGATTTTACTTTTCCGAAAAAATTGAAAAAAACTTTGACCGACTCATTTCCGATCCGATCCGAAAACATGCGTACCTATTGTTTGTGCTAGAAACTTCTAAAATTACAGTAGTGCATTTAGTGATGCCATTTCTTGAAAGCTTCTATGGCTTCAAAACACAGAGAATGAGAGAAACATTTGTGTTTGATGGGTAGAGAAAAAGTATTTGAGTTGTTTCTTGCTATGAAAAAATTATATTCAAAGAAAATGTAATAAAGGAAATAACGGAGGGCAACAGGAGGGTTAATTTGAAGATAATAATAGACACGCATCAGACAATTTGCTGAAGGAGTAGGGATGGATTTTCTCTGCCATGGTAGAGAGGATCCGGACTCTAAGCAAAAATAATCGTGGAGCACAAATACTATTTGCATGCTATATATTATACAAAGAATACCTTTTCATTAGTCACAGACAATCATCTGATCCAAAATTCTAAGCTCGAATAACTTTTGTCATTTGATCCGTATGAATTGAGCTAGCAAGCCTTTAGCCATGGATCAAAACTAGGTGAGATAGACGAAAGGCATGAAAACTTGACTACATGCTCCTTCAGATATGCAAAGGTTCATTCTACATGGTAAAAGCAATGTATTTTAGATTAATAATACTTCCATTTCTAATAACTTCAAATAAATAAAGTTTAATCGCATCAATTATTCAAAGAGTCAGTTTAACACATATGTAGGTCATGTATCCGAATTGAATCCGTAACACTTTAGACGAGGCTTAGTTCTAACGTATTAGATCCTTAATGATCATGAAATATGTAACCTGAATCCAACCTTAAATGATAGGATTGGTTATTATGTTTTACCCAGTTCATTGCTAGCCCTACTTACTACAGATAGTGATATTAGTATAAATCAAAAGCGCGAAAGCAGAACTATATAGATTTAACACTAACATAATTGATAATTAGGGTTTTCTAATTAAAAACACAAAAGCTAGATAAATTGGGGTTATTCTCTTAATTATCTCTCTACAACAACTAACTAAGCAAATACACCACCCTTTACCTATATCCTAAATCACTAGGATTTCCTCCCTAAAATATCTCCCTAAATCTCTTCAATTAGAAATTACATAGTAATCAAAAGTCCTAAGCAGTTAGTTTAGATTCGAAATCACGAATCCTTCGAAGATGATAACCGTCTAGATATGGATCTTAGTTTGTTTAATTCGTTATTTAAACTAAATAGGATAATAGATTGCTAACCGTCTAGATATGGATCTTAGTTTGTTTAATATGAATACATGTCCTCACAGCTCTAAACATTAAACACCCAACGTATCAAAATATTAGTCATAAGATCTCATTCGCTAATAATTCAAGATGTTCATTGTACTGAGCTTGAATTCATTATTCACTTAGGATTGAGAATTCATACTAAGAGTAATTATCAAGTTGACATATTTATCTATAATAGTATTCTTAATGTGTACACATGGTGTTCCTTTTACTGTATTCCAAATGCACTAGCACAACAACTTCGAGTACGCAATACTATAGTGATTGAGATAAATCATTCTAACAAATAGAAGTTGTGCTGCAATCTTTTAGATAAATTACCCAGTTTCATCATATAGACTGTGAATTGTATTTTATGTACATAGCTCAAATTATTTTAATCTCTTGGGCATTAGTCAAACTAATGTACCAAAATCATTTACTATATATACATGGACCTTTTTAATTGATACTGACATATCTCTAATGTCGATTAATTAAGTCATATTGCAAATATTTATATAATGATAAATAAAAATAATAATCAAATGTCATAACTAACCGTTTATGCTAACATAAGCATATCTAATAGTAAATAATAAAAATAGGCTCAAGCCCAACACGGGTGGGTAACGACTCATACTAATGCGACACATGAAACTCTCCGTTTAAGAAGATTTCAACCAAAAAATCAAAGAGGCGGTGCTTCCGAAGACTCACGCACAAATGGGGTGCATACCCCATCCTCATCTTCATCTTCGTCTAGTAAAACTCGCTAAACAATTATGATAACACTTTATCGCATACCATCCACAACTAACCCAACTTTCTTAACAAACGCAGGATAATAGCATTTTTGTGCCCGTGTTTCCCACATCCATAATAGTTACCCAAAGCATAAGTACGCAGTACAGTGACTGTCAGAATAGCTGAAGATACAGCTGTCTGTGCTAGAACTAGAGGACAAGACAGTATAATCTGGAACTCGCTTACCTACCTACCTATCTATATGATCTCTGATTAACTGTAAACAGTCTACAAGGCTATCATCTCCTGAAGCTTCTTCATCACACCATTCTTGTATTTGTTGACTCGTTGTTGCTCTATCTCACGAAGACGGGTACGAGATTCAAGGTGATAGAACTGGTCGGTGTAAATGTTAATGGTAAAAAGCCTCATCTTCAGAGATTGAATTTTTTCAAAAATTATCTCACTTTAGTTCATTAAGATGAACTGTTATTTCATATAATGTCTCATCTTTGATCACTCAGCAATTATCAACACTACACTAATTGCCATAGACTTTATCTATTGATGAACTCCATAGTAAAATATTAAGTTTATGATTTTGTCTCTCGTGCTACTACGGCGACGGGTATTCGTCGTAATTATTTTTGCCACAGACTAGTATTCTGATATATTTAATTGATTATATAGCACTGCTAAAATGCAATCTTCGACGGACATTGTCCATGGTATTTAAATTAATTTTTTCAAAAAGAAAATGCTAGCAAAACCGCACCCAGTGAACCTGTAGGTATAAAGTACTCCCTACACTTATAACAATTCACATGTACATAAACTAAATAAAAGATAATTAAAAAAACTGTTTTCATTCAAGAAAAGTAAACCATCTGATTACAACTGTTCTCTGTGGCATTCAAAAGAAATTAAAGAGCATAACAAATATAATTAAAAGGAAAACAATAACAATGAAATTATTATTTTCACATGATGACTTACAAGTCCAGCATCCAAAGTCACCTCGAGAATATAAATAAAGTCCCAGTTCGAAGCATTCCATATCTCCAATATATAAAAAAGGCAAATATAAAGTTCCATAAGTTTTGAGTTGTACCTTATTAATGTAAAGGAAGAAAAGTTCAGGAAGCCTATAATTCTTTTGCAAAATTAGTTTTTTTTTGCGGATTAACCACAGCAATAATGATAGTTTAGGAAAATTAAGGTGACTCACCAAAAAAGATGACATGTTCATTTGTTGAAGAATCAAGAATTTCTCATGGTGAAAACTACAACAAGCTATGTTATGTATGCGCATAGCCAAAATCCATTTAAAACTTTGTCTAAAATAAATCTTCCAACAGTAATTTCATAGAGAAAAAAATTAAAACCAAATCCCAAATTATTTTAAGAAATGAGTAAATAAACAAAACATTAGATGTAAGCCTATTATGCTTCTAAATTAGCCCAACTTGTAATCAACATAAGCAAGTGCAATCCGATAACAATGAAATTTGGCTTATAAACTACATAAAGTAGTGTCTTTGCTTCAAAAACATTATGCCCACCTTCCCACTAACTAACCATTAGAGCATCATCATGGTATATGCAATATTTATAAGTTAAGAAAATTTTAAATGCAAGCCCAAAATCCATCTTTGCTAGTACATAAATCTAAAAGAAAACTTCAAAATTAATAAACCAACCCCATCACTAACCGATACTTTAAAACAGACTTTAGAAGACATATCTAAAAATATTTAAAACACTAACCATAACCATATCACCAATCGCCAATCCCTTATAATCTCAATCATCTCAATCACAAGTATTCTAATCGATTGAATT
The DNA here is from genome assembly GCA_014058105.1 of Kingdonia uniflora. Taxonomy (NCBI): domain Eukaryota; kingdom Viridiplantae; phylum Streptophyta; class Magnoliopsida; order Ranunculales; family Circaeasteraceae; genus Kingdonia; species Kingdonia uniflora. The sequence goes on along the minus strand of JACGCM010000428.1, from coordinate 95,777 downwards.
ATCTCAATCCGAAGAGGCCGGAGTTGTTTATGGATAAAAAGACAAAGGTAAACGTCGCTCGACCAAGAAAAATACCAATGGTGGGGCAGGGTCTCAGTCATTGAAATGGATGGGCATTCAAAAACAAAAATATGCAAAAACATAGATTCATGTCTCGGAGGATAGGATCAAGGACAGCAACCAACAACTTAACATTTTTGGGTACTCATTTTTGGATGTATTTCATGATTTTTCTTAACAAGATGTTGAACGGGTCAAGCATACGATGTCATCATTGAAAAATCATTGGTCAGATATGAATCGTGATTGTAAGGCTTATGGTACTTATTTAAAAAATACCATACTAGGTCTCATAAGCAGTATGCAATAAGGAAATTTGGTAAGTAATTCAACATTCGTCATTACTTAATAAATTATAAATTCTCTTTACCAAAATTATGTATTTTTTTATTATCTTAATCTATTTTATAGAATAATGCCGCCAAAACGATTTATAAAGCACGTGGTAAAGGCAAATAGGTGTATAAAAAAGCTTATGGCATTTTAAGTTGTCATCGACGTTGGAAAATCTTGCAAGACCAACACCCGGACACTTTAGCTAGCAATCTGTGAATGAAGAAAATATCAAATTTTAGCCCGGGAATATCTAATCTGGTAACACCCGACAAACCCGTTGGCTCCAACTCCGGTTATCCGATACTTAATGACTATGTACAGACGGATCCTCCTGGCGGTATCAAAAGTACTAAAGGAAAAGAATAAAAAAAGAAAAAAACTTCTCATTGATTGCGAAAATATACTTATTAGTCGCCTTGATCGAATGGAGAAGAAGAAATAAGAGTATATTATCGAGAAAGATAATGGGATAAAAAAGTAGGTTACCGAGAGAGATAAGAAGAAAGAAGAGTATATATCTGAGAGAGTTAAGATGAAGAAAGAGAGAGATGCTCGTATAATAGAGTAAAGAAAAATGAAGACAAAGGCCGTGACGAATTTAAAAGCTCAATTTCAAGTTTAAAATGATCTAGAGATGGCAAAAATAGATCGAGAGGTGATGGCAATTGAGTTCTCTACTTTGGATGACACTCGAAGAGTTTATTGGGAGGCACAATGTAATACAGTTATGGTGAGAATGTTTAAGGCTAATAATAATGCCTAAGATGTATGGCGCTCAAGAATTTTATTTTAAAAATTTGGTTGTATTTTGGCAATTCTTGTAAAACAAGTTTGGTTGTACTTTATTTATGAACGTCGCTTAAGAAGTTTTGTGTATTTTATTTAAAAACCTTGTTTAAGAAGTTTTGTGTATTTTATTTAAAAACCTTGTTTAAGAAGTTTGGTGTATTTTAAATAATAGAATCTTGTTGAGAAAGTTTAGTATTTCTAATTACATTCTAATTGAATTTATATTGAAACTGAAATAAATTTCTTAAATAAATTTCATAAAATTGTTTAGTTGAAATTACATAGAATTAAAATAAAGTTGCTTAAACATTAAAATTACATATAATTAAAAATGCTAGTTGCTTCCCTGATGCTTTCACAAATGCTTAATAAAATCATTTCGACGTGTCATATACTTTTTCAAACTTGTCATCTTATCGTACTTCGCAATGTATCCATTTAAATTGACTTCTTCCTGATTCAAGTAAATTGGTTTAGGTCGGTCAATAACCTTACTCCGTACCTATTACGTTCTTCCTCGTCGATCATGTTGTGCATAATTATATATATTTTAATTATTTTATCAAGGCTTTTGGGTAACCAACTTCTTGCCAGACATTTCACAATTGCAAATCAAGATTGAAGCACACCGAAAGCTTGTTCCACGTCTTTTTAATATGACTCTTGTTGCCTGGTAATCAACAATACGAATTGAAAAACCATAAATTGAAGAATTGTACAAAGAACAAACAAATTTGGTGAGAGAATTCCATTTTAAAGCTTCAATTGCTTAATCAAAATTAATTACAATTGAATTCCTCTTAAACCCTAAGTCTATCCCTTAGAACTTGGATTGATCTAACATGATCTAATCTTGCCTAGCCTTGCCTCTTTATGAGGGTTACAAGTTACTAGTTACAAAACTAGGACAAATATGCCCTTAAATGCCTAAAACAATAGGTTGAATTGCACCTCTATTAAAGCTGAACAAGTCTTTATTCAAATAGAAAAAGTGTATTCGAACAGACTAAAGTCTATTCGAACAGAACACTCAGATAGGTATTTATTCGAATATAAATAAAAGTCTATTTGAGCAAAAATGAGTGTATTTGAATAGACTATAAGTTTGTTCAAACAGAATACTCAAACACATGTTTCTTCGAATTGAAAGAGAAGTCTATTCGAATACAAAAGAGGTATATTCGAATAAAACAAAAGTCAGTTCGAATAGATTTTAAAAAAACTCTAAGAAATGCCCAGATCCTCCTAGATCATGACTACCCCCTTTAGGAGCCTTGAGCTCCTGCTCAAGCTAGAACTGGAGATGAGGAAATGCGGCCATACCCATTTCCCTACTGTACCACTTCGACTTTCTAAGTAGCTGACCTTTCTTCCCAACTTAGAATGACTCAATACCACCCCGTCTTGTAGCATGAACTTTCCTTTCTAGAATACCATCCTCCTATAATGGATCTTCTCTTTCCATCCATAAGTCATCAAATGATAGTAGGTGAGAATCCATTGTAGAGTCTTCATCTAAAAGAGACGGTTCAAACAGCTTCAAATGCTCGGCATTAATCACAGAATTCGTCTTCATAAAAGGTGGCAAATCCACTTGGAATGCATTATCACTAATCTTCTTGAGTATAATAAACTGACCATAACGGATAGGTTAGAGCTTTTTACCTTCTCCCTTTAGCCGTTCCATACCCAAATGCAACCAAACTAGGTCGCCCACTTAAAAAGTATACTCAACCCGATGTTTGTCTTGTCGAGCCTTATATTTTGCTTGAGTTTTCTTTAATTGTGCTTCAACTGCCTTATGAATCTTGCTTATCTTCTCAATGAAACATTGATCTTTGACTTTCTCTTCTTCCTCCTTCCCTAACACCGTCTTGTCGCCATGACTAAAAGCCAAATTAAATAGGCTTTGAGGCAAGTACCCCTGACAAACTTCTAATGGAGACTTCAAAGTAAAACCATGAATAACCCGGTTAAACGCACACTGAAGATACGGTAAACTCTCATCCCAAGTCTTAGGATACTTGGAATGGAATCCCCGTAGTAAATGTACCAAAGTGCGATTAACTACCTCCGTTTGCATGTCAGTCTGCGGATGAAAAGTAGTACTTCTCTTCAAGCTAGTGTCCATCATTCCCCATAACGATCTTCAGAAATGCCCTAAAAAGTGGCTATCCCTTTCATAAATAATAGAAGAAGGGAGCCCAAAATACCTCCAAACGTCTCTAAAAAACAATCACACTGGTCCTTCCCCAGTGATCGTCATCTGGCATGGAATAAGAGTAATCATCTTGCTGAATCGATCCACCACCACAAATAAATAGTCATTCTTACACTTGGTCATGGGCAAACCACCCATAAAATCCATCGAAAAGCTCTCCCAAGGTCGGCTAGGAACCGGTAATGGTAAGTACAGTCATATCTTCTAATTATAAGGCTTTATTGTGTTAGATAACACGTAACCATGAACCACATGAGCAACATCCACCTACATCTTTGGCCAATAGACATAATGCCGCAAATTTAAAAGACTCTTCTCAACCCCAAAATGACCTGCCACCCAAAAATAATGTGCCTCTCAAATCCAATACAAACGATGTCCACCCTCTGGAATACATAGTAGACTGCCCCTATAAATTAAGCCATCCTTCAATATATACTCGCATGTCTTGTCTTACAGCAACTTCTCATGAATCACACTGAGCTCCTTGTCATCAACATACCCTGTAATGTATTCAGAAGAAACAATAGGTTGTATCTGCATAGCTATAGTGACCTATATAATTTAGCTTATACTCGTGACATCATTAATGTATGGTCTTTGTTTACTTAAGTTGCCGTTGTCTTATTAAAACCAATCTTTTTAAAGCCTTCTATTTTCAACTTGAAACCCATCGTAAACGTGCCTCATTCTTCTCCAACTACCCTAATACTTCTCCCAAAAACCAGCCACATTATACCCATTTCTTCTCTCCTCTCCTTGTTGCAAATACTCAAATTGTACTAGCCTTGGAAACTCCACTTCTTGGTTTGTAAAGTCCTGCACCTAAATATCTTTAATTTGCAAAACCTTTACCATTAATTTGGATTAATCATTTCTCCTCCATTGTAAATCCTAGGGGGAGAGAGGGAGAGAGTGAGCAACAAACAACATCATAATTATAGATTTATTAGAGTTGTGATTGGGCGAGGATTATTCATTGAAAAACCCTATGGATCGATTCTTGTAAAGCTTCATGGAGTATTCCCCTTCCATCTATTCGAATTTCAAATTAAACCTCAGGCAAGCGCTTTTATCTATGATCATTTTCTTATTAGACCTACTTAATCCATGTACCTGAACATGATATTAAACTAAATTGTAGTTGAAATCAGGTATATAATGTTGTCTTTATACGATGCTAACTAGGAACAAGTTAGGGTGTAAGAGCGTCCTTTCATAGTTGTACAAAACTTCAATTCTTTTAGTTGATGTTGATCATATGAGGAAATTAGTATGTATACATGAACTGGATGTTGGGGACTAATCTTATTGTTACAATGTATAGTAGTTGATTAATTATGTCGTAGTTATGAGTATGCTTAATGTTTGGGATGTATACATTGGGCATGAAATCAGATGGTTAACAAAGTTGTAGTTCCTTATGCGTTTCATACAAATAAACAAAACATGTCTAAAATTCACTGGACCTGGAGATGTACTTATGGGTACTACTCTTAAATCATCTATAGTGGTTGAATATTTGTAGCTTGTAATGGCAGGAAATACCTGTTAATGGCTTTAGTATTTCTGCGTCATCTTTACATTGAAATTTCATAGACAATAGAGTTAGGGTTTAGACAATGGTGATAAATATTGATAATGGATATGTTAGGTTATGATAGGCTATGTTAACTTGGAGCTTTGGTGTAACGACTAGTTGATGGGTTCCTTTCATACTTTGATTTTCTTCACATACTTAGAAACTCTTGGCTTCTTAGAATTCTTTTAACCGGGTATTATGTTATGATTTTGACATTATGCAAGCTTAGGATAGTGACAAGTTAAGGCATACAACGTAGATTTAAATTGACAGACGAAAAGGCTATGGTTGGGTTAGGAATTCCATGGTGAACTTTGTGATTGTTGCCTGGTTGTTTCGAAGTGTTACACAAAGAGCTTATGGGCATTTGTTTGGTTTGGGCAGATATGAAATCCCATTAAGATGGTATGTTGTGGCTAACGGTATGGGTTGTGATGCATACAAGTAACTTATATTAAAATCTATAGGAGATTTTAATATAAGTTCTCTAAGTATTTTCCTTGCTAGATATTATATTAGTAATAAGAATTTGTGAGACATTAACTAGGTCCATTTTGGATAAGGTGGCCTAGTATTGGACATTATTTTACTATAATATATGAGATTAGTATTCTATGGTTTGAGTTTCCTGGGAATTACCCTCTATATTAATGGAACATTGTGGACGAGTCTTTTATTCTAGAACAGATTTAGATGATTCATTTACTTATCTTTTGTGACAGCATCCTATAGTTGGATTTTCCATGAGTCGGTAGGTCGCGACTTAGATTCGCTTTCATTGTTAGGACTTCCTTTTGATATAATAGCACTTGTCAGGTGGCATATAGATCATTGGATGCTGGAGCCTTACTTTTTTTGATAGAGTCCCCACTTTTTATTAAAGTAAGGGTAGATAGATCATCTGGTTGTAAGAACGGTAGGTCTTTTTATATAGTCCCAGATCCTGTTTAGGCAGGGGTAGACAGATCATTTAATTCTTCTAGGTCTTAAACTTCTTCCTTTCCATTCTATTGGGTGACTTCAAATTAATATACATAGTAGGGCTATGCTGTTGCAGTCCTTGGGTTTGATTCCCTAAACAAAAGATTCGGTTACTGCTAGTCAGTGGTCCAGGGTTGCAAGCCCCTAAATTATACCTCAGTTTCCTATCGGCTTTGATATTCTTTGTGAATACTCCCCGTGGGCATAAATCCCTAAAAGTGAAAATAAATCAGGCTTTAGACCTGTAGGTTGAAACTTCTTGAACACCCTGATCATGTGTATTACCCGCTAATTCCTAGCTCAATAAAAAAGAATCTACCAATCCCTGGCTCGATAATAATGTATATGTTTTTGTTTATTACATAAGGGTACATGAGTGTGGTCCCACTAAATTAAAAGTGACCCTGCGTACTTGACTTCCTAATTCTCTTTCCACATCTACTGTACTTCTTAGATTGTAATAGTTAGATCTAAGTTTAGGCTATCGTTAATATCTTGCTAGGATATTGGTTTTACTTAGACTGCCTTCTTTAGGACTTGTAGCTTGGCTGATCTTCTCATATTTTTCAGTTGGGCTCTTCATGTCTCCTTTCTGTGATTATCTTGGTCTATCATGTCTTGTGACCTTGGATATTTGTACTTGCTAGGCGTTGCTTACTGACGCCTTGTGCATATACTTTTTTAGGTAAATCGCTGCAGTAGCGATGCTTTTTTGTTAGAGCAAGCTGACTTACCAGTTATGAAGTTTTAGTTATCTGTTGGTTATCATTTCTACCTCTTTTAGATTTCTTCCGCTTTGTAGTTTCATAGTGTTGTATATGTATTTGCAAGTTGTTTTAAATAGTAGTACTTCTTTTGGGGTTCATCTTCAGGATACTCGACGTTACACTTCAGAATTTTCTTTCTTAATATATTATTAAAAAGGCAATTTTGGGGACGTGACAATAGATACCAACAAAGTGGAGGAAATAGTTGGTAATGGGGGTCGAGATAACATATCAGCCATTTTGTTGTCCACTCATTTCTTATACTTGATTATCAAGGTAAACGGCTGTAGGTACGACATCTACTTTATATGGCAAGCTTGTTATAGTTTGAACTGCGTAAATAAGAACTGTAATGGTTTGTTATCAGAATGTACCACAACATCCTTCCCCAATAAGTAACTCCGCCAATGTTTTACTGATTAATATAATGCGTAGAACTCCTTATCGTAGGTAGGATAGTTGCGTACTGCTCCTGTAAACATCTCATAATGGTAGGCAACCAGCTTCCCATCCTGTAAAAGAATTGCCCCCAATGCATAGTCTGACGCATCTGTCTGGACCTCAAAAGGCCACTGCAAATTGGGCAATGCTAATACTGGTGGATCTGCAATCTTACGCTTCAGTAACAGAAAAGTCTTCTCATGATAATCTTCCCATACAAACTTTACACCAGCCTTTGTCAAGGAATATAACGGTGCGGCTATTTGTGAGAAATGCCAAATAAACTTCTGTAAATACTGATAAGAACCTATAAAGCTCCTCACTTCCATCACTGTACGGGGTTGAGGCCAATTAGTAATGACCGAGACCTTCTCTGGGTCAACCTTAAGCTCACCGCCACAAATAATAAACCCCAAGTATACTAACTCCTTCTTCCCAAACTCGTACTTCTTCCCATTTAGAAAAAGTTCTTGTGATCACATAATGCCCAACACTTTGCATAAATGCACAAGGTTCTCCTCCCATGTTTGACTATTTATTAAGATGTCATCAAAATAAATAATCACGAAATTATCAATAAAAGCACGAAGTACCTCATTCATTTACTATATAAATGTCGCCGGAGTATTTCATAACCCAAAAGGCATCTCCAACCACTCAAAGAGTCCTTGTTTGGTCTTGAACGCTGCCTTCCAAGTATTTTCTTCCCAGATACTTACTTGATGGTAACCTAATTTAAGATCCACCTTGATAAAAAACTGAGTCTTCTGCAACTCATTTAAAAGCTAGTCAATCCGTGAAAGCGGATAACGATTCATTACAATAATCTTGTTCAGCGCCCGATGATCCCCACATATTCTCCAAGACCCATCCTTCTTCGATACCAATAACACCGATGAACCAAAAGGTGAGCAACTTAGAGTAATAACCTCTTGCTCTAGAAGTTCTTGTACCTATTTCTTGATCTTATTAGACTCTATGACAGAAGTCCAATACAACCCAATATTGAGTAGTGGCTCACCATTCACCAAGGTGATATCATACTCTACATCCCTCTTGCACGGCATCCCTTCTATGACTAGAACTAAGTCTTTATACTCCTCTTGTAACTTCCCCAAATCGATTTGTTTCTTAGGAGACATTGCCAAAGTAGATAACACCTTAGCCGATGGACCCTCTTGAACTGGTCGCACCAAAAATAATAGAAACTTGCCGTTCGCATTAACCAACCTCTTCGCCTGAGTTGCCGTTACTAAATTATTGGTAGTGATATGTTCCTTGCAAGCATTAATATGAAACTCTTTCCCCTCCTTCACAAGATTTACTTGTGAACTTTACCGTAAAGGATTGCATCTTGGTCCCAAAGATAAGGGCTACCCAAGATGACTTGACACACGTCTAATGGAACCACCTTCTACGTTACTTCGTCAATAAACTTCTCAGTAGTCGCAAACTTGAACGTATACTGCATAGTGATCTTCAACTCTACGTCTTTCTAAATCCAACCTAAACCGTACGGCTTAAGATGAGCCATAGTAGCCAAACCCATCTTCTTTACCACTGCCTCAGAGATCAAATTCTTCTGACTACCCGGATCAATAATGGCCTTGACTAAGCTCTGCTTCACTTGAATGTTATCATGAAAATGTTATTCCCGACTCGCCTTTTCGGTAGCTATAGGTTTCTTAAACATTAGAGTAAACTTAGGATTTAGCTTATCTAAATTTGGAAGATCAACAATCATTGTGGCTAGTACATATTTATTTTTCTTGCTCCTCTTCTCCTTTGGCCTAAGCTACGGGTGAAGTTTCCAATATTTATCTGAAATTTTCCCATTTGCCTTACAATGACTGCAGTAATTTCCCTTGAATGAAGACTCCTCCCCTTTGGACTCCCCTTTATGCTCATTCATCCTATTAGACTTGTACCCTGACTTGCTTTTGCTGTCTTTCTTGTCACTCTTCAAGTACTTACCTTCAATAACAATTGTTATAACGGTAGCATCTTCGATATTTTCTACATTAAAGAGCTTTAACTCTCTTCTAATGGACTTAGACAAAACCCCCGTATATTTCATGAATACCACATACTTCTCCACAACAATGTCCAAAACTAGCGCTTGGTTATGAAGCTCTGTAGTGAACTGTTGTACGGATTACCCAAACTTTTGGCATAAATTATACCATTTGTGTCATCACTCTTGTTCATATCCAATTGGATAAAATTGTTTTCTTACTAATACCTTGAACTCCTTTTAACTCAAACTTCCTACTTTGTGAAATTACCGATAGGACTTCCACCACGTGAGTGCATGACTTAAAAATTTCAATATAGAAAAGTAAATTTTCTAAGCATTAGAATATTCGTAAACGGAAAAATAGGTATCTAGCCTATCTAACCAATTATTTAACTTCTAGGCATCGATTAAACCATCGAATACCATAATTTCAATCTTAAAATCGATACGAAGGATACGAATAGGATTCATTGACTTACAAATTCCCGATCACTCCTTCACAGATTCGGCATTACTAGAATCACTATCTACCTCCTCAGTACCCCCGTAACCCATTTTTTCTTCGAGCGTTCTCGCCATTTCAACAAAGCGGAAGCCTTCGCGAGGTTCGTGAGATGTAATTGTTCTACCAACTCCCTTAGAGTTGTAATTAGGTCAGAAAATTTTGTTTCCAAAGTCGTGAGTCAAACTTCAGAATCACCCATCTTTAAATTTACCTTCTTCTTCGAGTTAGGTTTCCGATGAATCTTCAACGGACTCACTAACTTTTCCTTCTTTTGCTTGAGTCAGTTACGTGTATAGACTATAAACCATAATCGCCCCCGAGAATCGTTACAAAAAACTGATGCCACTTAATCCATAATACAAATTAAGAAAACCCTAATTGAATAATAATACGAAGACAACACAAATTGATGGGGGAATTCCCATTTAGATCTTCAATTGCATAATCAAATCGATTACAATCAAATTCCTCTCAAACCATAAGTCTCTATCTCTCTTATAACTTAGATTGATCTAACATAATCTAATCTTGCCTAGCCTTGCCCCTTTATGAGGGTTACAAGTTCCAAGTTACAAAACTTGGACAAATATGCCATTAAATGCACAAAACAATAGGCTGAATCGTGTCTCTGTTCAAATAGAGCAAGACCATATTTGAAATGAAAAAGTGTATTCAAATAAACATTGAGTTTATTCAAATAAAACTACTCAGACAAGTATTTCTTTGAATAGACTTAAAAGTCTGTTCGAACATAAAGGTGTATTCGAACAGACTAAATGTCTATTCGAATAAAAACACTATGACACCTATTTCTTCGAATATAAATAAATGTTTATTCGAACACAAAGGGGTGTATTCGAACAGACAAAAAGTTTGTTCACATAGACTTTTAAAAAGTCTAAAAAATACTCAGATCCTCCTTGATGAATAAGAAAGTATTAGAGTTTGGCATTATAAAGGGTCAAATAAATTCAACGAATCAACAAGTATTAAAGGTTTTTTACCCTGCAATTTACAATCAAAATTCTCCAAAGACCCAAAATCTAGAAGTTATAAAACATATCCAAATGCTCCAAATGAACTTAACATGATAGAACTCAACAATCATTCCATCACCGTGTTTCCCAAAAACAATAAATTAAACTCAGATTAATAGATGCCCAAACCGTAATGCTTCAAAGGGACTAAAATCTTTGGCAAAACATTGAAGTAAATAGAACAAAATGATAAAAAATTGGATATGATAAAGAAGTATATTGATAAAGATTGACCATACCTTTAATTATAGACTCCACGAAAGTACAAGTGGGATCTCTTGATACAACTCACACACTCCCAAATTGTAATGTTTTAGATCTTGATTTAGGGGTTTACTTTAGATCGAGATTTAAGGTTTTAAATTGCTCTTGGAGACACCCTAAGTTACAAATTCCAGTAATAGAAGAAACCGTGAGCGAAAGGAAAAAATCAAAATAGCCACGAACAACAAGGATTTTTGCCACAGACAAACTCTATGTCAAGGATACCATGGTATATATCCGTGGAAAATTATAAATAGAGTGTAAATTTTTTGTTATTTTGGTGTAATGCGGATAACTCCTCAGACCTGCGAGACTGTTGAACGTTGATCCACCAGGTGAGGACCTACCCAGAATGTCGAGACTCAAGTATCGCTACCAATTTCAGATCTCCATAACGTTTATAGGTGTAAATATATATTCTCAACTTTGCCTGACCAGTCAATGAATACATCTATTTACCATCAAACTCAGGGACCTGATCAAGTGGAGATTGTGTGTCTGCTCTGTGAGTTCTCTTGCTATTGCCTCGATATCTGAACCCCGTCCATGTCTTTGTGGCTGTCGCTCTAATCTTGACTCTATATAGTACTCAACGTCCTAGTACTGAGTCGCATAAGGATGCCTGATGCCCTCGACGATCACGCAATGGTATGTTAACTGGGGGGTTAAAACTATGGCCCCGACTTCGCCCGTTCAACTACGATGGTCGATTAAATGGTGGAACATACTGTCTATAACCCATGGAGCACAAAAACTATCATTGTTAATTTCAACAGCCGTGAATTTCTCCCCATTGCCATGCCCTATACTGATGTCAGGACGATGCCGCAAACCCGTAAAACTAGGTGGTATGCAAAAAATGTACTTGGTTGCTGTTGCTGCGGTGAGGGTGTTGAATATAGTGGAATTGTACCCCCAAACGTTTCAAACAATGGAGGACCTGAGAAAATCCCCCCCCCCCACAAATCCAAACTGAGGTGGTCGTCCTATGGTCGATATTGTAGCAGGGAGAGGCTCGCATAACTGCTGGACTAGATTGGTGAGGGGGAAGTGTAGACAAGTTGAGTACCGCGGTGGTTAAATGGTAAAACAGCCATGGTTAGGCCTGTGGTCGGCTGTACCGGTGAGTTATGTAGGTTGCCAGACGTGGAGGTAACTAGAGCTTGGCTTTAAGTCGGTTCAGTTGTGATGGTGTATTGGTGGGTCGTGATAAGAGAATGGTAAGGGTAAATGATGAGTAGAGTGGGAAAGAATAGAGGATTATTTGTTGTATTGGGTGGACCCACAAAGGATGCAGGTAATGAAGGCCATGGAGAATTGGTTCTTAGTGGAGGGAGACTTAAATTTGGAGAAGAAGAAGGTGTGTCTTGGTGAGTAGTTGGGAATGGAGGCCAGAGGGTCTTAGTGTTGAGTGGAGGGCCTGAAATAAGTGGGTTAGCTGGTGTAGGGAAATTTAAAGAAGAAGGAGATAAAAGAGGATGGGCTGCTTGAGTTGAGCCAAAAATGTTTTGGATTGAGCTCAATTCAATGAGCTTATTATCTCTGGGATGGGTTCTTTAGTTGGTTCGGAGCTCTGCGTAGTATTGGTAGACCTGGATCCTAAAACTGGGCTTGAGCTTGATTGTGAATGGCGTTGGCCGGTGTATTACTCCCTGGTCATTTAGGTCGAGTTGTGCGCCGATGCATTCGTTCACATGTGCTGAGTAGCGAACTTGTTAGTTGGGCCTGAAGTGGGTAATTTTGGGCCGGGTTGGTACCACCCACGTAAGTATCATGTGTAACACTTAAAGTACCTATGTACAAAGCACGTGATCTCCTATCATCTCTTTTCCGATTTTTTTGTTCATCAATCATAATTACCGTTGATGAAAGCGCCATTTCAGCCAGAGTTTTGGCTTCAATGACCGTCAAAAAGAGCTCCTTAGGTATGATTTGACCCTCTGTTGATGGGGTTTTGATTGGTGTCAAGGTTGAGCATCGCAAACGGGTTCATATCCTCGAGAATTTGATAGATAACAGTTTGTTAAGACCCCAATACCACTGCACCATATAAACCTAGGTCTTAGTGGTACGATATTTAATGGTCTTAATCCTCAGGATCCTAACATTCTACCCCGCTTCAAGGCCAAAAATCCTCAGATGCCAACTTTTTCTATGCCTATGCACATTGGCGAGCCCCCGACATTTTTTCCGGTACCCCTTTTTTCCACTAACGGCGAGCCCCCAACCTTCGGTCGGTACCCCTTTTTCCCTTTAATAGCGAGCCCTCAACCTCTTTTTAAGTTGGTACCCATTTTTTCCAAAATTCGCCCCCACCGGGATTTGAACCCCTGACGTGGTGATTGGCTTTAATACCAATCGATAGGTCACAGTTAGTTAAGACCCTAATACTACTGCACCACATAAAACTAAGGTGTTAGTGGTAAGATATTTAATGGTCTTAACCCTCAAGATCTTAACAGAATCTCATCGTACTTAGGGATGTTCCTCTCAGAGTCGGTATCTATTTGACTAGTCGGCGGTAGTACCATAGTTGGCCCTAGCGGGGATGGCAGTTGAGGGGGTACTTTAAAAGTACCGACGGTGAACGCTTTTAAAAACGATCAAAATTTTCAAACCCCTCATTAATCGCGTCAAACCGTTTCACCATGGTTTTGAATTATTGATCAACGGTTGGTTTCTTAGGGATTCTGACCATTGCAACTTGAAACGCTAACTACTCCAAGGAAAATAAACTGGCTCTAATACTAGTTTAATAAAAACCAAAATAGCAAAAGCGGAACTTTAACGATTTAACACCAATCTAATTGATAAAATTAGGGTTTTCTAACTAAAAACACAAAAACTAGATAAACTAGAGTTATGCTCTTAATTCTCTCTGCAACAACTGATTAAACAAATACACCACATTTTTCCTATATCCTAAATCACTAGGGTTTCCTCCCTATAATATCTTTTATAATCTTTCCAATTATGAAACAACATACTAATCAAAAGTCCTAAACATCTCCAGCAGTAAATAATAGAAATATGCTCAAACCAAACATGGGTGGGTGACAACTCGTACTAATATGCCACATCAAATATTTTTTGGAGCATGCTTCGAATATTAGCTCAGATTATGATGTAAAATGTAGTTATCTTGAGGATAATGAACAAGGGAAAATATAACTGAAATTTATCGGGAAATTCCTCCCTAATGTCTAAATACCTCAGATTGCCTTAGGACATTTTAAATTATTTTCTAGGTCCCACCCATTCCACGTTTGCCCTTCTGACTCCCAAACTATCTAGTTGTACCTTCTGCACCCTACTTTGTCCCCTACACCCAACAAAATTAGTAGGTCCCATATTTCTCATCTCAGATAATAATAAATAACCTACCACAAATTCAAGGCTTCTTTTTTTATCTTTTTCTTTCTCTCTCACCTATCTTCTCATTTATGTCTCTCTACATCTCTCTCTCTTCTCTCACCCTCGTTATCATTTTTAACTCACTATATTCTCTTATCATACGTGAAAAATGTAAAGTAATCTATATAATGGTCGGGACAACCACAATTATCATGTAAGCTCGAAACATTAAACATGTGCTTGAAAAATGCTAGTATCTATTCTTAAAAAAAATTGCTATATGTGTTTGAAAATATTGTCATTTTTTCATTAAAAGGTTGTCATATGTGCTAAAAATTATAATAGGTGCTCCCAAAAATTGCCGTGTGCTAAAAATTATTATCATCCACGCTTGTAAATGTTGTCAGTTATCATACGTCGACTATGCAAAGTAATTTATGTAATTGTGTTGGTCTCTGACCCAAATATTATGTATACTTAAAAATATTGCTATGTGTTTGAAAAAATTATCATTTATTCTTGAAAATGTAGTCATATATGTTAGAAATTTTTATCATCTATGCTTGAGAATATTGTCATCGATCATACGTCAACAACGTAAAAGAATCTATGTAATGTATTTGTCCCCGACACTGTTATCATGTAGGCTTGATAAAATTAGCATATGTGTTTGAAGAAGTTGTCATTTATTCTTGAAAAGGTTGACATAAAAACTATAAATTACAATGTGTGCCATAAAAAAATGTCATATATGCTCGAAATTATTATCATCCATACTTGAGAATGTTGTTATCTATTATACCTCGACTACGTTAAGTAATATATGTAATGTGTTAGTCTCCGACACAATTATCACGTATAATTGAAAAAAAATTCATGCGACTGAAAAAGTTGTCATTTGTTCTTGAAAAGGTTATCGTATATGTTAGAAATTTTTATTATCTATACTTGATAATGTTGTCATCTGTCATACTTCGACAACGTAAATTAATCTATGTAATGTGTTTGTTCCCTACACAATTATTATGTATGCTCAAAAAGATTATCATATGTTTTTGAAAAGTTTGTTATTTATTCTTGAAAATTTTATCATATATGCTAGAAATTAAAATGGGTGCTCGAAAAAATTGTCGTGCATGTGTTTGAAAAAAGTTCTCATATCTTTTTGAAAAGATTATCATGTGTAAGAGCCTAAATTCGAGATTCAAACTTAGTTACTCACACCAAAGATGAGCATATTATTAGACAATAAACAAGTAATCACAAATTAAAATAACATCTAGCGTGAAAACCTTTAAAAAGGTAAAAACCAATGATCTTATTCATTGAGTGACTACTTATTTCTTGCATTTAGCCAAAGGTTTTCAAGAGCCCAAGAGTCACATTAGAATTGAAGGTACTGACATCAACAGAGGAATCTGATTCCAGCCAAGCAGTTTTCCATCCATTTGAAGTAGCACAATCCAAACCATGAACCAAAGCTGTACATTCAACTATGAAATTGGTTACATTCCCCAAGCCCATAGTCATGGTTCTCAAGACATAACCTTTTATGGTTTCTGATTATAAAGCATGTTCCTCCCTTGCTTGGATTACCTTTTGAATCCCCACCAGTATTGATCTTAACTTCACCTTCTACAGGAAGATCCCAAAAAATATACTTAACTACCATTGCCTTTTTTGGATGACAAGGCACTCTAAACTGTGAATAATGCTGAGATCAGTTTGGCAAATGTTCATATAAGTTGTAGATAAGTAGGCAGTTTCTTGTATCTTACTCATCCACTTAGTCTTTTCTATTTCAATCTGCCAAGTAGATGTTGGAGTACAATCTGTGTGAATTAACACGAAATAAATCCTCGATTTATTCTATGTAACAATTTGTCTCAATACAGACTGTATATGTTGTATAATAATGTAGAGTCTAGAAAAGACTTAGAATTGTCACTGTAATCTTACTGTGTTTTACAGTATGATTAAGTAGAAATAAGAGAATAGTACAGTCTTGTAATGGAAATAAAATATAAATTAACTAATGAACTACACTTACTGTTTACCGAAAGTTAAATACGAATTAGGATTAAGGAGGATGACTGAGGCTTGCTAGGCAATCTCCTTAAGACAATATAGCTGCCCTGTTTACGTACAAACAAATCTCTGGCAGGTAGTCTCCCAAGATACAACAGTCGGTACAGACGTAACCTGCACTGGAATACGCTGTCTTTGGTGAACAATATGCGAACTGCTCTTCAACAGTTTAAGAGGAGGAGGAGATTCGAGGGTAAGCCACACGAAAAAAATAAAAAATTATAGTGAATTGATCAGATTCAACACTAATTTATAGACTTAACACGCCTGTTCACAGCAGGTGCAACTACTTGAAAATGCACCTTTGCAACAATTGTATTTGTTTAAAACTAACGGAAGGAAAAGGCACGTACCTTTCCACGAGCAGTTTTCAAGTAGCTGACTTTGGAGACGAATTACTCATTCATCCGACAACCGTTTTGGTCGTTCGAATATACCATTGGAAAGCCCTCGGAGAGAGCTTCGCAATGGTACTGGGAAAACATACGTTTTGGACATTGGGTCCCACCTCAAAGTGGTCCCAAACAGGCCGTGTCAGACCTGTCAGAAATCTAATTGTTTTACAAAACTGTTGTCCCACAATCCCCCACATGAATGACGAATTTGTCTCTCTAGAATAATTGAAATATTTAAAGAGAATCTTGGAACAATGCTGCATCGAGATAGGTGAAATATTTCATCTTGAACCTTCCCTAGTAAGAGCTTATCAGATTTACTTAGCCAATCGGTGAAATATTTCATCTTGAACCGTCGGCTGTTTGTGTAAACCAAGACAATTAACTTTACACAACATTGAACCGATTCACATATAGTTCTCGGTTGTATTCATTTGGCCCTGAACAACTTGGTTCTGTGAGTGTTACTAGAGGATTCTCGCCTTATAAGAATTCTCATAGAGCAGTCCCAGCTCTACACTCACATAGGTGACGAACGCTTTTATAAAGAGTATCCTACTATACTCCACTTGTACTTGACAAGATATAGACCTCATTAGAAGCATAGCTTAGCCTGATCATACGCTGTAGGTTGCACTTGTTGCATCATAGGAATGGAAAGGAGTGTATACTCTCAAGTGCACACATTTGAGTTACTTAGAACTGGTTGTTCTATTGAACGTAGTCCCTGGGGTCTCCAATCGCTACGTTAGGTTTCTATATAAGGTAACTCGGTAGTTTTAGGCTTTTAAACTCATTCCTCTCGATGCGCAATCAATTTTCTCTCTAGATAAACCTTTAGTAAATGGATCCGCTAGGTTATCTTGTGATTTCACAAATTCAATGGTTATCGTACCATTTGAGAGTAACTGCCTCACGGTATTGTGTCGTCGACGAATGTGTCGTGACTTACCATTATATATAAATTTTTGAGCTCTATACATTGCTGCTTGGTTATCGTAGTGTATACATATGGCTGACACAGGTTTTGGCCATAAAGGAATATCTTCCAGAAGGTTTCGAAGCCACTCTGCTTCTTCACCCGTATTATCCAAAGCTATAATCTCTGATTCCATTGTGGAACGAGCTATGAGTGTTTGTTTGGAAGATTTCTATGAGATAGCAGCTCCTGCTAATGTAAACACATATCCACTCGTGGATTTGGATTCATCTGAATCAGATATCCAATTTGCATCACTGTATCCCTCAAGGACAGCTGGATATCTTTCATAGTTTAATGCAAAATTAGGAGTATTTTTCAAATATCCTAACACTCTAAGTAGCGCCTCCCGGTGACTCTTACCTGGGTTGCTTGTGTATCTACTTAGTTTATTTATGGAATAGGCTATGTCAAGCCGTGTACAGTTCATGAGATACATGAGACTGCCACTTATCTGAGAGTACTCTAACTGGGATACGCTATCACCAGTATTTTTGTGTGACACTAAGGATGGAGTAAAAGGATTATTTGCACCCTTAATGCCATAATTTTAAATATCTCTAACACTTTCTCAACATAGTGAGATTGTGATCATTGTATTCTGTTAGGTGTTTTTATTATTTTAATCCCTAAAATAATATCTGCAACACCTAGATCTTTCATATCAAAGTTGCTTGAAAGCATTTTCTTTGTGGATGTAATAACCTCTGTATTATTCCCAAAGATAAGCATTTCATCAACGTAGAGGCAAACAATGACACACCCTTGTCCTGTTTGCTTAAAGTAGACACATTTGTTACTTTCATTAATATGAAAACCATTTTTCATCATGACACTGTCAAATTTTGCGTGCCATTGTTTTGGAGCTTGTTTAAGTTCATAAAGAGATTTAACAAGTTTACACACTTTGTTGTTTTGTCCCTTTGACTTAAACCCCTCTGGTTGCTCCATATAGATTTCCTCATTTAACTCACCATTGAGGAACGCAGTTTTGACATCCATTTGATGGATCTTCAGGTTGTATATAGCTGTTATGGCTATTAACATCCTGATTGAAGTAATTCTAGTTACTGGTGAATATGTGTCAAAGAAATCTAAGCCTTCTTTTTGACGATATCCCTTAGCTACCAACCTAGCCTTATACTTCTCAATTGAACCGGCAGGTTTTAATTTATTCTTGAATATCCATTTACATCCAATTGGTTTACTTCCTGAAGGAAGATCTACCAATTCCCAGGTATGATTGCTTAGAATGGATTCAATTTTACTATTTATAGATTCTTTCCAGTAAGAAGCCTCAGTAGTTGACATAGCCTCTTTGTATGTTTGTGGTTCGCTTTGTAACATGTAAGTTAGAAAGTCTGGACCAAAGGATTTAGATGTTTTAGATCTCTTACTTCTCCTTGGATCCGTCTCAATTTCAAGGTTATCTGAACCATCTAGTGGTTCAGTAATCTTGGTAGACACCTCAAGTGTTATTTTTAGATTTGGAGTACCAGTATTCCTTTTATGTGGGAACACATCTTCAAAGAATACGGCATCACGAGAATCTATAATAGTGTTGACATGAATGTCCTCATTATCAGATTTAAACACTAGAAATCTAAAAGCACTACTATTTGCAGCGTTGCCAAGAAAATAGCAATCTACTGTTTTTGAACCAAGTTTAATTATCTTTGGAGGAGGAACTGAAACTTTGGTTAAACACCCCCACACTTTTAGGTATGTATAGTTAGGATTTCTCTCTTTCCACATCGCATATGGAATACTATCAGTCTTCTTGTGAGGAACTCTGTTTAAAATGTAGTTAGACATATATAGAGCTTCCCCCCACAAGTTCTCAGGCAATCCAGAACTTAAAAGCATAAAGTTCAGAACTTAAAAGCATAAAGTTTATCATATTTTTAAAGTTATGTTTTTCTTTTCAGCCACTCCATTTGACTGAGGTGAGTATGGAGCTATAGTTTTATGTATGATACCACTTTCTGCACATATTTGTGCGAAAGGAGATTCATACTCTCCACCTCTATTAGATCAAATGATCTTGATCTTCTTGCTCAGCTGATTCTCAACTTCAGCCTTATATTGGTTGAACACGTTGATTGTCTCGTCTTTACTTATAAGTAAATACACATAACAATAACGTGTGCAATCATCGATAAATGTGATAAAATACTTTTTACCTCCACGCGTTGGAGTTGATTTAAAATCACATAAATCTGTATGTATTAAACCCAAGGGCTCAGTACTTTTCTCAACCGAATGAAATGGTTGTTTAGCAAATTTTGCTTCTACACAAGTCTCACACTTGTGGGTTTTATCAATCTCAAATTTAGGAATTAATCCTAAGTTTGTCAATTTCTTCATTTTCTTGAAGTTGATGTGTCCTAATTTATCATGCCATAAATTAGGTGACTCAAGCAAGTAAGAAGAAGCAACTTTATTAATAGTAGAGTAAGCAGGGTTTCTGCCGGCTATACAGACATTTGCCTTAAACAGGCCATCACTCATGTATCCCTTACCTACATACACACCACCTTTGGTCAACACAAATTTATCTGACTCAAAGACCATTCTAAACCCTTTCTTGCTTAGAACAAATCCAAATATAAGGTTTTTCCTAATGTCTGGAACATGAAGAACCTCGTTTAGAGTAACATCCTTTCCAGAAGTGAATTTTAGGATGACTTGTCCTTTACCTTCAACGCATGAAACTGCAGAGTTACCAGCTTCTCTTCGTGGTCCAGTTTCTCATAGGTGGCAAACATAGATTTATCGGAACAAATGTGACGAGTGGCCTCAGTGTCCACCCACCATTCTCGAGTGTTGCTACCAATCAGGTTCACTTCTGACACAACAGCAGATAGATGCATGTTCTCAATGTCATGAGCAATGTTCTTAGTAATATTTGCTTCAGGATTCTTGTTATCTTTGGGACCTTTACGATGAATACAGTTTTTAGCAGCATGGCCTGGTTTCCCACAGACAAAATAGTCTCCCTCGATCTTGCGGAACTTCTTGTTTCCCTGGTGGGAGAAATTCGCCTTTCTCTTATTGTTTTTCTTCTTGTTCGGTTTGGAGCTTTCAACCACATGCACTTTAGCCTCATTACTGGTGCGCTTGTCGGTACCCCTGTTATCCTCTTCGATCTTGAGTCGAACAACCAAGTCTTCAAGACTCATTTCCTTTCACTTGTGCTTAAGGTAATACTTGAAGTCTTTCCATGCAGACGGAAGCTTGCCAATGATAGCAGTGACCTAGAATGATTTACTGATAACATGCCCCTCTGCAATGATATCCATAAAGCATGATTTGGAGGAGTTGGAGTTGATCAACCACAAATTTCCCATAAACCATCTTAAACTCCATGAATTTGTCCACGACAAACTTTCGAATACCCGCTTCTTCAGTTTTGTACTTCTTTTCAAGAGCCTCCCACAAGAGTTTTGCAGTCTTGATAGGATTATACACCTTGTACAGTACCTCATCAAGGGAATTCAGGATGTAATTCTTGCAAAGGAAGTCAGAGTGATTCCACGAATCAACAACAAGGAATGCTTCCTTTGCTTTCTCTGAAGTTTCTCCTTCCTTAGGTTTTGGTGCGTCTTCAAGCAGAAACCTAGCCAATCCCAAAGTGGTTAGGTAGAAGAGCATCTTGCTCTGCCATGTTTTGAAGTCCACACCGTTGAACTTTTCAGGTCTTTCTTGTAGCGTGAAAATCTTTGGAACACCACTACTCACAGCGGGGGTTGAAACAATAGTCATTTTCTATCACAAAAAAAACACAGTTAGTTTAGTTCACACAAATAAACCAACAGAAAAAACATATATTGTCTTAAGATTGTTGGAGTACAATCTGTGTGAATTAACACGGAATAAATCCTCGATTTATTCTATGAAACAATCTGTCTCAATACAAACTGTATATGTTGTATAATAATGTAAAGTCTAGAAAAGACTTAGAATTGTCACTGTAATCTTACTATTTTACAGTATGATTAAGTAGAAATAAGAGAATAGTACAGTCTTGTAATGGAAATAAAATATGAATTAACTAATAAACTACACTTACTGTTTACCGAAAGTTAAATACAAATTAGGATTAAGGAGAATGACTGAGGCTTGCTAGGCAATCTCCTTAAGACAATATAGCTGCCCTGTTTACGTGCAAACAGATCTCTGGCAGATAGTCTCCCAAGATACAATAGTCGGTACAGACGTAACCTGCAGTGGAATACGCTGTCTCTGGCGAACAATATGCGAACTGCTCTTCAACAGTTTAAGAGGAGGAGATTCGAGGGTAAGCCACACGAAAAAGAAAAAAAAATTAGAGTGAATTGATCAAATTCAACACTAATTTATAGGCTAAACACACCTGTTTACAACAGGTGCAACTACTTGAAAAGGCACCTTTACAACAGTTGTATTTGTTTAAAACTAACGGAAGGAAAAGGCATGCACCTTTTCACGAGCAGTTTTCAAGTAGCTGACTTTGGAGATGAATTACTCATTCATCCGACAACCGTTTTGGTCATTCGAATATACTGTTGGAAAGCCCTCGGAGAGAGCTTCGCAATGGTACCAGCAAACATGCGTTTCGGATATCGGGTCCCACTTCAAAGTGGGCCCGAACAGGCCGTGTCAGACCTGTCAAAAATCTGATTGTTTTACAAAACTGTTGTCCAACAGTAGCATCTTCTTAAATACAGGCATTTCTAGCCTTCCAGATAAGGTTGGTACCCCCCAGAACAACCCCCAGCCAAAGATCCTCCAAGTAACGGCTTAAGCTATCAATAGCCTTGAAAGAGTTCTTCAGATTCCAGTCAACAATATTTAGTTTCATGATTGCTGCAAGCCAGTACCAAAGAAGTTTAGTAATTGGACAGTTCTAGAGTAAATGATCTGTAGAATCTTCAGCATTTTTGCAATGACAATAGATAGAGACTGAAGCAATACCTTTTTTCCTAATAATTTTATCTATTGGGAGGCAGCCATGAGCTAGTCTCCAACCCCAGATTCCTAATTTAGGGTAGATGGCTTCCCTGTAAAGGTATTTACTCTACCAATTGGTTTGCCCCATAATTCTAATTTCTTGAAAAACATTTTTGACAGTAAAGTTTCCTTTGAGGCCAAGTTTCCAAAATCTTCTATCAAGTTTGCCACTGCAGATTTTGATACCATATATATTACTATTAAGCCTCCCCAGAATCACACCAAGGTTACCAGGGATCACCAAAATTCCATCCATAATTATACTACTCAGTTTGGCCTTTAATCTGTTCCAAGGTAATGCCTCTGAATCAATTAACTCTTTAAGAGAAAATTGGTAACACCAGTTATCCCTCCATAAGTCAATGCTACTGCCATCACCAATAACCAAACAAGTTCTTTGTTAAACCTCTATTACCGTCCATCTCACACCTGCCCAAATAGATGATCCTTGAGTAGTAAAGATTTTGTTAAGCCTTTGTAATAAACTTGGCTCTCATGAACTTTGACCAGTCATTCTTACCAGCAATAACCATGCAAGCTTCATGAGAAGAGATAAATTCACCTCCTTCAGTCTTCTCATGGCCAGGGGCGGATTTAGGGGGGGGGGGGGGTGCTAGGGGGTGCCCGGCACCCCCACTTTTTTTTTTTAGATTTCCCTTTTATATATTATATATATATCTATATTACAAAATTAAAAAAAACTCACTGTTTCTCTCCATATAAAGACTCACTGTTTCTCTCCATAACTCACTCACGCACTTCGTGCTATCATTTCTAGGGTTCTAATTCTCTCAGATCAGATCTTCCAATGGCGTCTATTGTTGGAGCGACAATCTCTGTTCCTTCTTCTCGCCTTATTTGACCCCGTTTTGGTGTTTTAGGCTTTATTTTGAGTCTTATTTGATCTTGTTTTGGTGCAAATGGGGGTCAATTTTGAGAAATTCTTGTGTTTTTTTGTTGATTTCGAGTGTGTTTTCATATCAGTGATAGTATCTAGTAGTTTCTTGTACTGACGATTGAAACCCCCATTATTTGAGACTGATAAACGCTCTGATTTCTTTGTAGGCACTTGAATCATGGTTGCAGCTAAGGAGATTGGTGAAAAAGGAGCGAGAGGCTCGACAAGTAGGGTTTCTGATTCTAATGAAAGGGGTTTATCAGAAGGTGAGGAGAGTAACTCTTAATTTATACGCTTTCTAAAATATATATATATATATATATTATAATAATCTTAGCCTAATCATTATTTGTATCCATGTTCATTGATATATTTCGTCATATATGCATCGTAGATAATTGTAATGATTTGCTATAAAAATACCCTTTAAATTTCTATAATTTTATTTTTCGGGGGCTCCGCCCCCAAACCCCCGACACCCCTGCTCCTAAATCTCTGACTCCGCCCCTGCTCATGGCCAAACGACCTTCCTTGAGAGGCTTACAAGTTTTATCCCACCCCACAACATAGGCTTTCTTAGAGTTTGGATTACCAGACCAAAGGAAGTTTCTGAGAATTTTTTCACCTTCTGTTAATATGGTATTAAGCCACTTGGAAATCCCCATATTGTATATGGATAGACTACTCAAGACTGATCTCACCAACACTACTCTACCTTTAAAGAAAGTAAGCTCCCTACCCAGCCACTAGCCCTTTTGTTGATCTTGTCAATTAAGGGTTTAATAGTAGCCTTTGCTAACTCTCCCCTGAATGAGAGGAATCCCAAGGTATTTTTTAGGATAGGTCCCTTCAGAAAAGCTTGCTTCCATGAAAAGCTTGTTTTTTTCCATACTGAAAACTTGACCAACAACATCTTGATAAATTTCCAGCAGATTCTTTAAACTTTTAAGCCCTCCAAGGTGACCATTTACAAAGACAAAAATGCCATCTGCAAATAAAAGGTAATTAGGGGCAGCCACTCCTTTAGTAATCAGCATAGGTCTTAGACATCCTCTGTGAACCAGGTCATTAAGGCCACTGCGAAGGACATTTTCTGCAAGGGCAAAGAGAGTGGTGGAAAGGGGATCTCCTTGTCTAGGTCCCCTCCCTGATTTGAAGAACTTATTCGGATCTCTATTCACCATAATAGAAGTGAAGCCACTTCTCAAAAGAACTTGTATCCACTTACAGAATTTTAAATCAAATTCCATTTTTTTAAGAACTGCCATAAGAAATTCCCAACTGAGAGTATCATAAGCTTGGGTCATATCTAACTTGATCCCACATTGCCACCATGTCTTCACTTCCTCAACTCATTAATCAACTCTGAAGCCAACCCTACATATGTATGTATGTTTCTCCCTTGTATGAAAGCACATCGTTCTTTGGACACCACTCTTTTAATAATAAGCCTCAGTCTGACAGTAAGGATCTTAGAGATAATTCTCACTACAAAATTCCCCATACAGATAGGTCTATAGTGTTTTAACTTGGTTGCAACCTTAATTTTTGGAATAAGCACAATAAGATTATAATTAAAACACTTAGGCATAGTAATATCCACAAAGTAGGATCGGATAGCCTTTGAAACATCTTTCCCCACAATACCCCAATAATGTTGAAAAAACAGCCTAGAGAATCCATCCGGTCCAGGTAAACTATTTGGGTTAAGGCCAAAAACTACTTCTTTAATCTCCAAATCATCAGGAATAATAGTAATTTGATTGTTTTCCACCTCTCTGATCACCTTCTCCACCAGATTAAGTAAGAGATCAATCCTACTAGTAGGTTTAAAGGAAAAAATTTCAGTATAATATTTGACAATGTATTCCTTGATGTCAGCCTGGGCTTCAATTCTCATACCCCCACCATCTATGATACTGTGAATGAAGCTCTTATTAGTTTTGATCTTGGTCAAAGCATGAAAATATGCTGTATTTTTATCACCAGACTGCAGCCAATTTACTATTTATTTTTGCAATCATAAATCTTCTTCATTTCTTTGAGCCTTTATCAACTATTGATTAGCAAGGAGTAAGTCATTGGCAATAGTATCATTCTCCACATTAGCTTCTTATCTTCTTTCCAGCTGATCAATTCTATATGTAAGATCTGTCATAGCCCTATTGTTGTCGTGAAACACATTTAGATTCCGCTCTTTTAGATCCATCTTCAATTTTTTGAACTTTTTACTCAGAACATAAAGAGGATCACCCATCAAAACTTGATCCCAGTTCATCTTAACCTTGTCCAGGAAGTTATCATGGTTTATCCACATATTATAGAATTTGAAGGGGCCATTAACTACTTTTGGAATCCTCATATCCCAGCCCATGAGAGGTGCATGATCTGAATTTGTTCTGGCCAACACTTTGTATTTCCAATCACCATGTTTGTCCATCCAAGCTTTATTCATGAACATCCTATCCAGCTTACACAATATTCTGTTCTTGCCCATTTGGTGGTTACTCTAGGTGAAACTAGCTTCCAAAGAATTACAGTCTATAAGGGAAAACTTAGTGATAAACTCCTGAAATTCTGTTGTAGCAGACCACCTGACACCTCTATCCCCACTTTTTCTTCATCTCTGAGGAACACATTAAAGTCTCCACTCACGAGCCAAGGAATATTAGTAGAACCAATAATCAAGAGTTCCTCCCACAAAGCCCTTCTTGAGATATAGGAACAGTGTTGGATTTTCCATCTATATCGGCACTACTCTTTCGGTTCACGAGCAGACATGTTAATAGGTCATATATGTGTTATTGGCTATGCCCAATTGTTACATCAAGTTATAGTAGGTGGGACCTAGTGTTACTCTTTATTAGAGTTTGAGGGTATAATGGGAAGATGACTCTAACCTTATGAGGTTAAATAGAGAGGAAGTCCCTCTTGGAGGCTACAACACAGAAAACCATCCCTTTGAGGTCTGCAGCCAATCCAAGGGAAGACTCCACTCAAGAACAAAGGATTTTCTGAGAGTAGGAGAAGAGGTTAGTTTTATCTGTTTTCCATATCCTATTATTGATCATAGCAATTGTATGTATTTACAACAAAAAGTAGGCATGAAATAAAGAAATAATGACATTCTCAAATAAAATAGCAATATGCTGGGGGGACTTAGCTAATACTTGAGGCTTATCCTAATTTTTACAACATAAAATCCAAATATTAGGGATTTTATTACCATTTTCACAGTAAATGGCATCAAAGGCCATAGAGCTGAGCCCTAAACTCCTTAGTTAAATAGTTAACGGCATCACTTTTGGCTCAATGATACATAAGAGATTAGGATTATAGCTCTTAACCATACCTCTAATAGCATTACAGGTATTCTTATTTCCATCCCCTCTGCAATTTCATCTTATAACTCTAATCATCTTAACCTCTATTATTGTCACCTAGTACTCTTCTTAACCAGGGGAACATTAGAAACCTTGGCTTAGTAGAGTCTCATATTCTTCCTATTTCTTATAGTTGTCGATTCATTAATAGGATCAAGTTCTTGCAAGTTGTATGAGTCATTATCACCATTAATGCTATTATCTGTCAATTCTATATAAACTTCATCACTACCTTCAGAATTATGGTCTTCAATCTCAACTCGCTCAATGTTGTTGTTATTGCTACCAGTTTTCTCCAGCTCTGCCAAATCAGCCCAAACTTGTTTAATAATACTTGCCTCTCTAGCTGCTTCCCCACCACTTCCTTTACTAGTGGACTTAGCTCTGTTACTCACAGTAGGTATAGAGTAATCAGCACTTGTAGTACTGTCCCCACCTTCATTATATAGGCTCAAACTTTGAATTGTATTCTCCCAAACCTCCACAACTCCATGGTTAGGTCTTGTTTTCAGAGTTTGAGGGTTATCAACTTCTTTATTGTTAGGTGTCTCATCCACCAACACTTTTTTCTATTTATTCTTGTTAATCTCAGTCCCTTGTGCTATCTGCTTCTTCATATTCCCCTCCTTTTTCTTCCTATTCCTTTTTTTTTCTTCTGCTTTTTAGCCTCTCCATCCTTTGTAGCAATGGTTTTAACTTGAATTTCTTTTCTAACATCCCTACATTCAGACACCATATGCCCAGCCACTTTGCAGTGTGACCATATTTTAGAAGTTCTACCCAAAAGTACTTCTTGAACAAACTCATAGTTTTCTTTCTCCACAAAGATCTTACTGGGAACTGGAACTGAAAAATTCACTTCTACAAGGACACTCACATCAAATCCAATATTCCTTCTTAGTGTACTTTCATCAACTTGTACAGGATTTCCAATAGTCCTTGCCATTGACATAAGAATATCCTCCTCCCAATACACAGTTGTTAAGGGAATTTAACCCAGACCATTACATTTGAATTTTTTGATTTCATTACATCAAAATTTGCGACCATGGTATCACTCTTAACAATTGACTATCAATGTGCCAAGGTCCACCTCTCCAAATCTTGAATTTATCCTCATCATTATCAAGTAAGATAGTGAAATAACCTTTCCTTAAAGGGATAAATTGATATTTACCTGATATTTTCCATTAACCAAGTGCTTCTCTTTTTGTTACTGCTAGCTTTGTCTTCACCAAGTATAATCAACCTATAAGACTAAATTTGAATCTATCAACACCGCTTTGAACACCCACTTCTGGAATTTTGATAGCTGGGAATTCACCACGCATCCCAGGCATGGGTTGATTACTGACATCCACCAATTTAGTTTTGAATAACTTCGTAAATAAAGTTTAAGTATCCTCTTCCAAAGCCCGCACCATTGAAGCATTCTCCATATCCCAAAGATCCATAATTTATGAGGTTATGAACCCTTGTTTGAGCTATAGAGAGAAGCGGCCATGGAGGTGATTGAATGTTGCCAGAAACGGTAACAAAGACCAAGTCAACAGAGCTTGACTGGTCAATTCCCCCCTAAACAACCCAAAAGAGGAAAAATATTATTCGTAACACTAACTTGCACCCAACAAATTAGACAGTATTACCCCAGAAGAGATAAGGTTCACTTACGTACGCATGCAGAGTTAAAAACCGTGCACCATATTCAATTTTTACAACTTAGTTATCTTGTTCTTTTAAAGTCTAAAGTCCACCTGGAATATGTTATTTCTTGATCTTATTTATAGTTATCATATTATGACCGTTTCATGACCATTATCTCCTTTTAATAATAGATATTACAAAATAGCTTTGATGAGCCTTCGTAACGATAGTGTAACGGTATGAATGATTCCTCTTCCTTGTAACGGCTTCTTTAATGAGCCACCATTCTAGTACGTCACCTTGTGATTGCTAGGTTGAGTCACTACTTTAAATATCAATTTTCGCAGATGAGTTCGAGGCCGGGAGTAAGTTCTTATAATCGCCCCCGTTCAACTAAAAGCACAGGTGATTTTAGTTGAGAAACTCGACCGAGGATCTTTCACTTTTGGAACTTGATAAATTTCGTTGTGTACTAATTACACTCACTTTAACTGTTGGAATATGTGGTATGTCAAGCTAGCTTATACATAACTTCTCTTTTGTTTAAGGAATTAGTATCTCTTCCTTCCCTTAGCAAAACTTAAAAAGGTGATGGTGAAAATAAGATCCCAGACCCATTGTAAAGAACGTGAGCCACGAGTTATAGTCAAGCTAGATGAATTACGAACACTCTTCTTTCAGGTTTTAACTACTGTTGAGGTGGAAGAAACCAGTGAAGACTACTTTTAGCTTCACCAATTTCCCAACATCATTCTGGTTGAGGCAAACTGTCACGGTTAACTTCGTGGCATGGTAAAAAAACATTGTAGAAGATGAAGATGATATATCTACTGTAGGTCATAAGCGTTCTCGCGAGTGCGGTTGTATAAGCTATAGATAGATTAAAATATTTGTTTGCAGCCTGTACAGTTTTAATAAAAGTTTACTTTTCTTCTCTGCCTTTAGTATGTTATTTCCGCATCTTGTAGCACTTTAACCTTTATCATACGATAATCTACAATCAAATTAGAGACTAATCGAAGAAGAAGAATTAACGAATAAGAAATGATTTTATGGGATAATCTCTTAATTGGAACTTTTATTACTCAGTTTAATTTATTACAATTAATCCTTAAAACACTCAGTTCTAGATTATAACTAGAATTTCACTCTCTTTTCCCCTTCACATTGCCTAGCCTTTCCCTTTAATAGGTTACAAGTTTCCTAGTTACAATATAAGACATAAAAATTGAAGTAGTCGTGTCTCTTTTCAAACAAAATATTTATTTATTTGAATAAAAGACTCAAAATAGTATTTGTTCGAATAAAGATTGACTTTATTCGAATAGAAGACTCAGACTTGGCTCTATTCGAATAGAGCATGACTTTATTCGAATAGAAGCAGGACTCTCTTCAAATAGAAGACTCAAACTGGGTTTAGTCTGAACATAACATTTTTCTGTTCGAAATGACTCTAAATCTCGTTCGAACGACTTTGGCAAATTTGCCTAAAATTCAGACCAGATCTTCCAGGATCATGGTTGCCCCCTTTAGAAGCCCTAAGCTCCAGCTCAGGTTAAAATTTAAGATGAGGGAAAGTGACCGTGCCTATTTCCCTATTGTACCACTTCAACTTACATGGTAGTTGACCTTTCTTCCCAACTCTGAATGACTCGATGCTTCCCTGTCTTGTAGCAGTAACCTTCGTCTCTAAAATACAATCCTCCTGCAATGGATCTTATTTTTCCATCCATAAGCCATCAATTGACGGCAAGCGAGTGTTGGTTTGTAGAGTCTTTATCTAGAAGAGACGACTCAAAGAGTTTCAAATGCTCGACATTAATCACCTTATACATCTTCATAAATAGTGGCAAATCCAATTAGAATGCCTTGCCACCAATCTTCTTGAGTATAGTAAACGGACTTTAATGGATAGGCTTGAGCTTTTAACCTTATCCCATTAGTCGTTCCTTACCCGAAAATAACCAAACTAGATTGCCCACTTGAAACATACATTCAACACGATGCTTGTCGTGTCAAGCTATATACTATACTTGAGTCTTTTTTAATTATTCTTTAACCACCTTATGAACCTTACTTATCTTCTTAATGAAACACTGAGTTTTAACTTGTTTCTCTTCCTCCTTCTCCGATACTATCTTATCTCCAAGACTAAAGGCCATATCAAAGGGGATTTGAGGTATGTACCCAAGACAAACTTCAAATGAAGATTTCAAAGTGGAGTGCCATGAATCGCCAAGTTAAAAATAATTTGAAGATACGGTAAATGCTCATCCCATGTCTTAGGATGCTTAAATTGGAATCCCTGTATTAAATGAACCAAAGTGCGATTGACTACCTATGTTTGCCCGTTAGTCTGTGGATGAAGCGAGGTACTTATCTTCAACTTAGTATCTATCATCCCCCATAACGATCTCCAGAAATGCCCCAAAGAGCGGTTATCCATATCATAAATAATAGAAGAAGGGAGCCCAAAATACCACCGAACTTATTCAAAAAATAATAGCGTTGCTCTTTCACCGATAATCATCTTCTGGCATGGAATAAGGACTATCATCTTGCTGAATTGATATACCACCACAAACAGATAATCATTCTTACACTTGGTCATCAACAAATCACCCATAAAATCCATTGATATACTCTCCCAAGGTCGGTTAGATTCTAGTAATGGTAAATATAGTCCCAATTTATGATTCGAAGGCTTCGATGTGTTGCATAGAATGCAACCAAGAACCACACGAGCAATATCTATATGCACCTTCAGGTAATAAACATAACGCCAAAAATTTAATAAAGTCTTCTCAACCCCGAAATGACTTGCAACCTGAGAATAATAAGCCTCGTCAATTCAATGTAAACGGACTCCACCCTCAGGAATACGTAGTAGAGTTTCCTCATAAATTACATCATCTTTCAATTCATACTCACATGTCTTGCCATATAGCAACTCTAGGTGAATCACAAGAAGATCTTTGTCATCGTCATACCTTGCAACATACTCAGACGAAACAATAGGCTGTATCTACACAGCTACCAACAAAGTGGAAATAGTTGGTAATGAGGGTCGAGATAACATGTTAGCCATGTTGTTGTCTACTCCCTTCTTATAATTGATAATCAAGGTAAACTATTGTAGATATGACAACCACTTCAAAATGATGACCTTATTACAGCTTGGACTGTGTATACAAAAATAGTAACGGTTTGTGATCGGATTGTACCACAGCCTCCTCTTGCAACTTCTCCATTTTAGTTTACTGCTTAGGAGACATTGTCATAGCCGACAATACTTTAGCCGACGTATACTCTTCAACTGGTCGAACTAATATCACAAACTTGTCGCTTACATTAATCAACCTCTTCACCTAAGTTGCCATTACTAAATTCTCCGTTATGAAATAATCCTTCTAAGCATTTATATGGAACTGTTTTCCTTCTTTTATAAGACGATACTTGCGAGCTCTACGGTAATGAATAATTTCTCGATCCCAAAGATTTGGGCTACCCAAAACGATATGATAAACATCTAAAGGAACCACCTCACACGTCACCTCATCAATAAAACTTTTAGTGATCGCAATCTTGAATGTATACTCCTTCGTGATCTTCAACTCTACATCTTTATGAATCCACCCCAAACCATACGGTTTTGGATGAGTTGTAGTATGCAAACCTATCTTCTTCACCAACACTTTAAAAATCAAGTTCTTTTGGCTACTCGAATCAATAATAACCCCTACCAAGCTCTACGTCACCTGAATACTTATATGAAAAAGTTCTTCCTGACACGCCTCTTCGGTAGCCATAGTCTGCTGAGAGATAGGATTAAGCTTAGGATTTAATTTATCTAAATCCTGGAGGTCAACAACAGTTGCGGCTAGTACATGTTTCTCTTTCTTGTTCTTCTCCTCCTTCGGCCTAAGCTCCGGGTAAAGTTTCCAACATTTATCTAAACTAGGCCCACTTGCCTTACAATAACTGTAATAATTCTCCTTGGATAAAGACCCCTCTCCCTCGGACTCTCCCTTATGCTCATTCCTTAAACCAGACTTGTACCCCGACTTGTGCTTGTCTTCATGTCACTTTTCAAGTACTTGTCTTCAATAGTAATTACCTTCATGGTAGCATTTTTAATATTTACCACATTAAAGAGTTTTAACTCCCTTCTAATAGACTCTAACAAGCCACACATTTACTTCATGAATACCTCATACTCCTTCACATCGATGTCTAAAACCAAAGTTTAGTTATGAAACTCCGTAGTGTACTATTATATTAATTGCATATGCTTTTGGTAGAAATGATGCTATTTAAACCATCTCTCCTATTCTTACCCAGTTGGGTAAAACTGCTTCCTAACCAGGACCTTGAATTCCTTCCAACTCAAACTTCCTACGATGTGGCATTTCTTATAAGATTTCTACCACGTGAGTATATGACTTACAAATTTAATGTTAAAAAACAAATAAGACTCTAACCTATCTATCCAGTTATTTAATTTCTGAGCATCGATTGACCCGTTAAATACTGAAATTTTAATTTTAAAATTATTGTGAAGATTACGCATAAGATTTATGGACTTACCAATAACCAATTTTTCTTCTACAGATTTGGCATCACTAGAATATCTATCTTCTTCTTCGTTACCCTTGGCATTCTCCTCCTCCACAACTCCTTTCTTCTTCTTACAATCTTGTCGCTTCGGAAGTGGATGCCTTAAAGTAATTCGCGAGAGCTAACTATTTTACTAACTCTCCTAGAGTAGTAGTTAGGTTAAAAAATTGATTTGAGAGATTTGAGAGATGATCTTTTAAATCGCCCATCTGTGTATTCACGTTCTTCTTTGAATTAGGTTTACTCTATATCTTCAACAGACTCACAAGTATCTCCATTGTTGGCTTGAGTCGGTCACTTATAGAGACCACAAACCACCAGCCCCAAAAAAATCCTAACTCAAAAATTAGATACCACTTAATCCACAATTGAATTAGAGACTAACCTTAGAAGAAGAATTAATGAATAACAAACAATTTGGTAGGATAATCTTCCAATAGGAACTTCATTTTCTTAATTTGATTGATTACAAGGAATTACTCCTTAAATAAGTTTTAGATTACAATTTGGATTTCTCTATCTCTCCCTCTTCATACTACTTAGTCTCGCTCATTAGTAGGTTACAAGTTTGCTAGTTATAATATAGGACTAAATTGCCCTTAACGATTTATAAATAGGAGTAGTCGGGTCTTTGATCGAACAAAACATTTCTCTATTCGAATAGAACACTCAGAATAGTCTTTAATCAAATAGAGTTTAACTCAATTTGAATAGAATTCTCAGACTAGACTCTGCTTGAATAGAGCATGACTCTATTCAAATAGAAGACACAAACTGGGCACTGTTCGAACACACCTCAAGTTTTTCGAACGACTCCAAATATCTTTTAAAAGACTTTGGAAAATTTACCTAAAATCCAGTCTGGATTAGATCTTCCAGGATCATGGCTCCCCTCTTTAGGAGCCCTAAGCTCATACTCAGGTTAAAATTTAAGATGAGGGAAAGTGACCATGCCTATTTCCCTGTTGTACCACTTCAACTTGCAAGGTAGTTGACCTTTCTTCCCAACTCTGAATGACTCGATACTTCCCCATCTTAAAGCAGTAACCTTCCTCTCTAAAATAATATCCTCCTGCAATGGATCTTCTCTTTCCATCCATAAGCCATCAACTAACGGTAGGTGAGTGTTGGTTTGTAGAGTCTTCATCTAGAAAAGACAACTCAAAGAGTTTCAAATGCTTGACATTAATTACCGAATGTATCTTCATAAATGGTGGCAAATCTAGTTGGAATACGTTGTCATTAATCTTCTTGAGTATAGTAAGCGGACCATAATTGATAGGCTTGAGCTTTTAACCTTCTCCCATTAGTCGCTCCTTTCCCAAAAGTAACCAAACTAGATCAAAATGTACATTCAACTTGATGTTTGTTACGTCAAGCCATATAATGTGCTTGAGACTTCTTCAATTATTCTTCAACCACCTCATGAACCTTACTTATCTTTTTAATGAAACACTGAGCTTGAACTTGTTCCTCTTCCTCCTTCCCCGATACTGTTTATTCTCCAAGACAAAACATCAAACGAAGATTTTAAAGTGGAGTGCCATGAATCGCCCGGTTAAAAGTAATCTGAGGATACGATAAACTTGCATCACATGTCTTAGGATGCTCAAAATGGAATCCCCGTAATAAATGAACCAAAGTGCAATTGTCTACCTCTGTTTGCCCATCACTATATGGATGAAATGCGGTATTTATCTTCATCTTAGTGTCCATCATCCCTCATAATGATCTCTAGAAATTCCCCCAAAGGAGGTTATCCTTATCATAAATAATAGAAGAAGGGAGCCCAAAATACCTCCAAACTTCTTTAAAAAATAATTGTGTTGCTCTTTCCCAGGTAATCGTCTTCTAGTATGGAATAAGAACTATCATCATGCTAAATCGATCTACTACCACAAGTAGATAATCATTTTGCCACTTGGTCATGGGCAAATCGCCCATAAAATCCATCGATATACTCTCCCAAGGTCGGTTTGGTACTAGTAATGGTAAATGTAATCCCAATTTATGATTGAAAGGCTTTGATTGTGTTATATAGAACACAACCACGAACCACACGAGCGACATCCACCTACATCTTCAGCCAATAGACATAACGCCAAAAATTCAAAAGAGATTTCTCAACCATAAAATGACTTGCAACCCAAGAATAACGAGTCTTGCTAATTCAATACAAATGATCTCTACCCTCAAGAATACATTGTAGAGTTCCCCTATAAATCAAACCATCCTTTAATTCATACCTACATGTCTTACCTTATTGTAACTCCAAGTGAATCATAATAAGCTCTTTGTTGATGTCATACATTGTAACATACTCAGATGGAATAATAGGCTATACCTGTATAGTTATCAACAAAGCAAAAATAGTTGGTAATGGTGGTCGAGATAACATGTTAGCCATATTATTTTCTACTCCTTTTTTAAACATGATAATCAAGGTAAATTATTGTAGATACGACAACTACTTCAAATGAGGACCTTGCTGTAGCTTAGACTGTGTAGATAAAAATAGTAACAGTTTGTGATCAGACTATACCACAACCTTCTCTTACAAATTCCCCATTTTGGTTTGTTGCTTAGGAGACATTATTATAGTAGGTAACACTTTAGCCGACGTACCCTCTTGAACTGGTCGCACCAATATCTCAAACTTGCCGTTCACATTAATCAACCTCTTCACCTTAGTCGCCATTACTAAATTCTCCATTGTCACATGCTCCTTACAAGCATTGATATGGAAATATATTCCCTCCTTTGCAAGAGGATACTTGCGATCTCTACGGTAATGAATCGCATCTTGGTCCTAAAGATAAGGGCTACCCAAAACGACCTGATGCACATCTAAAGAAACCACCTTACACGTCACCTCGTCAATAAACCTTTCAATGATCACAAACTTAATTGTACACTCCTTCGCGATCTTCAACTTTGCGTCTTTCTGAATCCACCCCAAGCTATATGGCTTAGGATGAGCCGTAGTATTCAAACCCAACTTCTTCACCAACGCCTTATAAATTATGTTATTTTGACTACCCGGATTAATGATGGCCTTTACAAAGCTCTACTTCACCTGGATATTGACGTTAAATTTTTTTTCCCAATGCGCATCTTTGGTAACCATAGTCTGCTGAAAGATAAGAGTAAGCTTAGGATTGATTTTTCTAAATCCCAGAGGTCAATAATCGTTATGGTTAGTGTACATTTCTCTTTCTTTCTCTTTTCCTCCTTCGGCCTAAGCTCCGGGTGAAGTTTTTAACATTTATCTAAAATATACCCACTTACCTTACAATGACTACAATAATTCTCCTTGGATGAAGACCCTTCACCCTTGGATTCTCCCTTATGCTCATTCCTTGAACCAGACTTGTACCCGAACTTGTGCTTATCATCTTTCTTGTCACTTTTCAAGTATTTTGTTTCAATGGCAATCACCTTCACGGTAGCATCTTCGATATTCACCACATCAAAAAGTTTTAACTCCCTTCTAATGAACTCTGACATGCCACCCATGTTCTTCTTGAACACCACATACTCATCCACATCGATGTCTAAAACCAAAGCTTGGCATTAAAATTCCGTAGTGTACTCTTGTACTGATTACCCATGCTTTTGGTACAAATGATGTCATTTAAACCATTTCTTCTACTCATACCCAATTGGGCAAAACTTCTTAACCAACAACTTGAATTCTTTCCAACTCAAACTTTCTATGATGTGACATTTCTTATAATATTTCTACCACGTGAGTGCATGACTTGCGAATTTTAATGTAAAAAAACAAATAGGTCTCTATCCTATCTATCTAGTTATTCAATTTTTGAGCATCGATTGACCTGTCGAATACTGGAATTTTAATTTTAAAATTAATACGAAGACTGCCCATAGGATTCATAGACTTACCAATAGCCAATTTTTCTTTAATGGATTTGGCATCACTAGAATCTCCATCTTTCTCTTTGTTACCCTTACCGGTCAACTTCTTGCATTTTTGTTACTTCGTCGAAATGAATGCCTTAGAGCTATTCGTGAGAACTAACTTTCTTACTAACTCTCCTAGAGTAGTAGTTAAGTTAAACACTTAATTTTCAAGTTTTGAGAGTCAATCTTCTAAATCGCCCATCTATGTATTCACGATCTTCTTTGAATTTGGTTTTCTATAAATCTTTAACGGACTCACCAGTATCTCCATTGTTGGCTTGAGTCGGTCACTTGTAGAGACCATAAACCATCAACCCCCTAAAAATCCTAACTCCAAAATATGATACTACATAATTTACAATTGAATTAGAGACTATGCTTATAAAAAGAATTAACGAATAATAGACTATTTGGAGTGATAATCTCCCAATAGGAATTTTTTTTGCTCGATTTGATTAATTACAAGGAATTACTCCTCAAGACCCTAAGTTCTATATTACAACTTGCATTTTTTTTCTCCCTCTTCATACTTAACCTTACCCTTTAGTAGGTTAAAAGTTTCTTAGTTATAATATAGGACTAAATTGCCCTTAAAATAACCTATAGAGAGGAGTTGTTGATTTTATGTTCGAATAGAAGACTAAAAATAGTCCCTATTTGAAAAGAGCTTAACTTTATTTAAATAGAAGACTCGGACTAGGCTCTTCTCGAATAGAGCAAGACTCTACTCGAATAGAAGGCTCAGACTGGGCTTTACTTGAATAAGTCCAAATTATATCGCTCAAACAACTTTAGCAAATTTGGCTAAAATCTAAACCATATTCTCCTAGAACATACGAATTGAGGAATTTGAATTTTTATTATCATTATCAACAGTAGAATTATTCTAGGCCATTCTTTTTTTATTAACGCTTGGACATATAGTTTTCAATTAAATCGCTAGTTTCTTGGATAACCATTCTATTATAGGTCTGAGTAAAGTAAATAATACTTTGACCTCTGATGACTTTGCTCGAACTTGGTTTTTCTGTTTGGATAATGGTGACGTGTATCCTTGGTCAAATATTCTACCTCCATTTTCTGGGGAATCTAGTATTGGGGAATATATGCTTTAACTTTCACGGATGATTTTGCATCCCGGTAATCAGGCGTTGAGATTTGCATGCAATATATCTTATTTCCAAAAATTTATTTTCCTTTTGCTATCTAAGGAGTTTAGCCCTTGGGAATAGTTCATCCTTTTCTCTGTATGAATTTTTTTTTTGTTCTTTGTCATTACAGCTATCGTGGTGAAGATACGGTCCCAACGTCGTTAGCATGCAACAGATAGTAGACTTGCCATCAAAGTGGCTAAACTAAGTGAACGGTATTTTTAGCAGGTGCCATATGATGTGGTGTTACCTGAGTGACTATTATAATTGGATGATTTTAACATGGAGGAAATGCGCGTGGAGCTGGAACGCCACTTCTGGTGCGATGTCATCCAAAGTCTGATCCTTGATGCGAGAGCTCAAGAAAGTGTCATAAGGGAAATCACACTGAAAAAGCTTACAGAAGAGGATGAGAGAGCAGCCAATGGGGAAATAATCCCTTGTGGTAAAACTAATTTCCCTGGCTGCTTTAAATATGACTATATGGGAATGTAGTTGCTTATGTATGAAGGTCAAAATGTTGCCAGATCGTTATAAATAGAAGAATTTCTCTATTGCAATCCAATTCTAGAACTCGTATATTTGTACAATCCATGTAAATGATTATGCCTCGAACTGTAGTATGTAGACTAGCAATGATAACGTCCTTTGTGTCAGATGTTGACCATGTGTGATGGTTGAATGTGACAGTTATTTTATCCAAAATATCAAGTTCATATATTTGAAATTTAAAAATTGTTACCCTATGTGAATATCTCATAAAAATATCTATAAAAATGGGTAGGTATTTGATTTTATGTGAGTATCATTCTGAGGTTTAGGGAAGTGAGTAGGTGTGTGAACTGTGTGGTATTTAGTGTGTCCTGGAAAGAGGAAGTAGAAGGTATTATTTTAATGGCAGGTTTGAGAAGAAGTAATGATGGTAGGGTGCGATTCTCCAAAGGGATACGATGGTAATAAGTGGCAAAGGGGAAAATATGTCTTCTTTTAAAAATTGAAGGCGGTTGACACGTGTCTTCAGGAACCGTTGTGTTCCCTGAGAGAGAGAGAGTATAAAATCTCATCTCTCTCTCCCCAAAGGCCTTTGAGCTCATTTAGAAAGGGAAATTTCTTGTTATAAATTAAATTCTTGGGAGGTTTCCTCCCAAACCCAGGAAAAACTTCAAATTATGGTTTACACATTTTTAAAGATCTTCGATAGAGGAGGTCTCTTTCCGAACCCTATGTGAAAATTGAAGACTATGATTCTACAATTTTAGTTTCGTACTTTGGAATTTTGATATATGTAATTCTATGTTGTGTAAAGTTGTTATGCGTTATTCTGATTTTAGGGTTTTGGGAATTGGGGCAAATATGTTGAATGTCCCCCTAAAATTTAAATTATAAAAAAATTACAATTTCTTTTTGATGGCAATTGTGGTAATTTATACAAAAATATTTTTATTTTTGGTTAAAAGAGAAAAAATATTTTTGTTTGAGGCGAACTACGATTTTGCTAGTCACGGTAGCTATTGATTTGTAAGGTTGTCTATGTTTTTGTGGAGTGCGCCTATATTAAAAATAAGGATCAACCAACCAAAGGTTAGCGAGATAAGTATGACAGATAAAATGGAGTTTAGCAGTGATAAATGCTTTGCTTTGTAGGTCGAATATGCATATTAAAAATTTAATTCTTAAGAGTAAGTTTGTATTTAAATCGAGCTCAGAAGATATGTCTACGTCTGGACGAGACGAGGAGTTCGATAATGCCGAGGAGGAGATTGTAGACAGTCAGGAATGACCACATAAGGTCGCCCCAAAAGAATTTGTATCTATTCAGGTCGAGCCTCAGGTTTCAAAGGCAAATGTAGGGGTAATGTATCTAGTGCCCAACATGTCATGTGTTTATATTCGAAAGGGGTATATATTGGGAAGAAATTTCTCAGATGCAAGAAGAAGTTAAAAAGGGAGTGTGAGGAGTATGTTCTATAAGAGGGTTTACATTTTATGGAATTTATACCAAAGAATGGTCCAAAGACGTGTTATCAGGTTCCCGATCTTCAATAGGTTAGAAGGATAGGAAACTTTCAACTGATATTACTTTAGAGTATTGGACTGGACCATTTGAGCGCGGTCCAGGTAATGGATTTTTTTATACTAGCTAGCTTATGTACAGGCTTAAAATACCACTGACTAACTTTTAAAAAGGTGTCATGAACCTATTAATCTGCAACCCAACTCTGTTGAATGGAAATGTTTGTGAAATGATGAAGGTTTGTGAGGCTTTAAACGGGAGATGGAGGGCGAATGGTGTTAATAAAAGATTTGTTGCCTAAGATGTCATAAAGTATTATAAAATGAAATATCTAAAATCGAGACAGAGTTGCTATCTGTATAGTGATTCTTCCATGATGATCTTTTTTGATATTGACTCGGCTGGTCGTCCGTGGAATAATCACATGGTTTGGGTGAGAGGGAATTGTCTACCGCTTTTAGATGAACCAACACTCGGGCTGAAATTTAAGTATTTAAACCCGAGTAACTACTTAAAACAATAACTTGGTGATTGGATGTTGTGTATGATCGTTCTCCTTATCTGTCTTTATTCTTTGTCATTTCTGGTTATAGGTGACTATGTTGGTCGAGAGAAGACCAAACTGAAAGAAGTTTTGGATGACTTGAAAATCCAAAGAGATAAGAGGGTCAATTCTGAGATCCTAAAGATTCAACGGGGTTACAAATGGTAAGTTATGACAAGTCATCACGAAATCCAGAACAAAACGAGCTCATCTTCTGCCATTGGGGGCGGTCTCGAGCTTCCGGCTATGACCATTTCAACTGATATTCCCCCACCTGAATCGTTGGGGAAGCCTCAAAGCTTTGATGTCTTCAAAAGGTAAATCAAGAGTTGTTTATTCACAAGCAGTTAGAGAAAATTGCTAGCTGAGCAACGGTCCCGCCGGTACTCGATCTTGTTGGAGCCTCCGTTTTGGAGAAGAATAAGAAGTGAAAGGTCGAGGTTGAGAAGGACAGTATGGAGGAGGAAGATGAAGATCATTTATCTCTTACCAGACAAAAAGCTCTTAAGCCTGAGAGGAGTGATCGGACTCGGTTTGCTGTGGTGACCAAGTTTAGGGATGTGGTGAAACATTGCTTCCAACTTGCTCTGATCGATCCAGCGAAGCTTGAGGAAATCTTTCAAGAACAGGTTGTTGAGGCAGTTATTCTTCTTCCAAATTGTGTTGTTTCTTCTTACTAGTATATGTTCTAAATTTTGTTGCTTTGGCAGCTGACCATGGGGATAAAAGGCTCTTATCAGGTCTGCTGAAAAGTAAAAATGACCAACTCAAGCTCACTCAGAAGGCCAAATCCCATTCTTTAACCGAGAAGTCCTTGAAGAAAGAAAATGAGGAATTAAAAGCATGGTTGGATGGTTTTATTGCTGAGGCCGGGTAAGAAAAGGATAATGTTGTGGACGTTGCGAGGGCGTCAGTGAGATTGGACCTTCAAAACCAGGTGATTAAGCGTCAAAAAGAAGTGGCGAGGACGGTAGAGTCGATCAAGGTCGGGTGAGACAATATGATCCAATCTTATCGTTACTTTGAGTTATCTGAAAATGACATCGCGCTTGGGTTGGCTGGTAATATTATGAAATTATCTTCCCATCTCAGGTTGAAGATGATGCTATAGATAATAAAAATTAACCATATTTAAGTGTCTCTCCAACTTCTGATGCCAACGTTCAGCTCAAAGCCGATATTAAAAGGTAGAGACTACAAAGAGCTATTATAATTATTTCAACTCTTTGTTTATGTTCGAATATTGTGAGGGTGTTGGTTAATATCTTGGGAAATTAGTCATTTTTGGATAGTAGAAAGCTTTAACAGGATATGATTATTGTTTTGAATTTATATTTTAAGTAAATGAATAATGTATAGTTTGCAATTTGTGTAGTACGTAGAGCGATTGAGGGCAAGTTTAGATTCTCTTCAGAAAGAATTGAACAGAGCTAGAAGCATTTTAAGTTGCACTCATCAGGTAATAGCTTGACCCGAATATTAAATAAGGTATCATCAATCTCTGTCAGATAATCATTGGCAAGAGTTGTGTAATATCAAATTGAAATTTTCCAAAACCAAAATAGAGAAGAATGAAGCTATTTGGAAAGATTATGATAGGTTTACGAAGACCCAATTATTTTTTAAAGAAATCCTCATGAAAGATGAGTGTGCTAAGGCGTTGCTAACGTTGACGCTTTATTTTGGGGCAGAAGTCGATAGTGAAAGGGGTTTAAATGATGATTATATACATATATTTGAAGAATGGGGTGAGGTACCAGATCCAGGTCTAGTTTAATCTTTGGCTACTGCAGCAAGAAATCGTCATAGCGTAGAGGAGAAAGAATGTCTGCTCGAGCTGGTGTATATGTAATTTATATGACTTGGTAATATGGGGCATGTGTATTAGATGTTTGGACATATGTATGCGATCGATTTGTAGGGTCATCGATCTATGGGAATATTTTTTTAAAATAAACAAAGAAAACAAGGGAGTATAGATTGAGTTAGAAATTGAGCTAAAAATGACTCAGGAAACTCTACACCACTATACCAAACAGAATGTTTGGCTTGAGACGCGAGTTGCAAAGGAGTTATCACTAAGAGAAAAAGAGTAAAAAAAGAAAATATTGAAGTAGAGGAAAAACAAACTCACGACCAGTTTAAAAATTGCATGAGCAGATGAGGAATCTTCTACATCCCAATCCAGAAAAAATTGTTGCTAAGGATCCACATGAGTTACATATAGAAGCAGTCATTGCCTTTTACGGTGGTGAATTGAACAGAGATGTGAGCGAGTTTCAAAAATATGTGGCTAACTCTGGCAAAGAAAATGATTTGGAGATTGCGAAGGCTGAGTATCTATATTTTCTAAATGATAATAACAAAGTTGTTTGTGCGGAGGATCATGTTGTTGTATCTTTGGAAGATTAGTCGAATGACGATAAGATCAAAAATCTTTTACCTCGCTCTCCGTAAGCATGACATGAAGAAGATAATATTGTGAGATTTTGTCCTCCAGGGGTTACTACCTCTATTCATGGTTGTAGTTTGTGTAGAGGTGGGAAAAAGAAGTAGTCGACTTGGCAGGCTACATGAAGGGGTATAAATTAAGATGAACTGTGTTGTAATGTAGTAGATGATTCTTTTATGAATACTCATTGTATTCATTGTGTGTCGAAATATTGCTGATGAGATGAGCTGTTTAATTTCCCAGATGTTGTAAATATATTTTTATAGAATAGATATTCAGAATTATATTAGATGTGTACGTCGACCAAACATAAGTATTTCATTAATGAAGGGAGGAATTAACGTATATAGAGATGGAAAATAATTCTCGTATTTTAAATGAAAAAAAATCGAGCTGTAAAAGAAGTTTAGCGATAATATGTCTTCAACCTTCGTGTATTCCAAAGGTTTAAAACTCAAACTCGTTCTTCTAGTATCATGTCATATGATCCGAGGTTGGTCTTACCGACCACAATGAAGGGTCCTTCCCAGTTTTCTGCAAGTTTTCTGGCATTCAATTCCTTTATGTATATTGGTATTTCACTTAAGACGAGATCTTGGATGTCGATTTCTCTACTTTGAACTCTTTTGTTAAAGATTTGGCCAGTGCCAATGATATCATCAAAGATTCGCAATTACTTGGTCTCATGTTTTTTTGATCTAGGAATCTGATTATAGACTCATACAACATCCATCATGGATAGAAGTTCATTTCCAGCACTCAAATCCAGTAAATGAATAATCATTGTGAGAGGAAAACTATCTCTTGGAGTATGTTTATTTAGATAAGTGAAATCCACACAAATTCTGATCTTGCTATTTTTCTTTGGAACCGCTACAATACTTAAAATCCAATCGGGGTAATTTACTTTCCTTATCAATCTAACTTCAATAAGCTTATTGATTTCTTGGTTCACTTCATCTCAAAGTCTGGGTACAAATGTCCTCTATTTTTTTTAACCATCCCAGCCATATCTTTTAAACATAGTCTATGACAAGCTAAAGCGGGATCAGCACT
Source organism: Kingdonia uniflora (assembly GCA_014058105.1). Lineage (NCBI taxonomy): Eukaryota > Viridiplantae > Streptophyta > Magnoliopsida > Ranunculales > Circaeasteraceae > Kingdonia > Kingdonia uniflora. The sequence continues at coordinate 51,286 of JACGCM010000428.1, read as the reverse complement.
TTGCATTTCTTGAAATGTCCAAGCGAACACATCTTTATTTCCCTTCAAGAATTCGATAAGCGCGCTTCGGTCCTTCGAAGGTAAACGAGTTCCTGCAAATGTATACTGATCAGTTTTGTTGATCTCGATGTATTTTGTGATTTCTGTAAAGATAGTTGGTCCCCCATAGGTCCAGCTTACTGTAATTGCTATGCTTTAAATTTCTCAGAAGTATCTATTACCACTCTTATAGTATTTTTACATGCTTGAGCTAGCTTCTGACTACCTATGACTTCGTAGATCATACCATTCCAATCAAACCGTAATGCAAGATGATTAGTAGAAGGATTGACCTTCATACTATGCAGGCAACATCATCCCATTATTTCTAAATACCTTGATTTTGTGTTCACGACATAAAACATTACGTCAATTATCATCGGACCAGTTGTGATAGGAAGTAAGATTTTCCCTACCCGTACTACTTTAGATCCATTGCAGCCACTGATATCCAGATCACTGGCCTAAACTCGATCTGTTAGACCCATTTGCTTGATAGTGCTCAGAAAAAGTACTTTAATAGCGCTTCCGGTATCCACCATTATTGTAAGCATTACAAAGTTTTTCATTTTTAACACGATAGCCAGCGCATTATGGTGAGGGAATTTGACATGGCTGACATTGTAATCTTCTAAGAAGATACAGTTTCTTCTAGTACCAGACTTTGGATGCAATTGAGCTTCCTTTTCAACTGTTGTCAGGTCGTGACATTGAATGAGTCAGCGTATTTTGAATTAGACCGATCTATTTATCTTGTGCATCTCAATAAAGTGATTGAAGTTAAGATGATAGAGGAGTATCTCTTCAGTCCCATCTTCGATCTGGATGACATCATTATCTTTTTTGGAGCTCCCATTTTTATAACTTTCCGTGCCGACAATGTATTCATGCATTCTTCCGTCTTTGAGTATATACTCCATGAGTTTATGTAGAGTGCAACATCATTCCGTATCGTGGGGTCTAACTCGGTGATATTTACAGTACGATTTTTCTTTGATTGGTTCGAGGGGTTATGCATTTCTGAAGAACTTATCCTTCTGAAGTGTAGGATAAATGTCAGGTAACTTGGCAGTCAATTTTGGGAAAAAAGGCTTTGGAAGATTATTTTCTTTTCGATGTCGTTCTCCTTTTGACTTAACTCATTTTCTATCATCTCCAATATTTAAAGTGTGTTCGAATTCTCATTTTGTGCTTTGCCCTTTAGTTGCGAGAATAGATTTTGCAGGCTTTTACTTTTCAGACATCATTCTTTCCAAGTCAATGTAATTGTTTACCTTCTCGACCATTTCTTATAGAGTTGTTGGCTTGCTCAACATGAGGTGTTACTTTTCTCTGTTCCCAATGAGTAGAGCATTTGTAAATTCCGACACTATATTTTTTTGATCGAAATTGTCCACTCTTCTGGCCATATCTAAAAACTTCTTAGTAAATGCTTCGAGCTTCTCTCCCAACATTTGTTTGAGACTGATAAGGGTGTAAAGATTTTCTTCCTTATCTCGGTTGTGAGAATAGTTCTTGATGAAGAGTTCATGTAACTGACCAAAAGAGTGAATTGATCATTCATCTAACGAGTGAAACCGGTGCAAGGTCTTGCCCTGGAGGATGGTGGGGAATAAACGATATAAAATGTGGCTTCACATCCAATCTAATCCCAAAAAATCTGGGAATTCTTGCACGTGCTCAAATGGGTATGTTTCTTTATACTTTCGAATTTTAGGTGTATGAAAGCTTGATGGTACATTGTTGTCCAACAATTCTTACACAATCGTACTCTTCTGTAGTCTGCTAATAATGTTTTTGTTGGCTCATTTTTAGGCCTCCAAAAGTTCTTTGATGCGCTTGTCCATATGCCCCTAAGTAACGAGCTATCTAGTTGTGGTTGTTTGACGCTTCTCCCTGGGGTTGTGATCTCCACTTCTCTCACTGAGCCTTTCCCTAGAATTTGGGCTCTTACCCTTAGTACGTTCTCCACCTGTCTAGCTTAAATTCTAGATATAGCCGATTGCATATCTTTATTCTTCTCAGATGTTGCTTGTTGTCCCTATAAAAATTTTAGGGCATTTTTGTACTTTTGCCAATCCTTGCTCTAAAACTGTTCTTCTTTCTGTTTCGGAGTTGAGTGTAGCGCGCAACTCTGCCATTTGATTTGCTCCTACACCTATTCCTTCTGCCTGTAAAATTAGATGTGTTTGACTGAGATTTGGCATTTTTAAACCTGATCAATACCTGTCAAATTTGAAAATTGTGGCAAATTCTGCCGTTTCCACAGACGGTGCCAAATCTAAGAGCTTAAATTCAGGACTCAAACTTAGTTATTTACACCAAAGATGGGCAGAATACTTGATAATAGAGAAGTAATCATAAATAAATATAGGATCTAGCGTGAAAACCTTTAAATATGTAAAAACCACAACCTCTCTTGAGGATATAGAAACCAATGATCCTATTAATTGAGTGACTACTTATTAATGTCAATATTCTAGGTAATGTTGCTTAGATATTCTAGATAGATAAAGTCCCCATCTAATCTGTTCTTCCTTGGTCTTATTTATAGGTCTCATATTATGACCGTCTAATAACCACTATCTCAATTTAATGATGAATGTTACAAAATAGCTTTAATGAACCTTCGTAACGGTTGTGATGGTATGAATGATTCATCTTATTTGTAATGACTTCTTTAATGAGCCACCACTGTAGCACATCACCTTGTGATTGCTAGGTCGAGTCACTGCTTTAAAGGTCGAGCATATGCGCATAAGTTCGAGGCTAGGAGTAAGTCCTTATAATATGTGCTAGAAATTACTATCATCTATGTTTGAGTATGTTGTCATCTATCATACGTTGACAACGTAAATTGATCAATATAATGTGTTTGTTCCTGACACAATTTAAAATTTTGATTACTTGAGATTAACTAATTTCGATTAATTTAGGTCTAAATTAATAGGTCCGAATTCCTTTGAATTAATAATCTAACCTTAACCTAATTCAAATTGATTCAATTATCTAGTGTCAACAAGCAATTGGAAATTAAACATAAGACCAAAGAAATTTAACCCTGTGGGAAACCTTTCTCAGGAGAAAAACCCGCAGGTCGCTGTCGAATCACCCGACAGCTAAACAGTGCACTATTAAAAAGAAATTACAATAATTTAATTACTTACAAACTCGATAAACACATCTCGTGGTTACCTCTCTTCTAATTGAACTCCTCGTAATCAATTTTATATTCTCGCAATGCCTTACTTCAATCTCTCGTCAAAGCTTTCAATCTTGAATCTCACAAGTTCTTCAAATCATAAATTGGGTTTGTGATTCAATGATTGATTCTAGTTTAAATTGTTAGTTCTCATTTGAATCGTTCAAAGAAATTTCTTATCTCTCTAAAAATTTAAGCCCTCAAAAAATAGGTTTTGAAAGAGGTAAGTTATGAGAAAAGAATAGATGTCTAAAATAGGAAAACTGAAAACTCGACCTTTGTTCCAATAGAGGCAAAGTCTATTTAAATAAAAAATTTTTATTCAAACATGACCAAGATCCTATTAGAATAAATAAAATTTTGAGGCAATTTGTTCAAATAGAGAAAGTGTTTATTCGAACATAACAAAAACTTATTCAAACAACTAAGTTCTCAGGTAATGTATTCGAACAGAGAAATAGTTTATTCGAACAGAACAAGTTTTATTCGAACAAGACCAAAATCATATTCGAGCAAACATATTTCTGAGTGAAAATGTTTGAATAGATAGTAACTCTTATTCGAACAAGATTATATTTGAACAGAACAAAAGCCTATTTGAACAGAGACCTATTTTTCTCAAAAAGACATCACTTTCTTTTCATACTCTATAAAATACTAAAGGCTTGACATTTAGAGTAAGGTGATATAAACCCACTTACTTGTTCAGTGTCAGTCTAGCTGTAGTTTCTCCATGTGTAATCTCTGACGACGAATAACCACGAGGAAGTGCTGATACCTATTCTAGACATGAAATGAAACAAACTCCAAATATTAATGTTTCAATCTTCCCTTTTGGTTTATTTCGTGTCAAATCTAGAACTATAAGAAATAAAAATACAACTCTATGGACTGACTCAATCACTAAACATCTAGGCTCAAAACTCCACTTTCATCCTATAACATATATTATGGAATCCTTGCACACTAAACAAGATACATAACGTAACCATTCAAATAAAATAAGGGATCTAGAAAAAACATAACTTACTTGGCTTACCTATCAGAATCATCTCTTCCCCCTTTTGGCACATATGAACAAAGGGTAAATAGTAAATAAAATGAGTTAAACACTAAACACCAATACCCCAAAATAAGATGCAACTCCCCCTTAAAATAATGGCAACCCCTTTAAAATGAAATAAAAAAAACACATATATAGGGAGTATCTTTGAAATAATCAAGCAAAAGAAGACAACACTTTCCTTAACACAAGGCATTATAGAAAGACAAGGAATCTAAAATATTTTATAAAGACCAAGACATTGCCCATGTGTTATAAAATAATCACTAAATGAATTACTTGGTATCTGTGTATGTGCATAGTCAGATGGATACCCAATTTTCAACGTATTACTCAGCTATAGTTAGAATACTATATTGGAAAATTGTTTCAACTTAGACCTCACTAGGGTGGTCACTCAAAAAAATTACAGAGAATTAACTAGCACACACTCTGTGTAAAATATGAATATGAGTATAAGAATAGAAAATTTCAAATTTCATTAAATAAACTGCGAACAGTAAATTGAAAGATCTCACAGACAAAAAATTAATTGTTATAGATGGGGTCAATTCAACTAACATAGAATCCCTATCTCTCATCTCCACTAAACTGACTGTGCTAAACTCAAGATCAAACAGGTCTTGAAAATGTTATAATGTAGGCAAGGGAAGAGACATGATGGAGTAGGTGTTTTACTGGCATTCTGAGACTACAATTACAATAGTTCCCCATCTTTTTACAAATTGAGTGCACCTCTGTCATTCTATTTTCTTATTAAGTACACATAGAATATAATACTTCTTCCCCTCATTTTTTTCATATTCTTACAAAACTCTGATGGATATACTAGCAAATAAGTTGGGGATACACATTCTATTCTTATATTCATCTTTCCCCCAAAAATCACTTTTTTTTTTTTTGTAAACTAATCACTTTTTCCCTTTTTTTCACTGAAAAGTCTCAGAACAAATAGGTAAACTAATAAATAATTTGGGTAGGAAAATGAATGACATATTTTAAGGCACAAGGGACTGTAAGCAGATAAAATTTGGGTAAGCGCACACGAAGGCCAAAATGGTGTAACAATAAAAAGCCTATTATCATATTTTCGATCTCACATAATATATTTTTTGTCTCGAATCAAGTATAATTTTTTTTTTCTGTTAGACTAACTTGAACTTGAAGTTACTATCGACAATTGATTATAAAAAATGAGATAAGAAAATGCTAAATCTGAAAAGAATTTATGAAATAACACTTGAAGCTTGTAAAAAGGCAAGATCCTCACATAGCATTAGGTACGAAGCCTCTACTGTTATCCTCATGTTGTTCTAATCACGATGAGCTTTTAGTTTAAACTGGAGGATTACTAACTATTGTAAATTGTAATTTTACCAAATAATTATTTCATGAATGAATATAACACAAAACAATGTCCAAGTCTAGCAAGACTATTCCACATACAATAGCTCATAAGTGCAAAGTACAAATTGCAAATAAAAACCAAAAACAAACTAAGATAAGGTAAAAAACGTACCTAATCAATGGAACATACTGATAACCCATCTCAATTGATATTCATTACCTTAGCTGTGGCGACAAGCCATCCTTTTGCATCCAAACAGCCTGACTAACCTTTCGAGGTGATATTTTTTGAGCAAACCACCTACTTACATTTTCACTTTTCACATTAGTAGAAATCATATTTCAGTTATATCTTTACCCATAGAATGGTCGAGCATATGGTTGATAGGACCTAGCAAATCTATAATAAGATGTAATATGACCCTTTCGACCACGTAATTCATAATAATAAATATGAGAGTACGAGAACCTTTTGGCTTGATTACGAGTGAAAGATATTATATTATATTTGGGCAACGATGTAGTAGCTGTTGTTTTCATAAATTTTATGACTTTAGGAGTCTTGGCATTAGAGAGATGTTCCTCATATCCTAGACCCCTTTTGTCAGTATCCGTCTTTCCCATACATAACATAACATCTTATCAATGTTTTTAGCCCCATGACATAATTTTTCAAGTTTCTGCTGAGACAAAACTTCATCAAGCTTGGCCGAATGAAGATCGTCCAAATTTGATTTCATTTTCTCATTCGCATCATGAACTTCTTTTTCTAAAATCACAACCTTATCATGGAGGCATTGTTTCTCATCTTCAAGCACATTTATCTTGTGACTTATATTTTCTATTTTTTCTTGAAGTTCACGTATGAGTGTATTAACTTGGTCTTTCAAGAATTTGTTAAGTTTGCCAAGTTTAATACACTTTGCAAAAGTCTGAGCATACAAGACTTCAAGATTCCGATCCTCAAACTCAATTTTTTCATGATCATTTTGACTTTCAATAGAATTCTCAAGTTTGAAAATATTAGAGTTATCATTACTATAATTTAGAAAAGAAGGATATGCGCAATATTGTTCATCCTCAACTACTTGTGGATGATCCTTATTATTATTATTTTCATCATCACTATCATCCCAAGTAATACTAATGTTCATAGCTTTGTGTGATTAGTTCCAGATTACTTATTGGGACAACTGTGAGCATAATGACCATATTTATAATACTTATAACATTTAGCATGATTTAGGTCAGTGTTAAGGCTGGTCTGCCGGTTATTCGATTTAGGTTGATCATGAGTTTCTGACTTGTAATTTACTGATTGCCCTTATTTTTGAAATTAAAATTTTTTCGCAAGGTTTTTGTCACGCCCCAAAATCCAGTAATCAGTAGCTAGACCAATTACTAGATCTGAAGCTGTACAGGTCGGGGAATCCACAGATTCGCCCCACGAGCAACTGAGCTGTATACAAATTCTGGCCCAGTCATTCACAATAGTATCACAACATAGTAATAAGGAAACATAAACAGGGGAAGACTAAGATAATAGAATCTAAGCATGAGATTTTACAAACCTCTACGCAGCAAGCCCGACAGCAATAACTGGAGAATGAGCCTCCAACTCAGCTCTTCAAGGATCACCACATCAGCAGCTAAAACCTGAAATAACCTGCCACTGAAAGGAGGATACGAGAGTGAACAACAACGAGCTCACTAACTCCCAAGAATAGCTAAAGGATTATACTAACCAATGAGATGGATAAAAAAACATTAATGGTAATACGATATAATAATATCTAACGAGAACCAATGTATATATATAAATATATATAGGATGACTAATAGGTATACGTTTATATACTAACTCTAATAAATCTATTTATAATTATACCCCGTGCAAAGGAGTGCTAGGTCTACACTCCAGTCATAAGGACCACTAACTACACTCTAATCACTACCGTGGCTAACAGCGTCACGCGCAACTAATCTATCTAAGAGATACAGTCACACACAAGGATGAACAACCCTCAGCCAAATATAAATCAACCAGGTTATCCAAACTCTAACCATGCACCAACCAGAAGCTATCACAAGCTGAACGAGATCGCCTACAACCAGATACCAGCCTGAAGCTCACAACAACCAACCAGACTAATTAACCTAATAACTTAAATATATATGGAAGAGAGAGGAATAAATGTAGAGATGAGAGGAAATACAGAAAGGAGAGAAGTCTAATTACACCGTAATCAATTAGGAGAAGAGGAATTTAAGATAAGAGTAGAAGAATATGATGATCTAGGATAATCCCATAATTATGCCAATACAATGATATGTTATGATGATGATATGATGGAGTGAGATAATCCCATAACTATTCCGAGTGCAGAAGATTCTATATTAAACATAATGTAGAAATGGTTAAGGATTTCTATCAGAAGAACCTACGAATAAAGAAGTATGCGGAGATACAATGATATGCCTGGTGATAATGATGATGATGATACAGAATGATTTATGATGATGTGGGATAGTCCCATACCTATCCTAATGCAATGATTTAGCGATGTCAACCCAAAGGGGCTAACCCCCAAGACTAAAGTGGGCTGACAACGGCTGAAAAATAATTTACCTTACCGGATATTGTTGGATACAAGGGTATGATATACTACACTAGCTCGACCAGACTAAAAGATAATAACATAGGTATTTCAACCTCGCCTGAGGAGTCTGGGTACCAGGAACTAGCATCCAACCATGTTTCTCCTCTCAGGATGAGACTGGGCACCAAGAGAACTATTCCAACCATAAATTCACTCGCAGGAGAAGACTGGGCACCAGGAAATAGTATCCAACCATGTCTCTCTTAGTATGACGAGATTGGGCACCAGGAAAGCTAATCCAACCATATCTTCATCTCTAAAACTTTAACCCGATCTAGGGATCCTATCAACCTATCAGGGGGCCAGCCGATGCGGAGTTGTTTATGTATCCAATCGCAGTAAGATAAGGAGAGAATATATTATTTATGGATGTGAGCATGATACTAGAGACTGAAACACAACTGCTGTTAACACAGCCAATACATAATAGGATAACCACCTGCATGAGAGCGTGGCAACCAAAACTAACACAGATGCCCTCCTGTGACTCAGTTACACCATCTAAGCCTAGATGAAACTGTAACTTAACCGTCACGACATCTAAGCAACATCAGTCCCTAAAATTCCTCAAAGCAATATGATTATCATTAAGTACAACCGTACTCTAGCTATCAACACAGACTAGTACTCATGGGGTGACCTACAAGTGTCCAACAAGTAGTCAACAATCCACATTAACAGAATTGCCTCACAATCCTCCTAATCATGTACATGAGCCACCAGTACGGATGTACGGGAACTGGATTCAGCAGGAGGTTTCAACCGCATTCCAACATCTCGGGTGACGTAGACCTTCATAAACTACCTGGCTCAGCTGCGGATCACACTGAGCCATGCTGTCTCACTGCCTCCTAGATGACAGAGGGGAATACAGCCCTAACAGCCTCATCCCGGGGAAAGAAAGCTTACGAGTAAGCTCTATCAGCTCTAAGAATCATGAGGACAATAAGTATAACAACACGATAAGCAAATAATCCTTAGGAAAACTATCAGAAGTTCAACATCCATAACCAACCACCACGGACAAGCCGTCTGCTCACCATCAACAACTAACAGTCCAGGAGATACCACACTCCCACATGGAATCCAATATTCCAAATAACCACCAATCACAATGACAGCGCTCAAGGACCAGGCCTCGAGAATACAGAGTACACCTAGACTAGTCCTAAGACTAATCAAAAAAATAGCAGGCAAGAGGACGAGCTCCGAATCGAAGACCATGTCTTACTGAAGCTATGTCCCCCCAAGACTACCCTGGAACAAAGTCCTGCAACCCAAACTAACCAGGGTGCTATACTATAGGGTGAGAACAATAGTCTTTGAACTACACTATCTCAGAGAAATGGCGACTAAACCACAAGCCGTCCATAAGTCTCTACTAATCGTCAAACCAAGTCACTAGTGCCCTGAAACAAGCGGGGCACCCTAATAACTAACCAACAATACCATACTCAATATTATATATATATATATATATATATATATATATATATATATATATATATATATATATATAGCGACACTGAGGCATCGCAACACACTGAGAAATGCCTTTGTTCTCAACCTCAATGAAGAAAAGATCTGCAATAACCACCTACAATGAAATCAGTCTAAGAGGGAATCTCAGGAGTTATCGTCACATCGACGACAGAAGAGAATAACCTCCTCTGACTAAACATAATCTACAGGCTCTATCTAGTAACTAAACTTATAACAAACTCGGGTTTTACTAACTTATCAAACCCTTAAGTACTCTCGCCTAAGGTATGCCAAACGGATAACCCGTGAATGTGTCATAAGCAATTAACCCATATACTAACATAATCATGGAAATAAACATGATAATCTATGTGATGAAATAACTCACAAATCAATATAATGGTCTAGTTATTAAGGAAAATAAAACTCGCCTGACGATATGCTCGGAACGACAATCTCGGCGAAACTGCCCAAACAGAACCCCAACAGAAATGTGCTCCGTGAATCGACTTCCGAAACTCCAAATCAGTCACGGAAAGGACCAGGAGCACCACAACATCAACCACTATAAAGTACCTGAGCCCAATCGCAACTCCGATATAGGATACCTGCCCGAAACTGCGTTTCAGATCAGCACCGCAACTGAATTCAGTAACAAAACTGCATCTAAACCCACGGTCCGCCACGCTACGCTGCGCTACTCCAACCACCCACAAACACATGAAGATAAGCCACTCTAACCCCGCCAAATCGGCTGCCCAACAATCACGAACCCGGTGTTCAAAGGGCGTTAAAACAGTCCTAACCCTTCTTCTATAATAACAGTAACTATGGTAGTAATTTCTGAACCAAAACGACCACCATTGTCAGCTCAGGCAGCCCTCTCCGAAATAGCAACAACTACTACCTAGAATAGCCACCATACCTCCTCTTCCCAACCACACTAAACCCCAATCATACCACCAAACAGCTGCAAGAAAACCCCATAATTTTTGGCACCCAAACACAACAATTCAACCCACGCAATCACCGCCACCGGCCAACACCCGCAATGATCACACTCCTTAAATCAACAATACACCCAATAATCATAAACTCTAAAATTAGTCCAACATTACAAGGGTTCTCACCAAAACCAAAATTAACCAATGATACAAGAGAGTGAGAGAGGAATTACTCACCGAGGGAAAAATAACGGAGATCACGGCGAAGAATCCATGAAGAAATCGGCAAGCGAGGGAGGAGAGGATTCGGTTAGGAGAAGAGAGAGAGAGAGTGAAAGAGAAATGTAAGGAGAGAGAATGGATAATGATATATTTATAAGCGACATGTCGTTCGAACGGAAACTGAAAGAATCTAAAAATATCACTCTGAGGTCCTCCTGAACTACAGACAACACCAAGACCCTCAGAAGACTGGAACAGCCCAAACAACCATCATAACCCTGACAAAGGGTTCCCAAGGTCTAAACACCACCTCTACCGCTTCACGGCCACCAAAACGCCTAAACCTCCGAAAATGAATCTTTTCCTCGGGAAATTCCAAAAATTTACCGTCCACTCCAACGGCTCACCGGAACCACCCCAAACCTCATACACATCAAATAAACATCACCACCAACCTATCTAGGGGTTCCCAAGGCCACAAGGCCTCCTCCTCCTCCGAATAACCACCGTACCATCGAAACTACATAAAATGAACCTAACAAACAAAACCTGCCGAAAGGAAAAATGGATGCACAACGAATAACAATATATGAATAATAGTAACAATACTTAATAATAAACAAAAAAAAATTACCCTAAAATTTTGGGATATTACAGTTTTTAAGCTTGTTGCTTATAGAGGCAATCTGTGAATCCGTATCGGACCCATCATTATTACCTAAATCAGCTTCTTGCTTCTTTGGTATCCTTAGAAGAAAAAGAGTAAAATGAAGATTTAAAAGAAACATTCTTGTTCTTCTCAAGGTTTTCCATTTTCATCTCGAGTTCAAAAGTTTGCAATTTTCCAGTTAATGTATCTGGTTTCATTTTTTTTATGATCCTGAGCTTCCTCGATATTATCACGTCTGGATTTAAAGCTCTTAGGAAGAGATCTTAGAACTTTAAGAACAATTTGAACATCTGAGTAAGCTGCACCTAATGCGGTACTAGTATTAACAATATCACTTAGTCTCACATAGAACTCATCAAAAGGTTCATTCTCATCCATTCAAATATTCTCAAATTATGAGGTGAGCATTTACAATTTGCTTTCTTTAACTGTATCATCGCCTTCGTGAGTTCTAACTAATATGTCCCAAGCTTTTTTCGAAGTGGTACAAGCAAATATGTGTCGAAACTCACTTGAGCTCACAGCCATGAAAATAGCATTGTGACCCTTATTATTATAACCAATAGCTTCCTTTTCATCATTAAACCATTGATTCCTAGGCTTAAGGACCTCATTATATTTATTACCCATTCCTTCCATCAAGGTAGGGTGCGCCCATCCATCCTCGATTGCAATTCAGACATCTTCTCCGAGTGATTGTAAGAATATAGCCATTCAGACCTTCCAATAAAGATAGTCTCTGCCATCGAAGAGGGGCGGACGATTTATGTGACTTGCAAATCTTCTGGAATTCATTAATCTCAAACAATTGAGTTAGGATTCACGCTCAGGTTGTTAAGCCTCGGAGTACAATCGCTCTGATACCAATTACAATTTTTGATTACTTGAGATTAACCGATTTTGATTAATTTAGGTCTAAATCAATAGGTCTAAAATTCCTTTGAATTAATGTTCTAACCTTAACCTAATTCAAATTAATTATATTATCTAGTGTCAACAAACAATTAGAAATTAAACACAAGACCAAAGAAATTTAGCCCTGTGAGAAACCTTGCTCAGGAAAAAACCCCACAGGTCACTGTCGAATCACACGACAGCTAAACAATTCACTATTAAAAAAAATTACAATAATTTAATTACTTACAGACTCGATAAACACATCCCGTGGTTATCTCTCTTCTAATTGAACTCATTGCAATAAATTTTATGTTCTTGCAACGCCCTTCGTTCTCGCAACGCCTTGCTTCAATCTCTTATCAAAGCTTTCAATCTTGAATCTCACAAGTTTTTCAAATCATGAATTGGGTTTGTGATTCAATGATTGATTCAAGTTTAAATTGTTAGTTCCCGCTTGAATCGCTCAAAGAAATCTCTAATCTCTCTAAAAATTCAAGCCCTCAAAAAATAGGTTTCGAAAAAGTTGAGTTCTGAGAAAAGAAAGGATGTCTTAAATAGGAAAATTAAAAACTTGACCTCTGTTCGAGTAAGGAAAAATCTATTTGAATAGAACAATTTCTATTCGAACAGGACCAAGATCCTATTCGAATAAATAAAGTTTTGAGGTAATTTGTTCGAATAGAGAAAGAGTCTATTCGAATCAAACAAGTTTTATTCGAACATAACAAAAACCTATTCGAACAACTAAGTTCTCAGGTAATGTATTCAAACAGAGAAATAGTCTATTCGAAGAGAACAAGTTTTATTTGAACAAACATAGTTCTGAGTAAAAATGTTCGAATAGATACTAACTCTTATTCAAACAAGATCATATTCGAACAGAATAAAAGCTTATTCGAACAGAGACCTATTTTTCTCAAAAATACATATCACTTTCTTTTCATACTCTATAAAATACTAAGGGCTTGACATTTAGAACAAGGAGATACAAACCCACTTACCTGTTCAGTGTCAGTCTAGCTGTAGTCGCTCCACGTGCAATCTCTGACGACGAATAACCACGAGGAAGTGCTGACACATATTCTAGACACGGAATGAAACAATCTCCAAATATGGATGTTTCACAATTATCATATATGCATGAAAAAATTGTCATGTGCTTAAAAAAATGTTATCTATTCTTGAAAAAATTGTCATATGTGCTAGAATTATAGTTATCTATGCTTGAAAAGGTTAACTTTATCATACATTAAAAACGTAAACTAACATATGCAATGTGTTTGTCCCGATACAATTATCTTATGTGCTCGAGAAATTGTTATCTATGTTAGTAATTATTGTAATCTATTTTTGAAATGGTTATCATTTGTGCTTGAAGTTAATGTCCTCAAAAAATTTGTTACATGTTTGAAAAAGTAGAGAGTTGTGAAATAAGGCATTAATTAACCAATTATGTTTGGACTTAACATGGAATAGTCGAGTTGCCAAACAAGGTCTTAATGACCCAAACAGGACCTTAATTTGGTTCTTGGAGGTGGAGATTGGGATGTGGAGAAGTAAAGCAACAATTTATTTTATTTATGTCTCGAGGTTATATTAAAAGTGGAGATTAAAATGAATCATTTGTGTATGACTTGATGTGGTTATTATTGCACAGATAACAAAGACTGCAATAACAGGTTGGCAGATGATTTTTGAAGGTAAAATAGGCAATTTTTTTGAGGGGTAGGAAGGTAATTCGTAGTGGAAAATAATTTTTCGTGTCCTAAGGCCATCTTGTAGCATGCAAATAGGTATTCATCATTTTTTTTGTTACCAAGGTATAGTTGGTATAATAACAGACTAACAGTCGAAACACCATCATATAACAAAGATTAGCATAAAACATAGTCTATTATTGCATGCTACAAGTTGTAATCTATGATACATATAGCGTATGTTTGGTTAGTGGAAAACGGCAGAAAAACTGAACTAGATTTCAATGAAATTTGGTTCTCCGTAGTTCTCATCAAAACCATGGAAAACTAATTTTTCATGAACCAGTTTCCATTATTTAGTTGGGCATTGAATTCCATGGAAAACTTTCTTAAATATGAATAAATGTATATACGTTGACATAAAGCGAGTCGTGCAAGTATTTCATAAATAGGTCTGCAATCAAACATGTATTACCCTGCTTGTCAATTTTGAAGGTTATAATATTTCAATAGACAAATTTAAGAACAAACTCTTTTATCTGCAAAAATAAATATATTATTTATATAAAAAAGTACTAATATACAAAGAAGTACTGATCATCCCAAAAAAAGATATATCTAGAAATTGACTAAGTTCAATACTACATAGTAATACTATCTTTGCAACAAAAAAAAACACAGTGATATTTTAGGACATGTTGTGGTTAACACCTTCAAATTTAGGTTGAAACCACTTCATTGCATCTTCTTTGGTGATCCTATGTTGGAATCTGACATTGAATTTGCACTTGCGGCGACACCCAACGCTGTATCCAGAACACTCAAGAACAATATAAAAGTCCTTTCTGCAAATGCCTGTGAATAGGTTGTACCTGGGATAAATTAAAATTATTCGTTAAATTCAACGTTTTTAATGCATTCCGGGAAGTAAGACTTCAGTTATGTTTTTGGTGATTCAACTAACAAAAAAAACACGGCAGCAAATGAAGTAGAACTAATGAGTTAAAGGAACACTCTACTAGCTAAGTAAGAAAATTCCATGCGCAGGGATTTAAGTTCATTAGGCTGTATTGATATGTACAAATGGAAGACTACCAAGAGCTAAACAAAATTCTTCACAATAGCAATCAAACTACAGCAGTTTAGTCATACAAATAACAAAGCAGTTGGTCCATGTGTTAACTCCACGGAGCAACGAGAAAAGGTTCCAGAGAAGGCAAGTAAAGTTAGTTGCAGGTATTGAGAAAATTAAAAGAACTATGATAACGGCACATGACACTAAAAAAATATAGGCAAATATGACACGAGACAGAGGAGTTGAACATAGTTCAAAAAAGATTGGTATGACTTGATCTAATATTTCATTTGCCCAGACACCTAATATGTAACAAAGTACATATGAAATATATATAATTTAGTAAAGATATGTAACTAATATGTAACTATAGAATGTACCTCATCAAGTAAGATGTGTCGTTTGATAACCCAATATCACAGTGCAGGTCTCTGTTGTTCCAACAATTGTGGATAAGCACTCCACATATCATTAGCCGTGTTTAGTCTAAATTCATTTCATTATTTATTTTCTTCTCGTCGTTCTCTTTGTGAACGAATCGATCTTAGTATAGAAGCTTGAGTTTGCACAACTTGTTCATCCTCCAAAAGCACCTCATCACGGGGTCAACGCCAATGGTTCCGTAAAATACAATAAGCAAGTACAATATCCAATTGTGCCTTGTAATCGTAAGAACTCTCTGAATTTTATAATATTTTCCACCGTTTTTTTAATATGCCAAATATCCGTTCTACAGTGTTTCTTAAGGAGGAGTGTCGATGGTTAAGCAACTCTTTTGCATTTGAGGCAGCACGGTCGCCCCACTCTTTTAAGTGATAAAGAACAACCCGAAATGGAACAAGAGCGCCTTTACTATTACTGTATCTCGTATCCCCCATAAGAAATTTACCTACAAAGTAAAATTTTTTTAAAAAAATTTTACACTATCATTTATTTATTTTATAAGTGATGGATTTCGTAATTATTACATTTGGGAATTACTAATCTGTTAGGTCTTGTCAAAGCATCTTCTAAAACTCAAAATTTATGAACTGATCCCTCCCAACCGGCTAGTATATAAGTAATCCTGAGATTGAACGACACCACCACAAGTACATTTTGTGTGGTTTTCACCTTCCTTCCACGAAACCTATTTTGTACTGGAACAGTTACACGTATGTGCGTGCCGTCAATTGCTCTGACAGTCCTAATATATGAGAAATATCAATTGAAAAGTTGTCAAATATATATTAGTTAACCACACCCAAAAATTAGTAGCATGTTAAGTGTCTACCTTGAACCAAGACCAAAATCTCGCGCTATTTTCTATCTTTGGATGTGTCTCTATTTCTTACGTCGGTTGATTTATCAAGTCTTTATGAAGACTAAGAATGGCTTTCAAAGTGATATGAAAATGCCGACTTATTGTTTCCCCAAATCGATGAAAATTATGATTTATAACTCGATTCTTTACATTGTGTTCAATAGTGTGCAAAAATTCTGCTATTTGTTCTTCGACTGTAACACACCTATAATTTTTTAAGAGATTCTTCTCGCTACAAAAGGCAACGAGACAGTGAAATGCCCTTTTATTCATTCTTAAAAGGTCAAGACAATTGGAATCCGACCCATAAATGATACTTCTCAAGTACTCTTTCCTTTCGTCATATTGGTTTACATACGACTCCCTTGGTATATATATCATTGAATTAATAACGTGCAAAGCACCAACAATTGTTACAGCAGTCCCCGTAACCACACCAATCTTTCGTCTTTTTTCCCATAAACTCTTTAAATCCATCTATATAATTACCTTAATTCAATAAATATATATTACATCATATTATCAAAACGATATGCATACTGTCACGCCCCAAAATCCAGTAATCGGTAGCTTCACCA
This sequence comes from Kingdonia uniflora, assembly GCA_014058105.1. Classification (NCBI taxonomy): domain Eukaryota; kingdom Viridiplantae; phylum Streptophyta; class Magnoliopsida; order Ranunculales; family Circaeasteraceae; genus Kingdonia; species Kingdonia uniflora. The sequence continues at coordinate 34,107 of JACGCM010000428.1, read as the reverse complement.
ACTACTAGATTCTAAGTAGTGCAGGTCGGGGAATCCAAAGATTCTACCCCACAAATAGCCAAGCCGTAGACAAATTCTGGCTCGGATATTCACATATAGCAATAATCATCAGAGTAAAGAAATAACAATAACAATATAATGCGGAAGCAAAAGATATATATATACACCTCAGTTGAAAATGTAATATAATATCTCGAATAAAAACTCAGCGACATATGCTGAGAACACCTACAGAAATCTAGAACTAAAAGAAATCTGCAGCGGCAAAATCTGTCACTGAACTGGCTAACCACGCGGCAGTCCAAGCTATTCAACTCTGAAATGGTTATAAAACGAGAGTGAGCAAACCACGGCTCACTAAACCCAATAGAACTAAATATCCTACTAATAACCTGTACTAGAAATAGAGGTAGAGATGAATATAATAAAGAAACAAGTTTACATAAGTCTAGCAATATATATATAAAATGACTACAATGGATAAAGAGTTGATAAGAGGGTGGAGAATAGAGTCAAGAATATGAGAAGAGAGAGATGCGATGATAAGAGAATATGCAATGCTATGTCGTGACGTGATGACCAGGATAATCCCATACTTATCCTAGTTGCAGTGTGAGGTGATGCTATAAAATCGATACTTGTAATTCTTAAGTAGTAGGTCGATCAACCGCTAACGTTTAATTTTCTTAAAGAGATCAGTAAGGGGACACACAGGTACGATTTGGTTAAGCTCGACCAAGCTAAGGATAGGTCTCACTTGATCAAAGTGGTAATGGGAGTTTCCAACCCAACGGAGTAATAGTCTGTATCATTTCAAGGAATTTTAACCTCAACGTGGATAAGTTGGGATCTCCATGACTCTGTCTCATACCATTCCACACTCCTGAGTGGTTGAATTAGGTATGATAGTGCCATTCCCAATCTCACAAAATCTTTTAACCCGTTCTTTGGACTCCTTAGATCCTATCGGAGGTTAACCGAAGCAGAGTGTTCGTGTATCCAATCTTAATAAGTTTTGAAAGACGTTATTATAAGTTATTAAGATGCAACAGGTGCACAAGAAAATAACACATCTGTCGCTCACACAGCAACACAATTCGGATGAATAGGGACTCGGTTGCACCGACTAAGCATAGCCGACACAGCAACCTAACCGTCACTACATCCAACACATCAATCTCTTAAGGCTGGGAGGGACATTCGGGGGCAAAGCCACGAGAACGCTAACCCAACCACTACTAACTAAGCTCAGGTCCTATACGAACCATAAACCAAGCTTTCGAATAATTAACAAGCCTAAACTACAGGTTAACAATATAAACAAAATAATTCCTAGGTTTAATTATAGTTTAATTACATAGCATCTCTAAATTTAATTAAACACTCTAAAATAATACTCAGAAACTAGTATAGAAACTTAGTAATGAGGGAATACAACTTGCCTGATAATAATCCAAGTCCGGCAGAAAACCAACTCAGAATACTGAACCTAGGATCGACGACGAGGCAATCGAAACAACGAACAAGCTATCACAACCAATAACAACAACAAGCAAACAATCAATTTAAGAAAATGACAACAAAACCCAAACCCTAGAATTAACTCTACGCTGAATCGAGAGGAAAGAACGGAAAGGGAATCGAGAATAACTCACCAAGGATAGGAGTCAAGGTTACGACGAAGCTGGCGAAGAATCTGCGAGTGATAGGGAAGGTTGGATCAAGAGTGTGGAGGAGAGGGGAATCTGTTAGGGAGAGGAGAGAGAGAGAGTGAGTTGGAGTGGAGAGAGGAAGTGAGGAAAATAGAGCATTAAACCCAACAGGTGATCAAAACACGCCTCTGTTCGACTAAGAAATATTCCTATTCGAACAGAGAAAATATTCCTATTCGAACAGAGAGAAGGCTTGTTCGAATAGAAAATGTCAGCGAAGAAAGCTCAACTGCACAAGGAAAGACTTATTCGTATAGAGAAACATCCTATTCGAATAAAACAATTCAAGGGAAAAATAACTGTTCTAAGAAGGATCCTATTCGAATAGAGGGAAGTCCTATTCGAACAGAGGGAAATCTTATTCGAACAGAAGAAAATCCTATTCGAATAAAATAACTCAGGGAAAAATCTAACTGTACCAAAAAGGATCCTATTCGAACAGAGAAAGTCTTGTTCGAATAGAACTGGTCTGTTCAGAAAAGACCCCAGAAATCCTATAAAGGATTTACCCCAGAAAACGCTCGCTACGCCTCCACCTCAAGCAACGCCAAAATACCCAAAAACATCACGACTCCCAAACTACACTAACAACAGCCACACAACCACCAAATACAACCCAACTAGGGGTTCCCATAAATCACAACACCGCTCTATCGTCTGAAGCCACCGGAACGCCGAAAAGGAATCTAATAGACAAAACCTGCCGAAAGGAATAATGGATGCACAATGGATGAAGGAGTATATGCAAAAAATGTATGCGGACTTAACGTGGATAATTAATATGCAGACGAGAGAATGAATAGGAATATCTGGAGTATCACAACAATGAATATAATAATAGCTATAATTAGGAAATAAAAATTAGGGTCATTACATATACATATAAATACCAAGCAATCACATCAAGATTTCTAGCACAATCTATGAGCTAATAAAACAAGCCCCAATCTTTAAACTTCAAAACCAATGAAGAAAAACAATCCCAAATCATTTTAAATAATGCTAAAAACACTCAGCTAAGAGATCATACTCAAACTTATATTGGGATTTATACTATAGGCCACCATTTCAGATAATCTCAGTATCGGCCATCTTATATTAACTTATATTAGGTGTTGTAACTATTTTACATTGCAAATGATCATTTATTCTTTGATATACTAATGGATCATCATTCGGGTATACTTTTATGACCAAATAAACAATCTTTCTCAAAAGCAATTGATAAAAATCGATACAAACAAAAGGGCCTCACAACAAACACACATAAGCTACTAAGATGGACAAATCAAGCTTACCAAATGACTTGATAGAATGACTTAAGTACCATCACCCATCAAATATTTGATAAAATGAATAATAGCTCTAACCCCAGTATCATCTGTAATCTTCAAATTGTTATCCAAAAGAACATTCAAATCTGCCTTAACTAAAGCCCTCTTCCCCTTTAGATCATATTCTTTCAGATCACAAGCAATCAACAACAACTGCTCAATCAGTACTCACCTAAATGTCGCCATTAAATCACTTAACAACACCTGCTCAATCAAGTCAAATCAAATCAAATCAAACCAAATGATCTATCATTCGCATAAGAGAGAGATAGAGAGAGGGAAATCAGAACTTATGATTAGCAGTCAAATTTGATTTGAGTGAGCAATTTGAAGAGCAATCGTTGAGGAATGAATATCTCATTTCTCATTTTTTATTATTTTAATTTTTTTATATTTGATTTCGAGTGAAACCCGAGACCAAAACTATGGCAAATCAAAACATTATGAGAACAAATACTACTTTTTGCTATCTTTACAAAATCAGATCCAGGGAACAATAAATTCCAAAATTGATACTGGCAAAAGGAAAAACCAGATTTGCCCCTACTAAAGTTGTAATATTACAACAAACAACCACCTATTTATGGGCTCCACAAGCACCAATGTCACATCCGGCGTAATAAAAAATTGTAAAAAATTCTTTAACTCAGTTAAAACTATTATATCAAGCCACGTGTACGTGGAAGACTGACATTGTCACCATCTCATGAACTACTTGTCATTTGTTTTAGTTTATTTTATCTTACCTTTGACCCGATTTCTTATTTATATGAAGGCAGATTCTTTCACCAATTTTGTTACTATTTCTCATCGTTTATGGTTAGGTATCACTTGCAGTTCATAGTAGTTCATCTGGTTTTTGGTGCCAAAAGAAATCCTGAGTCATCGAATAGTTTCTTCTTCTTACTCAACTGCAAAAGCCATCCCAATTATTTGTCATAAACCGTCTGTGCGACTGCTGCCTACCAAGTGTTTGATTAAAGACTAGTACTCTACACATTGGGCATGAATGAAATGATGGTACTCGTAACACCTATACATGGTACTCTACTCTACTCATCACATGGAACAAACGATGGCAAATTGTCTACGCGGCTACTGCCTACCAAACTATGTCATTTAATTAGTTAAACTCTGGCATTGTTTCAGACAACTATATCATTTGGTAATTTGGTAACAGCTAGTTGTCATATTCAATAAAGAATTTTCCATTTGTTCACCCTAATTTGTCATTTGTTTTATATATTTTTGCCATTCTTTCAGAAACATGTCAACTGCTTGAATATTACGATAGGATTCTTGGCCATGGGCTCCACAGGTAAGGCTGTGGCCTCCAATAATACGAATGTCACTTCCTAAATAATAATAATAAAAGTTTGAATCATTTAAAAATATATTATCACACCACGTGTCCAAATTTAATTCTTTGATGTACACGTGTCATTACTATTTTGAGACGTGTAAGGCAGACCCTGTCACTATTCATGCATTTGTTATCATTTGTTGATGCCAATTTGTTACGCTTTTAAACATAAGTTATATTGAATCATGCAGACTCTGTCACCATCAGTTATATTATTTGGCATTTGGTTACCGTTATTTAAGGTTAGGCAGTACGTGCGATTCACACGAGTTTGTCTGGCTTTTGGAGCCCAAAACCATCCCTATTCCTCAATTACTTTCTTCTTACACGTCCACTGCTAAAACCACAAAAACTGTCCTGTTTCTACAAATCGTATGTGTGATTGACAATCGTAAAAATTGTCCCGGTCGCACAAGTCATTTTTTCAAAATTGTATGTGTGTGATTTAAGTATTATATCAGTGGCAAATCATCTGTGTGACTACTGCCTACCAGGTGTTTGATTAAAGTCTATTTTTTTTTCTTCTTTCACAATAAAGTCTTATAAAGAAGTGAATAAACATGTTGACGAGGAGAACCAAAATAGGAGGGTGAAGCCAAGAAGGGCACCTCTAATGCTAAAAATTATACCTCTCGGTAAACATGTGTGGAACTTAACAAAATATTTGCAGCCCTGCTTAAAGAGGAGAAGGGTACTCTTCGTACCACCTACTTTGTACCCTTACTACTGATTGATCTAATAGTGACAATGTCGATGTTGGTTGTGGAAATATTTGATAGTCATCTTGGTGATATGAAGTTCCAATTTGGGGGGACAATAATTCAGACGAAACCTATTCATGTTTTCCTACTTTTGGGACTACGCGTCTTTCCTATTCAAATTAGTTCTTATTTGTTGATCCTGAGCATATGACAAATTTCAGAATGAGGCGATTCCCCAAGAGGAAGAATAGATATAGGTTGAAGGAAATTGATAGTGCTTTAAAATAGGCAAAATTGGAAAGACATCATGGTAAGATTCTAATTTGTCATTTGTTTTGTTTGCTTTATCATCATTCTTCATTGTATTTGCATTGTATTAACAATTTTGGGTCATTATTTGCTGAGGTTCTTATCATTACATTGTGTATTATTTGACATTTTTTACCCACTATTATTTATGGCCGTATGTAATTTTTCTTTTCCAGACGATGTTCTTCGATTAAATTTGTTAAAAATTATACTATCTTTTCTCCTCCTGAATAATGGGAGAAACGTTAGGGTAAAATATGTTGATCTAAGATATGATCTACATTAGTTCAACAAAATTCCCTTTGGTGAGCAAGTATATAATTTCTTGTGGAGTCAAATAGTCGAGTTTGCCGATAATCGATCGGCCGCTGATAAAAAATTAGAAAAAGCTTTATCATTGCCCGGATGTAGCTAGGTGTTGATGATATTGACTTTCCTTTCTATTCCTAGCCTGAAGTTTCCAAGAATTGAAAAATTCATACATTTGTTCCCTAAGCTAGAAGGATGGAGAATGACATCCTTTAAGCGCTACCAAATTGATACGTTTAAAAAGTTTTTTGCTAACCCCAAATTATTGGTAATAGTTATGAAGTCGTCTGAGACTGACATGTAGCAAGAACTTGTGTAAGAGGCCATGGTAATCTTTTATTCTTTGTATGATTTTGATTCATTTTAATGCTTCCTTGTCATTTAATTTAGGTTTCATATTATTTTATTTGCTTAAGTTTGTTATTTTGCATCCTCTTCTTGTCATTTGTTTGATTTTTCTCTATCATTATTAAGTTGTCTATTATCATTGTTAGACATTTATTTACATTCTTAAGTTGCTTTTTTGCCATCGTCATCTGTTTGAATATTTTATAGAAATCACATCGAAGCACCTGCAATCGGCACTGCGCCTGCAGTTGAACCACCTCCAATCAGTGCATCTGCAATAGGTAACAGTTCTTCTGCCACTAAGATCAGAGCTGTAGTGGTTAGGGTATACTCCCAGTTGGAGGAGCATGGTAAAATGTTACTAAAGTTGGATGACCATGGTAAAATGTTGTAGAGGCATGGTAAAATGTTGGAATAAATTTTAATGTCTACAGTTAGAGACAATACTCTACCACTTATAGATACTCTACTCCTTGGGTAGTGCCAGTTCTCTACTCCTGAGAAAACTGCAAAACGCAAGCTTGAAGAAGAAGGTAATGAGAAAGAAGATGGGAAAAGGAAGAAGGCATAGCCGAAAACCTGGCAAAGAGACCTTCAACAAAAAAATCAAAAGATTGAAGAGAAGAAAAAAGGTAAGGGAGAAAGGCAGAAGAAGACGAATGCCAGCAAGAAGAACAAGAAGGCAGAAGAAACTGATGTGCCCCTGAAGAAAAAAGTTGAAGGCACAAAGATGGAAGATCTCACTGATGAACAATTGAATCATGTCCCACTGATCTAATTGAAAACCTTAATAATCAAGATCCCTAAGAAAGGCTTGGCTAATAGAGCGCCAAGGAAGAAACGGGCAGAATTCCCGGAACTTGAGAATATTCAATGAACTGTAAAAAATTTGCTTCAGCAAGTTACGCTTGGAGAGGGATTGGGGGTGGTAAAAGATTTAATGGTTGATAATGATGTTGAAGTTGGGAGGAAAGTGAATATGGTGGTGATCTTTTAGAGGTATCATCCATTTGCTACTTCTTATCATTTAAATGATTTTATTTCACATTTGTCTTTTAAAATATTGGTATTTACTTTATAACATTTGTCATTTGTTCAGATATCTATCATTAGTTCAGCTTTTTTTGGCATTTGTTCATTTGTCTTTATCATTCTCTTTTCCAGAACTTTCATTTTTTCTGAAGTCTTTGTTTATTTTATTTGTTGTATGTGAAGTAGAAGAATGGTGACAAAAAAGATGATGAAGATAAGAAAGATTATGATGATGAGAAAGATGTCGAAGAGAAAGTTAAATCTGTTGAAGAAGATCAACCTCAAGTTGCTAAAGAAGGGGAAGTTCAAGGGGTATTTATCTAACATATGTTTTGAGCTATGTATCATATTTGTTGCTACCCTATTATTTGTTTATTTAATTTTACCATTCGTACTATGTATATCCTAATTTAAAGATGGAAGAATGGAAGAATGGTGATGAGAAAGTTGATGATGTTGAGATAGATGGCGAGGAGAATACTAAATCTGAAGAAGAGCAACCTCAAGTTGTTGAAGAAGAGGATTCAGGACAACCAACTGTAGTGGTGTATTATAATGGAAAAAAAAGATGTACAACATGCCAATAAGGTATTTGCTGAAGAAGGGGATTCATAGCCTCAAGTTACCTGACTACAACTAATATTTGTTTGTATTGAGCTATCCATAATAATATTAACATCACCTATCCATACCATTTTTTTAATTTTAATTTATTTCTTCTTTAAATTTTATTGTATAGACTATGGTGGCTATAGAGGTATCAAAACTGATATAGTATTCTTCAACCAGGAGGAAGTTGTTGGTGAAGCTTATCAGGTAACTTATCATTTGTTTGTAGGTGACTTCTCATTTTCTTCTTTTATTTTACCATATCTTGTCTTACTCTTATCATTTGTAGTCTGTTAATTTATTGACTAAAGAGAGTAAAGATGAGGTAGAACAGAGTAAAGAGGAGGAAGATGTTGTTGAAGCTAGTCAGGTAACTTATCATTTCTTTACTAGTAACTTTTTATTTTCTTCTATTTATTTTCCCATATCTTGTATCACTCTTATCATTTGTAGTATGTTTATTTACAGACTAAAGAGAGTAAAGAGGAGGTATAACAGAGTAAATAGAAAGTGGTTGGGATGATGATGATGGAAATTCACAGAAAAAAGTAGACCCTGTGCAAGTAATAAAAGAAATTACTGTTGACCACACCAATATATGAAGTACAACAACTAATTTATTACTCATTCTCATGTAATATGCACATTTATATTTCATTTTCTTATTTTGGCATATCTATTCCAATTTGTTTTAATAGAGTTAGAAGTGGATGTCACCTTAAAGAAGAGGCATACACTAACTGGCGAAGATAATAATGAAAGAGCCTTCAATAGGGCTTGTAAAATAAACCTATTGCATACTCACATTGACGAGTTTCTTTCTAAAGTGTTATTAGAATCTTTTATTTAAAGACCCATCTCTCAGGATGAGAAAAACCAGGTGGTCACTGAGGAAAGATGAATTATCTCCTGAAGCTAAGAAGGACAATAGGAGTACCTATATTAGGATAGGTAAAAAATTGTTTGTCTTAACACTTTCTACACCTTACATACAAAAGAATGGTTGGACAATAAGGTATTTATATCTTTTATTTATTTTCCTCTGTCATTTAGTGGGTTATCCCTTTCATATACTTTATTTTTTCAGAAAACTGTCATTTCTACAGGAGTCTCTGCCATTTATCTTCAAATTGTCTGTCCTTTTTTTATTGTACTTTAGCATTTCTTTAAACAGAAATTGTTTTCCTTAAAATTTATCATTTATTTTGACGCTATTGTCATTTGTATTACTAAACTTTATCATTTTTGTATATAATTTGTCATTTTCTTTTTCTCTCAAAGTCATTGGTGTGTACATTAGAGCCCCGATTCAATATTTTGATACACAACATCGTAACCACGAAGCTAAAGAAAAGATTATACTAGCTGATGTCTTTTCCTGTCAATATATTGGCAGGGCTTTCAATGTCTAAACTAATATTATGTCCTCTCCAGCAGGTGCGAAATTGAAGAAGAAATCAATTTGGGAACAAATTACATCTATGAAGTGGGATCGTACAGTTTATAATTGCTTCCATCGAGGAGATTTGAAAGTGGTCAATTTGAAGTTAATACTCATTCCCTCGAATCTCAATGACAACCACTGGGTCCTTTGTGATGTGTCCATTAAAAGAAGAACAATATCCATCTACGATTCACTGGCGGATGCAAAAATTGTAAATGCACAGAAGAAGAAGTTATCTCCTGGACACAAGCGTATTGAAGATCAGCTATCAAAGATCCTCCCTAAAATGTTGATATGGATAGATTTTATCGATCGTAGTAGTCTACCTATTGGTTCAGAGGTAAATAATTATGGTCTAAACTCTAAATGGACAGCTCATTTTGGGAAATGTCCAATATAGCCAAATGGTTATGACTGTGGGGTCTATATGCTTGTCTTTATAGGCAATATCCTAAGGGGGATGAAATTTCCAAATCTAATAGACGGTGATGAATACTGTTACACAATTTCATATGACATATTGAGGCTGGGAGTTGAGCCGTAAGAGATTTTTAAAAACTTTGATCTGCATTTTGTTGTAATGTATAATTTATGTAATTTTGTAAAGTTATAAACATTTATTCATATCATTCATTTATTGATCTTTCTCATTTGTTATATCTTCTTTGTCATTGGTATATGACATATTTGTTATTTTTTTGAATGGAGTAAGAATCTAGTCTGTCTAGTTGAATGTATGTCATTATATGAATTATGTCATCTACTTATAATTAATTTGTCATTTCTTATATATGATTTGCTATTCGTTATCTAAGATTTGTCATTCGTTATTTATTTTTTGTTATTCGTCTTCTATAATTTGGCATTTGTTATATGTGATTTGGCATTTGTTACCTGTGGTTATTTTATTTGTCATTCGTCATCTATTATTTGTCATTCGTCTTCTATGATTGGGCATTTTTTATGTATGATTTGTAAAACATGAACGAACAATTGATCTATTTGTTTTGTAGATACATAACATTTGATGTTAGTCAATGGTATGTTTGGTTATTTGATATAATGAATTATATTTTTTTGCTAGTAGACAACATTTTATCTTTAAAACACAATTATTCATTTGTTATTTGAGATTTGTCATTTGTTATTTGAGATTTGTCATTTGTTATATGAGATTTATCATTTGTTATATGAGATTTATCATTTGTTATATGAGATTTATAATTTGTTACCGATTATCGTTTGTTTTTTATATATGATTTGTAAAGGTTCAATTGATCTATTTGTTTTGTAGATAGACAACATTTGATGTAAGTCAATGGTCCATTTGGTTATTTGTCATTTATTATATGAGATTTGTCATTTGTAATATATGATTTGGCATTTGTTATCAGAGATTTCCCATTTATTATCAATAATCAATTTTTCTTATATATGATTTGTGAAACATGAACCATCAATTGATTTATTTGCTTTGTAGATAGATAATTGATGTGAATGAATGGTCCATTTGGTTATTTGATATAATAAATTATATTTTCTTGAAAATTTGATTTGTCATTTGACATGAATGTTTTGTCATTTCTTAGGTATGATTTATCATTTTTTATATAAGATTTGTCATTTGTCAAATTTGATTTGTCAGTTGTTATCAATGTGATTTGTCATTTGTTATATATTATTTCTCATTTCTTATATATGATTTGTCATCATCCAAAGATTATATTTCTTTAGTTTGAAATTGCAATACTCATTCATTGGGCACAAAAAAAGGAAATTTCATTAGCTCGAATATTGTTATAGATCACAGTTTATATTACATTAATTTATATCAGTTTACGCACTCAGAGGTGGTGGTGGTGGTCGTTCTCCCCTACCACCGCCACGTCTCCTCCTCCGTAATCCCCACCACCACTACCGTCTCTTCCTCTGATTCTACTCAGGGTGCCGGCAAAACATTATCGGACGTATACCAATCACTTCATCTGCGGCTGTTACAGTATCTTCTGCCATAAGAAGCAGACCGTCTTTCTGCCCCTGCTTTGATGTCACTATATAGTAAAAGTAGAGAATTTATAGTAATCACCATCCGCCTCTTCCACCTCTTCATACGTCATCCCATGGAAAGTAGGATGCACTAGAATGGGAGTAGGAAGTTCAAGGGATTAGGTCCCAAAGTATCGAAGTCGCAGCTTTTGCATCTTGGCAAGAACCCTAGCCTCGTATGCTTGGCGTCTGGTGGTCACCATCTTCTTTATAGAGCAGTTAGAGAGGAAAAAGTTGTACAAGATTAAAATAAGGAAGTACTTGCCGAATAAACCACATCAGTACTTAATGCTATGTTCCAAATCCCAATGTCAGAATAAATTTAAACACAGCAGTATTTAATGCTGACCAAACCTATTGGAAATGAAGGAGCATTGAAAATAATACTGGGTGCTGAATGTATTTGTTGCTATTTTAAGAAATATATGTCATCCATCAGGTAGTGGTCTATCATTTATTTGTCATTAATCATCATATGTTATGGTATTATTAATATGTTGTCATTGGTTATGTATTATTTCTCATTTCTCATTCAGCATCTATCATTTTATCGATTTCTTTAGAAAGCTTTAACCAGCTGTCAAAGACATAGTTGAATCGCTAGAGGAGAGGTTGTCCAGTCCTTAACCATAGGTTTGCCTATCCTCTGTAATATTGATGTTCAGTGGAATTTGTAGTTTGATTATCATTATTTATCATTTGTATTACAGCTTTAAACATATGTTCCTTAAGAGTTTAACATTCTAAAGCAAAAAATTAACGTCACTAAAGATAAGAAATATTACACTTCATTCCTACATATTTTCTCTACTTGTTAAGATCTAGAGATTTAAACTTGAGCAAAAAATCTTGCAGCATCTCTGCTCTGACCTCGGAGATCCTTAGTTGAGTGTAAGTTTCATTTGTAATAGTATTGAGGATCTAATTGCTCCCTTGACCTGAATTAATGATGTCTTCCGCCACTGATGATTGTGACCTTTTAGAATCATCGGGCGTAGAGGATTCTCGAAACCAAATTTTGAATTGACAATGGTATTGTGGGCAATGGTAGAATCTCCTTCCGGGCGGTTTAGAGACTCTGCAAATGAGACCACAATCACACTTTTTCACCTTATCTACCCACGCCCATAAACTATATCCACCAATTTTGTGAGCACATTGACAGAACCAGCGGTTAGGGTTGAGGCTTGTGCGTGAGAGACGAAGATCACAATTTTCACCGTACCAGAAAACAAGGGAATGCATCGTTGGTAGGGTAGTATGTAATGCTTGGGAACTGGAGAGAACTAGAAGCAAATGTGCAGGTTATGTAGTTAATACTCTATGATGGTGATAATTCATTCAATGCTGGAAAATGGCAAGTTATTTATAAAGAAATGACAATTAGTATTCATTTTGATGATACCGTTGGTCACAAAAAATGGCAAATGTTCCGCTTTAAATCTAACAGATTCTTTCATTTACAGTTGATGCGACAAGTCAATATTATCTTAATTACATGATTTTGACAACCTAGCATAGAGTCAACTTTAATTATATTTACAACAAGCTATCTATCCAAAACATCTACGTTGGTAGGGAAGTATGTAATACTTGATAATTCACAACAGTAAAATGACAATAATATCATAAAGGAATAACAAATACTAATGGGAGGATAACATTAATTTTACGGTAACAAATAACTGCTCTAAAATGATACTCTTTGTAAGAACAAATGATAAATTAGGCGTTTTAATTCCAAGGGCATCTTTTCTATACAGTCAATGTGACAAATCAATATTTCCAAGAGCATAAAAGTATTTGAGTACAAGAGATGCAAGCTATCTATTCTCAACAACAACCCCAATAATATTATAGCCACCACGACCCGCAGTCCTTTAATCTAAAGCCTACACCAACGCCAGACCTTCTCAAGTTATTACACCTACAAAGATATTCCAATTCTTTGATGCTCCCCAATTCATCAATATCTTTTACCAATCCGAATAAGAAATTGTTGGATATATTCTGGAAAATCTTGTCTGTGGTGATCGATTGTGCGTCGAGTATTTTGTATGATCCAACACTGCCAATATTTAGGGTGTTGCCTCATGGATATGAAAGTTAGTGTTGGATTTTAGGACTGGAGAAGCTTATCAAGATGGCGACAGAAGGCAGTTTGAGAACTTAGTGTTGGATTCTAGGCGAGATATGACTGTGGGTGGTGTCGTGGTAATAAGAGTGGAGAAGAGGAGGCTGTGGACTAGCAGACCAAGTGAGGAAGTGTGGAGGCGCTGTTTAAACTTTGAACTTGAAAAACTTTCTATTATTTGTTACCCTAAAGGTTAAAGACTTAAAGGGTAGCTTCAATATAGAAAGTTATAATTAAACAAAATTACTTAAACAGGTTAGGCTAAACCCTAACCTAATCTATTTATTAAAGGTTAGGCGGGTTCGGGCCAAATGACCCGCAACCCCTTAAGGCCAAACCCAAACCTACCTAAATTAGGGTTGGGTTGGCGGGTTGTGGGTCACTTTTCCAGCTCTAAAGGAAAGTATGTAATGCTTGATAAGTTACACCAGTAAGATGACAATATATATAAAGAGGAATGACAAATATTACTATAGGAGGATGACATTGAATTTACGCTGACAGTTAACTATACCAAAATGATACTCCTTGTAAAAACAAATAACAAATAAACCGTTTAAATTCCAAGAGCTTCTTTCTTAAATATTTGATGTGATAAGTCAATCTTTATTACTTGATTAGACAACTTAGCTTAAAGTCAACTTTGATTGCGCTAGAACAAGCTATTTATCCAAAACATCCACGTGGTTCCCGCAACTCTAAACACTAAGCCCTAAACCCTGCCACGCGTGATTTAAAATCCCAATTATCCTAAGTATATAAAACCATAATCTTTATTCAGCTAAATATTCTTAGGCCTCAACTATTCAAACCCTAAACTTTTTACAACTTCACAAGAAATGTCGCATTCCCACTCCACCCGATTTAGTCATGCCTCTTCCGGCATCTCTCAAGATTGGTTTGATGTGGTAGAGATTGAGGAAGATGAGGCAGACAATTTTTTTGTACGTTGAATAGAATTTGCCTAATGGAGAAGGATGTCTCCAGTGGGAAGGTGCAACTGCTGAAAGAGTATTATAAAGAGTTCAAGGAGAAATTAGAAGAGCTCGATGAAATGGAGAACAAACTAGATAAAATTATAAAAATAAAAAGAGAGCGTTCTGAAGAGTTCAAGTTTGACATCTGCTTCTTGGTAGATTATCTCTACAACAAATACGGGTATTTACGTCACTAAAAAAGTGACGTGAAAAAGAATTAAAGTCACTTTTGCAAGCAACGTTGACCAAGGCGACTTGGTTAGTACTATACATTTACGTTACTTTTTAAATCACGTTTTTATGTTAAAAAAGTGACGTTAAAAGTGTTATTTCATTAAATAATTTATGTTTATTCACGTCATTTAAAAGTGACGCAATAGGTACATTTTTACGTCAGCCTTGAAATAACGTAATATAGGTATCCTTGTCATGTTAAAAGTGACGTAATTAATGAATTAACATCATGTGAAAAGTGATATAGATACATAATGCAAAGAAATCTACATCACCGTAAAAGCGATGTTAATGGCTTGAAATTCAAAATAATAATAATAATAAATTGCCCTGCAGCTCTTGTATCTCATGCTATGCATATGAGGTACTTCAGCTGCAAGCTAGCCACCTGCCTACATTTATACAAGATTTGTAACTATACTCAAGTAATAAAAATACCTAAAAATAACCAATATGTGCAGTACTTTTCAAAAAATAGAAACATATATTAATGTTGTAATGTCATACATGTTGATTTCAAGTGCAATAACAATCACGCTTACAACCGAATCTCTATGTATTTATAATAAAATTAAAACCAAGGAATCCAGAAACACTGAGTCACACTAGCATAGAGCCATAAACCACCCTTAGAAAAAAAAAATGGAAGAAGAAATGAAATGAAGATTCACCTACATTTATTTCTCTGTTTAAACTACCAAGGAAACAAACATGGCTCGCTAATGTTGGTCATTGATGCAACAACCTACCAAGACTTGGACATCATTTTTACTGCTCTCAACACTATCCTTACTAGTCTTGCTTTCATCTTCATGTGAGACATGATCTTTAGTTGATCTACATAGAGAAGAAGAAAAAGAGTTAAATACATGATCATCCAGAGAAAATAAAGATTCATATATTAAAAGTAAAAGAGAGAGGACATTAAGAATATAAAACTTATAACTTTTATTTCTTAGAGTTGTTCTTCATGATTACTTAAGACCATATCCATGGTTATTTTCTGGTATTCCTTTGTCAGAGAATGCACATTTAAGGTGGGAATTTAACTGAATCTACTTCGGTCAGAATTTGAGAGTTTCACCTCTTAGTCCATATCAGATGGTTTATTTAGGTTCACCCTCTTAAAATCTGAATTTGCCTGAGAAGAATTTATACTTGACACCGTTGGTAACTCGTCGCCTTTATAGCTCAAGCATGAGGCATCTAGAACTTCTATTGGGTTCTGGGGCACAGATTGAACTGCCGCACTTCTTTGAATCTCATAAATAAGTTCAAGGCACTTGAAAACTCTCTCCTACATATCCAAAATAAATTCCCCATTTAATCAATATACAAACACTTCAGGGATAATAATAAAAGGATGAGCAACGACATTAATTTGATTGAGTAGGTCACCTTTTGTACATTTTTTATGAAGTAAGGTTCATACTTTTCTAGGTTGGTTTCCCTAATTACAGATATTGACACCGCTGCAGCAACCTCGGAAGGCTTGAATTCCATTAGGCTTGGAGTTTCCAAGGAACATTGTTATGCTGAAAAGCTTTGATTGCTGTATGTGAATCATAAACTAGATAGATCTTAGTCCATCCATACTCATGAATAGAAAAGCGAGAAGATTGAATATTGTTGCACTCAACACAATATGAAATTTGAGCCCCAATATTCTTAGTCAGAACATCAATAACCTCCCCAGTGTAAACCTTAAACACTACCCCAGAGCCAACCATGCTTAGATTACTAGGACTACAACCATTACAGTTGATCTTAACTTCTTCATACCAGGGGAGTTCCCAAACGCAAGATCTAATCCTTGGAGCTCTCATGTACTTGAAAGGAACTTCGAGTTTATGTTGTATATCCATCTCTGCATGAATGTTTTTCATGTAACCCTTAGAATTTGTAGCAGCTTCATGGATTGCGGAGTGTATATTAGCCATGAATGACCTAATAGTTGGAGCACACTCATCATGAGCTATTTATTTATGTACATCCATATAGCATTAATGCAGGCAAGTACACCATTAACCCAAATGTTCTCCACATAGGAACTGAAGGAACTACCAAGCTTTAAGATATGTATAAGATACCAATTTGAGATACAGAGAATGAACTGAGAGCTTAACCAACTCCATATATATTTAGAGAATGGGCAGTGGATAGAGAGATGTTGAACATTAATACAGGCAAGTACACCATTAACCCAAATGTCCTCCACATAGGAACTGAAGGAACTAGAAAGATTGAAGATATGTATAAGATACCAATTTGAGATACAGAGAATGAACTGAGAGCTTAACCAACTCCAGATATATTTAGAGAATGGGCAGTGGATAAAAAGATGTTGAACATTCTCTATCTCTTGTTTGCAGACTCTACACTGAGGCTAGAGAGATACCTCTTGTCTACACTTTAGCATCGATAGCTTTCCATGCAAGATTGGAGTGCCTGGGAGAGCAGTTAGATCTCCACAAATACTTGCTCCACCAAATTTTCTTAAACTTCTTTATAATTTGTTCACGAGCTGACTCGGTTGAGAAGTTTCCCTTAAAAATCAAGCTTGTATATACACTTATCAGCCCCAACATGATTAACAAAGATATCTTCAAGGTTAACTCCTACTTGAGCTAGAAGGTGAGAGGCGTTATGATTAGGATTCCAACTACTACTCGTCAAAATATTTGAAACCATGATTTGGAGATGACTCCATTGAATGTGGAAAAGAGAATGAATCTCTTTTCTACATAAATGTTAGCTGCTGATCTCTTGGAAATGCTGATAAATACCGAAACCACAAGAAAAAAAGAAAATTTGGATTTTCCATCTTTGTTACTAAAATAACTATATGACTCAGCGATGTGGTAGCACGACCGTCCACACAAGCCACGAGTGTCACTAATAGATAGGTGTCTTTGTTTCTTACAAATCAATTCCCAATTCCTTGTATCATGGCTCAAAATTTGCATTTTATTGTCAAACTAAGGTTAATGTACATCATTAAATTTGTCTGTATGTTTCAATATATTGTGATCTATTGTATTTAACAATATGTCGCAAAATCTTCATAAACTTTAGTTTAGATAATGTAGAAGATAAGATATATCATCTTTTGGTAATAAATTCTTTTGTGGTTACAATAGTCGGAACAGATTATTCTGTAATGAATTTTAAATTTTAATCAATTGAAATATGAGTTTAGGTCCTGTAAAGGCAATACTAGTCTGCTATTTTATTCATATAATGTTGATCTGGTTCTTTGAGATTAGCTTATCTATATAATATTACTATGCAGGAGGCTACTCACATGCTCCAGACAAGCTAACTTACGGAGTTGACATGAGGGAGATAAGGTGGTACGGAATTTTTCAGGTGTGGTTGATGAGACAATTAATCCTTCTGATGTGGAATTGTAGAAGGAGTTATCTTCAAAAAATAACACTGAAAATTGCACAGTTTTCTGCTTTTAGAGGATTGTTCTTGCATATCTAGTAGTTTTTTTTTAGAAATATTTTCAAGAAGTTTCATATCTAAATTGTCTATATGTTGTAATCAGGATAAATATTTTCAAGATGATGGTATGTAATCAGGATCAGCCCACAATAGGGTAGTAGGAGTAAGCTTGGTATGATTTATTTTGAGTTTTCTCCTGTTTCTAACCAAATCCATGTATTTTTTATAAAACCAACCCATACGTTTACAATACCACTTGAGATACTCATAAATATGTAGATATACCTGGATCGGTTGCGAATTAGTGTCATGGTGTTCATGGCAAGACACTCTTGCCTACCATATCGCTTGGGTTCATTTACTCGGCCTATAATCACCCCATTAATAGCTACACATAAACAATCAGTCTCATGAATATAAACTAAAATATATCATACAAACAAATGAAGTAAGTTACCTCTATCGACATTAATGGGGTCTGAAAAGTAACCACATACGAGGCACTGAAATACAGCTTCGCTGGTTTCAGGTATGAGCGAACTACAACGAATGATCATTCCTTTTACGGATACCATCTGTGGAGATATCGTTCACTCATAATAGGCTATATCACTTTCTTTTAAAGATTTTGCTTAAAATTGTATGCCCACTATATATTACAACTATTCTAATAATATTGCCCTACACCAATATAAGATGTTATTGTTCACTCATATTAGGCTATATCACTTTCTCTTAAAGTTTTTGCTTAAAAAATTTTATGTCCACTATATATTGCAACTATTCTGATAATATTGCCCATACACCAATATATATTGGGAAGTACCCCAATCTTTATGGCGAGTGATGTAGACAAAATATAAGATAATAAAAAACAATACGCATCCTGATATTGCTTGATTTCCACGCATACATTATTGGTAGCCCTTTACTAGTTTTTTTTTCTTACAATTATAATTTTAGTATGTTCAAGTCAAACTTCATATATGTCAACAAAAATATAATCAAAAAGATAATATTGCTCCAAGGAACTTATAATAATATGTGGTCCATTGGCTAGGGAGATTGCTCGTGAAGGAAGGGTCTCAATCATCTAAGGGACAGGGAAATTGGAGTAATATTTAATCCGAAGCCAATCTCACCCGTCTCCAAAACTAAACTCGAAAGAGACTTCTCCAAAATTTATCCTTAATAGTAAAAGTTCCTTTCTATTATCAGGGGAATCAAGATTAGCATTATCTCTGTACCAATTGTTTTCCTATACCTTGCGGATACTCTCATCTACCAAATACCAAACCACTCAGCCACACTTTCCCCATTAAAGTGATGCATGTGAGCATCCTCTTTATCATGTTAAAGAAATCCCTCTATCTAAGATCTAAAAATACTATTAGTAATTTGAAATGAAACCGTGAAGTGCTTTACATCACTGACATAAACAACCATACTTTCAATACTAAGTTACTAACACGAAGTAATTCTTTTATCAAATAGAAATTAAAGCAATTTCCAGCAAAGAAAAAAGACTAATGCAAGCTAAAATACAAACTCACTGCTATGCACTTTACATCGATACACAATCCAATCGCCTCTAACTGTGCCACGGTTTGAATTACGAGTTCCCTATATACAATACATCAAAACTTGGGAATTGAAGATCAAAAAGAATATATTTTACTATCATAGAAATAAGGAGGTTACTTAATTTACCTTGTAAAAGAGATGGTATAAGCGATAAAAGGCTTGGGAAATGTACGTGGGCGGTAAGAATGGGAAAGTAAAGGCTCCAATTTTTTCAGAATCAATTTATGTTAGCCAAATCATTTGTTTTCCATAAACCCATAACACAAAAACCTTTTCCAACCTGATTGGGAATAAGGTATGGGTGATGATGATGCCAATGGTGGCGATAATAGGGATCAAATTTGGCGTCCACACCATGAATCCCCAATCAAATTGACTTGAAATACTCAAAAATCCAATCTAACAAAATGGGTGCCTTGAATCAAAATCAAATTGTAGAGAAAAATTAAGGTAATGAAAATCGTAGATGAAGATAATTGCAGAGAAAAATAAAGATGTGACCTATATTGCAGAGATAAATCGGGACTAGGGTTTGGTTCATAAAGTCGCACTTGAAATCCCTCGATTCTTTGCAATTAACAACTTCTAATTCCTTGTTGTTAAAAGATTTTGTGAATCACCACAAAAATCTTCTCTAAAAATACCATAAAAATCAAATAGAAATCACGTCAGTGTGGAGTAAAACGACTTAATTGAGGTGGAAATGGTTTTAACGTCATAAGGAAAATGACTTAATTATAATACCAATTACGATTTTATTTACTGAATTTCACTTTTGAACTAAAGTGACGTAGCAACCCATTCAGCAATTAATGTTTTACGGGTGGAAAAGTAAAATAGGAGCTATAACGTCAATTTTTAAATAAGTGACATTATTTGGATGACGCTAAAACTCTATTTTCCTGTAGTCTGTGTCGTAAAGTTGGATCGGGATAAGCTCATGAAACTGTGAGAGGAGTCGGCCTGCAAAATTAACTGTATCGAGCAGAAGATCATGACTATGGAACGTGATCAGAATTCCTCAAGTGAGGAGTTGTGAACATTTGTGTTATTTGGTTTTTTGTTTTTGTTTTGTTGTTATTATTGTATCCCTTGTATGAACATTTGTTTTGTTTTGTTTCGTTTTGCCTTTTCACTTTTAAATAGTAATTTCTGTCTAATATGAGGGAAACAAAGAACTGAAAAGTTTCATCCAAAACAAATGATATAAGTGAACTAAACAAATGATAAAGACAACATAAACAAAAGTAGATAAATTTTAAACTGAACAAAACTGGTGATAACATTTGAATAGAAAAATAATAAATGAACGCTAAACAACGATAGTTCTGGTAAGAAACAAATAATATCTAGCATACAAACAAATAAATAATTTTCTTCAACGTATTACAAGTCGATGTGACAAGTAATGATACTTGATTAGGCAACTCAATTTAAATACTCATATGGCCTACGTGTACAGCAAGAAACGACGGCGCCGAACTGAAGTAATAATAACTTTAACCCTAAATATCTTGTAATCCCTGGCATGCATCCCTTCCCAATATATTCAACTCCCCTTATAAACCCTACTCTCAAATTAATTATTCTCAACTCTTCAAGTCTTCAACTATTCAAACCCTAACCCTAAACTCTTTTCAACTTCTCAAAAAAAATGTCGCACTCCACTCGAGCCAGCCATGTCTCTTTGAACACTCAACACGATTGGTTTGAGTCTGTAGGATGCAGTAAGATCAGCGTGGCCAACGTCTCTACAAATTGAATATACTATGTACAAGGGAGAAGGATGTCTCCGGTGAGAAGGCCGAAATACCGAAAGAGCATTACGAAGACTTCAGAGAGAAATTAGTAGCGTTCAATTATATCTAGGATGAACTCTATCAAATTATAGTAAAGAGAGATCTGCATTTTGAAGAGTTCAAGTTCTATATGTGCTTCTTGGAAGATTTGCTCTGCGCTGTAAAGTTGGACCGGTATGAGCATAATAAACCGTGAAAGGAGTCGACTTCTAAGATTACCTGTCTCCAGCAGAAGATCCAGGCTTTGGAGCACGATCTGGAATACTCAGAATATGATCAAGAGTTATAAACATTTGTTCTAGCTTTTTTGGTATTTAGTTTATTAGTGTTTTATGGTAACTAGTACTTTCCCTGTGTATGAATGAACATTTGTTTTATTTTGTGCTATTTCGTTTGTTTTTTGCAGTTAAATAGTGGTTTCCGTTTGATAAGTGGCAAACAAAACACTCACAGTTTAATAAGAAAATAAAGATGATATAAGGGGGGATAAGTTTTATGATGAACTTAACAAAACTGATGATAAAAATTCTATAGACAAATGAGAAATTCTAAGAGTACAAATAAAGGTTCAGAAACATACAATGAAATAAGAAAAGCCAACAAATGCGAAATACTTTAAGGAAAAATGACAGTTCTGAGGAATCCAATGATATCATGGAATCAAACAAATGAGATATTCTTCTTACACAAATGACAGTTTAGAAGCAAACAATGATATAATAAAAATAAACAAATGAGAAATTCTTTTTAAACAAATGATAATTATATTTAGACAAATGATGATTTTAATAATACTGACGATAAAGATCATACAAACAATTGATTCATAGAGTACCAAAAGCCATCAGTGCAAACTGATTGCAACATCATCATCAAGGATGACAGGTGGCTCAGGGCTCATCGTAAAGGATGGTGTCATTGTTGGATGTGTATTATCGTCAGATGGGATAGGCAGAAGCTTACAAGAACAAAAATTGTGTCCATTTTTTTGACAACTACTTCAAAATCATAGTTTGGTGACAAGACCAGGAATTTTTTCCCTTCACTTCCATTGCGTGCGAGGACGACCGGCTCGAACTGTTGAAATAAGAGTACGAACAGGTGGATCAGTTTTAAAATATTTCCACTGCTCAATTTCTTTTATAGGAATCCATATAGGTTCATAAATAATATTGTATGTATCATTTGTGAAGTACTCCAAGACACGTGTAGTTGGATCAACATTAGCAAGATCGAGAGCGTGTACTCTGTGTTCATAAGTGTAGTCTCTTTGTTTTGTTAGGAGACAACAATAATTGTTCAATGGATTGGGCTTGATACTGAGCCGGAGGAGGGTACCGCTCAACTCTCTCCAGGTTCCTCTCAGTCTCTCTAGTTACCCTTGAGATCGCTGAGGAAGAGTAGAATACTTGAAGACAGAAGAAGAAGATCTTTTTTGCTTATCCCTTAGGAGCATCCTTCTAGGCTATCCCTTCAGGTGCTCCCCGTTACTGTTCTTACAGTTGCTAATAATTGTTCATTATTTGGAGATACTTAGAGTGGTTTCGTTAGAGCATTATTACTCACGTGTTGGACGACCGACGAGCTTGCTAGTCGATCAACCTATCATTTCGTTGCTTGGATTAGGTGAGGTTGGGGTCGTTGAAAGAGCTTGCTCGTTAGGCTACCCCAACTTCGCCGCTAGCGGGAGAGTGCTCCTACAATTGCCCCCCCTCTGGTTTGGCTCGCAGGGAGGGAGATCTAAGGTATTTTTTGGCCGTATGTGGAGCTAGTCATTTTATGGAGAGTGTGACAGTCTGCCTGACACTGTCTCGAGAGGGGGGCTGTATATTAAATTCGTGGGTAAGTATGTGGTGTGACTGTTGGTGCAGTGGGTAACGTGACGAATGATATGCGTGGGCCCGGTGAAGTTTTCAAGAAAACTGTCTCTTCACATAACCATCTCTTCCACTATAAGAGGATTGATAGCTGTAAACTTGAAGCTTCACCTCTGGTTTAAAAATATTTCTTTGGAAGAACTGAACTTTGGGACATTTGGGTTAGAGCTGGAAGGGTTTGGTGCTGTGCATTTGTGTGTGGGGTTTTTCAGGTTAGTTTTCCCTTTTAACTCATTTCATTTGCCGTAATATGTTTTCTTGGATCAGTATTGGAATTGTGTGAAATGCCAGAACTAAACGGGGGGTGCGCGAACTAACGGTGGTAACCAAAAAGATTGGAGCTGGAAGGGTTTGGTGCTGTGCATTTGTGTGTGGGGTTTCTCAGGTTAGTTTTCCCTTTTAACTCATTTCATTTGCCGTAATATGTTTTCTTGGATCAGCATTGGAATCGTGTGAAATGCCAGAGCTAAACGGGGGGTACGCGAACTAACGGTGGTAACCAAAAAGGTTGTGGTGACCGTGGCGCAGGGACGAGTTGTGTTATTCGTCACGGAATCACAATAACTTTTAGTGGCCGCGCCAGGGGAAGAGAGTGAGGGGGTAGCCTGGCCCTAGGGTGCCCTAGTAAGCTAGGTGGCCATTATGCCCTTCGTTCCCTTAGGGTTGAGCCTGACGTTTGCACCTGGCTCGTATAGGGGCATACGAGTGTTATGCACAGGTCAGTATATAGATACGAGGGAAGGACAAGAGAAAAGGTGAGCTGAGAAATGGTTGTATCTGAGGGTGAGTCAACGACGGAGGGCTTTATGGCCGTGCCATCATGTGTCGTACCCGTGGGATGGGTGGGCGGTCATGACCACGAGGCAGGAACATTGGTGCCTCGTAACTTAAGGGTAGAATCGCAGGCGGAATTCATGGTACTAGGGAGAGTACCTGAAGATCTGGCCCACAAGGACATTATAAGTGGTCGTGAGAAGGAGGTTTCTGAGTCATTTTGGCCTTATCCAAGCGAGTGAAGTTTGCCTGGCACGCTGGCCGATTACGAGAGTCTAGGGATCACGATGGAGTTCCTGGATGTTGTCAACGAGCAGGAGAAAGCTCGAGGCACTAGTAAGTAGATATGGCCGGATTGCCAAACATTAGCACCCAACCAATGCATCATTTACTTCGGGAAATTTGACGCGGGGCTGAGATTTCCCTTAGATGATTTGACCAAAATATGTCTGAACTCGTTTGGGGACTCCCCGGGGAAAATGAATAGTAATTTTTATCGGGCGATGTCGGGATGTCGGCTGATTAATCAATTGGTGCCTCCTCGTTGGAACGTAGGTTGTGCGGTCATAATGATCGTTTACAAGACAGGACGTTGTCCGTGTCAATGGGATGTTGTTCCTGAGGGAGCGGGGGCAGAACGTGATGGGGCCGAGGCGATAGAAGAGCCGGTGTCTCCTCGTATTACGCTTTCATGAGCATGAGCGGGGCGGGAGGGGAGACAGACCAGACTTCGGCCAAGGCAAAAAAGGCTGTAGTTAAGGCGACCCTGGGTAAGGACGGTGATGCAGGCCCAGGGTATCAGAGAATCATGCGTACCTATGCGCCTGAATAGAGACACTAGTATTATATAACTCATAAATCGGGCGAACCAAAGATTTTTAGGCTGCCGACGTGTGGGAATTATTGGTGTCGGAATCCGATCCTGGTGATGGGGGCTTTTGAATATGACAATGGGCCTAACTGTCGTTTACATCATAATGTGTTTAATACGAAGTATACGTTCCTTGATATAATTTGTAAAAGTTGTGTGCGAGCGTTTGTTATTCGTTGACTAAATGATTGCTCGTTATTTTATAGGGGTGATGCTTGCGAGGGTATCTTATAAGTTGTCTCGTTTGCATGTGCTTGGTCATAAAAATAAAGTGTGCCAAGTGTTGATGAATATTCTCGACGGGAAGTTTGACTCTGACATGTACTGGTCAGCGAGCAAGTATAGCGAGCCTCGTACCCATCCCGCGAGCAATATTTATTCTGTGGAAAGTGTGCACAATTATAAGTTAGTAGAAAGTGCTGGGATGAAGCCAAGATTCCTAAGTACGAGAGGAAAGGATGTGTCTGGCTCAAACGCTGCTGCGCCTCTTATTGCAGGGCAGAGCCCTGGGTTTCGGGTGGTCAGTGGTCATACGGAGGATGCCCCAGTTTCAAAGCGGTAGATGTTAGTAACCGTCTGGCTTTTAGACGAAGATTCGGGACAACTGCTAGGCAAGGAAAAAGATCCGTTGTCTCATTCCTACGTGAAAGAAGGGACCCGTTCGGTAGGAAGTGGCAAACTCTTCGGGGGCAGTTTTCCAGATGGGGAACTGCAGAGTACCCCTTACAAGGAGAAGGAAAAAGACATCTTGCTGAGGCGCTGGATGATCCTCGGGCTCGTCGTGCAGTGACCGTGGCAGCTGTCTGAGTAAGTTATTGTTGCATTAGTTATACGTTTGTTATCGTCAAACTTATGAGGAGTAATAAGTCTTTTGGTTTATTTTATACAGGGTACCCTTACGCTTGAGGCTTTGTTACTCCAGGCCGATAACCTTGCCAGCCGTAATGCCGAGCTGGAATTTTAGCTTGAGGAAATGAAGGCAGTGCAGAAGGAGCTTGTAATGGAGGCTATTCATCGCGAGCTAGCAGATCACGTAGCAAGCATGACCGCAAGGCTCGAAAAGCGAGTGAAGGCGCTGACAGACGAGAAGCTTACCGTCGAGGGTGACCTAGAGGTGACCCATGGCCGGCTGAGGTCTCTGTCGCTGGAGAAGGAAGCGAGTGAGAAGGCCCTTCGTGAGGAGTTGGTAGGAGCAAAACATGTGGCAGACGGCTTCCAGGGTCGTGTTACCGAGCTGGTAAAAGGCAACGCCCATTTAGAAGAGGAGTTTCTTTCATCTACGAAGTGGTGGGTGGATACGTTGGCTCTACCGTTGCTAGTGCTGCGACAAATGCAAGACGTACCAGAGTTGCATCATCTGGGATATTCTGGACGTCAAGGCCTTCTCCCTCTCGAGGACAAGATGTATATTACCTCTGAAGAGGAGGCATAACTTGAGGAGGAGGAGAGGGCGGCCGCTGCCCAACCCCCCTCGTAAATGGTAAGGTCGTTCTGTAGTACCCGTCTTGAGGAGGACGTGAAAGACTTTAAGCTTTTATGACTTGATATTTTTGGTATGTAAACTTATGTTGCTCGTGGAACCTTTGTCTGTAAAACTTTATTGCTAAAGTTGTTGTGTTTTGCTTTATATATTTATGCTGATGCATTTTTAGTGTACGCTTTATCGTATTATCGACGACATGGGAGTGTTCTCGTTATGATGATCTCGTATTGGCCTCGTAGTGAGAGATTAATGTAGATAAAACGTCATGGCCGTTATTAATGCAGATTGTGAGTTCCAAGGGGCAGTGGGTGGGGCCATTTGGGGGGACGTGGGCAACGTAATTAATGAGGGGAATGGTTATTCGATTTCCCCGAGACAATTAATGAGGCTTGTGTGATGGCTTTGTATATATATATTGGCTTGTGGGAGAGAGATGCCATCGCACCTCAGCAATCCTGTGGGAGTAGAACTTTTAATTTATCATTGGAGCTTGGAATTGGAAGGCTTAATGTTGAGGGGAGAAAGATACTGACGCGGTCGATGGCAAGGTTCAAAGGGCGGGTAACCATTTGGATGGAGTTTTATAGCAAATATTACTTTGGTGAGCGTAGGCTTACTGGGAAGCCATTAGTGCGAACTTATATCCAACCGTCTACCCTTCCCATGCCTGAGAGGAAGACATAGGAAAAGCGGTGGTTCTGGTGCCTTATTCTGCGAGATCAAGTGTAGAATTGCGTAAACCATGAAGTTGTGTGGCGCGTGATGGTTGAGGAGGACTTCACAACGGCTAGTTGCGAGGGACCGGGTTACGGAATATGGGAGAGGTCATGTCCTTGTTGTTTCTGATGTATATGCTCTGAATCAAGTCTTTTTATGTTGTGTTTGGTTATGTCTATTAGTTATCATGCTAGAAATTTATAGGGAATTGAGTTGTCTTCTGCTTTGAAATTACATCCGGTGATAAATAATATCTGCCGTAATCGTTATGCTTATTAATTAGCAGCAACTTGCCTGGCGGTCTTTATAAATATTCCTTGTTTAGACGATCATTGGTTATTCAAATGGCTAGGTCTTCTTAGTGAGGCGCGAAGGTTTTGTCAAAACTTTTTTAAGTAGTCCTCGTTGGACTAAATCATGTTGGTCGTACAAGCGACCAAGTCCGCTGAGTTAGGCGTGAAGTGCCTGCAATTTTTTTTTTGGTAATCCTTTTAGGACTACATCACGCTGGTTGTACAGGCGACCAGGTCCGTTAAGCTAGGCGCGAAGTACCCGCCAAAATTTTTTAAGTAGTCCTCGTTGGACTAAGTCATGCTGGTCGTATAGGCGACCAGGTCTGTTAAGCTAGGCGTGAAGTGCCCTGCCAAAACTTTTAAGTAGTCCTCATTGGACTAAGTCATGTTGGTCGTACAGGCGACCAAGTCCGTTAAGCTAGGCACGAAGTGCCTGCCAAAACTTTCATATTCTGCGAGGGAGGCCTACTTCAAGGATACCTCGACTTTCGTACTTTGCATGGATGGCCTACTTCAAGGATGTCCCTAGTTACGTGATTTTTTTTACGTCAAAAAATGACTTTCATATTATGCGAGGGCGGCCTACTTCAAGGATACCTCGACTTTCGTACTTTGCGAGGACGGCCTACTTCAAGGATACCCCCAGTAATGTGATTTCATTTTGTAAAACAATTTTCATCTCTTTGAGGACGAGTGATCATATAACTGGGATCTACGTTTGGGATTATGATGTTGAAACTGAAAATATATTGAGCACAAGTGATCATGTACATGTGAGGTATTTCAAATGAACCCATTTGCGGAGGTTCATGGCATTCCAGGGAGATTTGAGTTCCTCTTCGTCGCTGTTGAGTAGGTAGTATGTGTTACCATTGGTGACGCGGGATATGAGATAAGGGCCTTCCCAGTTAGGCTGTAGTTTACCCTTGTTGTGGTTGTGAGCTGTTGGGAAAACTTTTTTGATGACATAATCGCCTTCGGAGAACTGCCGAGAGATTACTCGCTTGTGATAGCTTCTTTTCATTGTCTCTTGATACCGTAGTATTCGGGAAGAAGCTTCCTCCCTAGTTTTATCAATGAAGTCGAGGTTCTGAGCGAGTAGTCGGTCATTGATTGCACAGTGAACAATCTGGGATCTCCTCATATTAGCGATGACTTCAGTAGGGAGTACTGCTTCAGAGCTGTAAGTGAGCATAAACGGTGTGAACCCGTACTTTTTCAGGGGGTCGTTCGGTACAACCACAGAACGTGGGGTAGCTCGTCCACCCAGCGACCCTTTATCATGCCCAGTCGTTTACTGATGCCATCGATTATGGTTTTGTTAGTTGCCTCGGCCTATCCGTTTCCTTGGGGGTATCTAGGGCTCGAAGGGAGGATTTTTATGTGATAAGGTCGTACAAAATCTGTGACTTTTCTTCCCACGAATTGTGCTCTGTTTTTGGTCTTCAGTACTGCGGGGACACCGAACCCTGTGATGATGTGTTTCCATAGGAATGTGATGACCTCTTCCTCCCTAATCTGAGCGAGGGGTATCGCCTTGACCCATTTAGTAAAATAGTCCGTTGCGGCCAATAGCCATTGGCATCTCCCACTCGCCATAGGGAGAGCCCTGATGATATCAAGTCCCCATTTTCCAAACGGCCAAGGGCTAGAGACTGTATGGAGCTCGAAGGCTGGTGCGTGGATAATGTGCTTGTGGAATTGACATTTGTCATATTTTTGGGGATATGATATGAAATCTTGCCGCATAGTTGGCCAGCACAGTCCTTGAGTACGAGCACGGTCGGCCATGGAACAACCCGTTGTGTGTACGCCGCAGACACCATCGTGGATTTCTGCAATGACGGTATTGATTCTCTCTCTAACAATACAAGTGAGGTGTGGAGCATATAGGCTTGTACGTAAGAGTTCACCATTAACCATCGTATATTTGTAGGCTCTGTTGCGGATGCTCTCGGCCGCTAATCGGTCATCAGGAATGATGTAGTGTTCCCCGAGGAAGTTAAGGAGAGGTTGGCGCCAGTCGGGGGAAATGAGTAGGTCAGTTTGCATGGATGGTATTGGGATTAAGGTAATGCTCGGTCTATCAAGGATATCAATCTGGATTATGCGGAGTTTGTTACCGATGATTCCTGCTAGATACGCAAGGGCGTCCGAGTGTCTATTCTCACCACGGTGGATATGTTCGAGGTTGACCTTACGGAACTTTCTTAGTCGCTATTTCAGGGTTTTCACGTAGCCAACCATTCTTCCATTGGCCTAGAACGTTCCACTATGTTGGTTAACAACTAGCTGCGAGTCGGTAAAGATGGAGAGTTCTTCCATGCCCAGGGCCAAAGCTGTTTCTACTCCACATAACAATGCCTCGTATTCAGCCTCGTTGTTACTGAGGGGGAAGTTGACCCGTATGGCTTTCTCGATTTTCTCATTGGTGGGAGTATCTAACACTATGCCAAAACTGGAGCCGTCGGCGTTGATGAACCCATCAGTGTATAGCCGCCATCCCTTAGTATATGCCAGCTCGTCTATATCTATGTAAGTGTCGAGGTCCTCCTCCTCATTGTTATGCCAGCTGTTATCAGCTATGGGGAGGTCTGCGAGGAGGTCGACCACTACCTGTCCTTTAATTGCGACTCGTGGTTCATTCCGGATGTCAAACTCTCATAGTATAATTGCCCATTTTGCAATCTGGCGTGTTTTATCCTTCTTTGCAAAAATCTATCGCAATGGTTGGGTGGTGATGACCTTGATTTTGTGAGCCTAAAAATAATGTCGTAGTTTCTTTGAGGCATATACCAGTGCGAGGGTATGTTATGAGGGTTTTACTGACAAAATATATTGGCTTCTAAGTTCTGTTTGTTGTGCGAACAAGGACCGCACTGATTGATTCATCTGTATGGCCAAGGTAAAAACCCAGTAACTCGCGCTCGGTGAGGGCGTTGAGGATGGGTAGAGTGGCTAACTAATACAACATGTTTAGAAAGGCTACCTCGCATTCATCGTTCCATTGGCATTTTTTGTTATCCCGAATGCACTTGAATAATGGGCGGCATTTGTAGGAAGCTTTATAAATGAAGCGTCTAAGAGCTACACATTTCTAACGAGGGCTTGTACTTGCTTTAACGTCTGTGGTGAGGGAATACAGGCGAGAGTATGGATTTGATCAGGGTCGGCCTCGATTCCACGTTGGGTGGCGAGGTGTCCGAGGAACTTTCCCGAGGAAACGCCAAAACTGCACTTCTCCGGGTTAAGACGCATCTTATAGGACCGTACCTTTGTGAAGACTGTCTCGAGGTCGCTAAGGTGGCCGGTGCTCAGTCAGCTTTTGACTAGCATATCGTTGATATAGACCTCAATTGTTTTGTCCAATTGTTCTTCAAGCATGGTGGTTATGACGCATTGGTAAATGGATTCCGCATTCTTCAGGCCGAAGGGAATGACTGTATAGCACTATAGGTTCTGTTCAGTGGTGATGGACGTGCATTCTTGATCTTCCACTGCTAATGTTATTTGGTTGTATCCTGCGTAGCCGTCCTTGAATGACAACCGCTCGTGGCCGGCCGTGGAATCGGCTAGTCTGGTAATGAGGGGCATAGGAAAACTATCTTTTGGGCAGTGTCGGTTGAGGTCGGTAAAATCGATGCACACTCAGGTTTTCTCATTCTTCTTCGGTACCGCGACCACGTTTGCTACCCAGCGTGGGTAGTCAACGGGTCATATAAACCCTGCGTATAACAACTTTTGGATCTCATCGCTGATAGCCGTGGTGTAGTTCGGCGTGGATTCTGCTTGAAGAGGCTAGCCTTTTCATGAATATGTAAATGATGATAGGCCAACGCAGGGTCTATTCCTGGAATTTCATCGAAGGACCAAGTGAAGATATCTTTGAACTACTAGAGGAGTATGATGAGGCTCACTCACTCGTCACCTATCACGAAGGAACCAATATATGTTGTTCTCGTGGGGCCATCGATGTCAATCGGAATCACTGGCTCTACGAGAGGCGGGGTTCATAATTTACTAAACGTACTAATAATGGCATCGTTCTGGTCATGTACTGTGTTTGGGAGTATTACCTTATCCAGGTGGCGAGGAACGGGGGATGAGTCCGTCACCATAGGCTCGTATCCTGGTCATTGCTAATCCTCTCGCTCGATATGCTTTCCTTTTTTTTTCCGGTGTTCTCTTAATTAAAATTTTGTAATGAGTTGGCATAGCAGACATGGGCTGCGACCTGGTAGCCTCGTATCTGGTAGGGGCCAAACTTTATTGAGAGGCATATTACCCCGTGGCAGGAAGAGGGGAAGACCTTCATGGCGTAAATCCAGTCTCGTCCTAAAATCCCATTGTAGTGTACTGTGGGACTGTTGATGACGATGGAAGTTGTAGGTACCACAACCGGGCTAGTCTGTACCTGAGTGACGAGCTCTCCCATGGCTCGTTCAGTAGACCCGTTAAAACCAGAAATCTATGTTTTGGAGGGTGCAAGGCAATCCTGCATGTTCATGTTGCGAAGGGCATCATAGTAAAGGATGTTAGCGCCACTTCCAGAGTCAACCAACATTCTCTTAACGAGGACGCCGCCTCTGATGATCCAAATAATGAGGGCATCATCATGAGGATGAGAAACTGTGCCGAGGTTATGATCGGTAAAGTAGATGGCTTATTCTGGCGGAAGGCGAGTGGCTGCTTCAATATCGTGAGTTGTTCGCTGGTTCTCGGTGAGGCGGTAACATACTGCTAGATGTTATGGTGCCCGTATGTTTGTTGCAGGCTGGTCGAGGGTGGGGTGAGGCGTTCTGCCAGCGGGTGGGATTGGTCTTTTGAGGTAATGCGTATAACGGCTGAGGTAGAGCCAAGTCTCAGTCATATTGATGTGGTTGTAACATTCTTCAGTTGTGTGGTTATATATCTCGTGATGTGCGCAGTAAGGGTGAGCAGGTCAGTCAGGCTTGTTACGAGGTTTTCTGTACTCGGGGTCATTCTTGACAGTGAGGAGTAGGTCCGCCCGTGAAATGGTCAGGTCACTGGGAGGATAATGTTCCTATCGGGTGGTTCTCTGTCGTCTGTTCCTGGGTATTTCTATTTTATCTCTTGGGTCGCGATCTGTACCTCGTTTGTTCCTATTATCGTTTGGATCATCTTGGCGATCCCAAGAAGGTTTGGGTACCTCAGAACGTACTATCGGCGTAGGTGCAGATGTGGTGCTCAAGAGGGCAGGGGTTTGCGAGGCAGAGGCACGGTTGTCCGCTTCTCTATTCTGATAATTACGGACCTTCTCATATAGGTGCTAGAGGGATTCGGTCCATTTTTTATGTAGGGCCTCGCGCAAATTAGAACCGGGGAGACAGGCGCCCATGAAGGCGAGGCACGCTATTAGCGCACCAACCCGTTCTATGAGGGTGAGCTCGCTTTTGAACCTTGATAGGAAAGAGTTGGTGGTTTTGCCAATTTGTTGTTTCAGTGAGAACAGCTCCGCTAACTGTTTCTTTGACTGCTGGTTGTGGAGGTACTTCTCGATGAATGCCAACCAGAGTTGTTCGAAGGTAGATATAGAATTAGGCTTGAGACTCTGAAACCAGA
The DNA here is from genome assembly GCA_014058105.1 of Kingdonia uniflora. Classification (NCBI taxonomy): domain Eukaryota; kingdom Viridiplantae; phylum Streptophyta; class Magnoliopsida; order Ranunculales; family Circaeasteraceae; genus Kingdonia; species Kingdonia uniflora. The sequence goes on along the minus strand of JACGCM010000428.1, from coordinate 1,124 downwards.
CGAGTGCCCTGTCAGACAAGGTCGAGGGGAATTGACGACACATGTGTTCATCTGTTTGATGATGTAGGTCGATGCTGTACTGAAACTTGGATATGTGCTGGCCAGGATCCTAGCAACCGGTAAAGGCCTCTATTTTTTGCCGAGAGTAACTTTGGCCTGACACGTAGCTCCGTATGGCCGCGGTGAAAGGTGTGTCGTGGATCCGGCAGAGCGCCTCCGTGGTTAACTGCCTAGTTGGATTCGTACCTTGCATTGTCTGGATAGGTGCCTTCACAGACACTGCTATTAGCGGTTACTGGTCATGGGTTCCCGCGACCCCTCTGTGAATGGCTTTACCTCTGGTTTATGATTCGTCAAAATGGTTCTCGTATTTATGGGCATAGGTCGGTCCCGATGAGGGTATACTTGGGTATCGGTCATAAAACCTCTTGTTGTACGGATGGTTCCGGTCGGATTAGGGGTGATAGTCATGGCTGCGAGGGTAAGAGGGGTCATCAGTACTATAAGGGGGATGCCATGGTGAATGTTTTGCACGGTCGTCACCATAGCGGGCGCCATAATCCATAACGGGAGTTGGTGCTCGGTGCTCGTGGAGTTGTAGAGCATATGAACCAGGAGGGTGTGGGTCGTTATGGCTAAGCTGGTAAGTCGGTCGATGCTGCGGTTGGCCCGTGCCATGGTAAATCGTTAGGTACAGAGGCATAGCTGGTCCTCTAGGTGGTGCGTGGGGCTGGTGAATTGGCATTACCGAGGTTCCAACTGCAGGGTTAATATTTGCTTCATCCCTATGAGTTGGTTCGTACGGGGTCGACTCGCTTACTGACACAGAGGCCACCGTACCGCTTTATGGCGGATAATTATTAGTGATGAGGGTGTCACGTAGAATATCGCTGGCAAGTTGGAGCTATCGTATTTGGTCATCTTTTATGGACATTTTCTCCTGCAGCTGCGCCAGCGCCGCTCTCATCTCGGCCATGGCTTGTTCTTGGGACTGATTACGGGTGGAAACCACCATCGTTGCTCGGAAGATGCTTTGGTGGGGAACGCAGACATCGCCAATTGTAGTCTCTTTGTTTTGCTAGGAGACAATAATAATCGTTCGATGGATTGGGCTTAATACTGAG